>JAVQMG010000108.1:14013643-14707393 GCA_032878915.1 Castanopsis chinensis
CAAACTTGCCCTCATTGTTCATTGAAGCTTGATCTTCTTCATCTTCAAACTCATCCTCGTGGTAGTCATCAGAATCATCCATGCGAGCACGCCTTTCTTGCCTTCTAGCATTAGGGCCTCTTTAGGGACGCTCCTCACGTAAAGCAGCAATAACTGTGTCTTGCCTATCCATCCGATCCCGAATCTCATTAAACACCATGTTCATACGTTCAAATTGTTGTTGCATAGCCTGCAAAATGATGGATGACTCTTCCCCTCCTTCCCTATTTGATGTTTCAACCCTGGAAGACATATTTTTTGAAACAACAGAAAATTGTTAGAAAATAATTTCTCACAACACTCCCTCACTTGTTTGCACTCAAATTATGTCACTCTCACTCGTGTTTCACTCTTAAAATGGCTTTTTCCCTATTTTAGTCTCACACTCTCTGCCTTTTTCCACTCGTAGCTCCTCCTTTTCAGTTTTGCAGTAAACTAATAAACTTGATCAAGGAATTCGACTTGTAATGTTTAAACAAATACCAACAACAAAATATGACAGAAATACTAAATCAAAGGAAGAGGACAAAAGGAAAACAAAATTTTGGTCTGAGAGAATTGGAAGTACAAATGATTTTTTTTTTTCTTTTCTGATGACGTTTTCTTTTTTTTTTTTCCACTTTTTTTTTCACGTTTTTTTTTTTTGGGAGCTGGGTGCACAATTTTAACCACGAAAAAAATAAAATAAAATAAAATAAAATAAAATAAATAAGAACGATGAATGAAGAACACTAAAGGAGCAAGATACGATGATAACAGGAAACAAGAAAATAAAGGGATAGAAAACTAATTTTAGAACCTATGCTCTGATACCAAATGATGCGAACCCTAATCGACACGCTTTAAGACCCAACAACAATATTGGAATATTTACCCAGGAATGCTAAAATTCAGATTTTTTATTGAACCCTGACCCAACATTTATAAGTGAAACGCGAACCAAAGGTATAAGTAACAAACCTTGACCCAATGATTATAAATGAATCACGAACCGAAGGTATAAAGTTTGAACGCCACAAGGAAGAATCCCTGATAAGTTCACAGTTTTTTTAAGAACCAAAGGAAGAGCAAAGCCTCACCTTTTCTGATTTTTATTCCATCATAATCAAAAAACGTTTACAGACTTAAGGGCCTATTTAAAGGCTCCATAAAACTTGACAGACAAGAAAATATATCCTAAAATAATTCCTAATTGATACCTAACCATATCAGGAATCAGATTTGACCTAAAAGCATTAAATGCACCTAAAAACAAGGAAATAAACCACTTAAACCTAAAAAAACGTGCTAAATAATAAAAACCCTAAATTTAGGTAAATTTAGTCTGAAACAGCAGCTCCAGAATAGGAAAAAACTCCATTAACTGATATTGAGCTAGAAAGTCAATCAGCCATTAATCCACGCCCTAAATCACTCCAAATTAAGCCAGATCAGCCCTCAATAGCTTGGATTAAATTTATTATGCCTTCATCTTCCTTTGGGCCAAGTTTGGAATGTCTTGCGTTAGAATCAGCCCAAATCTCTTGAATCAGCCCATTAAGTGCTTCCTTGATATTCTTGGATCTTGCTCTTGTAATAGGCCCAACTGGTACATGCAATAGATCCTTGAATGTTTGTTGGTTCTCATCATTTGTTTGTTGGTTCTCATCAAAGACTAATGGGGTGAGTAGCAGCATTAAACAGGTTTTTCTCGAAGGCCACTGACAAGTGCCTCCCCTTCTTTAAAAATCTTAAGCAAGCTTTTCATTGAACGGACGAGTGCAAGGCAGCCTTTCAAGACCTTAAGGAGTAACTGGCCAAGCCCCCATTACTGAACCCGTTAGTAGAAAGAGAAAATATGTTTTTATACTTAGTTGTATCACAAACAATTGTCAGTTCAGCATTGATCCGTGAAGAATCTACAGCGGCCAGTGTATTACACAAGTCAGGCTTTTCAGGGTGCCGAAGCAAAGTACCCACGTATGGGGAAGATGGGTTTCTCATTAATTGTGTCTTCGAAAAAACTTCGTCCATGCTTCCAAGCCCATGCCATCATAGTTATGATAGATCAACCAATCTAAAAGGCCATGAGCAATCCAGATGTTGTGGGTCGTATGGTCCAATAGGCCATTGAGCTAAGCCAGTCTGAAATCGAATACAGACCAAGAATAGCGATCAAAGCTCAAGCCTTAGCAGATTTCATTACGGGATTCACTCTTTCAGATCTTGATTAGGAAGTAGAGTATTGGACGGTTTGCACAAAGGGCTTTTCTGTTATAGGACTTAAAGGTGTCAGTATCTTAATGACGTCATTCAAGAAGAATGTCCTTAAGTATGGGGTTCAACTCCAATTTCTACAAACAAACAATGAGGCAGAGTATGAAGCAGTCCTTACTAGCTTGAGGATTGTAAGAGCCCTAGGAATCAAGAATTTGAAGTTGAGGACTGGCTCTAAGCTGATTGTTGGGCAAATATCCAACGACTATGAAGCAAATGAAGAAAGAATGAAGAAATACCTTCAACAGACGATTCAACTCATTAATGAATTTGATGACGTCAAAATCGAGCAAATCCCAAAGGAAGAAAACTCGGTTGCTGATGAGGTTGCTAAACTAGCATTGATTGAAGATCCTTCAGCAACGATAGGGTTACTCATAGAAGTCCAGACAATCCCCAGTATCAACAGACCACAAGCCCTTTCGATTCAACAACCAAGCACCTAGATGGACCCAATCTTGTCTTACATCAGAGACAATAAACTTCCATCTGACTCGTCAGAAGCAAGAAAGGTCAGAGTCAAAGCAGTAAGGTTCACTATTTTGAATGGAGAACTCTACAAAAGAGGATTCTCGATTCCATACCTAAAATGCTTGACTTCTGCATAAGCAACATATGTGTAACGACAAATACATGAAGGTGTCTACAGTAACCATTCAGGACCTCGATCTCTGGTGGGAAAGACAGTTAGGGTAGGCTACTTTTAGCCAACTATGCAAAATGATGCAATTGAACTTGTGAAGAAATACGATAAGTGTCAGCAGTTTGGCAATGTACAGCATATACCTGGAGAGTTATTGAAGAGCATCTCCTCACTATGGCCATTTTCCACATAGGGGATAGACATCATCAGTCCACTCCCTCGAGGAAAGAAGCAAGAAAAGTTTCTGCTTGTGGCCATTGATTACTTTACCAAATGGGTCAAAGTAAAGCCACTACTAGTAATCATAGAGGGCAAGATTCAGACCTTTGTTTGGAAGAACAATGTCTATAGGTTTGGAATGTTAGGATGTGTGCCCTTAAATCCTATTGTGTGATGCTATGTGTGACATTATGTATGACTTAATGTTGTATTTAATAAAGTTGTTTTATTTTTATCTAAAATAATAGTAACATGAATATTTAGACATTATCTTATAGTCCATGAGATGCATAGTATGTGATTTATGTAATTTAGTCACAGAAGATATAAATCACAAGTTCTTTGTAAACTCAGAATTTATAGCTCGTAGTCGGTGATGAAATTGGGCATTTCATCTGCAAAGACTATAACATATCAACTAAGATGGTTTGTCTTGATCATGGAAGTGGAGACTTCTAGTTGATATGTTGATATGTTTTAAGAGTTAAGACATATTGAACTGGACCGTGTGAGATTTATTATTCTTCTAATGACTGTAAAATGAATAATAAATCTCATGGCTTTTATTTGCATGAACTCTTAATCTTGAGAGAATAATGGACCTGATCATAATGTGTAAATCGCTTTGATATATCAGGAGTGAGATCTAAAGTAACGGTCAAAACCTCAGTATGTTGGGCAGCCATATTTAGTGTTGATGGAACATTTATTCTCAAGATGGAATTCATAATCTCTTAACGGAGATATAAAATATTCCCTTGAGATAAGTTTAATGGATTTGGTTATTCAGAGAGTTAGGCCTAATCACTTTGGTAAGAAGTTACCAAAGTATATATTTATGAAATTGGATTACATAAATATATGATGAATAACTTTAAAGGATTAAACCATGTACTCAAAGATAAGATGTAGTAATTTACAAAGTGGCAGTCTATGTTCATGACTTTGTATTACTACGAATATTTTATAAAGGGGTTGCATGTATAATAAAGTCTTGGGATATAATTTATTAATAAGGCCTAGAGTGCAATTATATTTATATAGTGGTATTAAATATAATTAATGGTAACTTTGAACTTGTCAAGAGTTGACAGAAAGCCCAAGGCCCATTGGAGCTAGTGTCTTATTGGTTCCTTTTGGTCCCATTCCAAGTCACACACTAAAGCCCAATTGAAAAGGCTCAATAGGCCGGCCCAATTAGATAATCAGTTAGTTATAAAAGGAGAAACATACAGAATTTTTTTTAAGAAAAGAATTATAGAGAAAAAAAAAGGAGAAAAAGAGAGAGTGTGAGACACACTTTCATTCTCCCTTTGGAAACTGATTGAGAGACCACATATCTTGGGCGTAAAGTGGAATTGGAGTGAACATTAAAAATGTTCCCAAGTGCTTCTAATCTTTGTTTTGAATTTCTCCATACTAAGGTACTCTATCTTGTTCTTAAATTATGAAATTTACATAGTGCATGTTGTCAATCATGAATGAAATAGATCCTTATTTGTTACTTCCGTTGTGTGTTTTATATGAGATACAAAACCAGATTTTTATCGAACAATTGGTATCAGAACCAGGCTTTCATATCATGATTGTATAGCATGTGATTGAATTTTAGAATTTAAGAAAACTATTATCTGTGTGTTTCATTTTTCTGCAAAAAGTTATTGACCAAGAGAAATTCCTTTTAAAAGATTTTCATTGCCAAGTATGCAGTTTTATAAATAAATAAACAAATAAATATATATATATATATATATATATATAAAACCATTGCAATTTGCATGGCAACATTCAATGTTCATGGCCGTGATATCCATTCGAAAAGGAGCAGTTATTATCAAATGGTAGTTATTGAAATGGAGGGCATGAATCACTATCATTTGCTTGTACTCCTTGCATCGTTTGGCTTGGTCAATTGTAAGTTATTACGTATATTACTTGTAAATCTTGATTGCATGGCTTGCATGGTTTGACTATTCAAAGATTCCTTTTTTGTCTTGCATATTTAATGGCCATGGAAAAGTTGAAATCCTTCATATACGGATTTCAACAATCTAAAAGTTATATATTATATTATATATATATATATATATAATATAATATAGTTTTATAAATATATATGAGTTTACGTTACGTTATATATATTTATATATATTAATGCTAGGCTATGAAATTTATTCCTAATGAGATTAGGATTATGTTTTCAAAGTTTCTAGTATTATTATGGTTATTGACCTTAAAAACCTTTATTTTTAAAATATCTAGTGGGAGAGAGATACAAGATTTGGATCTCACGACCTCCATTATTGGTTCATAGTGGTGTGGGTAAACACCTCGTCTTGGCGTATATGCCTCACGATCCCAAAGGAGAGTGTTTACTTTATAGTACTACAAGATTGAACTTACCCGTTTAAAGTAGTGTGGACAAACACCTCGTCTTGGCGTATATGCCTCGTGATCCCAAAGGAGGGTGTTTTGTTACATGGTACTACAAGTTTAAACACTATAAAAAGGAGATGAAATGTGGCTACACATGACTCTAGATAATGGTGTACACTAGACTAAATGTAATGTTAACCTCCCAAAGGAGCTATGTCATTATTACTTAGAGGCTAAAGGTAATACGACATATTGTTAGTGTTTGATAAGAGTTATCATGATAGCACTAATAATGAGAATAGTTCTCAACCAATTAATGTGTTTATAATAAACTTGCTACCAAGGAATTATAGACATGGATTGAGTTTTCGTTGCATATATTATTTTATGGTTTTATTAAGGTTCCATATTGTATGCTTATATGCTAAATTGATAATGTCCAGTTTACTTATTATATTCATGTTTATTATTTTCAAATTTAAATCATGGCATCATTTAGCCCACTTGTTGCTATTCTTAATCAAAACAAACTGACTGGATCCAACTATGTTGATTGGAAAAGAAATTTGGATATTGTTCTTACTGCTGAAGAACACAAATATGTGTTTACTCAACCATGTCCTAGCTTTCCTTCATTAGATGCCCCTCTTGAGGAAAAACAACGATATGATCGTTGGCAGAAATCTAATGAAATGGCCAAGTGCTACATCCTAGCATTTATCTCAAATGTTCTACAACATCAAATGTAGGATGTAGAACATGCTTCGGACATCATGCTAAGTCTGAAGGAGATGTTTGGTGAGTAAGGCTGGTCTGCAAGGCAAGAAACTATAAGCCAAATTTATAATACCAAAATGGCTGTAGGAAGTTCAGTAAGGGAGCATTGTCTTAGGATGATTGCAAATCTAAACACATTAGAAGTTTTAGGTGCCGACATTAATGGAGAATCCCAGGTAGATATGATACTCCAGTCACTACCGGATTCATTTAAGGAATTCAAACTCAATTATAATATGAACACAAAGATTTATTCTTCGTCTGAATTAATGAATGAGTTAGTGGCAGCGGAATGCATCCTTGGTACTTCTAGTGTTGAAGCCAATGTTGGTGAAGCTTCTACTTCTCAACCTAAGTCGAAAGGCAAGGATAAGAAGAAGAAGGAGAAGGACTTCACTAAGAAAGATGGTAATCAAATTGCCTTAGGGGTTGCCGACAAAGGAAAGAAAACCAAAGGAAAGTGTTTCCATTGTGGTGAGAAAGGACATTGGAAGAGGAATTGTCCAAAGTTCAAAGTTGCCAAGAATAAGGATATGAAAAGTTCCTTTCTTCTTGAAATATGTTTGGTACAGAATCCAACGAATTCTTGGTGTGTAGATTCACGTTGTACTAATCATATCTGCAATTATTTGCAGGGGTTCCAGGAGACCAGAAAGTTGAATGAGGGAGAACTATTTCTTACTTTGGCTGATGGGAGCAGGATTCCGGTTGTAGCTGTTGGAATGTTTAATTTATGCTTTAAGTCTAGAGTTTTAATATTGGAAGACTGTTTGTATGTACCTAATGTTCATAGGAATTTGATTTCTGCAACTTACTTAGGTAAACATGGATATTGTGTTATCTTGAAAGACAATGTTGTAATAAAGAAGGATAAAGTGTTTATCTATTCTGGCAATATTGTATATGGTCTTTATATTTTAACTCATAACATGCATGAATTATACAATTCTGAAATAGATAGTAGCTACCATGTAAAATCATTAAAGAAAAAGTTTTCTTCTACCAGTGATGCATATCTATGGCACTTGCGTTTGGGTCATATTAATTCAAATAGGATTCAAAGACTAATCAAAGATAGACTTTTATAGCCCATGGAATTTTATAGATTTCCAATTTGCGAATCTTGTTTGAAAGGTAAGATGACCAACTGACCTTTTAATGTAAAAGGAAGAAGAGTCCAAGAGTTGCTTGAATTAGTTCATACAGATGTATGTGGTCCTATTGTCAACCCAAGCAAAAGGAGGTTATGAGTTTTTCATCACTTCTACGGATGATTACTCAAGATATAGTTATATGTACCTAATCAGACGAAAGTCCGAAGTCTTTGACAAGTTCAAAGAGTTTAGGGCTGAAGTTGAAAATCAATTGGGTAAACGAGTAAAAGTCATTTGATCTTCAAGGTGGCGAATACCTTCTTGGGGATTTCAAGGATTACCTAATTCAAAATGGGATTGTCTCCCAATTGACTGCACCTGAAACTCCCCAAAAAAATGGTGTAGCGGAAAGAAGGAATATGACTCTTTTAGAAATGGTTAGGTCCATGATGAGTTACTCAACTTTACCAGTTTCTTTTTAGGGATATGCACTAAAAACTACTATGCATGTTTTGAATTTAGTTCCATCAAAATCTGTTCCCAACACACCTAAGGAATTGTGGAGTGGGCGCAAGCCTAGTATGAAACATCTCCACATTTGGGGATGTCCAGCACATGTGTTGAAAGGGAAGTCTAATAAGTTGGAAGCTAAAACGGAAGTATGCATGTTTTTAGGTTATTCAAAAGAAACTAAGGGTTATTTATTCTATAATCATAAGGATAACAAAGTGTTTGTTAGCACCAATGCCAAATTTTTGGAAGATGATTATGTGAATAATTTTAATCCTAGAAGTAAAGTTGTATTGGCTAAAATAGATGAACCTGTAGTTGAACAACCAATGGATGAAACTAGGGATGATGTGGCTGTATTAGATACACCACAAGATATTACTCATGAGATGTCTAGTACACAAATGCCTTGTCATAGTGGGAGAATTATTTGGCCTCCTATGAGATTTAGAGGTTTGGGAGAAACTTATGTAGCTATCTTAGAAGAGGCTAAATCGGATCCCTACACTTATGAAGAGGCAATGAATGATATAGATGCACATCATTGGGTCTTAAATATGAAATCTGAATTAGATTCTATGTATTCCAATCATGTATGGGATCTTGTAAAGGCGCCTAACCGCATTAAACCTGTTGGTTGCAAATGAGTTTACAAGAGGAAAAGAGGGATAGATGGAAAGGTTGAAACCTTTAAAGCAAGACTAGTGGCGAAAGGGTATATACAAAAAGAAGGCATTGATTATGATGAAACTTTTTCGCCAGTAGCCATGCTTAAATCTATCAGAATTCTCTTATCCATTGCTGCTCATTATGATTATGAGATTTGGCAAATGGATGTCAAACTGCATTTCTTAATGGCAATCTTGAAGAAGAAATATACATGACGCAACCAGAAGGTTTCATAGCAAAGAACTAAGAGCATATGGTATGCAAGTTGAGCAGGTCCATTTATGGACTTAAACAAGCATCTAGGTCATGGAACATCAGATTTGATCAAGCAATCAAGTCATTTGGTTTTGAACAAAATCTTAATGAACCATATGTGTACAAAAGACATCGAGACAAAGTAGTAATGTTCCTAGTGCTCTATGTTGATGATATTTTACTCATTGGGAATGATGTAGGGGTAATGTCATCGGTTAAAGTTTGGTTGTCAAGCCAATTTGATATAAAGAATTTGGGTGAGGCTAACTTTATTCTAGGGATCAAGCTTTGGCAAGATCGCAAGAATAAGATGTTAGGCTTATCACAAGCTAGATATATAGATAAGGTTCTAGAACGGTTTAGCATGCAAAACTCCAAGAAAGGATTGCTTCCCTTTAGACATGGAGTTCCTCTGTCTGATGACCAAAGGCCTAAGACTCAAGAGGAAGAAAATATGATGAGACAAATTCATTATGCTTCTGCAGTAGGAAGTCTCATGTATGCCATGCTTTGTACTAGACCAGACATTTGTTATTCAGTTGGCATAGTCAGCCAATATCAATCAAATCCAGGACCAAAACATTGGCAAGCTGTAAAGCATATTCTCAAATATCTACAGAGAACGAGAAATTATATGCTTGTTTACCATAGTGAGGAATTGATTCCCATTGGCTATACAGATTCAGATTTTCAATCGGATCTAGATTTCAGAAAATCCACTTCAGGTTGTGTTTTCACCTTGGGAGGTGGAGCCATAAGTTGGAGGAGTGTTAAGCAATCTTGTATTGCAGACTCCACCATGGAAGCCGAGTATGTTGCTACTTGTGAAGCAGCAAAGGAGGCTGTTTGGCTCAAGAAATTCCTTTTTGACCTTGGTATTGTAAGAATGGAGCAATTTCCCATCACATTGTTTTGCGACAATAGTGGAGCGGTTGCGCAATCCAAAGATCCAAGGAATCACAAGAAAGGAAAGCACATTGAGAGGAAATATCACATCATTCGAAACATTGTTGCTCGTGGAGATGTTGTGGTGTTAAAGATTGAAAGTGCAAATAATCTAGCAGATCCTTTTACCAAAACCTTGCCTCAAAGGACTTTTGAGTCACATTTGGAGGGAATGAGAGTAAGATTAGTGCACAATAGTCTTTAGGGCAAGTGGGAGATTGTTAGGATGTGTGCCCTTAAATCTTATTGTATGATGCTATGTGTGACATTATGTATGACTTAATGTTATGTTTAATAAAGTTGTTTTTATTTTTATCTAAAATAATGGTAACATGAATATTTAGACATTATCTTATAGTCCATGAGATGCATAGTATGTGATTTATGTGATTTAGTCACAGAAGATATAAATAACAAGTACTTTGTAAGCTCAGAACTTATAGTTCATAGTTGGTGAGGAAATTGGGCATTTCATCTGCGAAGACTATAACGTATCAACTAAGATGATTTGTCTTGATCATGGAAGTGGAGACTTCTAGTTGATATGTTGATATGTTTTAAGAGTTAAGACATATTGAACTGGACCGCGTGAGATTTATTATTCTCCTAACGACTGTCAAATGAATAATAAATCTCACGACTTTTATTTGCATAAACTTTTAATCCTGAGAGAATAATGGACCTAATCATGATGTGTAGGTTGCTTTGATATATCAGGAGTGAGATCTAAAGTAACAGTCAAAACCTCAATATGTTGGGCAACCACATTTAGTGTTGATGGAACATATATTCTCAAGATGGAATTCATAATCTCTTAACGGAGATATAAAATATTCCCTTGAGATAAGTTTAATGGATTTGGTTATTCATAGAGTTAGGCCTAACCACTTTGGTAAGAAGTTACCAAAATATATATTTATGAAATTGGATTTCATAAATATATGATGAATAACTTTAAAAGATTAAACCGGGTACTCAAGGATAAGATGTAATAATTTACAAAGTGGCAGTCTACGTTCATAACTTTGTATTACTACGAATATTTTATGAAGGGGTTGTGTGTATAATAAAGTCTTGGGATATAATTTATTAATAAGGCCTAGAGTGCAATTATATTTATATAGTAGTATTAAATATAATTAATGGTAACTTTGGACTTGTAAAGAGTTGACGGAAAAGCCTAAGGCCCATTAGAGCTACTGTCTTATTGGTCCCTTTTGGTCCCATTCCAAGCCACACACTAAAGCCTAATTGAAAAGGCCCAATAGGCCAGCCCAATTAGATAATCAGTTAGTTATAAAGGGTGAAACATACAGAATTTTTTTTTAAGAAAAGAATTGTAAAGAAAAAAGAAAAAAAGAGAGAAAACGAGAGAGTGTGAGACACACTTTCATTCTTCCTTTAGAAACTGATTGACAGACCACACATCTTGGGTGTAAAGTAGAATTGGAGTGAAGATTAAAAGTGTTCCCAAGTGCTTCTAATCTTTGTTTTAAATTTCTCCATATCAAGGTACTCTATCTTGTTCTTAAATTCTGAAATTTACATAGTGCATGTTGTCAATCATGAATAAAATAGATCCTTATTTGTTACTTCCGCTGTGTGTTTTGTATGAGATACAAAACCAGATTTTTATTTAACATGGAATTCCTAGGGAAATCATCTTTGATAATGGTCGACAGCTTGATAGTAAAAAATTCAGGGATTTTTGTGTAGAGCTGGGGATACAAAACCATTATTCATCACTTAGGCACCCACAAGCTAATGGGTCGATAGAAGTAACAAATCGTACTTTATTTAAACTCATCGAAGCACGACTTGAAAGGGCAAAGGGTGCATGGCTCAAAGAATTACCTAGGGTATTATGAGCCTACAGGATAACAGCAAGAACACCAACAGGAGAAACTCCATTCAAATTGACCTTCGGCACTGAAGTAGTTATTCTAGCTAAAGTAGAAGTAGAGTCTTAGGCAAGCTCATTATGACGAAGGTACAAACAATGACAAGCTAAGACTGAACTTGGATTGTTTGGCTAAAGTTAAAGATGAGGTAGCCCTAAGAATTGCCCGATATCAACAAAAAATGCAGAGGTACCACAACCAGAGGGTGTAACTTAGAAGGTTTAACCATGATGACATGGTGCCGCGAAAAGTCTCACAACTTACCAAGGATCCAACGCAAGGGAAGTTGGGGCCTACTTGGGAAGGTCCATATAAGGTCGTCTGTTACTCTAGATAAGGAAGCTCTTACTTGAAGGATTTGGATAGCAAACCACTGCCACGTCCATGAAGTGTGGAACATCTCAAAAAGTACTATCAATAAGAGCTATTTCCTGGTTTAATAAGCTCTGTCTGTCAGAGCACCTCGCTTGATGAGACATCAGATAAGCGAGACTTCATTGTTTTCTTTTCTAAGTATTTCTTTTCCTCCAAGTATTTTGATAAAGTTATTTTCAGCTATTTCCTTGTAATTCCCTTGGTATAAGGAATGCATGAAATAATAAGGCTCTTTCAGCCATTCCTTTTTTCAATAAAGTTTGACAAAGTGTCAGGGCTAAGTTCAAAGACAAAGGGGAAGTACTCAAAATCTAGCAACAAGTTCAAATCACAAAATATGGTAAAAACTCAAATGACGAGTTAAAATCACAAAATATGGTAAAAGCTCAAATGATGAGTTAAAATCATAAAAGTGGTAATAACTCAAACGATGAGTTAAAAATCATAAAATATGGCAAAAACTCGAAAGATGAGTTAAGACGATAATCATGATAATAACTCAAATGATGAGCTGAAATCATTGAACATGATGAAAACTCAAATGATGCTTTTAAAATCTCAAGCAAACTTATAAACAGAAAGCATGAGTCATAAATAAAGAACTTCAAAGTTCAAATTAAACGAATGCATCGTTCCAAAAACCAAAGCCTCAAAATAGGAGGCACCCATTGTTTCTAGGTTAAAAGCCTCAAAACAAGAGGCATCCATTGTTTTCAAATTAAAACAAAATAAACTTACTTAAATTTTTCTTCAAGGAGCACTAACAATCTCCTCAATATGGCCCACGACCATATAAGCCTCGTCTATAACTCCTCCTACAGTAGTACCACCCAAAACAGCACCATCTCCTCTAACAACTTCAATAGTTTCAACAATAGTCTCACCTTCCTTCTCATTGGCCTCATCGGCAAGGATCTTAGTGTCAATAGCTTTAAAGTCCAGGTTTGCAAAATCTACAACTTGGTGGTTGTGGTGCTTTATCATCCACCTATGAAGGGAGCTCGAAGCCCTTAAAGTATTGCTCGAATTGAATGTCAGAGAAGCAGTTAGACTCAAGAAACTTGGCTATCAGTTTCTCATATTCCTTGTTTGTCTTTAGGAGGGCAGTTCAAATTTCCTCATCCTTTTGAATGATGAGCTTCTTCTCAACCTTCAACGCATCCTTTAGTTCCTTCACCTTCTCCTTGGCCTTCATCGATTAGTCTATCGCCTCAATCAGATCCTTCCTCAGCTTTGAACGCTCAACCTCAATTGAATTAACCTTAGAGTTGGCCACCACAACCTTCTCGTAACTGTTCAAGTAGTCCACCTTCAAGTGCAGGGACTCACCAAGGACCTAAAAAACGAAGGAAGGTTTGGAAATTTCAACAGGTGTAAATACTTAACGAGCAATAAAGAATAGCTGAGTAAAATACCTGCACTGGTTTATGAATATGATGGTTGACCAGTTTGTGAGAAGGAATGGATGAGAGACCTTTAAGCTCGTCGTTGGTAATGACGTTCTAAGCTCGTCGAAGGGCTGTAGCATGGTCCTCCCAAACACTCTTACCAACTTTACCCTTCCCTTTGGAATGTGTGGTTGGGGGAGAGAAGGTCATCATCTCGAAGGAAGGTGTGGGAGACAAAAAGGTACCAAAAAGAGATAAGGGGCAAAGTCTGTTCCTTCCTTTCATCAAGCTTACGTTTCTTCAATCCAGGGGTCAGATGAGACAAAGGCTTGTTCTTCAAGTTCTTCACATGATCATATTTATCTTTGCTATACTTGATGGACATTTTTGCCAACATGAAGGTTAGAAAGATGAGATCCTATAAAGAAAGTGGAAATAAGAGAGAACTTAAGGTTAAGACCTACTTTTCTCTTCCTGGGCAATTTTCTTCAAAACAAACGCAGAAGACTTAAGTCCAAGGCAACACTCGTATAAGCGATGAGGATAAACCAGCTTGCTGAAGTCATCGACTGTGTGGGCGAACTAAAGGGCAGCTTTAATTCATTCTTGATAACGTTCTTCTAACAAGGGACGATAAAAAAAATTAAAAAAAAATAAAAAAGAAATCAAAGAACAGTAAAGTTAAAACTGATAGTTTAATGAAGAAGACTAGAGACGCACCAAGAGAAGTGATTTCCCAAATCTGTAGCAACCACGAGACCTTAACCCACAGGTTGTCAGACATGATTTTCCATCCAAATCCAAAAATGAAGAAATATTGTGACTTCTAATCATGAAAGGAGGTAGGAAAGCTACGGACGATCCTAGACCCTATTCTAAGGCAAAGGTTCAAAATACCCATAGTGGGTAAAAACCTTCAAACGGTACAAGTAAAGAAATTCATTTAGGGTAATCATGTCCCCATCATGGACAAATACGTAGACCAACATATAGCTAATGATCGTCCTCCATGCGTTAGGGACAAGCTGACCCGGTGCAACATTAAGAGTAGAAGAAGTTGCATAATAAAAGGATGAACAGGAAAACGAAGGCCACATGAGAAGGTGGCTTCATAAAAACTCACCTCACCATGAGCAATGGTACACGCTTTTTCGTTAGGTCGAGCTAGCCGTATAACAAACCCTTCAGGGAATTGGAACCTCTTTTGAATGAATTTTAGATGTCTCAACTCTAAAAGGCAAGACTCAAAGAAAGCATGAAAAGGGATTGAAGATGAAGAAGAAGTTTTTGAAGAAGAGGAAGGTTTTGAAGACGATGGGGGTTTCGACATTAGAATCTCAAAATCTCTATTGGTAAACTCACCACTTGATGACAAGCCAGTTTCTAGTTCACTAGACATAACGTCGCTATCTCTATACTTTATAGTAGTCATCTCTAGATGATGGGCTATTAAAAAATGATGAATCAAAGGGAAAAGGCTAATCAAGACAGGCCAAAAAGCCCCACAATCGCAAGGTACAAATAAACCAACGTGGGGATGGCACCCACCAGAGGACTTAAGAAATACTCCTAGCCTAGCATAGAAAAATAAAACAGAGGGAGTTTCCTTTCTAATGAAAGCAAAATCAACCATTAAGGGAGAAAAATGAGTCTTACCGTACTGAAGGTGCAGGAGCTTTCTTTTAGTTTCAAACCCCAAGCTCAGTGTATAGCGAAGAAGAAGAAGAAGAAGAATGTGAGGTGTTTTTTGCTAAAAGAGGAAGCAAAATCAACACACGGGAAACACAAGGAAGGAACACACGTGCAACCAATGCAAATGGGAAATGTGGCATTCAGGTGATGGAGATGTCGCCCCATAGTAAATATGATGGGACGAGAATCTCAAGACACGAACAAAGTGATCCACCCAAGAAGGACTTTCCATATTTCTTCTCTCATCCATATAATGGACGAAAAATGAATAAGGGGGGCAACTGACAAGTAGCATATAAATGGTCGTTTGTCACTCACAATCCATAGCATTGACGAGTAAAGAGTATGGACGAACATAAGTGTATTAATTCTAGACAGCAATCAATGATCAAGCAACGAATAGCCCAGAACCGTTTTCCTCATCCAATAATACGGAATTAAGGGTTGGTTACAAATGAAAAACATTGCAATTAATTTGCCATCATTGAGCATTAATTACTCCAGTTGCAATATAATGGTATACAGGGTATTAACTCAACATGGGGCTTTATAAAGCTAAGAAAGACAAGTAAAAGGACGCGATCACAAAATTGTTCTAAAAATTATATATTTTTCCAGAGAATATAAGCTAACTTAAGTATTGGAGAGTCCTTGGTAGGCCCCAAATCGGTGCCTTTATCCACTAAGTGCTATCTGTGATACAGGATTCTTGGTCGTCCATTGTACCGACTGAGGAACATACTAACAAGGTGAATTCCTACTTCATCACATGTTATATTACATGCCTTTCTCTATTGGATTCTAAGTTTAATTTGGTTCCTATATTGGAAATTTTAGATGAGTTCCAACTAATTACTATGTAAGTCTACAAATACTCTGTTATCATAAGCCTCTACCAGTGTGTTATCGATCATCTGCAGCTGCCACCCAAAAAGGTATTTTAGCACAAACATAATAATTTCATTTCATATCAGTGTAATTTATCCAAGAAAATAAAGAGACGGAGTTCAAACTTCTAGTTTTAAATTTAATGACTTGAATTTTTTTCCTGTCTAATATTTGGATTTGGAATCGTTAATGATTAATTAAACTATTTATTCATCCAAGAAAAAAGAGCAAAAAAAAATGGACAGGATGTGCAGTTACTGTAATAGCTTGAAAATAAGTAGATGCAATGAACGGAGCTCAAGAAGAGCAAGAGAAAGAGAGAAGGTAATAATAGTCTGAAAAGAATAAGAGGAAGAGAACTTAGAGAAGAGAATAGAAGTAATGATGTTTGCAATGTATAACCTTGCTGACATTTTCCTCCCCTTTCTTCTGTTATTGGAACAAGCTCTGAGGTTTTGGCCCTCCACTCGCGGAAAGACCAATTATTAGAACAAAAAGAAATATTTCTAAAAGCAATATGTTTCAACTTTCAACTAATGCTCACCTTCCTTACAATTTCTTAGAAAGCTACTAGGCTACTACCTATTGCTAATACATCAAAGCTGAAGTTCCTTCACTACATAACGGAATTGAACTAAAATCGTTGGATTGACTTTTTTTATTATTTATTTCTTGATGAGAGGTAATTTAGAACATTCATTTGTTTAAGTAAAAACAGAGGAACATCCTTTATAGTCTATACAAAACTCTACATCATCTCTAATCTTACATATTGTGCATGCCTAGCCAAAGTCTGACCCACTGTGTTTCTTTCTTTTTCTTTTTTTTTTTCCTTACATTTGTTGAAGGACCCACTTTTGCCACATTTTATTGGATTCGTTCACAAACTTCTTTCTTACTCATCACAGCTAAAAGTAGTCCCTGTGAATCTCTCGTTAAAGCCCCCATTCCAGCTTCCTCCTTGTCCTTGAAGATTGCTCCTTCAGTATTAAGTTCCTGTCATTCCTCCTTTGTTCATCGGCTTGCAATCATAATCATTTGTTCCTCCAACTAAAAACAATATGATAGGTCAAAAATGTATTGACCTCTTGTGATGAATTAGCTAATTAATTAGTCAAGTGAATTAATTAGATTCAATTACATTCAATGAGCGTGGCAGCACAAACAAATCACAAAATAAATAAATGCAGCAGAAATTAGAATTGACACGGTGATTTGTTTACAAATAAGGAAAACCTACACAGCAAAAACCCCACAGGGTGATTTTAAGGTCACCACTCCCGAGAATCCACAATTATCAAAACAAGCAGTTACAAGTAAAGAAATCCCAGTACCTTATATTAACCTACAGTTGAACCCTTACCCCAATACCCAATTGGACTTGTTCTGTAGTAACAACCTCTTCTTGTATTGTGTTGATCCCAGTACGCGACTTGATTACCAACTTGAGAAGGATGTTGGCTGCAAAGTTCTTCTATTCATTAACTGATGAAGATTACCAAGTTGCTTGGTCACAAAACCCTATGGTGTACAAACACAACAGCTTCTCAAGAATTAGGGCAAACTAGGTTTCTAGTTACACTTGAGGAATTATGTTCTTATGCAATTGTGCTCTTTACTGTGCAACCTGATACGACCTTTAAAATAATCCTTATATATATTTAGGGTTGTGAGAAAAGAAAGCCCAAACACATACTCACGGATTGGATGAAAATCAGTTTAGAAAAACTGAGTTTCATAAACCTCAATAGATAGCCATCTATCGAGCTAGTTGTTGAGCCATGGGTTTCAGCAGTTTTTAAACCTTGATAGATACTAGCTATCGAGTTTTAAAATTTAGTACTTTATTACTTGATTCTTAGATAGACTTGCATGGCTTTAATACTTGGACTTGAACTCTTGTTCCTTAAAATATTAAACATATCCAAGATCAACCCAATTACAAATAAAGTGCGTTTTCTCAAAGGATTAACCAATACATAAAATGTTGACATATGTTCCTAATATCCAATAACATATGTCCTAACAATCTCCCCATTTGGCAATCTGTGACAAAACCACAATAAAGAAATGAACATATGAGAGAAGTCATAAATCACTCAACTCATACTCACTTGTTAAGTACAATAAAATCTATCCTAACACAAACTCTTGAAAAACTTTGCAAGAAGAGAGTTCATGGCAAGGAAGACTTTAACAACCTGTATTTCTAAAACACTTAAACAAAACTCATCAAGGCATCTTTGTGTGAAACAAAAATAAAATATTACATACAATAAATAAGAAACATGTGTATAAAGAAAGAAAAGAAACAACACATATAAAGATAGGTGAAAGAACATACATCAAAATATATAGACCAAAAGGTAAGTACAATGTATGTCAAAATGGTCACAAGACCCATGTACAAGATCAATGTATCTAAACTAGAAAGAAGAAAAAGATACATCAAAACCCTCACTACATCCCCCATGAACACTCAAGAACACTCTCCCTATCTCCTAACTAACCCTCCCCTTATGAATATTACTACTCTCATCTCAAAACTACTCCCCCTTTTTGTCACGGGTGACAAAGAGGTAAGTACATCAAGTAGACATCTAATCATCACTAGGCAAGCTAGCATCCTCATCCTTATCACTTCTGGAGCCATCGGCACTCTCATCCTCGGACGCCGGTGGAGATAAAGAAGAAGCAACCATGAAACCATCCATCAAAGTCTGTCATCATGCAATATGACCTACACGAGTGTTCACCTAACACAACTCATCTCTAAGTGTGTCTAGGCAAGCATCACGCGCACAAGCTGTGCCATGATAGCCTCAAAAGTCATTCCACTCGCTAAAGATGAAGGAGCAAAGGTGGATGGAGCGGTAGAAGCTAGAGGAGCAGCCGTCTTAGTCTAAGTCTACCTAGAGCGAAGCTGTGTAAAACTCCGCTTAACGGTAGCAGCATCAATGGCACACATGTAAGTGACATGGGGAGACTCAGAATGGGAGACAAAGAAATGGCGAAGGAGCCGTGTGATAGCTGAAGGTAAAATGAGCTTATCACGGAACGTCGTATCCTTATAGACATCTATAAGGGATAGAATGAAGTGAGAGGGGAAATCTATGGTAAGGTCCGCAAGAAGGGAAAGCAAAAGGCGAGCACGAGGCTCTGTGATAGTGTTATAGTGAGAAAGAGGATGAAGAACAAAGGTTGTAACCATGTTAAGAAACCTCGGAACTTTAGCAAAGGCCGAGCAATGGGTGAACTAACGATCACCACAAAAACAAGGTGTCTCACAGAAACGAGATGAGAGTTCGTCTTTGGACACAGTCCTCAAATGCTCACAACCAATATAGTTAAGAAACTCTACCATAGGAACGTGTAGTACCTCGAATACAATACCCGGAGTGACTACCATGCGTATACCCCAAACATGAGTGACAAACTAGCGTATAGAGGTGTCAAATCTGTGCATATTGGAGTAAATCTGTATGATCACGGACGGACATGTGACAGGAATGCCACAAAGTGACTCCCAACCCCTACTGTGAATGACAGTGGATAGGTCAGTGTCAGAAAAATCAGACAGAATGACTTGGCGTTTCGAATGAATGCCTTGGCATTTCGAATGAATGCCTTGACATGAAAAGTTCTCAAAGAAGTCTAATTTGGCCTTCTCATCACGAAACTATATGTGAAATGGAGTGGGGTCAGAAGGAGAAAAAGATGAAGATGCCCCGGAACGAAGAGGGTTCCAAGACTAAACAAATTTACACTTAGGTTCCATGATGCAACTAACGTAAGAGAGAGAGAGAGAGAGAGAGAGAGAGAGAGAGAGAGAGAGAGAGAGAGAGAGAGAGAGATGGAGAGAGAGAGAATCAGAAAATTACCAACCAACACATATATCAAAATATATAGAATTGAAGGTATGTATGCATGAGAATACATGAACATGTGACATGCAAAAATAAATATATCATGGGCTCAACCCAATCCAAACCTACTAGCACAACATAGCAACAAAGTAAACACACATCTAAAATATATGAAATATTTTTAGAATGCATATGTGATACAATCCATGAAGTTAAAGATCATTTTAACAAAAACCCATCCCAAAATTCTATCAAAAACCTCAACAATTTTGAAAAATCCCAAAAGATTTCAAAAACCCCAAAAGTTAGGTCAAAAGATATGAGATGCATGATTAATGAGTGAGAAAGCATCATACCAGAGAGGAAAGAAGATCTTGAGGCTGAAAAATGAGTGGGGAAGAGGTTTGGAGTGAGTGAGAAAGGTTTTGCGAGGTGAAGAGTCTAAATGTGTCAAGAGAGATCGAGGAAATGTGAGTAGAGATCGCGATGGCTCTTTATATAGAATCCTCTTAAAGCTCGTTCGATCGAGAGCTATCGAGCTTTAAAGAGGCGCGTTTCAACTGTAGAACCAACTATCGAGGATCAAATGAGAGGTTTGTCAATAAGGAAGCATGATGGATCAATGTAGCTATCAAGAAGCTATTAAGGAGACCAAAAGTTTCTTGATTGATCAAGATAGCTATTGAGAGATATCGATATTGCGATAAAGAAAGCTGATGAGTCTTGACAGATAGCCTATCTGTTGAGAGCTATTGAGGAGCTATCGAGATTGCTTAAAAATAGTTTTTCAAAGAAGAGAAAAACACAAATATGAATGCAATCAAGCATGCTACTCAACCAAAGATCCAAACAGAATTTTAAGCTTTCAAAATCATCTCTCAATGAAGAAAATTTCATGCATTTAGATCCAAAAACACACACACATACACACTAAACAAGTCTAACCAATTTTGTATTTCAAAAATGAGTTAAGACAGTTTAGTGAGCATACATCAACACATGTAAACCTTTTTATGGCCAAATCACATTGTACCTGCACATGTATCAAAAGTAGTAAAGAATATTGCGTGTTGTGTGTGAAAACATCGCAAGATTGCATAAGTGTCTCTATGTTATGACGATTTGAGATATGAGTAAATCAATTTAACTTACACAAGATCATAACTGTTTGATGGGGACTATCACCTTCAAGGTACATCTTGTAACTTTTACATCTCTTAGAATACACACTTGCAATCATATATAAAGCATTTTGATATTTTTACGTTTATTATTTCTTAGCATATTTTTCTTTTATTAAGCATATCATACATGGGCATATAAGAGAGAAAAAAGAAATACCCAATTATGTTAAGCTTTTTGACATTGCACTTTTGCTATGCCAAAACATATAGATGTCATTTCATGATTGACAAGAAATAGTGGTGAGATGATTATTTATGTCTTTCTCTTAGGATTTCTAGTCCTTCCCGCCAAAAAGAGTTATACGAGTGTTAAATACAAGAAATTACTTAACCTTACTCATTACAAATACGAGCCACAAAGCTCGCTTGCTTAGCTGTGCATAGAGATACTCATCTAAGCTACAAAAGATACAAAATTTAGAAAATTTTGTTTCATTAGCCATTCAAGGTACACAAGTACCAATGTACACAAACACACAGTGTTTTTGTATTTTTCTGATTTTTTATTTTTTTTTATTTTTATGAATGAAAAAAAATAAAACAAAAACAAAACTAAAAAACAACCAAACAAAAACAAGCCAAATAAAACAATGCATAAAAACTAGACTATCTCAACAAAAAACACACAAGTAATGCAAGCACAACAAAAACAGGGAGAGAGAAAAAGTGACTAAATCACTTGGAACCCTTTTCTTTCCACACCTTGGAAGAACCTTTCCTTTGATCAAACCCTTGAACTGGCAGTGAGGGGGAAGAATTGAAACTGTTCAACTTTGAAAGGAACATGAGGGCTTTGAGAAGATCTCCTAGAGTTGCAAGAGAGGACGAAAGCTGATTTTGGCTTCTCGACGACATCATACTATTGTTCTGTTGAGTGGCTAACCACTTATAGCAATTTGGTCGAGTATGTCCAACTGCGCCACAATGATGACAGTGATATTGTTTCTTTTCTTTAGACTTTTGAGTATTACTTTTCTTAGCTCTAGGATTTTTGGTTTCTTTCTTAGCAAACTTAGGAGGTGCTCCTGAGATAGATTTACCATTGTTTATGTTCTCACTAGCTATCACAATTTTAGCATTATTATTTTCAAAATCAATATTTTTAGCAGGAGAGACAATATTTTTAGCAGGATGTCATTTGCATTAACCTATTGCAACAAAATAATTTGTTACAATATATTTCCAAAGCCAATTTATTAAAATAATTACTGTGACAGTGCCCTATTGCAACAAAACAATTTGTTGAAGTAACCTATTGCAACAAAAAAATTTGTTACAATAAGTTTTTCAGGTTACTCAAGCTATATTTATTACAATAAAAAAAATGTTGCAAAAAATTATAGCAACAATTATGGGTGTCCATGTAACTCGTTTACCCGACCAAATCAAGAAACCCGCCCAGATTGACCTACCCATTGCCCGATCCGACGACTCTGGCGTTCGGCGGTGGCTCTCAACCCTCCAAACCCGATTTCGGTGGGTCAGGTGGCGGGTTTTCTCCTCTAAAACAACAGCCACCCGACTCGCTTGACCACCACTTTAGATGAACCTTGCTTCGTTCAGATCCGGCGACAATTCACTTAGATTCAGCAATGATTTTGGCTCAAATCCAGCAATATTTTTCAAAAAATCGCTCAAATCGGTGGCATTTAAGCTTGGATTGGTGACGTTTAAGCTCAGATCGGTAACTTTGGCTTAGATCTAGCGATTTTTAGGCTCAGATCAGTGACATTTTGCTCTCCTCCAACTAGATCTGATGATGTTCTGTTCTCCTCCGCTCGTCGCTGCCGTTGATCAGTTTCAACCGAACTGACCAATCGTTTTTCAGACTCGATCTGACTCAACCCATGGTGATCGATGGTCAGTTGCGGGTCTGATTCTCTCCCACCCGACCTAAGTTGGTCGAGTCCGAGTTGAGTCCAAACTCCACCCGGACCAACCCGTGGTCAACCTTAGCAACAATATATATCATTGCAATAAATATTTTTTAATAAAAATAAAAAAAAAATTATTGAAGAATTTATTGCAACAAATCAACATTGCAATGAATATTTTGTTGCAATAGCCTGTTGCTATAGAGTTTGCTACAACGGTGGGGAACAAAAAAAAAAATCGTTTCAATAGGCATTTATTGCAACAATTTTGATTTTATTGCCTAGACTAGACCTCTTTAGCAAGGGGAAATATTCCCATCATCTTCTCTCTTTTCAATCCTCAAATCACACTAACTTTACCTTTCTTTCTATTCCTCTCTCCGGTGTCTTTCTCTTTATCTCATCACATCTCTTCTCTCTCCTCAAATTTCATGCATATCGATTTGTACTAGATATAAATCTCTCGTTATCGGAGCCCAGACCTCTCGTTAACTCTCTCTCTCTCCCTCTCTTCTCAAAGAATATTCATGGGTTTTCGATCAAAATTAGGGGTGTTTCGGTTTGGTTTCGGAGGGTTTTTTTTTAATGGCCAACCGAAACCGAAATTTTCGGTTTCCAAAATTGTCAACCGAAACCGACCAAATAATTGAAACACCGTCGGTTTCGATTTGTCTCGGTTTTTTTCGGTTTCGGTCGATTTTTTCGGTCGGTATTCGGTTTTTGGGCCTGAATTTTGGGCCAGTTGGGCCTTTTGTTTATTTTTTCAAAAAATTTTTTGTTTGGGCTTTTTTATAAAAAATAAATAAATGTAGTATTCAACATACTTGTTTTATGGCCCTTTTATGCTCTAATTAAGCCTATTTTAGAAACCTATTTTGGGCCTATTTTAGGAATCAGTTGTGGCCCAAATTCGGGCCTTTATCTATTTTGGCCCATGGCCATCTTTAGGCCTTTTTTAGCTTTCTGTTTTGGCCCTTTTGGCCTAGATTCGTGCCTTTCCTATTTTGGCCATTTTTGGGCATTTTTACAACCTGTTTTGCATTTTACCTATCATAACTTGCTTTTGCTCAACATAAACCCAGAAATACACATTATAGCAGATTCATCAACAAAAAAAAAAAAAAAAAATTCACAACCTGTTACAGATTCATAAATCCAAAAATACAACACATATAGCAGATTCATAAATCACAACCTGTCATAAATTCATAACCTACTTTAGAGCTTCTATTATACTCATTAAAATGCACATCACATATTCAAAAATCAAAAAATAACCTGTGAACATGATATAACCTGTTAATAATACAATTGCACAAGCACAATCTGACAACACACATTCACAAATCCTGAAATAATCTAGAGCAATTTCACCAGCACAATTTGACAACACAGATTCACAAATCCAGAAATAATCTAGAGCAAAAAATTGCTCTAGTGCTCAAAGCCTCAAATCTGAAACTTTTTATAGGCAGTAGGCACCCATCAAATACAAACAAGAGTAAAAAAATAAACTATACAAGTCAAAATAAAATAACTAGTGCAGATTTCATTACTTCATTAGTAAATATGTCAATGTCCACATATTCTCCATGTGTCAATGCTTACATAATAGCATTATAGCCAAAGACTCAAAATAAATTGGCCATATGTCAATATCAATGTCAACATATACTGTCCATATTTAATATTTGGCCAAAACTCAAAATAAATTGGCCATATGTCATTGCCTATTGCCTAATATCCTATATTGTCTATATATAGGCCACTGTCAAAACACAAAATAGAAGCCCATATCTATAAATAAATATATATATATATATATATATATATATCTATACGTAGACCACTATCTACTAGTTTCTAATAACAAAAAGTACAACTATAATCAATACCACCCACCCAAAGAGCAAAGAGCAATCTTCAACCATCAACGTCAATAGGTGTTAGTGTGGACATGCCTAGTTCCGACGTTAATGCAACATCGCTCACAAGTTCTACAAACAAAACATGAAAAAAACATAATAGTTACTTGTACAATAAAACAATATATATGCCAAGAATCCAAGACATGCAGTTTTTTTTAATAATAATAGACATACAGAATTTTTTTTAATAAATAAATAAATAGAAATTAAATTTGTTTAATATAACAAATAATAGTCATACCTCCATCAAGCTTTTCAAACTCCTCAACAGCATCCATGGCAGCACGAAGGCAAATTGGAGCCGATTAAGGACGGAGCCAGTTTTGACTACAAATGAGAGCTTCCACCATGAGTGGAGATAATGAACTCTGGAAGGGATCAAGGACACGACCAGCTGTACTAAAGGCAGATTCTGAGGCCACAGTGGATACCAAAATTGCAAGAACATGTTGTGCAACTCTTGAAAGCACACGGTATCGTGGAGAATTAACCTTCCACCAAGCCAAAATATCAAAATTATCATCAAAGACAGCTTCACAACTCTCTAACAAGTACTTATCAACCTCTGATTTGGTATTTGAAGAATCCATACCCTTCAAGTGCTTCTTAAATCCTATCATCCTCATTGCCTTCACATCAACCACACTAGAATCATCTCCCTCCATTGATCCACTTGGTTTTTGGCCTTGGGCTTATGCAGCAGCACTAGCACTACCACTCCCCATTTGATTTTCAGCATAAGCATTATACAAATCCCCCAAAACAACCTTTACTCTTTTTGCCATATCAGCAGCCTTTTGGTTCTCATATAAAGTACCAAAACAGTACTCAAGATACCTCATCTTGTATCGAGGATCAAGAACCAACCCTACATACAACAAGTGATTCATATTATCAAAGTTCCCCCAATACTTTTCAAATTTGGTTTTCATGTAATCAGCCATTTTTTTCAACAAATAACTATCTTTTTCATACTCCAAGTCAATTGTGTCATGAATTGACATGAGCTCCAAAAGAAAAGAACTGCTAGTGACATAATTAGCACCCGAAAACTGCAAGGTTGCATCATAGAAAATTCTAAGAAATTTCAAAAAGATCCTAATCTTTTCCCAATCCACATCATCCATTCCCCAAGCAACCTCATGTATATCATTTCCATCTTCCTTTTCCTCCTCTGTAATTGTCCTAAGATAATTTGAATCTTCTTCCTCCAATCTCTCAAAAGCCTTTTGATACTTCTCAACAGCCTTTTGATACTTCTTAACCTTCTCCAACATAATAGAGGTGTAGTTCCACCTAGTGGGCACATCTAAGCACAATTGACCTTTAAACTCAACTTTCTCATTCTCCGCACATAACTTAAATGTGTTTTGTCTTTGTGGAGATGATCTCACATATCGTACAGATTTTCTCACCTTCACTATTGTCTCATCCATGCAAGTATTTATGCCCTAAAATTGTTGCCTTCCAATGCTTAGTTTGTTTTTTAATAAAAGAAATCAGGCCACTATTAGAAGCAGCATTATCAACTGTAATAGTTAAAATCTTGTCTATCCCTCAATCAAGTAAACACATCTCAACTGCCTTCCCAAGTGTTTCACCCTTGTGATTTTCCACTAAACAAAAACTAAGAATCCTCTTGTGTATTTTCCAATCACTATCTATAAAATGGGCAGTGAGACACATGTAGTTCAAATTTTGAACAGATGTCCATGTATTTGTGGTAAGGCAGACCCATTGCTATTTTAGGGCTTCTTTCAACTTTTGTTTCTCATCTAAAAAAACCTTAAAGCAAGTTTTGGAAATTGTTGTGCGGCTAGGGATTGGATTGAAACTAGGTTGGGTTTTAGACATAAACCTCTTAAAACCATAACCCTCCACAAACCTAAAAGATAGCTCATCTAAAATAATCATCCCTGCCAATGCTTTCTTACATTTCTCAAAATTAAACACCCAAGGCACTAGTTTACCACTACTTTCTTCTTCTTCTTTAGGTTTGAATGCTAGGGTTGATTGCTTTTTTTTTGTCTTCCCTATAAGGATATTTCAAACATTGTGATTGTATGTGAGTTCTCATGCTTGTAATGCCATTTTGCTTAGTGTCATAAGCAGAGGTTGTGCCACAGTAGTTACAAGCTATCCTAGGTTTTCCCCCCCTTCAATAACAGTGAAATGACCCCAAACAATAGACCTTTTTTTACCAGTATTACCTGCATTTGGTGGGAGTGGGGGTTTGCCTTTGTCTTCATGCACATTGGTTGTGCCTTGACCCGCTTCAAGGTCTTGACCCTTTGGAATTTCCATTGTCTCATTCATCTACAATAAAAAAATAAAACACAATAAGTCAGCAACTATAAAAAGTAAAAGATAAAAAATAAAAATTTAACGCCAAATGAATCTAGTCTACAATAAAAAAAATAAAAAATAAAAAAAAAAAGGTAACAATAACACAATAAAAGTCAGCAACAAAAAAAAGAAGAAGGAAAAGGACACTAGTATACAGCAACAAGCCGACAATAAACACGTCAATAAGAAAATAATAAACACATCAACATCAAGGAAATAATAAACAAATGCCCCAACATCACAGTCAACTATTAACAAATACACCAACATCACAGTTAAGCACATGGCGTAATTGATTTTCAAATATGTAACACCAATAAGAAAATATCAACTCAACATCACAATCACAGATTCACAGCATGTCAACAACAATAAACAAAAATATATCAACAATAAATAAATAAAAAAGCAACTAACTTTATAATTTATATATCAGAACTCAAAGGCATTTAGCTAACTTTAATAAAAAATAAAAAAAAAAACCAACTAGCACAAGCAGAGGGTTATCGATTTTTTCAAAACCCCAACTTTATTCTCATATAAAGCTTGAAAAAATAAACATCTTGATTAAAAAATAGAGATTCAGACATTCAGTATTTTAAAAACACTAACTTTATTGATTCAGTATTTTAAAAACCCTAACTTTATTGATTAAGTATTAAACAAAATACAAAATACAAAACAGAGAGAGGAAGCTTTTCAACAAGCACATGAGACAAAGGCAATCAGCTGAGCTAACTTTAACACATGGGTCAAAACCCTAACTTTAGTTGCATATAAAACATTAAAACTTGAAAAAATAAACATTACTAAAAAACAGAGAATCACTATTTTCAAAAACCAAAACACAAAATAGGGAGAGGGTCAAAGGGTAAAGAGATTTTCAAAATGGAGACTCACCGTGAGATGATCAAGCCAGCGTGGGGAGGGCTGAACGTGAGAGAGAGTGAAGGCTGAACGTGGAGGCTGTCGACTTTGAAGAGTGAAGGCTGTTGGTTTTGAAGAGTGAAGGCTGGTTGCGGCTTTTGGAGTGGGTGGTGGGTAGTGGCGATTTTGTAACTGGTAGTGATGCTTTTTGAAGTGGGTTTGTGGTGGTGGATGTTGAGGTGGGTTTGTGGTGGACAGATGGTGGACAATTTTGAAGAGTGAAGGCTACCGTGGCGATTTTGTAGCTAGAGTAATGCTTTTTGAAGTGGGTTTGTGGTGGTGGATGTTGAGGTGGGTTTATGGTGGACCGGTGGTGGTCGGTCTTGAAGAGTGAAGGCTCACCGTGGCGATTTTGTAGCTGGAGTGATGTTTTTTGAAGTGGGTTTGTGGTGGTGGATGTTGAGGTGGGTTTGTGGTGGATCGGTGGTGGTCGGTTTTGAAGAGTGAAGGCTCACCGTGCTGGAGAGTGGAGGCTGTCCATTTTGGAGATGGAGTGACGGCTAAAGCCTGAACGTGAGAGTCTGAAAGAGGGTGGAATGTGTGAGTGAAAAGTGTGGGGTATGTAGGGTAGGGTTTTCATCTTTTGATTTTATACTCAAATTAGTTTTAGTTTAATTAGGATCATTAGATATGTACTTAGTTTAATTATAGGGTTTTATTTTAAAATGCTAATGTTTAAGATAAACTACTAAGCTAGGCTCTCCAAAAAATAAAAAAAAAACTACTAAGCTAGGCCGGATCAATTTTGATTCTTTGAATCATTTGAAATCTTGAAGTTTGACAACTGATCTACTAACAAGGCCCATTAATGATGTAGGTGGACTGGTGAAGGCCCAAAATGGTGGAGGCCCAACACAAAGCTGCCCAGCCTGCCCCTGCCACGTGACTTTGCCAAGGCAGTGAAGACACAGTACTGTCACTTATTAAATAATTAAATATATATTATAATATATATTTAATATAAAATATAATATAATAATATTTCGGTTCGGTTCGGCCGGTTCGGTGGATAAAAAATTGCCACCGAAAACCAAACCGAAATATTCGGTTTTTTATATTATAAAACAAAAACGAACCGAATCGAACCGAACCGAAATTTTTACATCGGTTCAGTCGGTTTGAATCGGTTTTTTCGATTCCTCAGTTTTTTCCACACCCCTAATCAAAATGTTTCAAAATTAGTTTATGATACGTTGATTTTCTTGCTTTGCTTGCCTTGCCTTCTAGATTATGCCCCAGACTCCAAATTTTATAGAGTGGAAGCTATTTTGAGGGGCATCTGGCTCTCACCCTTCTTTCTTCATTGTGTGCTCCAATTTCAGTGCCGCTTCTCTTTCTGTCAATTCCAGATTTCCAATGCCTCTCTTCTCTCTCTATTCTCACCTCTCTCCCTCTCTCTCTTTCTTTCTCTCTCTCTGGGTCAGATTCCTCTTCTCTTCTTCCTCATATCTCTTCATCCCTCTCTTTCATCTCACTCTCTCTCTTCTACGTGACAAGAAAATATGACATCTCTTTTAGCCTTCATTTGCATTGCCATATGCTTTGCGTTACCATCCACATACTCTGTCCATCTCTAGCTTGACAAAGAAATCACAACCCTAGGCTTTCATCAAGCCAGAGCCAGAGACAAAGTCAGAAATACTGGGATGTTGATACCCCGTGGCACCGAAATCAACTTTGGGCTCTCTAGGGAACAAAAATTCACCTACTCCAATGTAAGTTTTTTCTTTATGTCTATGTTCACGTGTTTATATGTGAATATCATTTTAATTCTTTAGTGTTTATATTTGATAGTCTTTCTTGGAATACTTGTTTTTTGATTCATTTCTAGTCCAGGTTTTATGATGCTTTGTATAAAAACAAATGTGGATGATAACTGATTTTGATTTTGGAAGAAAACGGAGTTTCAAAGAAAGCTTTGAATTGTGTAAATACAGGAAAAGCATCATACTTAGCTTTAAGCAAAAATAACTATGTGTACCTAGTAAAGTGATCAATAAACAACGCATAGTATTTGATAGGTTAAGAATGTATTGACCCTTTGGGTAAATTAACCAATTAATTAGTCAAGTAAATTAATTAAGTTAATTTAATATGTAATACGTGTGGTAACACAAAAAAATCACCAAATAACTAAATGCAGCGGAAATTAAATTTGACACAGGTAATTTGTTCACAAATGGGGAAAACCACTGAGGCAAAACTCCACCAAGTGAATTTAAGGTCGTCATTCCCGAGAATCCACTATTATCAAAACAAATGGTTACAAGTAAAGGAATCTCAATACCTTATATCAACCTACAGTTGAATTCTTACCCCAGTACACAATTAGACATGTAATGTAGTGACAATCTCTTCTTTCAATACACAACTCCTTATACGTGACCAACCAATTGATGTGAGGATCTCAGTACGCAACTTACTCACCAACTTAAGAAAGATGTTGTCTGTAAAGTTTTTCAATTCATCCACACAATGAAGATCAAAAAGCTCATTAATTACAAAACCCTACAGCTTACAAACGTTGTAACTTCTTCAAGAGAGAGATGAACTCGAGCAAATTGTCTTCAGTTACAATTTGAGTAAAAAATCACTTTGCATCAAGTTACATAACCTTAGACGACCCTTAAAATAATCCTTATATATGTCTAAGGTTGTGAGAAAAGAAACTCTACACACATAACTTGGATATGTGTGAAAAACAGATCTGAAAATTCGATTTTTGTAATTCTCGATGGATAGGTTATTTATCGAGCTACTATCAAGTTTTAGGTAAAAAGCTTCTTTTAAACCTTGATAGATCTAATCTGTTGAGCTTTAAAATACAACAATTCTTCACTTGATTCTTGAACAGACTTGCATGGCTTTAACTCTTAACTTGAACACAATTTTGCTTGAAGACTTAAACCATCAGAGATCTACCCAATTACAAGTAAAGTTTTTTTTGTCAAAGGATTAGCTAATTCTAAATGACATATGTTCATAACAAGTTCCACATATGTCATAACAATCTCTTTCTTTGGCAATCCGTGACAAAACCACAATAAACAAATCAAATATGAGAGAAGTCATAAATCGCTCAACTCATACTCACTTGTTGAATACAATAAAATCTAATCCTAACACAAACTCTTGAAAAACTTTGTAAGAAGAGAGTTCATCGCATAATAGATTTTGACAACCTATATTTCTAAAATACTTTAAACAAAACTCATCAAGACATCTTAGTATGAAATAGAAATTGAAAGATTGCATACATAAAAATCATGTGTATAAAGAGAGAAAAGAAACAATATATGGAGAGATAGGGGAAAGCGATAACAACATCATCATATATAAATGTTAATAATAAATACAATGTTTTCTATCACTAAGTGGTCACAAGACTGATGTACAAAGAATAAAATATCTAAAAGAGAAAGAAAAAAAAAAGATACATAAATGCCTCACTACATCCCTCAAAAAGTATAGGCACTCCCTCTAACAAAAAGGTCTTATGCTAACTCTTCCCCTAGATTATACCCAAAACTACTCCCCTTTTTTGTCACAAATGACAAAGGGCAAGTCACTGTGAAGTAGTCATCTCCTCATCACCGAAAAAATTAGCATCCTCATCCTTTTCATCATCATCATCAACATCATCAGCATCCTCAACATCAGACGCTGCTAGAGAAGGAGAAGGAGAAGGAGAAGGAAAAGCAACAAAACCACCCATCTAAGTCTGCCATCAAGCGATACAGCCCACACGAGTGTTCACATCACACAACTCATCACTGAGAGTGTCAAGGTGAGCATCCATGCGCTTAAGCTAAGCCATAATGGCCTCGAGAGTCACACCACCTACGGAAGAAAAAGAAGAAGAAGAAGAAGAAGAAGAAGAAGAAGAAGAAGAAAAAGTTGAGGTGGATGGAGGAGTCGCTGTCTCGGTCCATAGCTACTTCAGTCGAAGTTGGGCCTCACTCTATTGAACAGTGCCAGCATTAATAGCACGCATGATGGGGAAGTGAATTGACTCGGGATAGGAGATCGAGGAGTGGCGAATGATCCTTGTGATAGTAGAAGGAAAGATAAGTATATCACAGGTCGTTGTATCCTTATAGACATATATAAGGGAGAGGATGAAATGAGAGGAAAATTCTATGGAAAGATCCTTTAAAAGGGACAACAAAAGGTGAGCACAAGGCTTAGTAATAAAATTATAGTGAAACAAAGGATATAGAACAAATGTCATCACCATATTCAGGAACCTCTAACCTTTTGCAAAGCCCAAGCATGAGGTGTTTTGACGCCCACCCTATGATGAAGATGTCTCACTGAAGAGAGACAGAAGTTCGCCTTTGGACACAATCATCAAACGTGGATAACCGGGGTAATCAGGATGTGATTCCTTCGGAATATGTAGCACTTCAGAGATAAGCTCCGGAGTCACTACTATACGAGTACCTCTAACAAAAGTGGAAAACTGAGATATTGAAGAATCGAAACTGTGCATATTAGAGTAAAACTCCTCTATAATCATGGGGGGATAGCTCACGAGCATCTCACATAGAGACTTCCCACTCCATCTGTGTATGACATTTGGTAGAGCAGTATCGAAGAAGTTCGATAAGATAACATGGCATTCCAAATGAATGCCACGTTTGGAAAAGTTCTCCGAGAAGTCCTTACAGGCTTTCTTACCACAAAACTTGACATGAATAGGAGTGGAGTTAAAAGATGATGCCCTAGAATGAAGAGGGTTTCAGGACGGAGTAGACTTATGCTGTGGTGCCATTGCACAGACTATCCGAGAGAGAGAGAGAGAGAGAGAGAGAGAGAGAGAGAGAGAGAGAGAGAGAGAGAGAAAGTAAGAGAGAGAGGACCAGAAAAGCGCCCATCAACTTATATACCAGAATATGAAACGAAAAGGTACGTATGCATGAGTCATGCATGATCATGTGATGTACAACGAACAACATCATGGGCTCAGCCCAATCCAAACCTAACAGGTACACAAGGTTCCAACATGTAAAACACAAATCTAAATGCAAGAAAACATTGTGAAAATGCAAATGGGATGTAATGCATGAGCATATAACATCATTTAAGAAAAACCCAACCCAAAACTTTCACAAAAACTTAAAGACTTTCAAAAACCCCCCTAAAACATTTCTCAAAGACCCAAAAACCTAGGTCTAATGCGTGAAAAGCATAAAGAATGAAGGATTAGAAGATCTTACCAGAGGAGAAATGCAAGATCTAGGCCGAAATCCAAGAGGGGAAGATGAAAAGAGTGAAAGAAAAGTGTTTAGGAGGTAAAAAAAACAAGTTTCTGTCAAGAGAGAAAGAGAGAAATGAAATCTGATTTCGCGCTGAAGCTATTTAACGAAATCGTGTCTCGATGGATCGATAGGTATCGAGAATCTATCGAGCACTAATTCTCAACAGATAGATCTGTAGAGGTGCTATCGAGAATCTATCAATGGCAAAAGTACCTCAATAGATCAAACAGCTATCGAGAAGCTATCGGCCAGACAAAAACTTTCTCGATGGATCAAGAATCTATTAAGAAGCTATTGAGACAAATTCTAAATAGCTCAATGGATCGACGATGCAATAAGATCTGTTGAGAAAAATAAGTCCAAGGGTCTCGATGGATAGATAGCTATCGAGAGGTGTCGAAAAGCTGTCGAGCTTGATAAAAATAGATTTTTCAAAGAGGAGAAAAATACACAAATGAATGCAATCAAGCAAGCTACTCAACCAAATATCCAATCAATATGTTAAGCTCTCAAAAACACTCTCAACAAGAAGAAAGTAAGGCATTTAAGATCCAAACACACATACAAAACTAAACAAGTCTAACCAACTTTATTTTTCAAAAATAATTCAAGACAATTTAGTGAGCATACATTAACACATGTATTCTTTATGATGGCCAAATCACATTATACCTGCACATTAATCAAAAGTAGCAAAGAATTTTTGCTAGTTGTGTGTGAAAAAAAGCGCAAGATTGCACAAGTTTCTCATGTTATGACAATTTGAGATATGAGAAAATCAATTTAACTCACACACAATCATAACTGCTTGTTGGAGACTATCACCTTCGAGATACATCTTGTAACTCTTACATCTCTTAGAAACACACTTGCAACTATATTTAAAAGTATTTTAATTCTTTTTGCTTTTGATTTATTTGCATATTTTTTTTTCTTTTGAGCACATCATGCATAGGCATATATAGAGAGAGAAGAAAATACCCAATTATATTAAGCTTTAAACATCATAATTTTACTATGCCGAAGCATACAAATGTTGTTCATGATTGACAGGTTTTAGTGATGAGATGGTTATTTATGTCTTTCTCTTAGGATTTTTTAGTCATTCTCTTCAAAAAGAGTGATATGAGTATTAAATACAAGAGATTACTTAATCTTACTTATCACAAATATGAGTCACAAAACTCATTTACTTAGTTGTGCATTGAGATGCTCATCTAAGCAACAAAAGATATAAAGTTTGGAAAACTTTGTTTCAATGCCCATCCAAGGTACACAAGTACCAATGTACACAAAACACACACTGTTTTTGTATTTGTATGATTTTTCATTTTTTTAATTTTTTTATGAAAAAGAAAATATAGAAAAACTTAAACAAACAAACAAAAACATGTTAATACAAAACATAGCATAAAGCTAGACTAGCTCAAAAAAAACAAGAAAGCAAAACACACAAGTAATGCATAAACAAAAAGAGAGAAAACGTGACTAAATCACTTTGAGTATTTTTCCTTCTACTCTTTAGAAGAACCTTTCCTTTGTGCGAACCCTTGAACCAGAGGTAAGAGGGAAGAATTAAAACTGTTCAAGTTCGAAAGGAACATGAGGGCATTGAGAAGATCTCCAAAGGGAGCAAAAAAGGATGGAAATTGATTCTGGTTTCTAGATGAGATCATACTATTGCTTTATTGAGTGGATAACCGCTTGTAACAATTAGGTCGAGTATATCCTGTAGCTCCACAGTGATGACAAAGATGCTGCTTCTTTTGTTTAGACTTTTGGTTATTTCCCTTCTCAGTCCTAGGGTTTCTAGTCTCTTTCTTTTCAAGCTTAGAGAGTGCTCCTAAAATAGATTTACCTTTGTCTATGTTCTTACTAGTTAAAAAAGTTTTAACATCATTGTTCTCAAAATTAACATTATTAGCAGGTAGAACAAATATAGTATTACTAGAAGAAGTAATATTAGGAGAAGAGAAATCATACCCCAAACTGGATCTATCAAAAGCAGATTTCTAAACGCTAAGTATCCCATCAAGATTTATACTGGAAGTCCTCTCCAATTGAACTCTAACTTGAAACAACTCCACTTCAAGCTTCTTGGTTCTCTCAGTCAGGAAATTGTTCTCAAACTGTAATGCTCCAGTGGTTTGATTAGCTTTATCAACATTTGTGGAGAGCTCTTCTTGATTGAGTTCCACATCACTCAGCTTTTTGGTAGCCAACCTATACAATTTCTCGTACTTTTTAGAGACCTTGTATAGTTTTGTATAGGCTGTATGGATGTCGTCCTGCTCATCCATCTTCTCAAACTTAGACTCCACTAAGTCCTCTTCTTCATCTACCACTTCAAAAATCCTTTCAGTAGGAATTACTATAGTAGTGAAGGCATTCAAGATTCCCTCGTCATCATTATCTGAATCATCTTCAGGCTCAGTGTCACTTAAGGAAGTAGCAAGGGCTTTGCTTTTCCCAATAGTCTTGAGATAGGTTGGACATTTTTGTTTCATGTGTTCAAAACCTTGACAACTGAAACACTTTGGTCCAAAAGGAACAGTGTACTGACCGTCATCCTTAGTATCATTCTTCCATTTATATTAGATCTTGAACTGTAAAGAACTGGATTACTTTCGATTCTTGTCAAATTCTTTTGCATTGGCATTCTTCATAAATTTTTTGAACTGCCTCGTGATGTAGGATTTCATCTTATAATCCTCATCATCGGAAGACTCATCAATGTCACTGCTTTTGGCCTTTAGTTCCATGCTCTTGCTCTTGCTTTTGCTTTTGCTTTTGCTTTTGCTTGATTTTCCGATCCTAGACAAGCCCAATTCATAGGTTTGCAAGTTGCCAAACAGCTCTGTCAAAGGAATTTGGTCAATGTCCTTTAATTCCTCAATAGCGGTTATCTTGACATGGAATCTCTCCAGAAGGGATCTTAGGTCCTTTCTCACAATCTTGGTTTTGAGAATAGTTTCTCCAAGATTAAAGGCAAAGTTCACTATGTCCTTGAGCTTGGCATAGAACTCATCAAAATACTCATCCTCCTCCATTTTAATTTCTTTAAAACTTAGTAAGCCTTTGAAGCTTTGAATCCTTGACAACCTTAGTCCCTTCATAGGTTGTCTAGAGGATAGTCCGTGCTTCCATGGCAATTTTAGTAGAGGATATCTTCTTGAACTCCTCATTTGTGACTACATAAAAAACGCATTCAATGCCCTATTGTTGAAGTTTGCTGCTTTGATCTTAACATCATCCTAATCAGTCGGTGCTTCTTTTGACTTGGCCCAGCCTATCTTCACAGCTTGCCACACCTTCTTATCTAAGGACTACAAGAAAGCTCTCATGCATATCTTTTAATATGCATAGTTAGTGTCATCAAATAAATGAGGTATAATTAAATATTGTCCTCTATCCATGACAAACAGTGGTCAATGGATCACACAACAAAGATTAACCCTAATCAAAGTGTGCCCACTCTGATACCACTTGATAGGCCAAGAATGTATTGACCCCTTAGGCAAATTAACTAATTAATTAGCCAAGTAAATTAATTAAGTCAATTTAGCATGCAATACGCGTAGTAGCACAAAAAAATCACCAAATAACTAAATGCAGTGGAAATTAAATTTGACATAAGTGATTTGTTTACGAATGGGGAAAAACACTGAGGCAAAACCTCACCGAATGAATTTAAGGTCACCACTCTTGAGAATCCACTATTATCAAAACAAGCAGTTACAAGTAAAGGAATTTCGGTACCTTATAACAACCTACAGTTGAACCCTTACCCTAATACACAATTGGACTTGTAATGTAGTGACAATCTCTCCTTTCAATGCACTGCTCCTAGTACGTGACTAACTAATCGATGTGCGGATCCCAGTACGCAGCTTACTCACCAACTTGAGAAAGATGTTGGCTGCAAAGTTCTTCAGTTCATCCACACGATGAAGATCAAGAAGCTCATTGGTTACAAAACCCTACGACGTACAAATGCAACAACTTCTTCAAGAGAAGATGTACTAGGGCAAATTGTCGCGGGTTAAAATTTGAGTGAATAATCACTTTGCATCAAATTGCATCACCTTAGACGGCCCTTAAAATAATCCTTATATATGTCTAGGGTTGTAAGAAAAAAAAACCCTACACAAATAGCTTGGATATGCATGAAAAATAAATCTGGAAATCTAATTTTCATAATTCTCGATAGATAGGTTATCTATCGAGTTGCTGTCGAATTTCGGGCAAAAAGCTTCTTTTGAACCTCAATAGATCCTATCTGTCGAGCTATCTGTCGAGTTTTAAAATACAATAATTCTTCACTTGATTCTTGAACAGACTTTCATGGCTTTAACTCTTGACTTGAACACAATGTTCCTTGAAGGCTTAAACCATTTTAGATCTACCCAAATATAAGTAAAGTGCGTTTTGTCAAAGGATTAGTCAATTCTAAATGACATATGTTCATAACAAGTTCCACATATGTCCTTACAGTATTGATATCCATTAATAGAAGTGGCAGGGGCAGGACCCCACAAATCACCTTTAAATAATTTGAATAGTGCAAAAGCTTGAAAACAAGATTTTGGAAATGGTGATCTATGCATTTTCCCATGTAAGCACTGCTCACAACTTATTAAGCCTAATTGAGAAGTGTGATGAGGTACATTTAAAGAAGGAATTGCATTATGTAAAACTTGAAAATAGGGATATCCAAACCTTGTATGCCATAGCATCCAGCTGGAATTAGAATGGCTAGTAGATGATAGACAATGATTGGCTACGAGATAAACACCATTCTCACTCCTGCCTTGGTAAAGAACCTTCCTAGAGATTGAATCCTGAATTGAGAGATGGCTTTCATCAAAACAGCACCAACATTTGTCATCTTTACAAATTTGATGCACAAAAGCTGGATTTAATGAAATACTAGGGACTCTAAGAACATTTTTGAGTTGAAAGAAAAGGATTGAGGAGTTTGTAAATATGTGTTACCTGTGACTGGCCATTAGTCACTGTGAGATGATCTTGTCCATCGTAAGGTTTTGAATAGGATAGACTGTTAAGACTAGCAGTAACATGCTCTTTTGTTGCAGAGTCAACAAGCCAAGCTTCTTATGTGTGAGCAGCATTGGAGGCAGACACCATTGCATCAAGTTTGGTTGGAGGGTGTCTCCTTCCACTCTGCGGAAACAGCCTATAGCCAAATGGCCTAGTTTCCCACAAATCTGTCACAAAGGCCTTGTATTCTTAGATCTACTATTTTGAGAGGTATAGTACTTACTGAATTGGCTATTGTAGATTTATGGGAATTGCCTTTTCTACCATATAATGATATAGATACTTGTTTTTTGTTCATTACTATTCCAGGTTATACGTTGTATGAAAACGAGCGAGTGCACAAATGTGGGTTATAAATTTTAAATGGACACTAATGCTTTACATAAACAGATTTGTTTAATTTAATATTTTACTTTACAAAGCATTAAAATAGTCGTTAAGATATAAAGCAAATGAAGGCTATTATGGCTATAGAGCAGAAACTTGCTAGTTTTTGTGGAAGGGTTCAAACGGCCTAGTGAGTGAATAGCTTGGGATGTCATTTGCCGTAACCTATCGCAACAAAACAATTTGTTGCAATATGTTTCCAAAGCCAATTTATTAAAATAATCATTGTAACACTAACAATACTCTCTTGCAACAAAATGCTTTATTGTAGTAACCTATCGCAGCAAACAAATTTGTTGCAATAAGTTTTCCAATTTACTCCCGCCACATTTATTACAATAAAAAAAAAAAAAAAAAAAAAACTATTGCAAAAAATTATAGCAACAATATATTTCGTTGCGATAAATTTTTTTTAATAAAAATAAAAATATTTTATTGCAACAAAACAACATTGAAATGAATTTTTTGTTGCAATAGCTTATTGCCATAAAGTTTATTGTAACAATGGGCATAAATTTTTATTTTTTTTTTTCATTTCAATAGGTGTTTATTGCAAAAAAAAATAATAATAAATCACTGCAAAATAGCTTTTTTTTTTTTTTTTTCTATATTATCTAATCTAATCTAATCTAATCTAATCTAATACTATATATAATAGCAGAAGACTTTCGTTACAATTAAGCCGGTGTTGACACGTAAGCAAAACAAAAGCCGCACGGTGTAATGTTTCACAACGTGTTAAAATACTGTTTGGGAGCCCCTTTGTATAAAACAAAATTAACCGCTTAAAAAAAAAAAAAAAAAAAAAAAAAAAAAAAAAAAAAAAAAAAAAAGAAAGATTGCCACACGATGAAAAAAAGGGGGGATATTTTCAGAATAACAACGTGAGGGGTTTCTATGTAGTAAGTTAAGCAACATTTGAAAGTAAAATGGAAAATAACATCTCGAGTTTTAGAAACTCGAGATCTAAAATGGTAGAACTGGAGTTTTATCGTAGAACTCGAGTATCTAAAACTCGAGTTCCACGCGAAATGGGGAAAATGTGGAACTCGAGTGTCTAAAACTCGAGTTCCTGCGTTTTTAAAACTTGAATTTGGCATTGATCTCGAGTTTTAAAAACTCGAGATGCTAGTTTCCCACTTTCTTTTGCAACTGGACAATTAACAATATTCTTATAAAATTAACGTTAAATGGAAAAAAAATTCGAAAAAAAGGAGAGAGAGACCGAGAGGAAAGAGAGACAGAGAAGTAGAGAGGCAGCGAACGGAGAAGGAGAGAGAGATCGAGAGATCAAAAACTGAAACCCAAAACATCAAACACTAATCAAGATGAAGAATTGCCATACAGTCTCTTCCAATATCCCCAAACTCTCTCTCTCTCTCTTCTCACGAACCCTAATCTTTTTCTTCAAGTATATTCAATCCCTTCAATCCAGGCTATAGGTTTGTTCTTTAATTCAATTTTATCCAATTCAAGATTCACGTATTTGTTTCTTGCTCTCTATATTACTGAATTCCTCAATTTTTAAATTTTTTTGAAAAATCATATTTGAATCGATCTTTGAGTGTGTGTGTGTGTGTATGGCAAACGGTACAGATTCGGAGGAGTTCGTGTTGCTATCTCGGGTTCGGACGGGTCACAAGCGCGAGTTCACCTCGGCAATGAAGGCGCAATCAGAGATCTGCGGGTCCTTGGGTCGGACCCGGTCCAAGAGACCCGGAATGAGGCTGTGGCGACCAATAGAAGCAAGAAATTGAAGAAGTCGGATCCGAAGGACACCGAGAACGACGAAGTTATGGATCAGAAGGCGAAGGATTTGTGCGATTCGATGAGCGAGGAGGAAGCAAAAAGCGACGTGGTGGACCTAACGAGGGACGACAAGCCAAAGGGGCACGTTGGAAAATCGGAATCAGTCGGAGAAGGGGGTTAACATCGTTTGACAGTCTGTGTGTGTGTATATATATAGCACGGTGAAAGTCAAATAAAAAAAAAGGGAAGTTAAAACCTAGCGATGCAGAGGAAGGGAAGGATAAAAAAAAAAAACAACAATTGCAATACAGAGGAGACAGAGTTCGTACAGCCAGTCATCACCATCCCTTGCCAAACTTAGACCATCAGATCGCCGGAACCGACATCGACAAAGGTACATTTTTTTTTCTCAATTTTGGAGGTTTGGGTATAAAACATTACTTTTAATTGAGTTTTTTTGTTGGGTAGGTTTAGATTTGATTCGTTTTTGTTTTGGGTTTTTGGATTCTCTATCAAAATGTTTGTTTTCTCAATTTTAGATATTTGCTTTTGTTTTGTTTTTGTTAGTTTTTTTAGATTACAGAAATCACTAAAAATATTGATTTTAGTTTGGGTACTTCTGTTTCTAATCTTAAGGAAATCGTTGGGATTAAATAAGTATAGGATTGAATGCTGCATTGATATTTATTTTAGGTTTTTTTCCCGTAGAAAAACTTGATTCCATTATGAAAAAAAAAGAAAAAAACCAGATTCAATTTCGCCTCTCTATCCTCCCTCTCCTCATTTTTGGCAAAATCAAAAGCAAAAGGAAGGCGGGATGGTTATCTCAATCTATGCCAATCTGACTGGTCCTCTTTCGGGTTCTTACATTTACCACCGTTTCTTATCTTACTAATAATTTCCACTTCTTGACTTTACTCTTTCATATTTCAGGAGGCATATACACGGGCCAATCTATGGTAAATAAAATCTATTTTTGATTTTTCCTTCAAATTTTGAGTTTAACTAAATGCTAATTGATTTTTTATTTTGGGCAGAGAGTTGTTCCTACGGATATTAATGGTAGGGAAAAAGCGTTCCCCTGGAGTACAATTAATAGTCCCCCTGGAGTACAATTGATATTCGATGAGTACATTCAAAAACTCAACCATTATTGCACTGTTGATGATGTTCAACTATGGTCCAATCCTAGAAATGTAAGTTATATACATATTTGTCCACTTTTATCTAATCTTGGCCTTCTTTAAGTTTTATCTTTGAAATGAATTTTTGTTTCATATTAATAATCAACTTCTACATTGATTTGTTCATTTATGTGCTGGTATTTTTATGTTATATGCAAAGCAAAAACTGATAATTCAATGTAATTATGGACACACCGTGTGCACATAAATCGTTTGTTCTTACTAAAACAACATCAACCAAGCATTAGTCCCAAAATTTTGGGGTTGGCTATAGACTAAGAAATATGGACATGGATCACACAGTCATATGTTGCTTCTTTAAAAAAATTAAGACATGATACGTTGGGGATATAGTGATTAAAAAAATTAATATATTTAGGTGTATTTTATTTTTATTTTAAGAATTGGGATTATGGAGTGTTCATGCTTTTGAGGCTATAGATCTTTAGGGGGTCGGCCATGTATTCTTTTCTGCCATTCTAAATTGTTTTGTCTTAATTTTTTTTTTTTTCTACTTTTGAATTGATGCCATGTGTTATAGTGATGCAAGGGCTCAAGTTGATGATGAAGATACAGTAATGAAGAAGTCGAAGTGACCACTGCCATGTTCATGCAATACAAAAAACACCATTGTTTCTACCAGAAAGGGTATGATCAATTTGAAACTTTTACATGCTTTTAATACTGTTGGAATTGTGGACACTGATTCAGGCTTGAAATATGTTTATGAGAAATTCTATTTACATCATGTATAGAAAGTAATTTGTACAAGGAAAAGTTATAAAGTAAATGCATAATATATTCCTAAGGTAATTGCAAAGAACAAAGTCAGACATTGGGCGTGATATTAAGGGCCAATCTGTCTTGCTTTGTAAATTATCTCCTTGATTTAAGCATTGAGGCTGAGAATTTGGCTTCTGTTTGTCACCATATTGGAACTGAGGCATGGGCTGCAAGTGTGCTTCATTACTTAATATACATCTTTCTTCTTCTAATTTATATTTGATATTTGAATTGCCAATTATGTTGCTCCTTAAATGTTTTTGAAGTGGCGTGGTTATACATTTTTTTTAATCTTTTATAGGATTAAATTAATTTTGATCTTATTGCCTTTCAGAGTACACTGTGAAGCTTAGAAAGATTAATGGGTTTGAGATTTTCTGTCAAATTTCTATACTCTCACTGTGACTTGAAATACGTGATCATAACTTCCTCCCTTCCCTGCCTATTTTTTATGTGAATATTTATCTTTCAAGTGGTTTGTTCTTTAAAATGGAATTAAAAATTCAATGATTGAAGTGTGTGTAAGGGCCACTTTCGCTTGATTATTTAGCAAAAAAGAATGTGGGTCTTACTTAACTTTATTCAATGTGAGTTTAATCTTTGTGCAATTAGGGTCAAGGACTTATCAGTTGTGCAAAATGAGCAATGTTGTATGTTGAATCGTTGAGATGAAAAATATAGCCTTTTTATTTTTATTCAATGTTTTCTAATAGTTGTTTCTTATTTTCTCCGGCAATAGATTTTAACAATAATTCAATAAGTGGGGGCATAGCTAACTACACGGAAACTAAGAGATTTTATTAATCTTTCAATTTCTTATTGGGGATGTACCTCTTTGTTACGGCCTTTGGAAGGAAAAGCAAACAATTTTTTTATTGATCATATTTTATTTGAGAAGATGCCCAATAAAATTTTGTCTTTATGTAGTGCTTTTGGAAGGAGAGAAACTCTAAGAAACAGAGTCTGCAACAACATTGAAATAGATGAAAAATTTTCCTATTCTCAAGCAAATCATGGTCCTCATGGAAGCTTCCAAGTCTAAGAAAGGCAAATGGATTGGTGTTTCATTTCAGTGTAAGAATTTGAAGAAGTTCCAATATGTTCATGGGTTGTAAAGTGCATAGGAAGACTACTGCTATATTGTTATCTTTGAGGGTTCTCCCTATCAAAGTCATGAGAGAATTTGTAGAACAAGCTTCTTTATTTTTTATTCTATATATATATATATATATATATATATATATTTGGATTTAGGTTTCATGTAAGGTATTATTTTGTCTAATAGATGTTTGTTGTACTCCCCTTGGCATATTTTTCATACTTTTCAAAGTTGCCATGTCAAGGCCTTAGGCCTTCACTTGGTATCAATTTGGTGGGCAACAGGTGTTTGTTGAAAGTTGTGAGTATTGACACTTGGCAGCTAAGTGGTTTGTAACTGTTGTAAGTGGAACTTAAGTGTAATCAAGCTCCATGGTGTTCTCTTTTGGTTCTTTGGGCATCTCTTCAAGTCTTAATCCTTTGTTGTCATGCTCTTGCACTTTTGTTCTTAAGAGTTGGTTTGTCTCTTCCTGTCTTTCTATATTGCATTACATAGGAATTTTGTTTCATTCTTGATTTCTCAGTCTCCATCCAAATGATTTTTATTTTTAATTATTTGGCTCAAATGGTTATGATTGGTAGGAATAATTGTATTTGGTGAGTGATTAGTTTCTCAGATCTTATTGTCAAATTAGATGCATTTATATTTTATGGTGATGACATTAGTATTTATTTTTTGAGTTTTGATTCCAGGAGTAATGTGGATAAAACAAAGTGCTTGAAGTAGTTGAGGTCTCAAAGGATGTACATGATTCTAAAGAGAATTTATCATCTATCAATTTCAATGTCAAGATTTTAAACTACGAGTATGCACAATCCAAACTCCGTATGAGTAACAATGATTTTAGTTTGTGAACCAAATATGTTGTGAGGGATTGTAATAGAACTTGAAATTTCACTTTTAACTTTTAATTACAATTGCATTTTTGGTCCATTTTATTGTTTTTTTTTTTTTAATTTAAACTATTTCTGGTAATAATATTATACTCAGTCTATCTTTATTTAATCATCCTATTGTTTGAGACTTCATGTTATGGAAAGCACACAAATTTGAAATTCATACTTAAATTTAAGACCCTTGATAGGAAAAAATTATATTGGTTTAATTAATCATTAGCTTTTAGGTTTATCATTTGACTTCTTAAAAGAGAAATAATATTTGTCACTGTATTAAATAGTTTTTTTATTTCCCGCGCATTGCGCGGGTCTGCATCTAGTTATCATAAAGGAAAAATAATACAAAAAGACCAATATTTAAAAAGAATCTAATATAAAACAAATATCTTTATTAGGGTATGTATTGGATAAGGGTTAGGGCATTCATTTACACCTTAAAAATAGTTTTTTTTTTTTTTTTTTGGTACCCTTACAAAGATCAGAGACAATTTTTAGGATTGAGATCCCATGTGTACGGTCATTAGCCCAATACCAGTAAGCCCAAACATGGGGTGCTTGGATAATGGCTCCATGATAGGCCTAATCTATGTTGTTTGGTAGCCTGAACCATAGACTATGTTGTCTTTGGATGCTAGCCATGCTCGGATCTATTCCGGTATACTTCGGTAATGCCTTGGGGAATATCACTGCCGAGCAACACATGGCATCTATTGTGAGTCCCAATGATGGAGTTTCTATTTCCAAAATAGGGCTCCTCTGGTCAGGAATAATCCTAATGGGCCCCACCTGCACAAAGACCATTAAAAACAATCATTGTTGATCCAACAACGAAAGGCTATAAATAGGGAGAAAACTAAAGAAGGGTTAGACACTGAATAGTGGAGAGCTGGAGAATAGAGAAAGCAAGTAAGAAAATTCAAGAGCGAGAGTGTTCGGTCAGTTTGATCAACCATCCTTGTGGGCTAGAATCTTTGTCCTAGGGAACTTCCCACTGTAGGATACCCACAATAATAAGTAAATTGTGAGCCTAATTACATGATTTTCCCATTAACCAAGATTCGGGCTCAGACAATTGGTGTCATCTGTGGGAATCTCCTACTTAGTTGTAGTTTCAACGAAAATCAACTGACTGAATATGTGCGACCACCATTCGGCGAGTTTTGTAGATAGCGGATCTGGGGCTCATCCAAGAGATTGTAATAGTGGGAAAGGAGGCAGAAAAGCAATCAGGACTGATGGTATGAACAGGATAGGGAGTGGTCCGATTCGAGAGAAGGGTCCTCACAGCTATATCGATCAGCGTTCGACGTTCCCAAACAAGAGCAACACTACCAAAGAGACTAAGAGTTTGAGCGCTTATAAAAGCAGGTTAGAGATTTGGAGTTGGAAGGACGGGATAGATGTCGCATGAGGAATCACGGTGAATACTGGTCTGGTAGTACTAGACAAAGTCAGGGGGAATTATCTCACCAAAATGGCTCCCACCGATCAAAAAAGAGATCACTAGATTTTGTCGAGCGAGTGTTAGTGTCTCCCGAGCAACGCAGGCATTGTAGAGCTGTAATGGATGCAATAAGTCGAGCCTTGCGTAGAGCAGCCCACTCACCATTCTCAGAAGAGATTGAAAGTGCACAGATGTTAAGTGCACATATTAGTCATTATATCTAGATGATGTCATTCTATAGTCAGAGTGATGTGCTCATGTGCAAGGTATTCCCTTCCAGTTTGGAGCATACTGCCTTAAGATGAATCAATGGGTTACGAAAGGGATCAATACACAGTTTTGGTAAGTTAATTCAATAATTTGGAGCTCAGTTTATGACTTGTAGCTGAGTACCGCAGCCTATAGATGCACTGCTGTCTATGAAGATGGGAGCTAAGGAAACCCTTCAAATTTATACCAATCGCTACTTAGGAATTGTACATCGAGATCGGTAAGGCAATGAGAAAGTGGCTACCAGCACCTTTAGAGAAGGGCTTCCGCAGGATTTGAAGTTGAGAGTTTCGTTGACTATGGGGCCCCCCAAAAATATGCCTCAATTAATGAGGCAAATTTAGGAGTATAAGAGGTTGGATGATGATCGACAACAAAGTAAGGGAAAGGCCCCTGCCACTTCATAGTATGTAAAGGACTCTCGGTTAGGAGGCTTTCAGTCAAGACCGAGAAGGGAACTAAGGATTCAAAAGCCCAGTGTGTGGAGTGATGAGATCAGTGTGGTATTTAAGGAGCCTATTCATAAATTTTGGAGCGAACTAAAAATGAGCCATATTTCCAATGGCCATGTAAAATGGGAGGCAACTCGACAAGGAGAAATCAGAACTTGTACTACACGTACCACGGAGACAAGGGGCACACTACTAAATAGTCCCGAGTATTTAAGGATCATTTGGAATAGTTGGTGAAGTCTGGGCACCTGAAGGAGTTTGTCATGGAACCTAAGAGTGGCACTAGCGGGCAGGCCTCGAGAACTCAGGGCACAAGTGTGAGTTGGGGAAAGGGGGTGTTAAGTGTAGTGTCAGTGAAGAATGCTGAATGCGATATTCGGCCTGGGAAAAAACTGAAGTTGACTCAAGGACTAATTGAGTTCGAGGATGAAGACTTGGAATGGACAACCCAGCCACATGACGACGCACTTATAGTTACTGCTAGAATCAATTGCTTTGTGGTGAAAAGGGTGTTAGTAGACCAGGAAAGCAGGACTGAGGTGATGTACCCTAACTTCTTTAAAGGGTTGAGGTTGAAGGCGAAGGATCTCTCTAGGTATGATACCCCCTTAGTAGGATTTGATGGCAGAATAGTGATTCTAGAGGGACAGATTTCGCTACCTGTAAATATAGAAGGAAAATAGGTGATGGCAAATTTTATTATGGTAGGTTCCTTCTCCCCATACACAGCGATCCTCGATAGGCCTTAGATTCAAGCCATGGGAGTTGCTCTGTCAACTCTACATATGAAGGTAAACTTTCACACCAATCATGGGATTATCGTGGTGATAGGAGATCAGCAGGTAGCGAGGCAATGTTTGGTAGCGGCTATGAACCAAGAGATTAAGCATAAAGAATCTACCGAGCAGGATCCTTCATAGCAATTACAAGAGCCCACAGAAGGCCAAAAAGCAGACAGTGCTGAAGACCTGGTTAAAGTAAGCATACTTTAATACGAGAACAAGAGTTTCCAAATAGGGGCAAGTATGAATCAAGAAGATCGGGGTGAGTCTATTGCTAACGTTGGTACAGAATTTGGACATTTGTACTTGGAGTCCATATGATGTACTTGGGGTGGACCTAGAGTTTATTACCCACAAGCTCAATCTAGATCTTTCATTTCCCTCAAAGAAGCAAAAACCGAGGAGATCGACTAAGCAACACGTTGAAGATGTGAAGCAGGTGTTTGAAAAGTTGAAGTAAGCAGGGGCAATCAAGGAGGTCTTTTTTCCCAGAATAGTTGTCTAACACCGTGATGGTGAAGAAGAAGAATGGTAAATGAAGAGTTTGTGTTGATTTTACTGATCTTAACCGAACATGTCCTAAGGATCCATTTCTGGTGTCAAAGATTGATCAACTAGTAGATGTTACTTGTGGGCACCTGAGGATGAGTTTCTAAGATGCTTTCTAGGGCTACCATTAGATTTCTTTGGCCACCAAAGATCAGGAGAAGACATCATTTATATCACCTGAAGCCAATTATCACTACATGGTAATGCCCTTTGACCTTAAAAATGAGGGGTCTACTTATTAGATAATGATGACCATAATGTTCAGGGATAAGATTGGGAGGACAATGGAGGTGTATATAGATTATATGGTTGTGAAGATCCGAGAAAATTAGAGACACATAGACGATTTGATGGAGGTATTTGAAATTCTTAGGCGGCATAGGTTACGTCTCAATGCCAACAAGTGCATCTTCGGTGTGAAGGCTGGTAAGTTTCTCGGGCATATGATCAATCATTGGGGAATAGAGGTGAACCTCGATCAAATAAGTGCCATAGAGCGGCTCAAGCCACCAAGCAATCTTAAGGATGTGTAGAAGTTAACCAGGATGATAGCTGTGTTGAATTGATTTAAGTCAAAGTCAGCGGACAGGTGCTACCCTTTTTATTAGCTTTTGAAGAAGTGGAAGGGATTTCATTCGATCAAAGAATGTGAAGAGGCCTTTCAAGACTTGAAGAAATACTTAATGAGTACATTGATATTATCTTGTCTGGATCCAGAGGAAGACTTATACATGTATTTAGTAGTATCCAAGCATGCTATGAGTGTAGTGTTATTGAAGGATTAGGGGGAGTACAAAGGCCAATATATTACAACAGTAAAATGTTGGTTAATGCAGAAACCAAGTATCAACCATTGGAGAAGTTCACATTAGCATTAGTCCATGCTACCAGGAAGTTACCCCACTATTTTCAAGCCCACTCAGTGTATGTATTAATTGAGTATCCTCTGCAATCCTTGCTTAAGAGATCCAACTTCACAAACCAAATAGTTAAATGGGGAACCAGACTTGGGTTGTTCGATATACGATATAGGCCAAGAAGTTCGGTCAAAATCCAAGTGCTTGCTGACTTTATTGCAGAATTCACTCCCTACAAAGGAGGCCTTAGGGTGATGTGCAGTGTGGAAGCCTGGCCGTGGAAGGTGTTTGTAGACAATGCGTCCAATGCAAAGGGCGCAGAGGTTGGTATCGTCATTATATCACCGAAGGGAGTAAAGCTAGAACATTCTCTGATGTTAGGTTTTAGAGCATCAAATAATGAGGCTGAGTATGAGTCACTTCTTGCGGGATTGGGAGCCATGCTTAGCCTTGAAGCAACTGATTTGGAGATATATTCGGATTCTCAGCTAGTGCTTAGTCAATTTGAGGGAAGCTTTAAGGCCAAGGATTCTCAGATGATTAATTATTTAAGGATAGTGAACCAGATAATGAGCAAGTTTCAGAGAGTAAAGATAGTTCAAATTACCCGAGGGTAGAACGAAAATGATGATTCTTCAACAACATTGGCGTCTTCGTTAGCTGATGAAATACCTCAGTTGATCAAGGTTGAAGTAGTACAAGAGCCCAATATTAACCCAAAAGTGGTCTTGGCTGTTTTGTCACTCGGGTCTACCTACATGGATCCAATTTTAAAAATCCTAACTGAGGACCATCTTCCAAGTGAAGGCAAATAAGCAGATAGAGTGCATAGGATGGCTGCTCAGTTCTGGTTATCCAAGGATCGAAGATTATACCGAAGATCTTTTGGGGGACCTTATCTATTGTGCCTTCATTCTTCTAAGGTTAATGAACTTTTAGCCAAACATTATGAAGAGGTATGCGGCAACCACATTGGAGGTCAGTTATTGGCCTGTGGGCAATGACGTAGGGATTCTAGTGGCCTAGAATGCAAAGGGATGCTGTTGAATATGTGAAAAGGTGCGAGCAGTGCCAGAAGCACGCTCCCATCATACATCAGCTAGCAGGAAGCCTAAATCCCATTAGTAATCCATGGCCTTTTGCGTAATGGGGGCTAGAAATTAGTAATTCGAAGTGCCACACCCCAAACCCCAAAGGGTCCAAAGCATGAGAAAGACGTCTCAAGTACCTGTAAATTTTTTTTTTTTTTTTCCTTTTTTGACAATTCAATCCACAAATCCTATCAAGTACCAACATTAAGAATTATCCTAATAATTCCATTGAATATACTCTCAAAGTAAGTCAAAACTCTAAGCATTAATTACAGGGATCATTAACCACAAAAGAATAGAGGTCTGAATAAAGAATTACATGTCAATAGCTTGTCCCATCAGTGGGAAATACAGTCACAATCACTATAATATACAAAAGAATGAGTTAAGCCTATTCTAAGATGTACATCATCTAATAACTCCATTACAAACGTTCAGCCTCACCCATACCCTCAAGGTTTTTCTCTCTCCCCATAGGCAGCAGAAAGAGCGCATCAAATAGGACCTCTCTTGCATGTGATCTCTTGGCCCCATGGATAGCAGCCTCACCCACACACAATGAAGGAACCTTTTCCCCCCATAGGCAACATGGAAGAACGCGTCATCGAAAGTGAAAGGGCAGTGACCTGGATTTGATTTCCGTTGTCACAAAGACTACGAAAAACAAATCGGGTGATCACCGGGAAATCACACATGGCATGGTATTAAAACCACATAAAGCTCACAGGTTACATTACTTCCAAATACAAATTTTATATCTAGGTAATTTCAGTAAAACCTTAAATAATCTAATTTCCACAAGGTTTGTAAGGTTTTCAACTTCATTCTTGCCAAAAAGATTTTATATCAATTTTCCAATAACGAGACAAGATAAGCATCTTTAGATTTTCTAATAAACCATAGAATTCATAATTTCCTTATCAAAGATAAAATAAAATATGCTTATATATTTCATGTCAACAATTCATGCATTTCCCCAAATACAATAGCAAATATGATTCATTTTCATATATATAATCATATATATATATATATATATATATAAAGGTTACAACACAATAGCTTTTAGGAAAATATAGTTTCCATAAGTTGTTTTCAAAAGTGTCTAACCCAAAAACAACATTTATGCAATGTGATTATTTTTCAAAAATCCCATTAAAAAGCCACTTACCTCGCAACCACAAAAGCCTAATACTCTAAGCTCCAAGGAGATTAGCTAGAACCTAAACTATATCAAGTAAACCAATCACAATAAGCATGGAGCTTGAAATTGTATCTAGCCACAATTTAGGAATTGCCAAATAAACACTTAATTAGGCAAGCCTAGCATTTAATCTCATCAATATTAACATATTCCATTTCTAAAGTGTCTCAACAAATTGATTCAAAAGGCATAAACTCCAATTTATAAAGTTAACCCATTTAATATCATCTCCAATATTATGACTAGCTTTCATAAAATTTACACTGTATCATTAAGAGACCCATGAAAGCAAAAATCAAAATATCCTCCAAAACAAAAAATTTAGAACTTCAACTAACTCCAAATAAACCCAATGATAATAGAAAAATTAAATTTACCAACTATCACATGTTATAACTTAAAACCCCTAAATTTTCCACCATACATAAACCTTAAGTAGCCATTTTTTGCACAAATTATATACCCACTCATCAAATAATTCCACCAATACAAAACCCATACATAAAAACACATAAATATTACTTCCAATGCTCATAAATCACATGGATATCATTATTCAAGCTAAGATAAAAATAAGCTCAAGCAAAAGTGCAAAACCCACCAAAAAAACTAGAAACTTTTACCTCAAATAAAATGATGAAGATGCTTAGGGGTTCATAAGTATTTTTCCGGTGATCTTGCCGGAAAATGATGGTGAAAATGCTGGTGGTGGTGGTGTAGAAGTACCAGGTAGAGAAGATATGAGAGTAAAGGAGTGTATGAGAGAAAAGAAAAGAAAGAAAAGAAAATAAGAAGAAAGGATGGCCGGCCAAGTGATGTAGTGGTAGTGTGAGATGAGTGGTGGGTAGTGGGGTTAGATGGGGCACGTGGGAACCCAAAAAATCTGACCTTTCCCTTCTTCTTTAAAAAAAAAATAAAAAATTTCTGACTGACTGAGATGCGACATGGTGTGCCGGAGTCCTTAGAGTCGGACAATGGTTTGCAATTTAATAGCAAGACCTTCCGCAAGTACTATAGCGACCTCAGAATAAAGAACAAGTATTTGACCCATCATATCCTTAGAGTAATGGCCAAGCCAAAGCCACAAACAAAGCAATCGTTAACAAGTTGAAGAAAAGATTAGAATGAGCTAAGGGCAGATGGATCAAGGAGTTTCCAAATGTGTTATGGGCTTACTGAACAACACCACGAAGATCAACAAGAGAAACCCCCTATTCCCTAATGTACGGGGCAGAAGCAGTTATACCTGTGGAAATAAGTTTGTCTAGCATGAGGATCTCGAATTTTTCTCCAACTGAGAATGATAAGTTAATGGCAAAATAGCTAGACTTGCTAGGATAATACCAAGAAATGAAGTCTATTTGACTGGCTAACTACCAACAGAAGCTGGCTCAATGATATGATAAAGGGGTAAGGACAGGAGAATTTCATGTCAGAGACCTGATGCTACACAAGGCGGTAAGGAGTGCTTGAGATATCGACGCTGGGAAGCTCTCCTCGAATTGGGGAGGGCCATGTAGAGTCACTGACATAGCCAAGGTAGGAGCATACTATTTAGAATATATGAAGGAGAAACCACTTCCCTGACCATGAAATGCACAAAACTTGAAGAAGTATTACCATTAAGTATGCAAAGTTTAGAAGGCCAATATGTTTAATTACTAGTTTACATGTAGTATTGTATATGTGTGTAATATATATACCTTGTGCTGCCCAAGACAGCATATCACCATTTCTAAGGATAGAAACCTAGCCTCGGCCTAACCTCAATCACTGACTAGGTAGAAACCTTACTAAAATTTTTCTAAGGATGGAAACCTAGCCTCGGCCTAACCTCGGTCACCGACTAGGTGGAAACCTAGCCTCAGTCTGACCCCGATCATCGACTAGGTGAAAACTTTACTACAAATTTTCTAAGGACGGAAACCTAGCCTTGGCATGACCCTAGTCATCAACTAGGTGAAAACCTTAATGCAAATTTTTTAAGGACAGAAACCTAACCTCTACTTGACCACGGTCACCGACTAGGTGAAAACCTTAATGCAAATTTTCTAATGATAGAAGACTAGCCATGGTCTGACTCCAGCTACCAACTAAGAGAAAAACTTATCCCTAAGTTTGTAAGAGTGATAATTTACTCCTAACCAGACTCCAACCACTGACCATATAGGAAGGTTTGTGCTCAAAGAGTTTAAGCTAAGATTCAAATCGTGATTAAGCATGATGAATACTTGTCGAAAATGTTCAAGAGGTACTGAGCATAATAAATAAATCATACAAAGTAAGGCAATAGTCCATAAAACCTTCGCATAATATGAATAGGAAGGTAAGAAAGAAAGAAAATAAAAATTCAATACACAAAGTAGACATAATTCAAATGTTTCATCACCAAACCTTGGTGAATACAAATAAAGTTTAAGGGTTACATCACCAAACCCGATGATTTTCTTTTCTTTTTTTTTTTAAAAAGAAAAAGAAAAAGAGAGACAGTAAAAATAAAAACAGGCACTTGTTAAAGATTAACTTCAGATTCTAAGCTGCAGGGTCTTAAACTTGCTCGGGAGGAGGAGAGGTGTATTTGCGGCAGTTCGGAGGTCAGGATCGAAAGAGTAGACTGAAGAGTTTGATTCTGTCCAACGTTAGGGTTACTTGAAATGTCAAGTTCTATAACTTTAGCATGGGAGTCAATTTCTTCAACTAAGGCTCTCATACTCTAGCTTTCTTCTTCTTCAGCATGGGTGAGATCTTAGACAAGAGGAGGTAGGGGCTCAGGATAAGGGACCTGTTAGGAATCCTTGAAAGGATAGTCCTCAAGGATACCTAGTGGATTTATTGTGGCCATCCATCCTTCGCCGAACCCGTATCGCCACGACTCAAACATGATCGTCTCATTAGAATTCTCGGCATCAGCAAACACTAGGTCATAGAATTTATTTCTCTCTCCTCTAGCACCTGCTTCAGATCAGCCACTTCTTTTTCTTTAGCTAAGACTACACTCTCAGCTTCAACCAGCCTGATCTCCATCTCCCCCAGTTTGGCCTCTAGATCTACTGCTCGTTGCTCGACCAGTGTACGGGATGCCTCAGCATCTGCAGCACTTTTCTCAGCGACATTTAGTGTGGCACCCCTATCTCACAATTTAGCCTCTGCCACCTCTTTTAGAGCCCTCTCCTTTTCGGCCTCCTCTTTCGTGCCCCTCAACTGACCTTCCATCATGTGTGCCAATTGGGTAGCCTAATACACTAATTAAAGATTTTTTTTTCTTTAAAAAAAAAAAAACACACACACACACACACACACACACACATACACACACAAGAACAACAACAATAACAAACAAACACAATAGAAAAAGAAGACATATAAATGGCATAATAGTTAAAAACATACCGCGATGGTATGCCATTCCAACCAAACCACCACTGCTTCATCACTTCCATCCGCAAAATATTGCACATCATTGGGCAATTGAAAGGCCTGCCCTAGGCTACAAGCAATCCAACCACCTTGCCCATTAGCCTAATTCTGAACACTAGACATCAAAGGGAAAGGCCGATTACCGAGCTAGAAAATGCTCTGCCATCCAATCGCAGGTGGGGCCAAGGAAGAGGCCACGTTCAAACCCACGGCTGCAATAGGTCCAGGGTCCGGAATGGGTTCACAGATGATGAGCGGTGTGTTGGTCAGAGTAGGGGTGATTTTGGAGGGCGTATCTTCCTAGCGGCTGGTGAGCTTAGGTGTGTTGTGGGCCTCTTTCGTCCCCGGGGAGCTGGGGGAGGAAGTGCCTGCTAATGAGTGGTTGGTCACCTACCAGGCAGGAATCGATCAGCAATCATTGTTCTTCTCACTATCATCTCAGCGTCTAGGTCCTCCGTAACAGCTCCTTCTAATGAAGAGCCCACAGATTCAACTACCACCTGCCCCTTAACTTGGACCTTTTCGTTAGGTTCTTCAATAGGTATATGCTTGGCCTGATTGTGGAACACTCTGTCCGTTGAACCGTCCTTAACTAGTACTAGCGAACCCTCCCTTATTTGCCTAAGGCCAAGCCTTCAAGCCTTACCGAGAGTTAATCCTTTAAGGTATAAAAGGAGGGGACTGCCCATGGTTAGCTCTTGTCTAGGGTCTTGAAACTTGTGTATGTAGGAGTGCAGCCGAGGATGAGATGAGATGAGATGCCCGCAGTTGACCATTAAAGTGCATAAATATCTCGGACCAAATCACGAAATTCAAGTCCTGCGTGTGTAAGACACTAGGATTTGGCCTATATCGTTTAATGTCTGCATAAACAAAGGAAATTATTAGAATCCAACTAAAAATAGTAACTATAATAGATAAATAATAAAATTTCAATAGTGATGATACAAGTTATAATAGATGGGGGGGTACCGACCAATAAACAAGGCGAAGTCGGGCAGGTTAACTCGTCGACAAGCCAGTCGTCGCTCACTTGAATGAACTGTCGTAATGAGTTTTTATTAGAGCCCAGGAGACATGATATCAACCGTACCATGGTGTCCCTAACCTTAAGGTAATACCCCGAACTCTCGTTACCGCACAGACTGTACATGAAGTTATTGTCGTGATGGTTGAGGTGCAATTCTTATAAGTCATTAAGCCGACCTACACTACTCACTACTCGGTAAATATTCGTGGGAGTTGCATTTTATAGGTAAAAGGGATTTAGGAGGCATTAAATGGATGTTCAGGTGGGAAAGTAGTTAAATTCCCTTTTTTGTAACCGTTGCATGCATAGCCTCAGTACACAAACCATCAAGCAGTAATGGTCATTTGATGAGACAACCTGTCATTCTATTTGTCAAACATACAGGTTGTCTTGTCTGTAATTAATGACTAACGATTAGTATCCCCAGGAAACAAAATGTATATTTGATAAGGATTCTTGATCCTATTCCGGTGAATGGGGAAAGAATTAAGGGGAGGCTATTGTACGGTAATTGGCCCATTAGTAGTAAGCCCAAACGTGGCGTGGTTGGATAATGGCTCCATGATATGCCCAATCTATGTTGTTTGGTAACCTGAACCGTGGATTGTGTTGTCCTCAAGGGCTAGCCATGCCCGGATCTATTCTAGTATACTTTGATAATGCCTTGGGAAATATCATTGTCTAGCAACACCCAACGTCTATTGTGAGTTCCAAGGATTGAGTTTCTATTTCCAAAGTAGGGCCCCTTTCGTTAGGAATGATCATAGTGGGCCCCACCTGCATGAAGGACATTAAAAACAATCATTGTTAATCCACCAACAAAAGGCTATAAATGGGGAGAAAACAAAAGAAAGAGGGGTTAGACAATAAATAGTGGAGAGCTAAAGAATAAAGAGAGCAAGTGAGGAAATTCAGGAGCGAGAATGTTCGGTCAGTTTAATCAACCATCCTTGTGGGCCTCAATCTTTGTCCCTAGGAACTTCCCAATATAGGATACCCATAAACCCATAATAATAAGTAAATTGTGAGCCCAATTACACATGCGGCCCATTAACCCAAATTCGAGTGCGCACACCATGAAATACCCAGGGTATTGCACAGTGTGCAATTCTATTAATCTAGACTGTTGATTTAATCTAATGGTTATAAAGTTGACACCTCATATAAGAAACGTTAGCGATTCGCGTGATTCACCTTTCCTCTTTCCTTTCTCTATTCTTCTATCTTTAGTTTGTCCAAATTTTAGAAACACACACACACACACACACACTCTCTCTCTCTCTCTCTCACACACACACACACCCATGGTCGAATGTCCATCATTGCTGCTAGCCACTGAGTCCTACATCACCACCACCAACAGTGCTTTCTGATATGGCCCTCTCCTCTCTTAAGGTTTTGTCATCTTACTCTCTAGCTCTTCCTCTCCTTGCACCCACAATACTTGTGACCTTTATCATTATATTCATTATATGTCCTTTTGATTTTGAATTCTTGACAATACTTTATGTGCATATAGATTTTTCTTTCCACTAAATTTTTTAACTTTTTATATAAGAATATTCAAACCCTAAGTTATCTTGCAAATGGACCTTACTTTTATCGCTACTGTGTTGTGGGTGAGGACAAAATTTATAGATTTTTGGCTATATAAGAATAGATCATCCCTTTTACTACTTAGAAATGTTTAGGTACTTTTTATGTTTTTTTTTCCTTTCCTTGATCTCTTTGTCAAAGATCATTCATTCTAATTGCAATTTTAACTATAAACAATATGAAAAGGAACCGACATGCTCATACAGATATCAAAATAGTGATAAAACCACTTTCAAGGAGGTTAAGTACCGCACACTCCGCCTTCATGAGAAGGAACCGACATGCAAATATGTCATCTAAAGGGGGTACATATCAAGAAACTTACAGGGAGTGTGAGGGCTTTTGATACAATAATATATTTGTTGTTACAGTAAACGATTTACTACTTTGAGTATCTTATAATAATAGACTATTACTTCACAAATCTTATTGCAATAGATTGCAAATAATTGGCAAAAATAATTTAGATCAAACTATTGCAACAATATATTCGTAGTTATAGATAATTATTTCAAGCTTGTCATTGCAATAGATTGCAAAATAATTTATATCAAGTTATTGTTATGATATCTTAATATTGGTCACTACAATAGATTGTAAAATAATTTATATCAAGTTATTGCAATGATATACTAATATTTGTCATTACAATAAATTGTACAAAAATTTATATCTGAACAAGAAATGAAAGTTTCTTGGTAAAGAGTGCACACTATTTTGGGACAAGTGGACTATAAACTATGTTCTGCTCCAAAATCTCGCAAAGAACCAATTGACCACCCCTATTACCATCTCTTTTCTGGTAATGAGAGAACACCTTAGGTGTTTTTGGCTTTCTTTCCTGTTTCTACCAAAGAAATAACTTTGATCTAATAAATCTGTCATACTCATAAATATGACCTTTTCTTCTTTTTAGGCTCCTAGCCAGTGAATGCCTCATTAACTTTAGAGCATGCTCATCAACACCCTCAAATGCTATAAATGCTAAATTTTAGCATCAAAAGATCAAAAAGCATACTCCATCAAAGCTCTTAAATCCTATTAATTTTGCAATCCAGCTACAGTGGACTACTATCTTAGCAACCCACTGTAGCAAGATTGTAATATATATATATATATATATATATATATATATATATATATATATATTTGTTTAACAATACACGTTTCCCTTCCCTCTCACACGCTTCCCTTTTCGCGCCTATCTCCTCTTGTTTTCCCTCATTTTTTCTATTTCTCTCTTTCTCCCACGCCTACGCCTTTACCTCCTCTCCTTTTTTTTAATTTTGTTCTCCCTCAACCCAAGCTACTCTTGCCTTCCCTCAACCCACGTCGCCAAACCCATCTCTATTCTCTATTCTTTGTTCTCTCTTCATGGGTCTGCGTGGATCGAAGGAGTCATGGGTCGGAGTGTGGGTTTTTGGTTTGGAGTGTGGATCGAAGGAGTCGTGGTCCGACTTGGTTGATTTGGTTTGTGGGTTTTCTTTTGCTGTGGGTTGTGTTCCGGGGTTGAGATTTGGGTGGTGCATTTTGGTTAGGTTCGAGAACGAGGTGGGTGGGTGGTGGTGGGTTTGAAGCAAAGTGAAAAGTCAGAGCCAATGATAGAAATCAACGATCTAAAATTCACGTACCCAAGAATCGATGGTCATCCTTTGCTGGGTTCCACTCGTTTAATCGAAGATCTCTCTCTCTCTCTCTCTCTCTCTCTCTCTCTCTCTCTCTCTCTCTTCACTTTGGTGATCACTGCCTCCTTGTTGGATCCAATGGTGCTGGTTCATTCTGTTGTTTCTTATTTCATACTCTTTTTTTTCGTTAATACTATTATTTGTTTGGTTTCCCAAAAAATGGTGGGAAAGAAAAATCAAAATTGGAAATTGAGATTTTAATGTATTGGTTTTTGGGTTCAAGTATAATGGGGTTCATTCAATTTTTGTCCTTTTTCACATTCAAAGTTTCCTTAAATCTCTGTTTACTTGCCAAGAAAATGGAGGAAAGGGGTGGTGGAGGAGGAGGGGGTTGGCTAGTTGCTATAGATTTTTGTGTAGTTGTTTTATTATAATTTTAATGAGTAGTTTATATTAATTAAATGAAATGGTAAAAATTATAGAAGCTTTGATATTTGATGTATCTTAAAATGGGATGGTATAATAAATAAAGTAGGTTTTTGAAGTGTTAAATGCTAAAAATCTTAGAATTCTTGGTGGGAATGCTCTTACATCGAAGTGGAAGCACTTCATCAAGATATCTACCTTTTGGATTGATAAAATTAGGCTTCATAGCAATTTTAATGCACTTGTTAGTGTTCCAGTACTTGTATTTTATACGTATGCTTTTAACATAGATATATGGTACTTGTGTTTATTGATAATTTCAATATTATTTGATGCAGAAGCATCCAATAGCCTAATTTCAATTGCATCAGCTAAAGTAGTAGCAACAACTTTATTGCAGTAACCTTGTTTAAAACTTGTTGCAATAATAACTTAAAATTGGTAAATTATTGCATTACCAATAATTAGTTTCAATTACGCTTATAATCTTCAACTGCAATAGAGATCTTAATAACTTATTGCATTAGAAAATTTTGTTGCAATAACTTAAAATAAAAAAATCATTGCAATAACTTTAAAATAAATAAAACATTGCAATGACAAATATTATGAGATTATTTCAATAACACTATATAAATTATTTTAGAATCTATTGCAATGACATCTATGGTACTCCTAGTCATATGGGAAACCAAAAAATGGGAAAGAATGGAAAAATTGAGAAAACTCCTTCTCAGGTTCGTGGCTTATGATTGGGGACTTCAACTGTATTAGCAAATGGGGAGGCAGATCAATTGGTGATTGCTCCAAAAGAATTCTAAGGTCTTTCATATTTAATACTGGTGCCATTGACCTTGAGTTCACAGGAACTTGTTACACTTGGTCATATAGAAGATCGAGGTATGCAAACATCAGAGAAAGGCTAGACTACTGCATTTGTGACTAGGACATTTGGTAGCACCATCTTCTAACCAAAACCCAATTAGGCTAGATACTCATATGGATTACTCTAAAGTTGTGCTTCCATTCCAATTTGAAGTTATGTGGACGAGGGATGAAGCTAGTACCAGGGTGGTAAAATCAGTATGGAAGGGTCTCAAAGCTTTATCCTGGTTAGGAAACAAAGGAGAGTTGAACAAGAACTAAGGGAATGGGAAAAAAAAAATGATATGTACATAATATTTTCACAACACTTTTACAAAAAATCTTATGTGTCATGTTTCTCTTTGGAAAGCACTTCATATGAGCAATAGCATTAGTGCTTGAAAAATAAAAATAAAAAGTGTCAATTTTATACATTTTTGCTAAGAAACAACCCACATTAGTGGGTCTATAATACTGTGCATATGCAAAAATGTATTGTAATCGTGTATACACGGTTACTATAGCTTTCTATTTCAATATTTAAATATATTTTCTCTCTTCTCGCTCACCCCCTTCTCTCTCTTTGGCCGACTCTCTTTCTCTCTTCCCTGATTCAACCCAAAACAAACCCAAGCTGAAAACTCATCACAAATCCAATCCATCACAAATATGATAATTGAAAACTTTAACAAAACAAACCAATTCAAGCAAATCTAAAAACTCATCACAAATCCAACTCAAAATCAACCCAAACAAAACCCAACAGAAATCCAATTCAAATAACCCAAATCAGCCCCAAATCCATGTTGATGTTGCCATCGTCACTGGCATGGAGGTTCTGGTGGAGTGCTAGACACGGCCATGAGTGAGAAAGTGAAGAGACAAATCTCAGATTTGTGTAAAAATCCTGAATATGGATTAGGATTGACATGGGCTTGTGTTTAAGTGAAGTTTGGAGGTTTGTTTATGGAGATTGGAGGTTCGTTTATAGAAAGAGGGGAGGAAGAAGAAAAAATTGACCAGTGAAGAAGGGGAAGAAAGAAGAAGGAAAAAAAAAAAAAAATGAGAGAGAGAGAGAGACAAAGAGTAAAGTGTGTTTTAATGTGGATTGTTAGTAATAATTTTAAGAAAGAATATAGAATGATTGTTTAAATAAAAGAGGGTGTAGAATAGATAAACTGATATAAGTACTCTATAAAATAGACTGAAAATTTTAGAAGCACTTATGCAATTGCTCTAATAGCCTTTCATTCTTTTCTTTTTTCTGTATATATATACATATATGGAGGAGACCAGTCTCCATTTATGCATGCGTTGCTTCAAGAAATGATTTTCATTTAGGTGACCTATGACACTCCCAACAATTCGTATTCGACCATTCCATCAAGAATGAGTAACAACTTTCATCTACATATATACATTATTAGTTTTTTGGCCAATTTGGTGCTTAAAAATGAAGTTTACTTAGAATCTCTCACATTGAAACCTCACGTTATACATATACTCCAATTGGACTAAGGCCTTCATCATGCGGGAAATTGGCATCAACAATTCAACCGGCTTGAATCACTACATGCGAATGGTTCTGATAAAATCAAACGTCTTCCATCTAACGTGCTTGGTTTTAAGAGTCAAGAGGCAAGTCAATCCCAAATATTCAACGCCAATTGCGAAAATTGTGCTGTAATCCTGATCAAACAATTCATTGTGCCTAGAAAAATTAACAATTTCTGGTCACTCGCAGAGTGGTCTTATTAGTTTCTATTCGTCTAATGAGAACGTCCTAGTTGTTGGGTCTTCAATTCAGTAAGAATTCATACAGATGGCAAAAACAGAAAGGTTTTACAGTTAAGGCCACAGAGAAGGTTCCTACCACATTGGGGTTAAACAATGAGGCTTATACTAGAGCCTTCATCATTGGATTGTGTCGTGTAATACACACTTGCCTCTAATGAGAACTTCCAGCTGCATCTCCACATAATTCCAGTTTGTAACAATCAATTCCCCGCCCTCTCATCATTATCATCATGATTTTAGTCTATCATCAATCTATCATAAGTCATAACTCATCCATGCCTAGATGCTTTCACAACTATGAATGTAGCAAATAAATATATTTATATATCACATCAGCAACGAAGAAGACAATAAATAAGCAAGGCCAACAGATCATTGATCTCAGTAGAAAAAGCAGATTCCTATGAAAGGTCTAAACCATCCAACAATGGAACCAACTGCTTCCTATGCCTCATCTCTGTTAAAAGGCAAAATATCAACAATTTACACCACATAATTAAGTCATGGTCGTTGACAAAGTCACTCATTAAATTAGGTTGACTGATCTTGCAGGTTAGATATGGAACCTACTGGATTAAAGGTTGAAATTTGGGGGTGGGGGGAGGGGTCACGCACTTGACTTGTAATTTCTGTACAAGACCTAAATCCTACTAGTTAAAAGGTATCTATGCTTCTCCAGGACACGGAGCTAAACACTGACATCCTATGCTATGATTCCCATCTCTTAACAGCTGAAGGGCAGGAGAAAATCTATTTGATTTGATGCCTGCATACAACTCACAGAATTTGAAATCTGCTCCAGCTGCTGCTCCATCTTATCCTTCCACTTAAATAGCTCCATAATCATTTCCTGTCAGAAAGGTAAAAATGTCAAACCTCTATGGAGTTGACATATGAATTTAGGTATCAAACTATCCTATACTTATCTGCTTTTCAACATACCTGAAATGGAAGTAACGAGTTATCAATGTCCGACTTTGAATTGGCAGTAGCAGAAGAATCTGGGGTCACATTAGCATGATCTTCCTCTTGCTTCTTGGTCACTAGCTCTGACACTTCTCTACTTTGATGCAAAAAAAGGAGGGCACAAGTAAGATCAACCATTACAAATTTCTTATAAAATTAGATTTACCTAGTACAATTACCTTTTCATTTTGGCCATTTCTTCCTTAAATGGCTCTAAATCTCCAGCACAGACAGGGTCCTCAGATGAGCTATTACCAGGCATCATCTGAGGTGGTATGGCTGAGTAGGGAATTTGCAACTGCTTATCATTAAACAGATCTGTGCTCTCATAAAAAGGTACAAGTTCATTCCCCTGGATATTATCTAAGTTACTGCCCTCAAGCCAATCTTCCCATCTTTCAGAATTAGGAGGACTGAAGGTAGTGTCTTGCTTTGACGCCTGTGCGCTGCTCAAAGAATTTTTAATTTCCATCAGCTGCTGCTCAACTTGAGCTTTCCATGCTATCAATTCCTCATGCATCCCCTGTCAACAAACAAAATCCGACAGAGCTTCACCAAGCTGAATTTACAAAAACATGTCCTACTGGTCTAAGAGCAAACAAGATTCCATCCATAATTTCTATCTATCAAATTCTCAGAAGCTGAAAGATGGATGGTAGTGTATACCTTCATCCCCACCAAAGACTTTGTAATCTCCTTCAGGTGTTCATCAACAGTAGCTTTATATTTCAACAGATCCTTGTGCATCAGCTGTCAATAAAATATCCAAATTGGGGTTTCATAAATTAATATTAAAAGTAGTAGATTATATTATAAGTGAGATGTTCAAAATTCACCTCCGCATGATCTTGCTCTTGATTCTTGGATACCAGCTCCTGCATATCTCTGTTTATGCAAAAGAACAATTTTAGGGGCAATCCTAATAGCAATGACAATGATTTCCCTTTTATGATTAAAATTTTAAGTTCCAAATCACTACCTTCTCAGTTTGACCATTTCTGTTTTAAGCAGCATCAGTTCCCCAGTAGAAACAGTGTCTTGGGAAGGGCCATTACCTGCCCTCATATCTGGTGGAACCCAGTAAGGATCCTGCCACCCAGCCTCCCGCCGAATATTAACCAGTTCAGCACTCTCTAGCCAATACTCCATTATTCCATTAGGGCTGAAGCACCGCCGGAACCGCTCAGTCCCATCAGGTGACACTTTACCGTCAATGTGCTTCAGTAAGTGGTCTAGCAGTCCTGTGTCACCAACGCATTTACGAGCAGCAGTTCTCAGAGCTGGACGGGAAATTGGGTTCCTAAAGGTTGCTCCTTCAGCCTTCAAGACCTCAAACATATATTTCTCTGCCAGTTTGTACCTGCATGACACATACTCCAATCACCGTGATAGATTAACAAAAACACCAATAATTGGGGCAATAATAAATGGTTTTCACCTCTCAGCAGACCATCTTTCTACACGGTTGATCTTCCTTAGATTACGGTTACTTTGAATACTTTGACTACCATTATATCTACTGCCTTGGCTTTCCTCCACACGTAATGCTGCTTTCATCTCTATAAGTTGACTACGGCCCAATCGCTTTCTCTTCCGAATTTCTGGAATCACCAGAGGTTCAGCTTTAATAACTGCTTTAACATCATCCTTTGAATCTACTTCCTCTGCTATGCTTGATGAAAGTTGAGGTTTTTTTTCTCCACGTACACTGATGCATGCAACCTGCATGCGACCAGCCCGCACATGCGCCATCTCAGTCTTTTAGCTAATATTAATCCAGCTCTTCTTAAAGGCTCCACTCAGTTTTCCAGAAATGTTATGTACTGCAAAAGCAACTGCAACATGAGAGAATGCTCAAATACCTGAGTTGTGCATTTTCTGACCAAAAAAGAAACTTTATGTTAATTGCATATTAACTTTAGAGCAAAAATGTATCACATGGTTACACTAAAAAAAATGAATCCCCTTGATAAAATCATCAAATGTTGAACACTTGCACAACATGACATAAAAAAGGGAGAGGTGGCAGTCATTCTTTATTACAACAAAATCCCTTAGTCTGACAACAGAACTCGAATCCCAAAAGCATCCTTCTTTTTGTTACCCTATACATACAAAAATCTGTGATAGAAATTTCTCCAGATGATCTCTCTCTTTTCTTTTATAAAAGAAAAAGTTTTTTCGTTTTTTGATAAGAATGTGGTATCTTTGCAAAATATATATATATATATATATATATATATATATATAAGCACTCACCATTATTCTTTGATAAATGGTAAAAAAAAAATTCAAAGTAGCCAATAAATGGGAAGAAACCAAATCAGAATGTACATAATCATATTTCGTTTTTCCTTTTTAGGTGGCATATGTGATAAGGAAACCACGGGATAACTCAATAAATAAACGCTTGTTAGCTACCAGGACACTGAAGTAAGTCGATAATATGATATTTGAAGTAATTCAGAAAGCCTATCTCTAGCCCTCCTCTACCATGAATATATCCCTGCAATTAATTAAAAGGATTAAAACACAGCAGTTCATGTCTAGAGTTGAAATTGGCAAAGAGAGAATGCGACTCAATGACTTATCTCCTCAAAATAAGGAGCATTCAGCTTTTATCTAATCTCTCTCTTTGCTTTCAATCCATGCCTTAGAAATTATTAGTAGATTCAAAACCTATTCCTCCCAGCAACAATTCTGCATCTATTGACTATCTAAACTCGAGTTTTTTTGGTGCTCCTAAATTACCAAATTTGGCTGCTAACTTGAACTTTCCTTTCATAAGGTTAAAATCATCTTATTTTCTTTTTTTACCAGAGTCCCTAGTCATGATGACAATTTTTTAAAGACATCTTATTGCACTCTTGTAGTTAAGAATATAAACAAATACAATTTTTTTTTATTAGTAATAATGCTTCATTGAAAAAAATGAAATCATACAAGGAACCAAAGCACACAGGTAGTGTACTATAAGCATTACAACTAAACTATGATGCATGGAAACTACAACTATCAAGCAAATCCACCAACAAATTAAAAGTACAAACACCAGAAGCATTTGTCCACTAATCAAATACAAAGTTCAGTAACCATATGCATAATGCAAAATTCATCAAAAATCTTAAGCTGAAGCAAAAGCTCCTGTAAAAATCATCTGCGAAAACTATAAAGTTCAGCAAAAACCACAAAAGCCCAAAGCATTAAGTAAAACTGGCAAACAAGATCAATCTAATAGTAGTAACAAGATAGAAGAGAGTAATCGAGCAAGATTAAGAAGCATATTAATGCTATGTACAAGGTATACATTGAACTCCAACGAAAATAGCCAAACCTATCAGATACATAAATTAATTTCCATATTTTAACAAATCATAAAATTCCATCTAAATACTACACATTAATAGCTAAACAGGCACAGAGCTCGTAGAACAAGACAAGAAGAATAAAAACATGCTCAGGAATGGTCCTCTTGTGACTTATTGCATATTTCTCAAGTTATATGCCTTTTCCTATTAGCAAAATCTTCAGCAATAAAAATTATAAAAACTTTGAAACAACTACAACTACAAATAGTCCATCTAGGATTGAAAATTAAAATTCATTTCTTTTGTTTTCATACCATGTTTGCTGATGAGAGGATTAAAAATTATAATAATAGACAAAATACCCAAAACTTATTAAGCTTGTTTGAGACTTAGCTCAGGTTCTCTCAATTTTCCCCCTTCAATACAGAAAGGGAACTGCCAAAAACACACACACACACACACACACACATATATATATATATAGGAAGAATTGGGGTCGATGGTCAATGAGGAGGTTAGGAGTACCATGGATGTAGCTCATAGAAAAGTATTAGGGTCAGATGGAGAGATTTCCCTGAGACGATGGTGTTCGGGTGAGGTTTTGGCATGTGGGGAGACAATTATTGAAAGAGATGAACCCAAAATTGTACGACATTGCAACTAGCAAGGATGCCTCAATTAACTCTTACTTGGAGATTAAGCACTGGAGTCAATTGAATCTATATTGGCTATCTTGTACTGCAATATCTCAAGTAGCAAACATCTTAATCACATGAGGTGAAGATTGAAAAGTGATAATAAATTTCATCTTTGATCACATTATGAGGCTTTCAGGGGCCCATGAGATGTGATGTTTCCATGAAAAGCATCTGGTGGTGCAAAGGCTCTGAAAAGCAATGTCTTTCTTTCTGTACAAAACAAAATGAGGAAAGATTCCAATAGGTGACAATCTCATTGAGAGAGAAATCACTTTGGTATATTGGTAGGGGTAAGACTGAGGACCATTTGTTGTTGCATTGCAACAATGAAAATGAATTGTTGGCTTTTGAAGTCCATTGATTAATATATCCAAGAGTGGTTTTGTGCTCTAGTCTATGGTAAGAGGAATTGGTTTGGTCAGCTTCTGTGTATATATATCCTGTGATAGAACTCCTCTTTAATAAAACTTATTACTTTCTAACTAAAACAATATAAAACTTATTACTTCTAACTAAAACAATATAAAACTTATTACTTAAAAAAAAAAAAAAAAAGATAAATAACCATTGTACATCATTGGTGTGATAGTCACTCCGCAAGTACAAAGTTCTTGTGGGGTGGGTGGGGGGGGGGGGGGGAAAGGGCTATTGTTCAAGTCTCCAAACTCATACATAAACACTTAGATTGGTGGGTGGGTGGGTGGGTGGGGGGAGAAAGGGCTATTGTTCAAGTCTCCAAACTCATACATAAACACTTAGATTAAGTTAGAGTAGAATTTTATCTTGAATATAAAAAAATAAAAATAAATAAATAAATAGACTCAAGCTTTTATATTTTCCTTTGTATTTCCTAGGTTTTTCAGCAGCCAAACAGAACCATAAGAACAAACCAAGCAAGCTAAGCGGGAAAAAATCAGTGAAATTCGTATTTAAAAACCAAAACGAGCCATTTATATAGCATAAGAAAATAAGAAAACGAACCAGAGTCCAAGAAGAACAGAAACCCCAAAACAGAAACAACAACAAAGAAAAAAGAAAAAACAAATTTAGGGGTTTACAAAACCCTAAAACACAAATGGCTCCTAACCTTAAAGTCCTCAACATTGAAAACCAGCCCGTAAAAACCCAAAATTCAGATACAAATCTACAATCTTGCTACTCACATAACACTCAAACAAATAAACCTCCCCAAAAATCAGAGAAGAAAAAAAAACTAGAGAGAGAGAGAGAATACCTCGGGGTGGGTTTGAAGCATTAGAACGCAGCGTTTTGAGTTGTTAAGCTAAAAAGAGAAATGGGTGTTTTGGATTTTGGGGAAGAAGAAGAAGACGAAAGGAGAGAGAGAGAGAGAGAGAGGGAGAGAAAGAGTGATGAGGGTTTTAGGGAGAGGCCGACACTGTGTCTGTCTCTCACTCTCACTCAGTGTTGTGTTGCGTTGTGTTGTGTTATGTAAAAATGAGTAAAGCCTAATAAAATATAAATTTTAAAATATAAAAGTAATTTCTTCAAAATCAAAAAAAATTAAATTAAAAAATTAAATTCCGCTTTCCTAAACCCTAACCGCCAAAATCTCTAAAACCCTTTACATTTACAAAAATAAATAAATAATATATCAGTATTTACGAATATTCGTCAAATACTTAATTTAAGCTAGGACTCTGAGTCCGAGGTTCTTCCATTGCTATTCCTACGTGGAAGTGGGAACAACATAAATATAATACTCTTACTCTTCGGGCATAATTGGGGCCCAAAAAAAAAAAGAGGAAAAAGCCCATGGTTGTTTGATCATGTGACTTTGTAAGAAAACTCATTTTATGACATCTAATCTAATCTAATCTTTTATCACAGACCCTGACCCTGACCCCTGACCCTGACCCTGACCCTGACCAGCGTGGTATGTATCTATTTCCATGCAAATGTATGATTTTCTGCAATCATGAATAATCTCAGGTCTTACATTTTAATGATGGTATAAGATGTTAACAACTCAATTTCGGCCTATGGCAAGGGTACCACATGCCATTTTTTCTTTTTTCCTTTTAATTTTAAGACTCACAATTCTTAAGATTTTCCAAATTATGACATGCTTATTTTATTATTATGAAAAGAAGTACGTAATTTTGTACACTCTGGGCTCATCAAAAAAAAAATTTTGTACACTCTGCTGTTACTTGTTACCTTCTAAACTCGAGTTGAGGGAGCGATAAGGTTTATCCTAATCTCATTTCAAAAACACAGCATTAGAAAACGATTAGCTTTTTAAATGGAAATACATACCTTTTTTTTTATAACAAGTTGCTGGCAAATCATTTCCAAGATAAGACACATCTAAACCTGAAATCTACGAATAGTTAACTTTTTACCTGTGAATCACTATATATGGCATATCAAATTTAATTTGTAAAAAAACCATTTTCTCAAAAAGAAAAATGTAAAAAACCAAATAAAGTTAAAAAATTTAATATAGATTATTATACATAACTAAGGGCCATTCTACTGAACTCCTCATTTTTTTTGTTGGGTACAGTACCCACATAAATCATAACCACTAAATTTTACTTGTTTTAATCTGAACCGTTTATCTAATTTTAATAGAATATTAGTTACCGGTCAATGGTTAACATATAAAACCAAAAAAAAAAAACACTCGGTTCTTTTCTCTCTCACAAGTCACATCTCAGACAGGTTTTTTCTCTATGGCCGCCTCTTCATCTCTCATGTTCTTGGCTAAATCATTAAATCTATTTTTTTATGTTAATCTTCTTTCCAGATTGCGATTTATTCACAAATGAAGGTAAAGGATCAAAATAAAACCCTAATTTCAAATGATCAATGTTGACAGCATATCATTACTCTCTAGTGAATTTTAAAAAGATATGTCATATTTGATTTAAAGTTTAATCACAATAAAGAGGTGCATATCGTTCAAAGAATCTAATGTATATGTTTGATGTATTAAATTTTGAAGATATGGGTATTTAATGATACTGATGATGCACGAAAATCAGTAGACTGAAATACTTTAGGCTTAGTAATGGTTGTGAATTCTGAAAAGAAAGAAAGAACTATCAAAGGTGACTAGTGTGACCCAACCAAAGACTCTCTGACAATTAAGTCAGTTTTCTCACTAGGACACAAGGAAAGAAAATAGTGAATGGTTTTATCTTACCTTAGGTGAATAGGATTTACTTCTTTTATAGAGAGTTAGACATGGGTCTACTTGTTTGAATCCACCACCATCATGGGTGATGTTGGTTGTTGAAAAAGAAAATGGGCTATATGGAGTGTAGTATGTGGAATTCCTTCCACATATCAAGCAACGTGTCGTATTTTGTTTATGTGAATCTAATGGAGGATTTTACACAAAACTCACCAAGTATATTTTGGTCGTCCATGTACTTGTCGCCTGTAGATAAACTCGTCTATGGAGGGCTCCCTTCATTGTATAACTCGGTCATCAATGGACAAGTCTCTTTGTATGTTCTCATTCTTGGACGAGTTGATATAGGTGTGGCTACTCTTTGGACGACAACACAAGAATGAGTAATACTTGTGTCGATCTCCATTAGATACAATTTGGGTTTTCTATATGTTGTTTTATTTTATTTTGAATTTCTTTTTTATGGCAAGTGATATGGATGGTTGCTTTTAAGGGATTGGTAGGACATATCAATTTGTTTTCTATTAATTGAAGTCTGGGTTGTGTGAGTGTGTGTATTGTCAATCTGGATTTCATTTGTTTGCATAGGTTTGATGTAATGCGATTCACTTGTGGTGTTTTAATTTAGGGTAATTTGTTTTTGTTTTTGTTTTTCAATCATAGTGTCTTGTTTCCATTGTTATTCTCTTGCTTTTAGTGATACTTGGTCATCCAATGTTGGCAATCCCATATCCAATTTGGATTTTAATCAGGCAGTGCTACTTATTGGTCATAAGAAGTTGAATTGCTTTTTTCTTGTGTTAGACAGCTTAATTAGTGGAGTTTTTGTGGCAATAAGCTCTCTTTTCCTCCTGCTCTCGTTAACCTCTCCTGCAATCATTCGAATTATAGGGAAAATCTTCTTCTCAAATATGTGAATTTTTGTTTCCTATATTGTTTGCTGGATAATTCTTGTATTTTGTGTATTTCAAGTTGAATTTCACAAGTCTTAACTAATTCCTCAAAAAAAAAAAAAAAGATTCCAGCACTGCTTATCATGTTGCTGCAAAGTTGGCTTTTTAAGTTCAGTTTGGTTCTCTCAAGCACAAATATGTATACTTTCTTTCTCTTATTGATGGTTAGCTTGGTAATTATGACACTACAAATTTGAAAGTCGTTTTGTGAAAAAAAAAAAAAAACGGCATGTTTGTATTGTGTGTATTTCAGGCTACATTTGCATGGCTTAAACAAATTACAACATTAATAGGCATGTTCATACTGTTCCCTTTTTTTACTGCCTTTTACTTGCACTTATTACAATTTGTTAGGACTTAAAATCATCAATCTGGTCATTCTAGATTGCAACCTTTTTGCTCTTTTGATTCAATATTCTAATCCTTAGAATTGAAAGATAATCTTTTTGATAGTGTGATTTTATTTAGTTTGCCAACTTGCTATGCATTTCTTGGCATAGGTTTTTGAAAGAGGCAGCTAAATTTAAATTTTCTTCTTCATTTAAGTGGTGGAATTTAAGTATTAGATCAAGGTTTTGAAATTCATAGGGCACTCATTATGGTTGAATACTTTTTTTTTTTTTCAAATCATTTCATCTTTAATTGAAAACAATAAATCATTGTTCTAATCCTTTTGTTGGAATGTAGCTAATCCCTATGTAGTCAACCTCTGCTCTGTTATTGATTTCCTCCTCTACTTTGTTTTAATGAGAATTCTAACCACCAAGATGCTCCTTCTACCAATTTGTTGTTCACTAGTTATGGTTATAGGACCATTGTGGTGGGTTTGTCAATGATCATGGATTATGGTGGATTGTGTTTGTCCTAATAGTTTGTAGTGCTAATCATATTTAATGTGCATACAGCTCTACTATTGCTTCAAATATTTTATGGTCTCGAAACTAAAATTTTCACATTATATATTGTTGGCTAAATTAAGGCCAAGTGGACCGCTCTATAGTTTGTATTGCCAATTTGGGAAGTTGTAACCAAGAGGACATGAAATAGAATAAGGTGGAGCCCATAAGAACATGAACATGTGCTTTCTGAAGAACTATCGATGAATGTTGTCTTTTAAGAACAATTCCTCTATTATTTTTATATGCTTGGGAAAGTGACTCACACTTGGGATAGAATAGAATACCCTGTTTTCTCATCACTAGTAAGGTCCAAGGTGAAATGCCATCCCGAACTTTTGTTGAAAGATATATTTTCAAGACCCTTTGGTTCAAAGATTAAAAGCATTTCTAATGAACTTCTCTCTTTTTATTTATAATGAACATAATTGGCGTGTATTTCTAATGAACTTTTTCTTTGTAGTTCTAATTTTTTTAAAGCAGATTTATAAGATCATATGTGTTACAAGTTGTAGCCTTGACATTTAGTTGGAATTGTAAGACTTGTATTCTCCAAAATAACTAGAGTTGTAAAGAATGATGGTAGAAAAGACTTGGGAGAAATGCAACCAATGCACTTCATGTAATGGTTAATGTTCAAATGGCCAAAGTTTACTAGCATAAGCATCAACCTGGGAGAAATGCAAATCAATTGAGCAAGGACAACAATCCTTTTTGTGATGGTTATACTTTGAAAAGTACAAAGTGTACTCAAAATTGTATCTTGCTTGGCTAAGTTAATGAAAATAAATTCAAATTTGCTTATGAATGGAAGGATTTGCAATGTGAATCTTGTTTGTGATTATTTGTCCACAAACTACTGCTTATGAAAACAATGGAGAGAGAAGGGTTTAAGCTGACTGACAGGAAGAGAAAGGTGAGAGGTGAAGGCCTTTACATCAAGGAGAGAGGTGGGAGGTGAAGGCTCTGCATTTGAGCTATGCAAAAATCAAAGAGGGGGAGGGGCGGTTTTTTTTTTTTTTTTTTTATAAAACTTAAATAAATAGTGTTGGTGATGTGGAAATTTGTTGAGGTTCCAAAGCTTATGTTGCAAAATATGAGGAGTCAACCAATGGCTTCTTTGCTTGTTGCTTGTATGTATTAAAAATGTTACTAAAATTAAAATGCAAAATGTTTTAAAAAAATAATTATTGAAAAAAAAATTGAATGCTAGTTTGTTCTTTGCATTTTGTGTAAATGAAACATATTTTTGGATTCTTTATCATCTCTCTTGATATAGAACCTTTTAGTCGTTAATAACTTCGAAACAATTTTTTAATTTGAGATTTTAAATGTTGTGAAAAAACTTATGCATTTGGGTTCTCTCTTTCTGTTGATATAGAACATTTTAGTTGTCAATAGTTGGCAAGACATTTTTTTAGTTGGTTATGATGACAAATTTTTAGTCATCATCTTATCAATTGATTATCAGTAGCTTTTTCATTACCTCATGTATTTATTAAAAAAAAAATGTTACTAAAATTAAAAAGTATAAGGTTTAAGAAAAATAAAAATTGAAAAAAACATTTTATTGATCTTAAATCCTAATCCAAATCCAAGTCCTCCAAACAATGGAATTTCAAATCCTTCATTATATAAAAAGACCCAATTAGGGAATTTAAAAATCAACTAATTTCAAATCACGGCTTTTTAAAGCCACAAATTTTAAAATCAATGGGCTTCAAATCAAACAAATAGAGTAGTTGCTTTGAAGTTATCAAAATAAGAATTCTTCCTGTTGTGTTGTAATAGTTGTTAATTTGTCTTCTGCATAGAAAATAATGCTAAAGCATCGTGGTCATTTTAGAGAGAATTAGGGGTATTTTACTCATTTTAATGTTTTGAGGGTATTTTGGTCATTTTCTCAGTTTCAGGGTCATTTTAGTCATATTTTTAGTTGTATTTGGGTAATTTTTTAAAGTTTCTAAGGGTATTTCAAACATTCTCTAGGCAATGGAGGCATTATGGTCATTTTTTTTTTGTTTTAAGGGTATTTTGGTCATTTTTAAGGTTCTAAGGGTATTTTAGTAATTTTAGAGGGAATTAGGGGTATTTTGGTCGTTTTTTAGATTTCAAGGGTATTTTAGTCCTTTCCAAAGTATTCGAGGTCATTTCGGTCATGTGTGATATTGGTATTGCTCAATGTAATGATGAAATTATCAAAGTGAGTAAAAATTAAAGTACCACCAAATGTGAAAAAAGTATGATCAAATAAGATATTAGTACTATCCAATGTGACAATCGAATCATCAAATGTGAGAAAAAAAAATAAGGGAACTACTAAATGTGACAAAGTACAGTCACATGTAATGTTAGTACTCCACAACGTGAGGACGGTACCATCGAGTATAAGGAAAAAAAATAAAGGAACTATTGAATGTGACAAAAGTACAGTAACATGTGATGTTGATATTGCACAATGAAAGGATGGTACCATCCAATGTGAGAAAAAAATAAAAGAATTACCAAATATGACAAAAGTACAGTCACATGTGATATTAGTACTATATAATGTAAAGATGTATCATCAAATGTAACAAAAGTACAGTCACATATGATATTGGTAAAGCACAATGGGAAGATAGTACCATCAAATGTAAGGAAAAAAAAAATAAGAGAACCATCGAATATAATAAAAGAATAGTCACATGTGATGTTGGTACTATACAATGTGAGAATAGTACCTCAAATGTGAGAATAGTAACTCAAATGTGAGAAAAAAAAAAAGAAAACTACTAAATGTGACAAAAGTACATCCACTTGTGATGTTGGTATTGCACAATGTGGGGTATTGGACAATGTGGGGTATTACACAATGTGGAGATGGTACCATCAAATGTGAGAAAAAAAAATAAGGGAATCACCGAATGTGATAAAAGTACAATCACATGAAATGTTGGTACAACACAATGTGAGAATGGTACCATCAAATGTAAGAAAAAAATAGGAGAACCACCAAATGTGACAAAAGTACAGTCACGTGTAATATTGGTATTACATAATGTGAGGATAATACCATCAAAAAAAAAATAAGGGAATCACCAAATGTGACAAAAGTACAATCACATGTGATGTTGGCACTACATAATGTAAGGATGGTGCCATCAAATGTGACAAAAAAAAAAAAACCACCGAATGTGACAAAAGTACAGTCACATGTGATATTAATACCACACAATATGAAGTAATATCACATGTGAAGATGGTACCATCAAATGTGATGTGTTTAGTAACCTGGTATAGCAGATTGCCTAAAATAAAGGAACCACCGAATGTGACAAAAGTACAGCCTCATCTGATATTGGTATCGTACAATGTAAGGATGGTACCATCAAATGTGAGAAAAAAATAAGAGAACCACAGAATGTGATAAAAGTATAATCACATTTGATATTGGTACTGCACAATGTGAGAATGATACCATTAAATGCGAGAAAAAAAAAAAAGAGAATCACAGAATGTGACAAAAGTATAGTCATATGTGAAGTTATGTTAGTGCTACACAATGTGAGGATGACATGATCAAATGTGAGAAAAAAAAATAGAATTAACGGATGTGACAAAAATACAGTCTTGTATGATATTGGTACTACACAATGTGAGCATGGTACCATCATATATGAGAAAAAATAAAGGGAATCACAAAATGTGTCAAAAGTACAATCACATGTGATGTTAGTACTGCGCAATGTGAGAATGGTACCATCAAATGTGAGAAAAAAATAAGAGAACTACCGAATGTGACAAAAGTTTAGTCACATGTGATGTTATCTTAGTACTACACAATATGAGGATGATACGATCCAATGTGAGAAAAAAAAAAAAAACCACCGAATATGACAAAAGTACATCCACATAAGATGTTGGTATTGCACAATATGAGGATAGTACCATAAAATATTAGAAAAAAAATGACAGAACTGTTGACACCTAGCCTCAATACGAAAAAAACCACCATTTGGCCTTCGTTCGAACACCTGCCGTGGCAACGCTCCCGCGCACAAGGCCCATTGGAGGCCCCTCTTGAATGATTGGCTCAGCTCATGCGGAGCTTCAGGTGCTCTCTCTCTCTCTCTCTCTCTTGGTGGTGTGGCATGAACCTTGGCCAAATTTTAAGGGATTAGCAAAAGTAAGTGAAGTCACCACCAATCATCGAGTTTTTCTAAAGTGTGATTGGTCGCCTGTTTCTAGTTGATTTTATTACCAATCCTAGGCTAAGAAAAATGTCATTTTCCTAATCTAATGTGGATGGCAAAAAATCTTGATTCTTGAGTTCAGAAATTTGGCTACGTGTGAGGAAGGTGTTAGGCACCCCACAACGCCTGTCCAAGGACAGTCATTTGTTTTGAGAAAACCTTAATTTTCGTAGATTGACAGTAAAAATATGATTTTGGCATTGGCTTGTGGGCTTTGCATGCATAGGGGCTTTGAGGTTTAGCTTTTGAATGGGTATGGTCCTAATCTATGCATTCCTAAGGTATTTGAGCAAAATACCAGATTTTCACGGCAAAAATCCAGCGACATGTCACCTTACTTTCATGGCAGAAATTAGGCATTGCTTTGCCTTAAGTAACATGGACTGTGACAATCACACTAGAGGGGTGGAGCAGGTATATATACATACATCATGCACAATGGAAGCACACAGAGTAGGAAAGTAAATGCCTACATCCCTAAAGCATGGCCCAAAATATAAGTACAGGAAAATAAACAGGGGTCGTCATACTCTATAGATGAGGACGAATGGTACACGGCATGATATACCTAATACAACCCATCTAAAAGAGAAAGAAGAGGGGAAGGAAGGGGGGTTTAACAGAGTACATAACCAAATGGGAGAGGCTAAATCCCTAAACCTACTAGACATAGCCGCTTAGCTCATTTCTACATGGTTGTGCCTGCACCCTTTTTGCTTACGGTTGGGAGACCGTGCCCTAGCTCCATGCATCCTCGCTCCATATATGTACATGCAAAGGCAAAGATAAGAAACTAGCAGACAAAAAATAGAAGAAAAAGATGCAAAGAGCATATGAAAGAGGCATAGAGAAAATAACCATGATAGATATGGCAAGCAAAAAGACAAGAAAACAAGCAAACAAATGAAAAGGCGAACAAACAAGAAAACAAACAAAAGGTGGTGTCCGCGAGGGACAAATGTAGATTTGGATTGAATGTCCATAACTTCATTGTGTTGAAGCATGGATGATACACTAGCAAGCAAGATTCATGCATGGACATGTAAGGAAGCGTGTAAAGATGCATAGAAAGCCAACGGGTGGCGCAAACAAACATGGCAAACATATCATTGCACGGAGCGAAAAATGGAGAAGGTATGCACGAAGTAACCGGGCATCCGAAGATGCATCCCATGTGATTATACCCAAACTAGGCCTTAAGGGCATTGAATGTAACCATATAACTATAAACCCGCTAAGGGCTTTAAGCTAGGCAAAGTCTAGAACTAAAGAGGCTAACTTGGAAGATAAAGCATAGAAGCAAGCAAGCATAGACATGCAAATGTGGTGATCCAAACCCTTTGATAAAAGCCAAGGTGCACGGATGAGGACCAAGACCATAGGGTCAAGATTGGATCCGAACCAATAGGCCAAAACACGAGAAAAAGTGACAAAAGCGACAAAAGGGCTACAATAGCACATGGCAGGACAAACATAGCCTAGGCCTAGGCACATAAACATGGCATGGAGCATGTAGAGAACATATATCTAAGCATGTAGGCATGTGAGAACATAGGACGAGACAAGTAGGCATAGAAACATGCATGTAAACATGTAGATCCTAGCACATAAACATGGAAGAACATGAATTCAAGCATATAAGCATGTGAAGACATGGATCTAACCATATAGCATGGAAATATACACATAAACACATAGATCCAAACAAAGCATAGCCAAAAACATCATACAAGCATGTGAGCATGTAACCTTAACATCAACATAGAAAGAAAAGGGCAACAAAACATGGGAAAGCCTGGCATAAAGTACAAAACATGTAGATTGAGACAAATAACATATAAAAAAGCACTAAAGAATATGGATCTAAGCTAAGAACATGCTAGGAACAAGATAAAGCAAGAAACATGCTAAGGAAAGCAATAAATCATGTTATTAAGGCAAAAAGAGCAAGATCAATGCTAGAAAAAGATTTACAAAGTTACGGGTGTGGATAGTAGCTAAAAAGCTACATCCACACCTCTAAACCCTAAATCCAAGATGTAGAACCAAGGAAAAGAAGATTGGATGCAAGAACACTACCTTGTATTTTTGGTGAAGAGGGAAGAATAAAGAGGCTTTGATGTGTTTTTTGTGTTTGAAAGAGAGAAAAAATGTGTAGAAAACATCAAGGTGGAGAGAAGAACCCAAGGAGACCTCTTTTTTTTAGGTCTGGGGGGGGGGGTGCCTGGGGTTATTTATAGCCCTGGGCACTCTTTTTGAGGCAGTGGCCTTTGTAGGGCCGCCAGCCTCAACTTCTTCTGATTGGGTTGATCTTGACACCCTTGGAAATATCTTGACATCCTAATTCTAAAAATGTATGAAACTTGAAAATCCAATGGTCGGATCAAAAGCTATGGCTCATGGAAGTTAGTGGTGCATCAATCGGTGCGTTATCCCGATTTTCATGATATCTCGGCCTTTCTAACTTCAATTTTGACCCGTGAATAGTCGTTGGAATGAGAATTTGATTATCTTCATAATGGCATTGGTTTCAACCCTTTCAGACTACCAGATCAAAATTAAGGTTTATGGTCCCACTAAGGGTGTTTTGGTCATTTTGGCTAGAAAAGGTACTTTGGGTACTCTGGTGTTTTGGTCATTCTGGATGTTCTCGAGGCCCCATGGAAATAAAATAACATTTTTGGATTTTTCAAGGTTCGGCCCGCAAATCAAGGACGGACAAAATACGGTATCAACAATTTTCCTTTCTTTATTTGACATCTCGAGTGCAATAAGAGGTGTTGGATAAAGAACGTGATTTCGAATTTTGTTGTCCCCAAATTATGTGCGGAGACTACTCACGGATCGAGACTGGACTTTACCTGACTAGACCGATCTGCTGCAGCTGCTTCTAAAATGCTTTCTGAACATGGCTCTGAGCTCTAAGAGAGAAAAAGGGGTTTTTTGACGGAGTCAATGCTGACCGGTGGCCCTTGTAGGACCACTGGGCCTACCCGGTGGCTCTAGATGGTGCGCCGAGCAGCCCAAGTGCTCCAAGGGCCTATAAATGCCCCATTTTGGCTCATTTGACCTCATGTCACTCTTTTCTTTCACTTCTCACTTCCAAAAAATTTTCTAGACCAACTCGCGCACTAAGAGGGTCCAGCTTTTCAGCTTCATTCCGTTGCTTCACTCTTTTCTGCACTTGAGACAATGTCTATTTTTTTTTTCCCTTCTTCTTTTCCATAAAATGTTAGTAGCAATACAACTAGGGCTGCATGCTAGTGCTTATTTTATTTTTGGAATTTTCATATATTTACTTTTTTTTTTGCCATGCTATCTTAGAAAAATGCATATATATATATATATATATATATATATATATATGTATATATATTTTTGCTTTTTGTCTATGTTATGTAGGTATGCAAAGATGCGAAAATTTAAATGCTAAAAATAAAATGCGGGATATAGGTAAGGGGACTTAACCTAGTAGTAGGGAATAGTGAAAATGGTGAGGCGTACAGTCTTGGTCTTAGGCTGAGTAGAAACACAGGATATCTGAATAGCAGTCCCAATGAGTGTCAAGTAGAAAAAAGGGTATCTGAATAGCAATCTTGATTTTTGCCAAGTAGAAATAGAGGGTATTGAATAGCAGTTTTGATTTTTGCCAAGTAAAAATAGAGGATATCTGAATTGCATTCTTGGACTTAGGCTCGGTAGAAACAAAGGATATTTGAATAGTAGTCTCAATGGGTGTCAGGTAGGAACAGAGAATATCTAAATTGCAATCTTGATTTTTGCCAACTAGAAACAGAGGATATCTGAATAGCAGTCCTGATGAGTATTAGGCAGGAACTGAGGATATTTGAACAGCAGCCTTGAATTTTGCCAAGTAGAAACAAAGGATATCTAAATAGCAATCCCAATTGGTGTTAGCTAGGAACGAAGGATATCTGGATAGTAGTCTTAATCCTAGGCCAGGTAGAAACAAAGAATATCTGAAAAGTAATCCCAATGAGCGTTAGGTAGGAACAGAGGATATCTAAACAACAGTCATGATTTTTGCCAAGTAGAAACAGAGGATATCTGAATAGCAATCATGGACTTAAGCTGTGTAGAAACAGGGGATATCTGAATAGCAGTCCCGGTAAGCGTTAAGTAGGAAAAGAGGATATCTGAACGATAGTCCTAATTTTTGCTAAGTAGAAATAGAGGATATCTGAATAACAGTCCTGAACTTAGGCCGGGTAGAAACAGAGGATATCTAAATAGCAGTCTCGATAAGCGTTAGTTAAGAATAGAGGATATCTGAACAGCAGTCATGAATTTTTGGATTTTTGCCAAGTAGAAATAGAGAATATCTGAATAGCAATCCTAGTTGGTGATAGGTAGGAACAAAGGATATCTAAATAGCAGTCTTGATCTTGGGTTAGGTAGAAACAAAAGATATCTAAATAGCAGACCCAATGAGCGTCAGGTAGGAATAGAGGATGTCTGAGCTGCAGTCCTAATTTTTGCCAAATAGAAACAGAAGATATCTGAATAGCAGTCTTTGACTTAGGCCATGTAGAAACAGAGGATATTTGAATAGCAATCCCGATGAGCATTAGAAAGGAACAGAGGATATCTAAACGGCGATCATGATATTTGCCATGTAGAAATAGAGAATATCTGAATAGCAGCTTGGACTTAAACCGAGTATAAACAGAGGATATCTGAATGGCAGTCTCGATGAGCGTTAAATAGGAAAAGAGGATAACTGAACAGCAATCCTGATTTTTGTGAAGTAGAAACAGAGGATATGTGAATAGCAGTCTTGTACTTAAGCTAGGTAGAAACAGAGGATCTCTTAATAGAAGTGCCAATAAGCATTAGGTAGGAACAGAGGATATCTGAACAACAGTCCCGATTTTTTGGATTTTCGCCAAGTAGAAACAAAGGATATCTGAATCGCAGTCTCAATTGGTGTTAGGTAGGAACAAAGGATATCTAGATAGCAGTCTCGATCTTGGGTCAGGTAGAAACAAAGGATATCTAGATAGCAGTCCCACTGAGGGTCAGGTAGGAATAGAGGATATCTTAACGGCAGTCCTAATTTTTTCCAAGTAGAAACAAAGAATATTTGAATAGTAGTCTTGGACTTAGGCCGTGTAGAAACAGAGGATATCTGAATAGCAGTCCTGATAAGCATTAAGTAGGAAAAGAGGATATCTAAACGGCAGTCCTGATTTTTGCCAAGTAGAAACAAAGGATATCTGAATAGCAGTCTTGAACTTAGGCCAAGTAGAAACAGAGAATATCTGAATAGCAGTCCCGATGAGCTTTAGGCAGGAACAGAGGATATCTGAACAGCTGTCCTGATTTTTTTAATTTTTGCCAAGTACAAACAAAGGATGTCTATGTTGGAAAATCACATGTTTGTATCGCATCGGAAATTTAACGAATCTACTTCACTCGCAATCAAGAACATGCACTTTGTAAGTTTCAGAATTTAAGAACAAGAAAGCGTACCTTGGTGCTGTGAATTTCAAAACAAAGATCAGAAATCTTGGGAACACTTTTAATCTTTACTCTAATTCCACTTTACACCCAACAAGTGTGGTCTCTCAATTAGTTTTCAAGAGAGAATAAGAGAGTGTCTCACACTCACATACATGCCATTTCATACATCTATAAAATCCGGTATGTTTCTCCCTTAATGTTTAATTGATTATCTAATTGGGCTAGCCTTTTCGGTCTTTCTAATTGAGTTTAAATGTGTGGCTTGGAGTGGGACCAAAAGGGATCAATAAGACACTAGTTCCAATGGGCCTTGGACTTTTCTGTCAACTCTTGACAAGTTCAAAGGTACCATTAATTATATTTAATACCACTATATAAATATAATTAAACTCTAGGCTTTATTTATAAATTATATCCAAAGACTTTATTATACATGCAACCCCTTCATAAAATATTCGTAGTAATACAAAGTCATGAAAGTAGACTGTCATTTTGTAAATTAATACATCTTAATTCCTTGAGTACTTAGTTTAATCCTTTAAGTTATTTATCATATATTTATGAAATCCAATTCTATAGATATATACTTTATTAACTCCTTACTAAAGTAGTTAGGCCTAACACTCTAAATAATTGAACCCATTAAACTTATCTCAAAGGAATATTTTATATCTCCGTTAAAAGGCTATGAATTTCATCTTAAGAATATATGTTCCATCAACACTAAATGTGGCTACCCAACATACTGAGGTTTTGATTGTTATCTTAGATTTCACTCCTGATATATCAAAGCAACCTACACCTCATGATCAAACTCATTATTCTCTCAGGATTAAGAGTTCATGGAAATTGAAGTCGTGAGTTTATTATTCATTTGACAGTCGTTAGGAGAATAATAAATCTCACAACGATCTAGTTCAATATGTTTTAACTCTTAAAACATATCAACATTTCAACTAAAAACCTCCATTTCCATGATCAAGACAAATCATTTTAGTTAATACGTTATAGTCTTCGCAGATGAAATGCCTAATTCCATCACCGACTACAAACTACAATTCTGAGTTTACAAAGAACTTGTGATTTATATCTTCTGTAACTTTTCACATAAATTACGTACTATACATCTCATGGACAATATGATAATGTCTGAATATTAATATTACTATTATTTTAGAAAAAAAATAAAACAATTTTATTAATCATAATATTAAGTCATACACAATGTCATACATAGCATTATACAATAGGATTTAAGGGCACATATCCTAACAGTCTGAATAGTAATCCCGATTGGTGTTTGGTAGGAACGAAGGATATCTAGATAGCAGTCTTGATCTTGGGTTAGGTAAAAACAATGGATATCTGAATATCAAACCCAATGAGCGTCAGGTAGAAACAGAGAATATCTGAACAACAGTCCTGATTTTTGCTAGAAACAGAAGATATCTGAATAGCAGTCTTGGTCTTAGGCTATGTAGAAATAGAGGATATCTGAATAGCAATCTCAACGAGCATTAAATAAGAAAAGAGGATATCTGAACTGCAGTCCTGATTTTTGCAAAGTAGAAACAGATTGAATAGTAGTTTCAATAAGCGTTAGGTAGGAATAGAGGATATCTTAATGGTAGTCCTGATTTTTGCAAAGTAGATATAAAGGATATCTGAATGGTAGTCTTGGACTTAGGCGGGTAAAAACAAAGGATATCTTAATAGCAGTCCGGATGAGCGTCAGGTAGGAACAAAGGATATCTGAACAATAGTCCTAATTTTTTCGGTTTTTGTTGGGTAGAAATAGAGGATATCTAAATAGTAGTCTCGATCTGGGGCTGGGTAGAAACAGAGGATATCTGAATAGTAGTTCCGATGAGTGTTAGATAGGAACAAAGGATATTAAGTAGTCATGATTTTTGCCAAGTAGAAACAGAGGATAACTAAATAGCAAGCTTGGTTTTAGGCTGGGTAGAAACAAAGGATATCTAAATAGCAGTCTCGATGAGTGTCACATAGGAACAGAGGATATCTGAACAACAATCCCGATTAACGCCAGGTAGGAATAGAGGATATCTGAACAGTAGTCTTGATTTTTTCCAAGTAGAAATAAAGGATATCTGAGTAACAGACTTTGTTTTTACCAGGTAGAAATAGAGGGTATCTGAATAGTAGTCCCGATGAACGCCAGGTAGGAACTGAGGATATTTGAAAAGTAGTCTTGATTTTTACCAAGTAGGAACAATGGATGTCTGAACAGCAGTCCTGATTTTTTGGATTTTTACCAAGTAGAAACAAAGGATCTCTAAATAGCAGTGTTGGTCTTAGGTCATGTAGAAACAGAGGATATCTAAATAGCAGTCGCAATGAGCACTAGGTAGGACTAGAGGATATTTGAACAGTGGTCCTAATTCTTGGATTTCTTTCTCAATTGTGTGTTGGGTAGAGACCTACATGTTTAGAAGATAGTGTCAGTCCACTTATGTTGCCATTTAGAGACCCGTCGGCAATATTCCTATGGAGACCCATCGGTAATATTCCTATAGAGACTCATTCTAGGGGACAGCGTTCAGTCGGGACGGCTAGTATGTCATCTGAGTCACGCACTATTTCCAATTAGGCTTCCTCACAATGCGTGCCACCCACAGGGAGAGGGACTTCTAGAGGAGAGACGTGAGTTGAGGATCTCCTTATCGATTTATATGATTTATCTAGAGAAGAGGTTCACCCAGACTTGGGCCCTCGGAGGTGCAGTTAAGGCCAAGGTTTCCACCATGCCAGACTGGTGCTAATGCTTGTATTGGATCGGTGGATGATAGTATCAGGGATACTCATCTTCAGCGGGGGCTGAAGAGGCATCTTTCCATTCAGGCGCAAAAGGGACAGGTTTGCTATCTTCATTTCTTGTCAATTAGATTGTTGTTGCATGCATGTGCTAACGGGTAGCTTTTGGTGTTGAATACAGGGGTCTGAAAAGATTCGTGGTTGGGGCGCCTGGTTTACTTTCCTGTGTTTTCTATCCATTCCTGGGACCCACCAACGCTATACGAATTTGGTGCAGTAGTTTCATGCTGAGACTGGCACCTTTCATCTAAGTTGTGAGGAGTATGCAATTCTCCCACTAGATTGGATAGCCATACGGGGCATTAAATTCAACGGGCACCCAATCTTGTCTGATGATATAAGCTTTGAGATGGCCTGTGCGCTCTTGGGCATCCCATTTTGAAGGAAAAATATAAGTTTGTATCGCATACAAAACATACGCAGCAGAAAATTAATGAATCTACTTCATTTGTAATTGATAACATATACTATGTAAATTTCAAAATTCAAGAACAAGAGAGCGTACCTTGGTGCAGTAGAATTCAAAACAAGAATCAGAAGTACTCAGAAATACTTTTAATCTTTACTCCAATTCTACTTTACACCCAAGAAGTGTTGTCTCTCAATCAGTTTCCAAAGGAGAATGATAGAATGTCTCACTCTCATATATACACCATTTCACAATGATGTCTCTCTTTTTTCACACATAAAAATTTTGTTTGTTTCTCTCCTTATAACTAATTATCCAATTTGGCTAGCCTTTTGGGTCTTTCCAATTGGGCTTTAGTATGTGGCTTGGAGTGGGACCAAAAGTGGCCAATAAGACACTAGCTCCAATGGGCCTTGGGGTTTTTTTGTCAACTCTTGACAAGTCTAAAGTTACCATTAACTATATTTAATACCACTATATAAACATAGTTACACTCTAGGCCTTATTTATAAATTATATCCCAAGACTTTATTATACGTGCAACCCTTTTATAAAATATTCATAGTAATATAAAGTCATAAATGTAGACTGCCACTTTGTAAATTACTGCATCTTAGTTTTTGAGTACCCGGTTTAATCCTTTAAAGTTATTCATCATATATTTATGAAATCCAATTTCATAAATATATAATTTAGTAATTTCTTACCAAAGTGGTTAGGCCTAACTTCCTGAATAACTGAACCCATTAAACTTATCTCAAAGAAATATTTTATATCTTCATTAAGAGCCTATGAATTCCATCTTGAGAATATATGTTCCATCAACACTAAATTTGGCTGTTCAATATATTAAGGTTTTGACCATTACTTTATATCTCACTCCTAATATATCAAAACAACCTACATTTCATGATCAGGTTTATTATCTTCTCAGGATTTTGAGTTCATGTAAATAGAAGTCGTGAAATTTATTATTCATTTGACAGTCGTTAGGAGAATAATAAATCTCACAATGGTCCAGTTCAATATATCTTAACTCTTAAAATATATCAACATATCAATTAGAAGTCTACACTTCCATGATCAAGACAAATCATCTTAGTTGATATGTTATAGTCTTCGCAGATGAAATGCCCAATTTTGTCACCGACTACGAACTATAATTCTGAGTTTACAAAGAACTTGTGATTTATATCTTCTGTGACTTTTCATATAAATCACATACTATACATCTCATGGACTATATGATAATGTCCAATATTCATGTTACCATTATTCAAGATTATAATAAAACAACTTCATCAATCACAATATTAAGTTATACATCATGTCATACATAATGTTATACAATAGGATTTAAGGGCACTAATTCTAACAATCTCCCACTTGCCCTAAAGACTATTGTGCACTAATCTAACTCTCATCTCTTCCAAATTTGACTCATAAGTCCTTTAGGGCAAGCCTTTGGTAGATTCTTTGCACTTTCAATCTTTGCTACTACTACATCTTCACGAGCAACAATGTCTCGAATGATGTGATACTTTTTCTCAATGTAATTTCCTTTCTTATGATTCCTTGAATCTTTGAATTGTGCAACCACTCCACTATTGTCACAAAACAATGTGATGGGAATTGGCTCCATTCTCACAACACCAAGATAAAAAAAAAAGTTCTTGAGCCAAACAACTTCCTTTACCGCCTCACAAGCAGCAACATATTTAGCTTCCATGGTGGAGTCCTGCAATACAAGATTGCTTAACACTCCTCCAACTTATGGCTCCACCTCTCAAGGTGAACACACAACTTGAAGTGGATTTTTTGAAATCAATATTTGATTGAAAATTTGAATCTGTATAGCCAATGGGAAACAAATCCTCACATCGGTAAACAAGGATATAATCTCTCGTTCTCCTAAAATACTTGAGAATATGTTTTACAGCTTACCAATGTGCCAGGCCACAAATACGTTGACCCCTTGTGATAACTTAGATTGATTAATTAGCCCAGTTTTTAATTAATCAAATTAACATGCAATATCACGTGGCAACACAAACAAATCACCAAACTAAGTTAAGCAGCGGAAAAATAAATAACACGGTGATTTGTTCACGAATAGGGAAAACCCTTACGGCAAAAACTCCACCGAGTGATTTAAGGTCACCACTCCCGAAACTCCACTATTATCACAACAAGCAGTTACAAGTAAGGAATCCCAGTACCTCACCAACCTACAGTTGAACTCTTACCCCAATACCCAATTGGATTTGTTCTATAGTGACAGTTTCTCCTTTCAATGCACGGCTCCCAAGTACGTGACTAACCAGATGCGCGGATCCCAGTACGCAACTTCAAATACCAACTAGAGAGAGAGAGAGTTGGCTGCAAAGTTCTTCAAATCATCAGAGATGAACTAGGGCATGAACTTTGTCTTTCTGATCACAAATTGCATGAACAACAAGTTCTCAAAGAATGTGCAACTTGTATCTTCTGCTTCCTTGCTTGACGGCCCTTAAAATAATCCTTTTATATGTCTAGGGTTAGGAGAAAAGAAGTCCCAAAGACACACTCACGGATTAGACTTGAAACAGACTTGGAAATCTGTTTTCTTTAATTCTCAACAGATAGAGGTGTCGAAAGGTGTCGAGAAGCTGTCGAGGCTCGGGCAAAACAACTTCTTTAAAGCTCGATAGATGCATCTGTCGAGGTATGTGTCGAGCTTTAAAAAACTGCACTTCCTTGCTTGTTTCTTGGACAGACTTTGACGGCTTCAACACTTAACCTTGAACCACTGTTTCTTGAAGTGTTAAACTCATTCTAAATCTACCCAATTACAAGTAAATGCGTTTTGTCTAAGGATAAGCTAATTACATAAAATAGCGACATATGTTCACAGACTTGAACTACATATGTCCTAACAATCTCCCCCTTTGGCAATCCGTGACAAAACCACAACATACAAATGAAGATATGAGAGAAGTCATAAATCACTCAACTCATATTCACTTGTTACATACAGTAAAATCTATCCTAACACAAACTCTTGAAAAACTTTGCAAGAAGAGAGTTTATGGCAAGAAAACTTTGACAACCTGTATTTCTGAAACACTTATAAACAAAACACATCAAGGCATCTTTGTGTGAAACAGAAATAATAGATTGCGTACAAGTAAAGAAACATGTGTATAAAGATAGAAAAGAAACAACACATGAAAGGTAGGTGAAAGAAAAACATACATCATCATAAATAAGAAGAGAATAAATACAATGTATGTCAATACATGATCAAAGTATCTCTAAACAGATGAGAAAAGAAAAAAAATACATATGATCACCTCACTACATCCCTCAAACCACACTCCCCCTAACAAAAATGTCCTATGCTAACACTCCCCCTAAGTATGACTACTCTCATACAAAACTACTCCCCCTTTTTGTCACGGGTGACAAAGGGTAGAGTGTCAAGTAGACATCTCATCCGAAGAGCTCGCATCTCCATCATCATCATCGTCGGAAGCATCATCATCATCGCCATCATCATCAACCTCGGTCTCAGTCGACACATGAGGTGGCGGAGGAGAAGCCTCTAGAGCAAAGCCGCCCATGGTCGCCTGTCGCCTGGCGATGCGACCAACACGGACGTTCACCTGATACAACTCCGTGGAGAGTGTATCTAGGCGAGCATCCATGCGCTGTAGCTACGCCATGATGTCTCCTAACGTGACGTCGCTCGAGGAGGAATAAGCAAACGCACGAGCTGATCTGGAGGTGGCCAGACGAGTGGAAGGAGTGGCACCATCTGTCTGTTGCGATCGGAACTGTGCCTCGCTACGTTTTACGGTAGTGGCGTCTATGGCAGACATGACGTGGTAAGGATCGGACGAGGGGAAAGGGATGGAAAAATGGCTCAGGATCCTCGTGATAGCGGAAGGGAAAATGAGCTTATCACGGGTGGCCGTATCTCTATAGACATCTATGATGGAAAAGATAAAGTGTGAAGGAAAGTCTATAGAAAGATCCTCTAAGAGAGACAGCAAAAATCGAGCGCGAGGCTTTGTGATAGAGTTATAGTGAGAAAGTGGGTGCAAAACAAAAGTCATCACCATGTTAAGAAAGCAAGGACCTTTAGCAAAAGGTCGACATGGTGTGTACATATGATCTCCCCAAGAGGACGAACGCTCACAGAACGCCGAGATCATCTCGTCTTTGGACACAGTCCAGAGACGCTCACAGCTAGGGTAATCAAGATGATCCACCCTAGGGACATGAAGAACCTCAGAGACTAACTTTGGGGTGACACAAAAGCGCGTACCTCGGACGCAATAGTAGAAAAGAGGTACTGAAGAATCTATCCCGTGGATGTTGGAGTAAAACTCCTGTATCAACTCGAGAGGAGATGTGACCGGGACGTCACACAGTGACTCCCATCCCCGAGAGTGAATGACATCGGGAAGGTCGGTGTCGGCAAAGTCTGCCAGGACAACGTGGCGTTCCGAATGAACACCGCGTTTAGAAAAGTTCTTCGAGAAGTCCTTATGGGCTTTCTCATCACGGAACCGGACAGAAAGAGGGGTAGAGTCAGAGGAAGACTGTCCCTTAGAACACAGAGGGTTCTGGGACGGAATGGACTTACGTTTAGGTGCCATAGACACTACTAACGCAACCATAGAGAGGGGGAAAGAGAAAGAGACACATAGAAAAGTTCCAAACAGTTCAATATTGGCAGAATAATATTGAAAAGAAAGAACGTATGCATGGAGAATGCATGAACATGTGACATGCAACATAAAACCATCATGGGCTCAGCCCAATCCAAACCTAACAGCACACAATCGATAGGCACATATCTAAATGCATGAAAATACAATTAGAATGCGACTGTGATGCAATGCATGTGATTTTGAACATCAAAACTATCAAACCAACCCAAGAATTTCATGAAAACCCCAAAAATTTTGAAAACTCCCAAAAATTTTCAATAACACAAAACCTACGGTTTTAAAACAATGAAATGCATGAATATGAGGGATAAGACGTTTACCAAGAGTTAAAGATCGCAAAGAACACTTAAAAATGCCTTGGGAAGAGGTTTGGAGGGAAAATGAGAGATTTTGAGAGAGAGAACAGAGGTTTCGAGCGAGAGAGATCGAGCAAGTGAGAAGAAAAATTGCGAACGCTCAATATATAGCCTCTCAGTAATTCTCGACAGATGATGCTATCGGGAGGTGTCGAGACTGCTGTCGAGGTCATGTGTCGAGAAATACACATGGACAGATGAAGATATCGAGATCAGGTATCGAGGAAGAAGAAACAAACAAGAAGTAACCTCGATCGATCCAGCAGCTATCGAGAAGCTATCGAGCAGACAGAAAGTTTCTCAATCGATCCAGCAAATGTCGAGGTATCTGTCGAGACTGCGATAAGAAAGAGTCTAAGGATCTCGACAGATAGCCTATGTGTCGAGAGGTATCGAGGAGGTGTCGAGATGCCTTTAAAAACAGTTTTTCAAAAGAGGAAAAACACAGACATGAATGCAATCATGCATGCAACTCAACCAAGGATCCAATCAACACATTAAGCTCTCAAAATCATCTCTCAACAAGAAAATTGATGCACATGTATCTCAAAACACGCACACACACACTAAACAAGTCTAACCAATTTTATATTTCAAAAACAAGTCCAGACAGTTTAGTGAGTATACATTAAAGCATGTAAACCTTGTGATGGCCAAATCACATTGTACCTGCACATGTATCAAGAATAGCAAAGAGTGTTGTGTGTCGTGTGTGAGAACATCGCAAGATTGCATAAGTGTCTCAATGTTATGACGATTTGAGATATGAGAAAATCACTTTAACTCACACACAATCATAACCGTTTGATGGGGACTATCACCTTCGAGGTACATCCTATAACTCCCACATCTCCTAGAAAACACGCTTGCAACCATATTTTAAAGCATTTTTTATCTTTTTGCTTTCTATATCTTTGCATATTTTCTTTTTAACAAGCATATCATGCATGGGCATACAAGAAAAAGAAAAGAAATACCCAATTATGTTAAGCTTTTGACACTGCACTTTTGCTATGCCAAAGCATACAGGTGTCATTGACATTGCACTTTTGCTATGCCGAAGCATACAGATGTCATATTATGATTGGTGAGTAACAGTGGTGAGATGGTTATTTATGCCTTTCTCTTAGGATTTTCTAGTTCAACCCGTCAAAAAGAGTGATATGAGTGTTAAGAAGAAGAGATCACTTAACCTTACTCATCACAAACAAAGAGCTACAAAGCTCACTTGCTTAGTTGTGCAGAAGAATGCTCATCTAAGCTATAAGTGATACAAAGTTTAGAAAACTCTGTTTCAATGGCCATATCAAAAGTTCACATGAACTAATGCACACTAACTCACACTGTTTTTTATTTTTCAATTTTTCAATTTTTTTTATTAGAGAAGCAAAAATAAAACACAAAACTGAAAACACACAAACAAAAACATGTAAAGCAAAACAATGCATAAAACTAGACTGACTCAAAACAGTAAAGAAACACACAAGTAATGCAACACACAAAAAGAAGAGAGAAGAAGAAGTGACTGAAATCACTTAGATCCCTTTGCCTTCCACACCTTGGAAGAACCTTTCCTTTTAGTCGACTCTTAAACCGGTGATGAGGGAGAAGAGTTTAGCCCGTTCAAGTTCGAAAGGAACATGAGGGCTTTAAGAATGTCTCCAATTGGAGCGAGAGAAGACTGAAGCTGATTCTGGCTCCCAGATGCTATTGTGCCATTGCTCTGTTGAGTGGCACGCCACTTGTAGCAATTAGGTCTTGTGTGACCGGCAACACCACAATGATAACAGAGATGCGGTTTCTTCTGTTTGGCCTTTTGAGTGTTAGTCTTCTTAGTCCTAGGATTTCTAGATTCCCTTTTCTCAATTTTAGGGGGTGCTCCTAGGATGGACTTGCCCTTGTCTACGTTCTCACTAGCTAATTCAGTTTTAACATTCTTTTCTTCATTTTCAATGTTATTAGCAGGTGGAACAAACACAGTAGTACTAGAAGTAGGAGTATTAGAGAGAGAGAATTCATACCCCAATCCAGTACGATCTGAAGAATATCTCTGAGCACTCAGCATCTCGTCCAGTTTAGCACTTGACGTCCTCTCTAGTTGTGCTCTGACTTGAAACAACTCCGCTTCAAGCTTCTTGGTCCTTTCAACCAAGAAATTGTTCTCAAACCTCAGTGCTCCGATGGTCTGATTTGCTTCATCAACCTTTGTGGACAGCTCCTCACGGTTGAGTTCCACATCACTGAGCTTCTTGGTGGCCAGCCTATAGAGTTTCTCATGCTTCTCAGAAAGCTTGTATAGCTTCTCATAGGCGGTATGGATATCATCTTGATCATCCATAATTTCACACTTGGAATCCACCAATTCTTCTTCTTCATCCACTTTTTCAGTAACCCTATCAGTAGGATTAACAGTGGCAGTGAAGGCATTCAAGATTCCGTCGTCTTCATCTTCGGAATCGTCCTCGGGCTCTGTGTCGCTTAAGGTAACAGCAAGTGCCTTGCTCTTCCCTATGCTCTTGAGGTACGTAGGACACTCTTGTTTCATGTGTCCGAAGCCTTGACACCCGAAGCATTTTGGTCCAGGGGGAACAGTGTACTGACCGCCATCCTTGACATCCTTCTTCCCTTTATCTGAATTCTTGAATTGTGAAGAACTGGATTGTCTACGGTCTTTGTTGAAGCCCTTTCCGTTGGCATTCTTCATAAACTTCTTGAATTGCCTTGTGATGTAGGACTTCATCTTGGAATCTTCATCATCTGATGAGTCATTCGTATCACTGCTCTTGGCCTTTAGTACCAAACTCTTGCCCTTGCTTGACTTGCCTAACCTAGTCAGCCCTAACTCATAGGTTTGCAAGTTTCCAACCAGCTCAGTCAAAGGAATTCTGTCAATATCCTTCGACTCTTCGATCGCCGTGATCTTAGCATGGAATCTCTCGGGCAGCGATCTGAGCACCTTCCTTACTATCTTGGGTTCAAGGATGGTTTCCCCAAGATTAAAGGCTGAGTTTACTATGTCCTTGAGCTTGGCATAGAACTCATCAAATGACTCATCCTCTTCCATCTTAATTTCTTCAAAACGTGTGGTGAGCCTTTGCAACTTTGAATCTTTGACAGCCTTGGTGCCCTCATAGGTTGTCTGGAGGATGGTCCATGCTTCCTTAGCAGTTTCAGTTGAGGAAATTTTCTTGAACTCCTCATTGGTGACTGCACTGAATAGGGCATTCAATGCTCTGCTATTGAAGTTTGCTGCCTTGATCTTAGCATCATCCCAGTCGGCCGGCGCTTCTGTAGGCTTGATCCAGCCTATCTCCACAGCTTGCCACACTTTCTCATCTAAAGACTGCAAGAAAGCTCTCATGCGTACTTTCCAGTATGCATAGTTAGTGCCATCAAATAAAGGAGGTATAATAAGAGATTGTCCTCTATCCATGACAGCAGGGGTCAAACGGATCACACACAAAAGATTAAACCCTAATCAGAGTGTGCTTGCTCTGATACCACTTGCCAGGCCACAAATACGTTGACCCCTTGTTATAACTTAGATTAATTAATTAGCCCAGTTTTTAATTAATCAAATTAACATGCAATATCACGTGGCAGCGCAAACAAATCACCAAACTAAGTTAAGCAGCGGAAAAATAAATAACACGGTGATTTGTTCACGAATGGGGAAAACCCTTACGGCAAAAACCCCACCGGGTGATTTAAGGTCACCACTCCCGAAACTACACTATTATCACAACAAGCAGTTACAAGTAAGGAATCCCAGTACCTCACCAACCTACAGTTGAACTCTTACCCCAATACCCAATTAGACTTGTTCTGTAGTGACAGTTTCTCCTTTCAATGCACGGCTCCCAAGTATATGACTAACCAGATGCGCGGATCCCAGTACGCGACTTCAAATACCAACTAGAGAGAGAGAGAGTTGGCTGCAAAGTTCTTCAAATCATCAGAGATGAACTAGGGCACGAACTTTGTCTTTCTGATCACAAATTGCATGAATAACAAGTTCTCAAAGAATGTGCAACTTATATCTTCTGCTTCCTTGCTTGACGACCCTTAAAATAATCCTTTTATATGTCTAGGGTTAGGAGAAAAGAAGTCCCAAAGACACACTCACAGATTAGACTTGAAACAGACTTGGAAATCTGTTTTCTTTAATTCTCAACAGATAGAGGTGTCGAGAAGCTGTCGAGGCTCGGGCAAAACAGCTTCTTTAAAGCTCGATAGATGCATCTGTCGAGGTATGTGTCGAGCTTTAAAAAACTGCACTTCCTTGCTTGTTTCTTGGACAAACTTTGACGGCTTCAACACTTAACCTTGAACCACTGTTTCTTGAAGTGTTAAACTCATCCTAAATCTACTCAATTACAAGTAAAGTGCGTTTTGTCTAAGGATAAGCCAATTACATAAAATAGCGACATATGTTCATAGACTTGAACTACATATGTCCTAACACAATGTTTTGGTCCTGGATTTGATTGATATTGACTGACCATGCCAACTAAATAACAGATATCTGGTCTAGTGAAAAGCATTACATACATGAGACTTCCCACTACAAAAGCATAAGGAACTTGTCTCATCATATTTTCTTTCTTTTGAGTCTTAAGCTTTTGGTCATCAAACAGAGGAACTTCATGTCTAAAAGGAAGTAATCAATTTTTGGAGTTTTACATGCTAAACCGTTCTAGAAATTTATCTATATATCCAACTTGTGATAAGCCTAACATCTTATTCTTGCGATCTCACCAAAGCTTGATCCCTAGAATAAAGTTAGCCTCACCCAAGTCCTTCATATCAAATTGGCTTGACAACCAAACCTTTACCGATGACATTACCCCTACATCATTCCCAATGAGTAGAATATTGATGGAAAAATACATGTTTGTATCACATTTGATGGAAAAATCATGTTTGTATCGCATACAAAACATACACAGCAAAAAAATAACGAACCTACTTCATTCATAAAAGTTAACATGTACTATGTAAGTTTCAAAATTTGAGAACAAGAGAATGTACCTTGGATTTCAAAAATGAAAATCAGAAGCACTTGAGAACACTTTCAATCTTCACTCCAATTTCACTAATGCCCAAGATCTGTGGTCCCTCAATCAGTTTTCTAACGGGAGAATGTCAAAGTGTCTAACACTTCTTACACCACTTCACAATAGTGTTCTTGTTGTTGTCTTCAGAAAATTTTGTATATTTCTCCCTTTGTATCTAACTGATTATCTAATTGGGCTGGCCTTTTAGGCCTTTCCAATTGGGCTTAAGTGTGTGGCTTGGAGTGGGACCAATAAGACACTAGCTTCAATAGGCATTGGGCTTTTCTGTCAACTCTTGACAAGTCCAAAGTTACCCTTAATTATATTTAATACCACTATAAAAAATAGTTGCACTCTAGGCCTTATTTATAAATTATATCCCAAGACTTTATTGTACATGCAACCCCTTCATAAAATATTCGTAGTAATACAAAGTCATGAAAAAAAACTGTCACTTTTTAGATTACTACATCTTAATTCCTTGAGTACCCGGTTTAATCCTTTAAAGTTATTCATCATATATTTATAGAATCCAATTCCATAAATATATATGCTTTAGTAACTATTTACTAAAGTGATTAAGTCTAACTCTTTGAATAACCAAACCTATTAAGTTTATCTCAAGGAAATATTTTATATCTCTATTAAGAGACTATGAATTCCATCTTAAGAATATATGTTCCATCAACACTAAATGTGGTTGCCCAACATACTGAAATTTTGAACGTAACTATGGATCTCACTCTTAATATATCAAAACAACCTACACTTCATGATTATGTCCATTATCCTCTCAGGACTAAGTGTTCATGTAAATATAAGTCATGAGTTTATTATTCATTTGATAGTCGTTAGAAGAATAATAAATTTCACAGCGGTCCAGTTCAATATGTCTTAACTCTTAAAACATATCAATATATCAACTAGAAATCTCCATTTCCATGATCAAGACAAATCATTTTAGTTAATATGTTATAGTCTTCACAGATGAAATGCCCAATTTCATCACCGACTACAAACTACACTTTTAAGTTTACAAAAAATTTGTGATTTATATCTTTTGTGACTTTTCACTTAAATCATATACTATGCATCTCATGGACTATATGATAATGTCTCAATATTCATGTTACCATTATTTTAGATAATAATAAAATAACTTTATTAAACACAACATGAAGTCATACATAATGTTATACATAGCATCATATAATAGGATTTAAGGGCATTAATCCTAATAAATATCATCAACATAAAGCACTAAGAACATTACTACTTTATCTCGATGTCTTTTGTGCACACATGGTTCATCAAGATTTTGTTCAAAACCAAATGATTTAATTGCTTGATCAAATCTGATGTTCCATGACTTAGATGCTTGCTTAAGTCCATAAATAGACCTTTTCGACTTGCATACTATATTCTCTTAATTCTTTGCTATGAAACTTTCCAGTTGCATCATATAGATTTATTCTTCAAGATTGCCATTAAGAAATGCAGTCTTGTTATCCATTTGTCAAATCTCATAATCATAATGAGCAGTAATGGATAAGAGAATTCTAATAGATTTAAGCATTGCTACTGGTGAAAAGGTTTCTTCATAATCAATATCTTCTTTTTTTGTAAACCCTTTCGCCACTAGCCTTGCTTTAAAGGCTTCAACCTTTCCATCTATCCCTCTCTTCCTCTTGTAAACTCATTTACAACCAATAGGTTTAATGCCATTAGGCGCTTCTACAAAATCCCAAACTTGATTGGAATATATCGAATCTAATTTAGATTTCATAGCTCAAATCCAATGATGTGCATCTATATCATTCATTGCTTCTTCATAAGTGTAAGGATCTGATTTTGTCTCTTCTGAAATAGCTTCATAAGTTTCTCCCAAACCTATGTATCTTATAGGAGATCGAACAATTCTCCCATTACGACGAGACACTTAAGTACTAGAAATCTCATGAATAGTATCTTATGGCGTATCTAATACAGCCACATCATCCCTAGTTTCATCCATTAGTTGTTCAATTACAGGTTCCTTCACTTCAGCTAATATAACTCTACTTCTAGGAGTAAAATTATTCATGTAGTCATTTTCCAAGAATTTGGCATTTGTGCTAACAAACACTCTATTATCTTTATAACTATAGAATAAACCTCCAATAGTTCCTTTTGAATACCCATAAAAAATACCACTTCTATTTTAGACTATAACTTGTTAGACTTTCCTTTTAACACATGTACTGGACAACCCTAAATATGGAGATGTCTCATACTTGGCTTACATCCATTCCACAACTCTATAGGTGTTTTAGGAATAGACTTTGAAGGTACTAAATTCAGAAGATACATTGTAGAAGTTAAGGCATATCCACAAAAGGAAATTGGTAGAATCGAATAACTCAACATGGATCTAACCATATTTGAAAGAGTTATATTCCTTCTTTCTGCTACACCATTCTATTGTGGAGTTCCAGGTGCAGTCAACTAAGATATAATCCCATTTTCAGATAAGTAATCCTTGAAATCCCCAAGAACGTATTCGCCGCCTCAATCAAATAGAATGACCTTTATGCGTTTACCTAATTGATTCTTAACTTTAGCCCTAAACTCTTTGAACTTTTCAAAAGTTTCGGACTTCTGTTTCATTAGGTACATAAAACCAAATCTACAGTAATCATCAATGAAAGTAATGAAATACTCGTAGCCACCTTTTGCTTGGATTGACATAGGACCACATACATCTTAATGTACTAGTTCTAGCAAATCTTAGGCTATTCAACCTTTTGCATTAAAAAGTCGTTTGGTAATTTTATCTTCCAAACAAGATTCGCAAACTGGAAAACAATCACAGTCTATGGGCCATAAGAGTCTATCTTTGATAAGTCTTTGAATTCTGTTTGAATTAATATGACCTAAACGCAAGTGACGAAGATATGCTTCACAAGTAGAAGAAAACTTTCTCTTTAATGATTTGACATGTGAATTATTATCTATTTCAGAATTATATAATTCATGCTTATCAAGAGACAAAACATAAAGATCATCCACAATATTGCCAGAACAGATAAACACTTTGCCCTTCTTTATTACAACATTGTCTTTAAGGATAACACAATATCCACGTTTACCTAAATAAGTTACAAAAATTAAATTTCTACGAACATTTGGTACATAAAGACAGTCTTCCAATATTAAAACCCTAGACTCAAAGCATAAATTAACAACTCCAATAATTACAACTAGAATCCTGCTCCCATCAGCCAAAGTAAGAAATAATTCTCATTCATTCAGCTTTCTGGTCTCCTAAAACCCTTACAAAGAATTGCAGATATGTTGGGATATATGTCCTTAAATCCTATTGTATGATGCTATGTATTTTATTATCTTAGACATTATGTATGACTTAATGTTTTGGTTAATAAAGTTGTATTATTATTTGAAAATATTAGTAACATGAATATTGGGACATTATCATATAGTCTATGAGATGCAATAGTATGTGATTTATGTGATTTAGTCACAGAAGATATAAATCACAAGTTCTTTGTAAACTTAGAATTATAGTTCGTAGTCGGTGATGAAATTGGGCATTTCATCTGCGAAGGCTATAACATATCAACTAAGATGATTTGTCTTGATCATGGAAATAGAGATTTCTAGTTGATATGTTGATATGTTTTAAGAGTTAAGACATATTGAACTGGACCGGTGTGAGATTTATTATTCTCCTAACGACTGTCAATTGAATAATAAACTCACGACTTATATTTGCATGAACTCTTAATCCTGAGAGGATAATGGATCTGATCATGAAGTGTAGGTTGCTTTGATATATCAGGAGTGAGATCTATGGTAACGGTCAAAATCTCAGTATGTTGGGCAGCCACATTTAGTGTTGATGGAACATATATTCTCAAGATGGAATTCATAGTCTCTTAACGGAGATACAAAATATTCCCTTGAGATAAGTTTAATGGGTTTGTTATTCAGAGAGTTAGGCCTAACCACTTTAGTAAGGAGTTACTAAAGTATATATTTATGGAATTGGATTTCATAAATATATGATGAATAACTTAAAGGATTAAACCGGGTACTCAAGGAATTAAGATGTAGTAATATACAAAGTGGCAGTCTTCTTTCATGACTTTGTATTACTATGAATATTTTATGAAGGGGTTGCATGTATAATAAAGTCTTGGGATATAATTTATTAATAAGGCCTAGAGTGCAACTATATTTATATAGTGGTATTAAATATAGTTAATGGTAACTTTGGACTTGTCAAGAGTTGACAGAAAAGCCCAAGGCCCATTGGAGCTAGTGTCTTATTGGTCCCTTTTGGTCCCACTCCAAGCCACACACTTAAGCCCAATTGGAAAGGCCCAAAAGGCCAGTCCAATTAGATAATCAGTTAGATACAAAGGGAGAAACACACAGAATTTTTCTGTAGAGATTTCATAGAGAAGAAGAGAGAGTGTGAGACACACTTTCATTCTCCCTTTGGAACTGATTGAGAGACCACACATCTTGGGCGTTAGTGGAATTGGAGTGAAGATTGAAAGTATTCCCAAGCCTATCATCTTCAAGTTTTGAAATTCACCACTCCAAGGTACACTCTCTTGTTCTCTAATTCTGAAACTTAAATAGCTCATGTTAACTTGTATGTATGAAGTAGATCCGTTTACATTACATTTCCTTCCGCTGCATATTATACTTTTCCAACAAGATATGATTAGCACAACCTGAATCCACACGCCAAGAATCCGTGGGATTCTATACCAAACATATTTCAAGAAGAAATGAACTTTTCATACCTTTATTTTTGGCAGCTTTGAACTTTTGACAATTCCTCTACCAATGTCATTTCTCACCACAATGGAAACATTTTCCTTTGGCTTTCTTTCAATTTTTGGCAATCCCTAAGGCAATTTGTTTACCCTTTTACTTCTTACTTGGTGAAGTCCTTCTTCTTCTTCTTCTTACCCTTATCTTTAGACTTAGGTTGAGAAGTAGAAGCTTTAGCCATATTGGCATTAACACTAGAAGTACAAAGGATGTCTTCTACTGCTACCAGTTCATTCATCAATTCAAACAATGAATAAGTCTTTTTATTCATATTATAATTGAGTCTGAATTCCTTGAATGATTTTGGAAGTGACTGGAGTATCATATCCACTTGGGATTCTCCGTCAATATAGGCACCTAAGACCTCCAATGTATTCAAATTAGAGATTATTGTAAGACAACACTCCCTCACTGAACTCCCTTCAGCTATTTTGGTATTATAAATTTGTCTCATGATTTCTTGCCTTGTAGAGCAGTCTAGCTCACCAAACATCTCCTTCAGACTTAATACAATGTCCGAAACTAGTTCTACATCCTGTATTTGATGCTGTAGAACATTTAAGATAGATGCTAGGATGTAGCACTTAGCCATCTCATTAGATTTCTACCAACGATCATATGGTTGTTTTTCTTCAGAATAAGCATCTAATGAAGGAAAGCTTGGACATGGTTGAGTAAGCACATATTTGTGCTCTTCAGCTATAAGAACAATGTCCAAATTTCTTTTCCAGTCAGCATAGTTGGATCTAGTCAGTTTGTTTTGATTAAGAATAGTAATAAGTGGGCTAAATGATGTCATGATCAAATCTGAAAATAATAAACATGAATATAATAAGTAAACTGGATATTATCAATTTAGCATATAATCATATAGTATGGAACCTTAATAAAACCACAATATAATATATGCAACGACAACCCAATCCCACATTCAATATCCCTCAGTATAGAGTGAACACTAAATACTATGATTGATTGAGAAATATTCTCATTATCAGTGTTATCATGATAACTCTTATCAAACATGATAACTCTCATCAAATACTAATAATATATCATTTTGAATTTACCCTCTAAGTAATAATAGTAAGAACTCAGTATAGAGGATACTATAATACTTAATCTAGTGTATATCATTATCTAGAATCATGTGTAGCCACATTTCATCCCTTTAACAGACTTATTTTGTAGTACCACAATACAAAATACCCTCTGCATGGAATGCAAAGCTCAAGGCTAAGATAAGGTGTTTGATCAAACCATTATAAACCAGGAAATTCAATCATGTAGGACCATGAAATAAATACTCTCCGCATGAAATGCTAGGCTCGAAGCAAAGACAAAGTATATATTTTTACACTGCTTTGAACCAACAAGGGAGGCCATGAAATGCAACTCTTGTGTCTCTCTCCCACTAGATGTTTTAAATTAAAGGTTCTTAAATTGTAAACATGTGTAATCTAATCACACACAACCTTGCACTTTATACATTTGAAAACACTTAGAAAAAGTTCAAAATTCCCTTTAGTGTCATTTTCGCGAGTAGCTCATGACTAAACTCTTCCCGCGAAAATGAATTAAGGTAAAAAAGTGAAAACACAAAATTCAGACAGAAACTTTTGTGACTGTTTCGCGAGTAAAGCTTACCCACGAAATATTTTGTGAAAACATAAAATTCAAACAGAAGCTTTCACGACTATCTCGTGACTACTTCGCGAGTAAAGCTTACCCGTGTTTTTAGTTTTTAAAGGGAAGATCTGAACAGTTTTCAATGATTTTCCATGAACAAACAACCAACATATGAACATAATAGATGGGATTTGATATCAAAACTAAATTCCATTTGCGCTATATCCTTAAAGATCAATTTAACATACTTAAATTCAAATATAAACAACATCATAACATCAGTATCAATTTTTATCTAACCATAGTTTCAACAACCATGTAGAAAATTAAATACATATATAATCTTCTAACAACATGAAACTATTATCTCTAATTCCAAAACTCACAAAACATGTTAAACAGATTCGAATTGAAGACCACTCTAATACCATTTGAAGGAAAAATACATGTATGTATCACATACAAAACATACACATCGGAAAATTAACAGATCTACTTCATTCGCAATTGATAACATGTACTATGTAAATTTCAAAATTCAAGAACAAGAGAGCGTACCTTGGTGCAGAGAAATTCAAAATTAGAAGTACTCGAGAATACTTTTAATCTTCACTCCAATTCCATTTTACACCCAAGAAGTGTGATCTCTTAATCAATTTCCAAAGGAGAATGATAGAATGTCTCACTCTCATATATACACTATTTCACAATGACGTCTCTCTTTTTTACACCTAAAAATTCTATTTGTTTCTCTCCTTATACCTGATTATCTAATTTGGCTAACCTTATGGGCCTTTCCAATTGGACTTTAGTATGTGGCTTGGAGTGGGACCAAAAGGGGCTAATAAGACACTAGCTTTAATAGGCCTTGGGGTTTTTTGTCAACTCTTGACAAGTCTAAAGTTTCCATTAACTATATTTAATACCACTATACAAATATAGTTGTACTCTAGGCCTTATTTATAAATTATATCCCAAGACTTTATTATACATGCAACCCCTTCATAAAATATTTTTAGTAATACAAAATCATAAATGTAGACTACCATTTTGTAAATTACTACATCTTAGTCATCGAGTACTCTATTTAATCCTTTAAAGTTATTCATCATATATTTATGAAATCCAATTTTATAAATATATACTTTAGTAATTTCTTACCAAAGTGGTTAGACCTAACTCTTTGAATAACTGAACCTATTAAACTTATCTTAAAGGAATATTTTATATCTCCCTTAAGAGACTATGAATTTCGTCTTGAGAATATATGTTCCATCAACACTAAATGTGGCTACCCAACATACTGAGGTTTTGACTGTTACTTTAGATCTCACTCCTGATATATCAAAGCAACCTACATTTCATGATGTAGCCCTGCATGGGCGTGTATGTATTCTTCATGTATCTTGTAGACATTGCCCCATGGTGGGCCAGCTATGTATGTATAATTGTATATATGTATCTCCTCTGAATGGACCTCGACACGTGTGTATTATATTCACCTACAGTGGGCCTTGATGTATGATATCATTTATTTACTTCATGATGTATGTATAAAACAATGCCTGTTGTTAGGACTTACATGTATGATTCTAGAAACTGCCTTTGAGAGGGCTGATGTATGACTTTTAGGAAAAGTGCCTTTGAGAAGGCTACTGATATATGTGCAAAGCAATGCCTCTAATTAGAACTTACGTGCATAGTTCTAGATAAATTGCCTTTAAGAGGGATGTAGACATAAAACATCGCCTTTGAGAGGGCTGCTGATGTACGTACAAAACAATGCCTCCAATTAGGACTTATATGTATGATTCTAGATAAGTTGCCTTTGAGAGGGCTGTAGACATAGAAACATCACCTTTGAAAGGGCTGCCAAGGTATGAGAAACAATGCCTCTGATTAGGACTTACATGTGCAACTCTAGAAATCGACTTTGAAAGGGCTGTAGACATAGAAACATCACCATTAAGAGGGCTACTGATGTAAGAGAAACAATGCCTCTGATTACGAATTACATATACAACTCTAGAAATTGCCTTTAAGAGGGCTATAAGCATATTTGAGGAGCAATGCCTTTTGGGGTATGGCTTACATGCATAGTTCTGGGCATTGACTTTGTGAGGGTTGATGTATAACTTTAGGAAAAGTTCCTTTAAAAGGGCTACCGTTGTGTGTAAAGACCAATGCCTTTGAGTAGGACTTATTGTTGGAAAAAATCTGGTTTTGTATCTCATACAAAACACACAGCGGAAGCAACAAACAAGGATCTATTTCATTCATGATTGACAACATGCACTCTGTAAATTTCAGAATTTAAGAACAAGATAGCGTACCTTGGTGTGGAGAAATTCAAAACAAAGATTAGAAGCACTTGGGAAAACTTTTAATCTTCACTCCAATTCCACTTTACGCCCAAGATGTGTGGTCTCTCAATCAGTTACCAAAGGGAGAATAAAAGTGTGTCTCACACTCTTTCTTTTCTCTACGATAAAAACCGCATTAAAAAAAAAATTCTGTATGTTTCTCCCTTTATAACTAACTGATTATCTAATTGGGCTGGCCTATTAGGCCTTCCCAATTGGGCTTTAATGTGTGGCTTGGAATGGGACTAAAAGGGACCAATAAGACACTAGCTCCAATGGGCCTTGGGCTTTTCCGTCAACTCTTGACAAGTCCAAAGTTACTATTAATTATATTTAATACCACTATATAAATATAATTGCACTCTAGGCCTTATTAATAAATTATATCCCAAGACTTTATTTTACACGCAACCCCTTCATAAAATATTCGTAGTAATACAAAGTCATAAATGTAGACTGCCACTTTGTAATTTACTACATCTTATCCTTGAGTACCCGGTTTAATCCTTTAAAGTTATTCATCATATATTTATGAAATCCAATTTCATAAATATATACTTTAGTAATTTCTTACCAAAGTGGTTAGGCCTAACTCTCTGAATAACCAAACTCATTAAACTTATCTCAAGGGAATATTTTGTATCTCCATTAAGAGACTATGAATTCCATCTTGAGAATATATGTTCCATCAACACTAAATGTGGTTGCCCAACATACTGAAGTTTTGACCGTTACTTTAGATCTCACTCCTGATATATCAAAGCAACCTACACCTCATGATCATGTCCATTATTCAACTAGAAGTCACCACTTCCATGATCAAGACAAATCATCTTAGTTGATATGTTATAGTCTTCGCAGATGAAATGCCCAATTTCATCACCGACTACGAACTATAAATTTTGAGTTTACAAAGAACTTGTGATTTATATCTTCTGTGACTAAATCACATAAATCACATACTATACATCTCATGGACTATATAATAATGTCCAAATATTCATGTTACCATTATTTTAGATAAAAAATAAACAACTTTATTAAACACAACATTAAGTCATACATAATGTCATACATAGCATCATACAATAGGATTTAAGGACATATATCCTAACACTTATATGTATAACTTTAGATAAACCGCCTTTGAGAGGGCCATAAACATAGAAACATCGCCTTATGTAGGAGAAACAATGCCTCTAATTAGAAAATACATGTACAACTCTTGAACTCGCCTTTGAGAAGGCTGTAAACATAGAAACACTGCCTTTAAGAGGGTTGCCAATGTAGGAGAAAAAATGCCTCTGATTAGGACTTATATGTATGATTCTAGATATTACCTTCAAGAAAGCAATGCCTCTAATTAGGACTTACATGCATAGCTATAGGAAATTGCCTTTGAGATGTCTGATGTATGACTTTAAGAAAAGTGCCTTTAAGAAGGCTGCTAATATACATATGCATTATCAAGTTTTCATCATAGATGACGATTTTGAACCGACTTATGTCACACTCATTTGTATTGCACCACAATTTCATGGGTTTATCAGTGAATTTCCACAATGAACGTCTTGCTGGGGGGAAGAGAAAATGGAGATAACGCTGAAATAAACTGCCCAAGTTTGGGGTTTCATGCGATTCTCGACATAAGGGAAACATCCTCGGCAGGGCAAACCCATTCTAGCATCTTGGACAAGTAAGAGGGAACCGCGCAAAATAAAACTGCCCTAGTGTAGGTTTTGTGGGATTCTTGACAAAAGAGGAAAGGTTCCTGGTGGGACAGACTTGTTCTTGAATAATGATTAGCACAAAGTGGACGGAACTGGGTAAAATGAAATTGCTCCAGTTTAGGGTTTTGCGAGGTTCTAAGCCTGTAGACCGGATGAAAATGGCCTCGACTCCATAAGCCATGCCAAATGCTAATAATGAATGCGGACATTTTAAATGAAATCTCCCTAGACATACCATGAGGCGATATGCACTAATTCTCCTCTTATTGGCCGGGCGGGCTATTAATTCAAGGGCTAGTTTCTTGGAGTGACCATTATGAGAAACAACTCCCTCCGTCCTCCAAGTAAGCTAAGAAAGTTGTCGAGTGGCTGAGAATAGGTTCTAATGTCCTTCTATTGTGAACTCTGATTACCGGGGCTAAATCGACCCCTAAACCAGGTGAACTGAGCTTAAAAGAATGAGGTTCAAGATGTATGGAAGTGTTGAACGAGATGCACAAAGATAAACTGTCCTAGTGTAGGATTTGTACGATTTTGGATGCATCAGAGAGAATTTCTAACAATATGGTTTGGTACTAGACTAATCTCACACTACGGCAAGTGATAAAACAAAGGAATCTTTGCTCCAAGGTGGTAAAAAAATCCTAAACAAGTGGGTAGGGGTCAAAGTGTAGTAGGGTTTGTGCATGGGGTCTTCTTCTGCCCTTTTCTTCACCTAAAACGTGTAAAAAAAACACTTTTTTTCATCATTTTTTGCATAGATTCTCATTAGATCATTAGATTCAGTAGGATCTATTCATGGATGCTTTTGGTGCTCACTTCTTTGACACTTTGGTCGAGCTTGAGAGGGAGGCTTACTATGAGAAGAAGCCTAGGAGGTCGTTAAGCTCCTTTTCTTACAGCGACTAGGCATTCATCCAGCCACTTCTTGGAGATGCTACTATTGTTCTTCACACCTCATTGGACTGGCACTTGTTGGAGGTCATTACCTCTTGTTGGGATCTCGCCTTAAGATATGTCACCATTGGAGATTTTGATCTAGTGTACTCCTTTAAGGAGTATGATTGTTTTCTTTCTCCTTCTATCCCTCTAAGCACTATCTTTGTTCCACCAGTGCGGCCATGCTACCACAAGAGACTCACTAATTTGTTGGGCTTAAAGAGGCCTGTTGTGGAGGCACTGAATTGGTATGGTAGTGGGATAGAAAGGAGCATGTCCTTCGATTTCCTGTATGATCAGTTTTGCCCATTGGAGTGTCCAGTTGGCTACCAAGATGACTTTGTGGACTTAGAGGAGCGGTGGACATCCTACCAGCGTCAGGCCTTCCTAGTGGCCTTCTTTGGTGCAGTGTTGTTTCCTTCATCGTCAGGAGCTATCAATTTTGCCATTCTCCCACTGGTGAGTGCCCTACCTCATGGTACCTCTTTCATTCCAGCTGTACTTTGTGAGATGATTAGATCCTTGTCTTTGTGTCGGAAGACTAGTAGGGGTTGGCTAGGTTGCTGTGTTCATCTGTTACAGTTGTGGTTTTGTAGCCATTTGAGTATCATTGTTAGGGATTAACCTGAGGGTTTTTCCATTAGGAGAGGAGTCTGGGCTACTGTAGTTCTTGATCTCCCCTTTTTTGGGGATATTGAGGGTTGGTTGAGATACTTGTGCGTCCTAAGTCCCACTGACTGGACATGGAGGGTAAACTGGGGTATTACTTGATGGCAGAGGCAGACTTATTGTGTCAGTTTGCTTGGTATTCCCTTGGTGATATCTAGGGTTCACGGGGTACTTTTCGGGCATGGCCATGTAGCAATTCGAAGGTATCTAGCATATCCCTCAACTTAGTGATCTCTTCGCTGTCACTCGTGAATACGGGCTCGTGGATATTGATGTAGCAGTGATAGGGCGTGCCTTAGATTTCTGGGAGGCGCAGAAGTTAAGCATTGACTTCCCTTTTTATTCGAGGGATGACCAGGAGTGGTTTTTTGCTAAGTTTAGAGTATGGGGAGATACTAGGGATCCGAGCTTTGTGTTTAACTTCTCATCACCAGTCTCAGCCGAGTTACCACTTCTGGCTAATGTTTTGAGAGACTATACTCTGGAGTTTGAGATCAGGGTTGTGAGGGCCCTTATGGATCTGAAGGAGTGCCTGAGAGAGCAGTGCACATGAAAGTGAGCTGGCTGATACCCTTCTAGAGGATATTAAGGAGATGAGTAGTGCACATGAGAGTGAGCTTGCTACTCTTAGGGTAAAGCTTGATTGAAGTGTTGGAAAAATTCTAGTTTTGTACCTCATACAAAACACATAGCGGAAGCAACAAATATGGATCTATTTCATTCATGATTGATAACATGCACTATGCAAATTTTAGAATTTAAGAACAAGATAGCATACCTTCGTGTAGAGAATTTCAAAAAAAATATTAGAAGCACTTGGGAACACTTTTAATCTTCACTCAAATTCCACTTTACGCCCAAGATGTGTGGTCTCTCAATCTGTTTCCATGGGAGAATGAAAGTGTGCCTTACTTTCTTTCTTTTTCTTTTTCTCTACGCTTCTTAAAAAAAATTCTGTATGTTTTCTCCCTTTATAACTAACTAATTATCTAATTGGGCTAGCCTATTGGGCCTTTCCAATTGGGCTTTAGTGTGTGACTTGGAGTGGGACCAAAAGTGACCAATAAGACACTAGCTCCAATGGGCCTTGGGCTTTTCCATCAACTCTTGATAAGTCCAAAGTTACCATTAATTATATTTAATACCACTATATAAATATAATTGTACTCTAGGTCTTATCAATACATTATATCCTAAGACTTTATTATAAATGCAACCCCTTCATAAAATGTTCGTAGTAATACGAAGTAATGAATATAGACTGCCATTTTGAAAATTACTACATCTTATCCTCGAGTACCCAATTTAATCCTTTAAAGTTATTCATTATATATTTATGAAATTCAATTTCATAAATATATACTTTAGTAACTTTTTTACTAGAGTGGTTAGGCCTAACTCTCTGAATAACTAAACCCATTAAACTTATCTCGAGGGAATATTTTATATATTCGTTAAAAGATTATGAATTTCATCTTGAGAATATATATTCCATCAACACTAAATGTGGCTACCCAACATACTGAGGATTTGACCGTTACTTTAGATCTCACTCTTGATACATCAAAGCAACCTACACCTCATGATCAAGTCTATTATTCTCTCAAGATTAAAAGTTCATGCAAATAGAAGTCGTGAGATTTATTATTTATTTGACAGTCGTTAGAATAATAATAAATCTCACAGTGGTCCAGTTCAATATGTCTTAACTCTTAAAACATATCAACATATCAACTAGAAGTCCCCACTTCCATGATCAAGACAAATCATATTAGTTGATACGTTATAGACTTCGTAGATGAAATGCCCAATTTCATCACTGACTACGAACTATAAATTTTGAGTTTACAATGAACTTGTGACATATAGCTTCTGTAACTAAATCACATACTATGCATCTCATGGACTATATGATAATGTCCCATATTCATGTTACCATTATTTTAGATAAAAATAAAACAACTTTATTAATCATAATATTAAGTCATACATAATGTCATACATAGCGTCATACAATAGGATTTAAGGGCACATATCCTAACATAAAAGGGGCCAGCCCTTCCCAACATAGAGGCAAAGTGTGTTCAGTTAAGATCCCGGGTCGCAGGTTTAGAGGATGAGCCCTCGGATCTTACCCAGAGGTTTCTCACCTTGGATCATACTAGGGATAAGGAAAGGGTCACACTAAAGGCCGACAAGGCCGAGGCTAGTTGCAGGGCCGATGGTTTAGCATTAGAGCTAGTACAAGCGAGGGCCTACATTCATTCCACTTTGAGCATGGAGTATGGGTGAGAAAGCAATGCACCTAGTGAGCCGCAGTTGGCCTTCCGTCACCTTTAAAATACACTAGCTAAAAGGGAGGTGGCATTACAAATTTCTGCTGCAGAGGTGGGCACCTTGCAGGCTTTGCTAGAGACCGAGAGATAGGGGTACTTCTGATTCCATGATTGAGAAAGAGCTTGTCCATCTTCGACATTCACATGACAGGCTCAAGGGGGTTGCCAGAGACCTGGGCTTTGATGCAATCGAGCTACTTCGCACTCGTGCTCATGATGACTCAATTCTCTGTACTAGTTTCAAGAAATTGTGCCAGGCCATGTCCGATCGCTTGGGCCATGTTTAACTTGGTGGTGTTCTTTTTTGCTTATTTTGTTTTTGCACATGAGCAATGTAGTTAGTATCCCACCATGTATGGAAAGGTCCTTCGTAAATTGCTAGGCAATTGCGTAAGGCCTTCCTCTTTTTGTTTGAGTTCTTAAAGCATAGTCTAGTCTGTTAGGCTTGCTTAGAAACTGAGATATGGTGGAGAAAAATGTTTATGATGATATTCAGGATATATTTCTGAGATGAGATTTCATGTTTTGGTATCAAAATGCATGAAAGAAACTAAATGGCACAATACAGACATGTTAATGAATATGCAGGCAAATGCTTTGAAAATGCAAGATTATACAAATAAGTGATAAATGTAGAATCCATGCATATCAATATCTTAATTTTCCAATGATACATCCTATTCTAGACGGATCTTTTCCTTTTCCCATTGAGGTACATTTCCTATTAGCATGAGTCAGGACATCTTTAGCAGACCACCAGGTCATGGCAGTATTGTAGACAGAGAGCACATGGAGGTGTCTTCATATCTTGTCTTGGATACTGGATCCATCTAATTTTTTTTATCTTAAGCAGAGATTCAAGTAGGCACAACAGACTAATTTTTCTTTTAAGATGTGACCGAACCAAAATGGCTACCTACGTACCTCCACTAGGAAGGAACAGGTCATCACGTAGTTCAACTGACTTTTGATTGCCTTAATTTTTGCCTAGACAACCCTTTCAGATTTTCAATCTACCTTTTGTATTTTCTCAAGCTCTCTTTACTTTGGCTTTCCTTTTGCGTAAATTGCCCTTTCAAGTTTTTGATTTACCTTTTTACATATATATTTTTTGTTTTTTTTTCTTTTTTGTTTTTTGTTTTTTGTTTTTTGTTTTTTTTTTTTTGTTGACATAAAAACATAGAAATGAGGTGCACTGAGAGGCTCCTTCATGCAAATTACCATATGACGGCATCAGAATTGGTGGGCATATTGAAGTCATGCCAATCCATGTCGGCTAGATTCAAGGCTCCTCCAAAAAAGGCCTTCTTTACCACATATGGGCCCTCGTAAGTTGGGGCAAACTTTCCTATGTGATTAGGCAAGGCATGGTTGTGCTTCTTCAAACTAGATCGCCTTCTTCAAAGACCCTAGCTTTAAATTTCTTATTGAATGCTCGCTCGATGCAACGTTGGTATAACTGTCCATAGAACATTGCAGTCATGTGCTTTTCATCTAGCATGCTCAATTGTTCATATCGAAAATGGGCCCATTTAGCTTCTGATAGCTCTGTTTAAGATAAAATTCTGAGAGACCGAATCTCTACCTCTGCGGGGAGGACGGCCTCTATGCCATATACTAATGAATATGGGGTCGCACTCGTGGAAGTACGAACAAAAGTGCGATATGCACACAAGGAAAATAGCAAGTACTCATGCCAATCTTTATATGTGTCTATCATCTTCACCAAGATTTTCTTTTTGTTCTTGTTAGCGGCTTCCAATGCACCATTCATTTAAGGGTGATAGGGAACCAAATTTCTGTGCTCGATCTTGAACTATTGGTAGAGTTGTTGATCATTTTCCCATTTAGGTTCACCCCATTATTTGTAATGAGCTCTCCCAGCATGCCATAGTGGCAAATAATGTTATGTTTCAAGAACCGGGCTACCACTGCTTGAGTGACGTTTTTGTACCAAACGGCTTCCACCGATTTCATAAAATAATCAATGGCCATTAAGATGTACTAGTGACCATTTAAAGCTTTCGAAATCATGGGTCCAATGACATCCATGCCCTAGGTTGAGAAGGGCCATGGTGCTGCCAAAGAGTGCAAAGGTTAAGGAGGAGCACTCTTCTTATCTTAATATGCCTGGCAACGGTGGCATGTCCTCACATGTTTAATGCAATCACTTTCCAAGGTGAGCCAATAGTATCTGGCTCTCATAATCTTGTGGGTTAACAGGGGTCCACTGGCTTGAGCTCCAAGTAAGCCTTCATGCATCTCTTCCATCAGATAAATAGCCTCAGCGGCATCTACGCATCGAAGCAAGGTTGAATTTTGGTTCCTTTTGTACATGACTTCTTCACTCAAGAAAAATTGACAGGCCATGTGCTAGATAAAATTCTTTTTCCTATCCATTGCACCGGACATGTATTCACTATTCTTGATATAAGCCCTGATATCATGGTACCATGGCCTTCCGTCAGCTTCAGCCTCAACTTCGACTTCAGCATTCATGCATTCTTCAATGTTCATGCAATGGGGCGACACACCCCAGACTTCGATGCCTAATTGTCACATATCATCTCTTTCTGATAACTTAACCATGCTAGCTAGGGTAGCCAGGGCATTTACAAACTAGTTGTGCACTCAGGGCAAATAGGCAAATGTGATGTTTCGGAACTTCGGAGTCAAGTAGCTAATGCATTTCTGATACAAAATCAACTTAGTGTCTCGGGCTTCCTATTTTCTTCAATTTGGGAGATGATCAACAGGGAATCTCCAAAGACACTCAAGTCATAGGCGCCAAACTCTAGGGCCATTTGTAGGTTAACTATGCACTCTTCATATTTTGTGACATTGTTAGTGCAATCAAAATTCAGTTTGACTGAAACAGGGATTTGCTAGCCCTTAGGGGAAATTAATACTGCTCCCACTCCATTTCTAGTAGAATTGGTGGCTCCATCAAAATAAATCTTCCAACGCAATGGTTCTACACTGTCTGGTTTTGGCTCATTTAGCAGCTCATCCGCTAGGTAGTCAGCTATGGCGTGGCCCTAGATGGCCTTTCTCATCACAAACACAATGTTGAACTTGGAGAGCAACATTTGCCAATGGGAGATCCTCCTTATAAGAGCTGGCTTTTCAAAGATATATTTAATGGGATCCATACGAGAAATGAGCTGTGTGGTGTAGTAGAGCATGTATTGTCGTAGTTTTTGTGAGGCCCATACTAAGGCGCAACACGTCTTCTCAATGGTGATGTAGTTAATCTCACAGCTGGTGAACTTCTTGCTTATGTAGTAAATTGCCTTTTCTTTCTGATCGGGATAAGTTAACTAGCCTAACATGAAACCCATGGAGGTTTCTTGTACCGCTAGGTAGAGGATCAACGAATATCCCGGTGTCAGGGGGAACTAGAACAGGAGGGTTTAACAAATACCACTTGATCTTGTCAAAGGCCGCTTGGTACTCATCTGTCCATTTGTCTTTGTGTCCTTCTTTAAGAGCTTGAACAGTGGATCACTAGTGGCGATCAATTACGCTATGAAATGAGCTATGTAATTGACCTTTCCTAAGAAGCTGCAATCTATTTCTTGGTTTGCAGTGTTGGCATGTCCCAGATGGCTTGGACTTTTGTTAGGTCCACTTCAATTCCTCATTGGTTGACTATAAAGCCAAGCAATTTTCTTGAACTAGCTCCGAAGATGCAATTGTTAGGGTTTAGTCTCAACCTTGAACAGCTTTCTCAAATCTACCAAATGATCCCTAGATGTAAGGGCTTTGGCAATCATATCGCCAACATAGACTTCAATCTCTTTGTGCATCATATCATGGAACAAGGTTACATGGCTCGCTGGTAAGTAGCACCAGCATTCTTTAAGCCAAATGGCATGACGTCATACGCATAGGTTCCCCAATGAGTGGTGAATGCTGTCTTAGCTTTGTCTTCCTTGGCCATCTTGATCTGATTATAACCCAAGAATCCATCCATAAAGGAGAAGAACATGTTGGTAGTGGTATTATCGATCAGGGTATCAATATGTGGCAATGGGAAATTATCCTTGGGGCTAGCCTAGTTCAAATCTCTGTAGTTGACGTACATGCGTACTTTCCCATCTTTCTTAGGCATAGGAACAATGTTGGCGACCCAATCAGAGTAGGCTATCTCAGTAAGGAAACCGGCTTTCAGCTGCTTTTCTACTTCCTCCTTGATCTTAAAAATGATCTCAGATTTCATCATTCGAAGAGCTTGCCGCATTGGAAGGCATTCTGGCTTAACTGGAATTCTGTGCACGACAATCTCAATATCTAACCCTGGCATATCTTGGTAAGACCAAGCAAATATCTCTTTGAACTCTTTGAGTAGCGCTATGAGCTCAAGCTTCATGTCTTTACGAAAGTTCACCCCAATCTTGACAGGCTTTTCATTCTCACCTTTGTCGGCAAGGTTAATCACCTCTATCTCTCCTATGTTAGCCTTGACCCCTCATTTTCTCTGTTTAGAGCTTCCAAGATATCACGAGGCAAACTTGAAATTTCCTCTAATCCTTCAACATCATGATCCAACTCTATTGTCTCCTTACTCAACCTGCGTAACTGTTGGGATATTTGTCCTTAAATCCTATTGTATGATGCTATGTATTTTATTATGTAAGACATTATGTATGACTTAATGTTTTGGTTAATAAAGTTGTATTATTATTTGAAAATAATGGTAACATGAATATTGGGACATTATCATATAGTCCATGAGATGCAATAGTATGTGATTTATGTGATTTAGTCACAGAAGATATAAATCACAAGTTCTTTGTAAACTCAGAATTATAGTTCGTAGTCGGTGATGAAATTGGGCATTTCATCTGCGAAGGCTATAACATATCAACTAAAATGATTTGTCTTGATCATGGAAATAGAGATTTCTAGTTGATATGTTGATATGTTTTAAGAGTTAAGACATATTGAACTGGACCGGTGTGAGATTTATTATTCTCCTAAAGACTGTCAATAGAATAATAAACTCACTACTTATATTTGCATGAACTCTTAATCCTGAGAGGATAATGGACCTGATCATGAAGTGTAGGTTGCTTTGATATATCAGGAGTGAGATCTATGGTTAAGGTCAAAATCTCAGTATGTTGGGCAGCCACATTTAGTGTTGATGGAACATATATTCTCAAGATGGAATTCATAGTCTCTTAACGGAGATATAAAATATTCCCTTGAGATAAGTTTAATGTGTTTGTTATTCAGAGAGTTGGGCCTGACCACTTTAGTAAGGAGTTACTAAAGTATATATTTATGGAATTGGATTTCATAAATATATGATGAATAACTTAAAGAATTAAACCGGGTACTCAAGGAATTAAGATGTAGTAATAAACAAAGTGGCAGTCTCCTTTCATGACTTTGTGTTACTATGAATATTTTATGAAGGGGTTGCATGTATAATAAAGTCTTGGGATATAATTTATTAATAAGGCCTAGAGTGCAACTATATTTATATAGTGGTATTAAATATAGTTAATGGTAACTTTGGACTTGTCAAGAGTTGACAGAAAAGCCCAAGGCCCATTGGAGCTAGTGTCTTATTGGTCCCTTTTGGTCCCACTCCAAGCCACACACTTAAGCCCAATTGGAAAGGCCCAAAAGGCCGGCCCAATTAGATAATCAGTTGAATACAAAGGGAGAAACACACAGAATTTTTTAGTAGAGATTTCATAGAGAAGAAGAGAGAGTGTGAGACACTTTTTAATTCTCCCTTTGGAACTGATTGAGAGACCACACATCTTGGGCGTTAGTGGAATTGGAGTGAAGATTGAAAGTATTCCCAAGTGCTTCCGTTCTTCAAGTTTTTGAAATTCACCGCTCTAAGGTACACTCTCTTGTTCTCTAATTCTGAAACTTAAATAGCCCATGTTAACTTGTATGTATGAAGTAGATCCGTTTTCATTACATTACATTTCCTTCCGCTGCGCATGTATGAATCCAACAATTGGTATCAGAGCGGTCTTCATTACATATCTGTTTAACATGTTTTTGAGTTTTGGAATTAGTGATAATGATTTCATGTTGTTAGAAAATAGTTTCTGTTTGCTTGTTGAAATCATTGTTTTTGATGAAAACTGTTTTTGATGTTATGATGTTGTTTAATTTTTTTTTTAGTTTAAGTATGTTAAACTGAATTTTAAGGCTATAACATCAATGACATTCAGTTTAGATATCAATTTATGTTCATTATGATTGTATGACAGTAGTTTTGTACATGAAAACGTTGAAAAACTGTTTTTGGAAAATTCTGGAAATTCAAAATTCGCGAAGCTCGATCGATCGAGAATCTGTCGAGAATCTGTCGAGAATCTAAATGTAGGTTTGGATCGAATGTCCATAACTTCATTGTGTTGAAGCATGGACGACACACTACCAAGCAAGACTCATTCATGGACATGTAAACAAGCGTGTAAAGATGCATAAAAAGCCAACAGGTAGCACAAACAAACATGGCAAGCATATAATCGCACAGAAAAAGGGAAGGCATGCACGAAGCAACCCAGCATCCGAAGATGCATCCCAAGTGATTACACCCAAACTAGGCCTCGAGGGCATCGAATGTAACCACACAACCACAAACTTGCTAAGGGTGTCATGCATGGCAAAGCCTAGAACTAGAGAGGCTAGCATGGAAGATAGAGTATAGAAGCAAGCAAGCATAGACATGCAATTGGGGTGGTCCAAACCCTTTGATATGGGCCAAGGCATACGGATGAGGACCAAGACGATAGGGTCAAGATCGAATCTGAACCAATAGGCCAAAACACGAGAAGGAGTGACAAAAGCAACAAAAGGGCTACTATAGCACATGGCATGACAAAAATAACCTAGGCCTAAGCACACAAACATGGCATGGAGCGAACAAGTACATGAAATATGGCATGAAGCATGTAGAAAACATAGATCTAAGCATGTAGGCATGTGAGAACATAGGAAGAGACAAGTAGGCATAGAAACATGCATGTAAACATGTAGATCCTAGCACATAGACATGGAGGAACATGAATCCAAGCATATAAGAATGTGAAGACATGGATCTAATCATATAGCATGGAAATGTACACATAAACACATAGATCCAAACAAGGCATAGCCAAAAACATCATACAAGCATGTGAGCATGTAACCCTAACATCAACATAGAACGAAAAGGGCAACAAAACATAGGAAAACATGGCATAAAGCACAACATGTAGATCAAGACAAATAGCATATAAACAAGCATGGAAGAATATGGATCTAAGCTAAGAACATGCTAGGAGCAAGATAAAGCAAGAAACATGCTAAGGAAATGAATAAATCATGATATTAAGGCAAAAAGAGCAAGATAAATGCTAGAAAAAGATTTAGAAAGTTAGGGGTGTGGATAGTAGCTAAAAATTTAGCTACTATCCACACCCCTCAACCCTAAATTCAAGATGTAGAACCAAGGAAAAGAAGATTGGTTGCAAGAACACTCCCTTGTATTTTTGGTGAAGAGAGAAGAATCAAGAGGCTTTGATGTGTTTTTTGTGTATTTTTTTGTGTTTAGAAGGGAGAAAAAATGTGTAGTAAACGTCCAAGCAAAGACCAGAACCCAAGGAGACCTTTTTTTCATTTTTTTTTTTTTTGGTCTGGGAGGTGCATGGGGCAATTTATAGCCTCGGGCGTGATTTTAGAAAAATATCCTTTGGAAAGATCTTGGCTTCCTAATTTTGAAAATGTATGGAATTTGAAAATCCAACAGTTAGATCAAAAGTTATGGCTCTGGAAAGTTAACAGTGCATCGATTGGTGCGTTATCCTAGTTTTAATGATATCTTGGCCTTTCTAAAACCAAATTCAACCCAAGAATAGTCGTTGGAATGAGAATTTGATTATTTTCGTAATGGCATTAGCTTCAACCCGTACTGACAGCTGAATTAAAAGTAGGGTTTCTAGGCCTACCAAAGGAACCACCAAATGTGACAAAAGTTCAGTCACATTTGATATTTATACTGCACAATGTAAGGATTGTACCATCAAATATGAGAAAAAATAAGGGGACCACCAAATGTGACAAAAGTATAGACACATATGATGCTGGTACCGCACAATGTAAGGATGGTACCACCAAATGTGAGAAAGAAAAATAAAGGCACTACCAAATGTGACAAAAGTACAATCACATGTGATGTTGATACTGCATAATGTGAGCATGGTACCATCAAATGAGATAAAAATAAGAGAACTACTAAATTGACAAAAGTACAGTCACATGTGGTGTTAGTGCTACAGAATGTGAAAATGGTACCAACAAATGAGATGTTTTGGTCACTTGGTATAGCAGGTCGCCTAAAATAAAGGAACCACTGAATGTGACAAAAATACAATCACATGTGATGCTATTGCTACACAAGGTTAGAATGGTACCATCAAATGTGAGAAAAAAGAAATAAGGGAACCACGGAATGTGACAAAAGTATAGTTACATATAACATTGGTACTGCACAATGTAAGGAGGGTATCATCAAATGGGAAAAAAAATATAAAGGAACCATGGAATGTGACAAAAGTACAGTCACATGTGATGTTAATACTCCACAATATGAGGATAGTACCATCAAATGTGAGAAAAAAATAAGGGCACCACCGAATATGACAAAAGTACAGTCACAGGTGATATTGGTACTGCACAATGTGAGGATAGTACCATCAAATGTAAGAAAAAAATAAGGGAACCACCAAATGTGACAAAAGTACAATCACATGTGATGTTAACACTGCACAATGTGAGGATGGTACCATCAAATGTGAGAAAAAAATAAAGGAATTATCGAATGTGACAAAAGTACAGTCACATGTGATGTTTGTATTGCAGAATGTGAGCATGGTTCCATCAAATGTGAGAAAAAATAAAGGAATCACCTAATTGACTAAAGTACAGTCACATGTGGTGTTAGTCCTACACAATATGAAGATGGCACCATCAAATGTGATGTATTGGTCACTTGGTATAGCAAGTTCACAAAAACAAGGGAACCACTGAATATAACAAAAGTATAATCACATGTGATATTGTTGCTACACAATACTAGAATAGTACCATCAAATGAGATCAAAAAAAAAAAAAAAAAAAAGGAACCACGGCATGTGACAAAAGTACAGTCACATATAGTGTTGGTACTACACAATGTGAGAATAGTACCATCAAATGTGAGTAAAAAATAAGAGAACCGCCGAATGTGACAAAAGTAGCGTCACATGTTATGTTAGTATTGTACAATGTGGGGATGGTACCATCAAATGTGGGAAAACAAATAAAGAAACCACCGAATATGACAAAACTACAGTCACATGAGATGTTGATACTACATAATGAGAGAATGGTACCATCAAATGTAAGAAAAAAATAAGGGAAATACTGAATGTGACCAAAGAACAACCACATGTGATGTTGGTTCTGCACAATATAAGGATGGAACCGACAAATATTAGAAAAAAAATAAGGGAACTACAGAATGTGATAAAAGTACAGTCACATTTGATGGTGGTGCTGCACAATGAGTGGATAGTACCATCAAATATGAGAAAGGAATAAAGGAACTACCAAATGTGACTAAAGTACAGTCACATGTGATGTTGGTACTGCACAATTTAAGGATGGTACCATCAAATGTGAGAAAAAATAAGAGAACTGTCGAATGTGGCAAAAGTAGAGTCACTGAGATGTTAGAACTACACAATGTGGGGAAGGTAGCATTAAACGTGGGAAAACAAATAAGGGAACCACCAAATGTAAAAAAAGTATAGTCACATGTAATGTTGGTACTACACAATGTGCGGATAGTACCATCAAATAAGAGAAAAAATAAAGGAACTACCAAATGTGACAAAAGGACAACCGCAGGTGATGTTAGTACTACACAATGTAAGGATGGTACTATCAAATATTAGAAATAAAATAAGAAAACCACCGAATGTGACAAAAGTATAGTTACATTTAATGTTGGTACTGAACAATATGAGGATAGTACCGTCATATGTGAGAAAGAAATAAGAGAACTACCAAATGAGACAAAAGTATAGTCATATGTGACGTTGGTACTACATAATTTGAAGATGGTATCGTCAAATGTGAGAAAAAAAGAAGGGAACCATCAAATGTGACAAAAGTACAATCACATTTGTTGTTGGTACAACATAATGTGGTGATGGTACCATCAAAAGTAAGAAAAAATAAGTGGACTACCAAATGTGACAAAAGTACAATCACTTTTGATGTTGGTACTGCACAATGTGAGGATGGTACCATTAGATGTGAAAAAAAAATTAAAGGAACTACCGAATGTCACAAAAATACAGTCACATGTTATGTTCATACTACACAATGTGAGCATGGTTCCAACAAATGTAAGAAAAAAATAAGGAAACCACCAAATTGAAAAAAGAACAGTTACATCTGTGTTAGTGGTGTTTTTGTCACTTGGTATGGCAAGTTGCCTAAAATAAGAGAACCGTGAAATGTGACAAATGTACAGTTACATGTGATGTTATTACTGCACAATATGAGGATGGTATCATCAAATTTGAGAAAAATAAGAGAACCGCCGAATGTGACAAAAGTAGAGTCACATGTGATGTTAGTATTGTACAATGTGGGGAAGGTACCATCAAATGTGGGAAAACAAACAAGGGAACTACCGAATGTGACCAAAGGATAACCACATGTGATGTTGGTACTGCACAATGCTAGGATGATACCATCAAATGTTAGAAAACAAATAAGGGAACTACCTAATGTGACAAAAGTACAGTCACATTTTATGGTGGTACTGCACAATGTCAGGATAATACCATCAAATGTGAGAAAGAAATAAGGGAACTACCGAATTTGACTAAAGTATAGCCACATGTGATGTTGGTACTACATAATTTGACGATTATATCGTCAAATGTGAGAAAAATAAAATAAAAGAACCAATGAATGTGACAAAAGTACAGTCACAAGTAATGTTGGTACTACAAAAAGTGAGGATGGTACTATCAAATATGAGGAAAAAAATTAAGGAACTACTGAATGTGACAAAAGTACCGTCACATGTGATGATCATACTGCACAATGTGAGCATGGTTCCATCAAATTTAAGAAAAAATAAAGGAACCACCAAATTGATAAAAGTAAAGTCACATGTGATGTTAGTTCTACATAATATGAAGATGGTACTATCAAATGTGATGTTTTGGTCACTTGGTATAGCAGGTTGACTAAAATAAGGGAACCGCTGAATGTGACAAAAGTAGAGTCACATTTGATGATGGTACTGCACAATGAGAGGATAGTACCATCAAATGTGTGAAAGAAATAAGGGAACAACCGAATATGACCAAAATATAGTCACATGTGATGTTGGTACTACACAATTTGAGGATGGTACCATTAAATGTGAGAAAAATAAGAGAACCACCAAATATGGCAAAAGTTTTGTAATATGTGATGTTGGTACCATCAAATCTTAGAAATAAAATAAGGACACCACCGAATGTGGCAAAAGTACAGTCACGTTTGATGTTGGTACTGCACAACGTGAGCATAGTACCATCAAATGTGTGAAAGAAATAAGTGAACTACCGAATGTGACAAAAGTATAATCACATGTGATGTTGATATTGCAAAATTTAAGGATGGTATCACCAAATGTGAGAAAAAAAAATAAGAGACCCACCGAATGTGACAAAATTACAGTCACATCTGATGTTAGTACAACATAATGTGAAGATGATACCATCAAATGTGAAAAAAAAAAATAAGGGAACCACCGAATTTGACAAAAGTACAATCACATTTGATATTTGTACTGCACAATAAGAGAATGGTACCATCAAATGCAAGAAAAAAAATAAGGGAGCCACTGAATATGGTAAAGGTACAGTTAGACATGGCAAAACGGGCGGGTCGGGTCGGGTTCGGGTTGGGTCAATCGGGTTTACGGGTCAAACGGGTCACGGGTCAAAACGGGTCATTTTTAAACAGGTCAATCGGGTTGCGGGTCAACCGAGTTGCGGGTCGGGTCGGGTTGACCCATATTTTTAAAACAAGTTTTTTTTTTTTTTTTTTTCCCAATTACAAAAACAAATCAATAACAATTTGTTTTAAGAGAATGAATAAAATCAATTAAGCAAATGAATTGCACTTAATGCCACTTGTTAATATCCTTCTAATTCTGACAGTTTTGAGCATACCAAAAATTATTTATAATCATAAATTCATGATGAAAAAAGTCTACAATATTAATACTTAATAGTTTATTGTCAAAATACATATAATTACAATTTTACATCTTCAAAAAGAGATAAATCTTAAAACAAACAAAACAAGTAAGCCAGCAAAGTAACAAGTCATCGGTCTTCTTAAGTGCACATATTCCTATTGCATTTAAAATAATAGTAAAGTTAGATTACTTAAAAAAATAAACTAATAAAGAATAAGTAAATATTTTATAAAAATTACACCTTAATCTCTATCTACTTAATGTTGGTAGCAGATTCAACACTGCAAATATTCATACTTGTAAATTGTAACTCAAGTTGGCCAATTTCATCAGCATCTTCATCTACAATACAATATTTTAATATAAGTTAATGTACCATGAAAGCAAATCAATAAAGAATTAAAATTATATAATTATGATTATAAAAAAAAAATTTAAATTACCTTCAAATCCATATAGCCAACTTTTAGTACATAACGTAGCTCTCACATTCTCAGGTAAAAGACGTGAACGGTTGTGATTTAGTTTCAGACTTTTAGTGTGCTTGTTCAGTTGTTTGGCTTTGGTGCTTTGGAAAATCCGAATGGGCTTACGGACTAGTGGACTACAGCTAGAAAGCAACTCAGCATTCAGCAGGTAGAGCAGATTGACACCATGAGATATATATATATATAACCAATTACTTTTGGCTTTGAACGGTTGTGATACAACCAATTACCCTAAGAATTGTCATTGTCATGAGTTAATGAGTCAAAGTTGTGCACTTACTTTTGTGTTTCTCAAAAAAATAAAAATAAAAATAAAGCTTGTCTTTGTAATGTACTAATGCTGGACGGATGGATGCCATATTATCATAAAACTCACCTAAATAAATTAAATAATGGTGTAAGTGTAAGTGTGTGTGTTGTACTGTGTGCAGGTTGTACTTATGACTTGTGTTGTCAATTGTCATGACATGACAATTGAAAATTAATTTAATGTTTTATTAATTTATAATTTAAGTGTAAATATTTTTTTAGCGAATTTTTTTAACGGGTCGGGTCACGGGTTATTCGGGTCGGGTCGGGTTGACCCGCAAAAAATCGGGTCGGGTCACGAGTCAACCCGTTTTTTGCTTCGGGTCAAAAAAATCGGGTTCGGGTCAGGTATTTTTCGGGTCGGGTCGGTCGGGTCAGAAAATTCTGACCCGTATTGCCATGTCTAGGTACAGTCACATTTGATATTGGTTCTGGATAATATGAGGATGGTACCATCAAATGTAAAAAAAATAAAAATAAAGGGACCATCAAATGTGACAAAAGTACAGTCATATATGATGTTGGTACTGCACAATGTCAGGATGATACCATGAAATTTGAGAAAGAAAATAAAGGAATTACCAAATATGGCAAAAATGCAGTCACATGTTATGTTGATACTACATAATGTGAGCGTGGTTTCATCAAATGTAAGAAAAAATAAGGGAACCACCAAATTGACAAAAGTACAGTTACATGTGGTGTTAGTGCTACATAATGTGAAGATGGTACCGTCAAATATGATATTTTGGTCACTTGGTATAGTAGGTTGCCAAAAATGAGGAAACCACTAAATGTGACAAAAGTATCGTCAAATGTGAGAAAAAATTCGAGAACTGCCGAATGTGACAAAAGTAGAGTAACATGTGATAATAGTATTACACAATGTGGGAATCGTACCACCAAATGTGGGAAAACAAATAAGGGAATCACCGAATGTGACAAAAGTACAGTTACATGTGATGTTGGTACTACACAATGTAAAGATGGTACAATTAAATGTGAGAAAAAAAATAAGGAAACTACCGAATGCTACCAAATGACAACCACATGTGATGTTGGTACAGCACCATGTGAAGATGATACCGTTAAATGTTAGAAAAAAATAAGGAAACTATCGAATGTGACAAAAATACAGTCACATTTGATAGCAGTATTACACAATGTGAGGATAGTGCTATCAAATGTGAGAAAGAAATAAAGGAACTACCGAATGTGACCAAAGTATAGTCACATGTGATGTTGGTACTGCACAATTTGACGATTGTATCATCAAAGTGAGAAAAAATAAAAGAACCAACAAATATGACAAAAGTACAGTCATAAGTAATGTTGGTACTACAAAACCTGAGGATGGAACCAACAACTACGAGAAAAAAAATTAAAGAACTACTGAATGTGATAAAAGTACCGACACATGTGATGATGGTACTACACAATGTAAGCATGGTTCCATCAAATTTGAGAAAAAATAAAGAAACCACCGAATTGACAAAAGTACAGTCACATGTAATGTTAGTTCTACACAATATGAAGATGGTACTTTCAAATGCGATGTTTTGGTCACTTGGTATAACTGGCTAACTAAAATAAGAGAACTACTAAATGTGACAAAAGTACCGTCACATGTGATGTTGTTGTTATACAAAGTTAGAATAGTACCGTCAAATGTGAGAAAAAATAAGAGAACCGCCAAATGTGATAAAAGTAAAGTCACATGTGATGTTAGTATTGCACAATGTGGAGATGGTACCACCAAATGTGGGAAAACAAATAAAAGAATCACCAAATGTGACAAAAGTACAGCCACATGTGATATTGGTACTACACAATGTGAGGATGGTACCATCAAATGTGAGAAAAAAATATGGGAACTACCAAATGTGGCCAAATGACAACCACAAGTGATGTTGGTACTGCACCATGTAAAGATGAAACCATCAAATATGAGAAAAAAAATTAAGGAATTACTGAATGTGACAAAAGTACTGTCACATGTGGTGATCGTACTACACAATGTGAGCACGGTTCCATCAAATTTGAGAAAAAATAATGGAACCACCGAATTGACAAAAGTACAATCACATGTAATGTTAGTTCTACACAATATGAAGATAGTACTATCAAATGTGATGTTTTGGTCACTTGGTATAGCAGGTTGACTAAAATAAGGGAACTACTGAATGTGACAAAAGTAGAGTCACATTTGATGATGGTACTACATAATGAGAGGATAGTACCATCAAATGTGAGAAAGAAATAAGGGAACAACCGAATGTGACCAAAGTATAGTCACACGTGATGTTGGTACTACACAATTTGAGGATAGTACCATCAAATGTGAGAAAAATAAGAGAACCGCCAAATATGGCAAAAGTTTAGTCATATGTGATGTTGGTACTACATAATATGAGGATGGTACCATTAAATGTTAGAAATAAAATAAGGACACCACCGAATGTGACAAAAGTACAGTCACGTTTGATGTTGGTACTGCACAATGTGAGCATAGTACCATCAAATGTGTGAAAGAAATAAGTGAACTACCAAATGTGACAAAAGTATAGTCACATGTGATGTTGGTATTGCAAAATTTAAGGATGGTATCATCAAATGTGAGAAAAAAATAAGGGAACCACCGAATGTGACAAAAGTACAACCACATCTGATGTTGGTACTACATAATGTGAAGATGATACCATCAAATGTGAGAAAAAAAATAAAGGAACACTGAATTTGACAAAAGTACAATCACAATTGATATTTGTACTGCACAATAAGAAATTGGTACCATCAAATGAGAGAAAAAAAATAAGGGAACCACTGAATATGATAAAGGTATAGTCACATTTGATATTAGTACTGGAAAATATGAGAATGGTACCATCAAATGTAAGAAAAAATAAGGGGACTGCCAAATGTGACAAAAGTACAGTCATATATAATGTTGGTATTGCACAATGTCGGGATGGTACCATCAAATGTGAGAAAGAAAATAAAAGAACTACCAATTGTGGCAAAAATACAGTCACATGCTATGTTGGTACTACATAATGTGAGCGTGGTTCCATCAAATGTGAGAAAATATAAAGGAACCTCCAAATTGACAAAAGTACAATTACATGTAGTGTTAGTGCTACACAATGTGATAATGGTACTGTCAAATGTGATATTTTAGTCACTTGGTGTAGCAGGTTGCCAAATATGAGAGAACCACTAAATGTGACAAAAGTACCCTTCATATGTGATGTTGTTGCTATATAAAGTTAGAATAGTACCATCAAATGTAAAAAAAAATTTCGAGAAACGCTGAATGTGACAAAAGTAGAGTAACATGTGATGTTAGTATTGCACAATGTGGGGATAGTACCACCAAATGTGGGAAAACAAATAAGGGAAGCACCGAATGTGCAAAAGTACAGTCACATGTGATGTTGGTACTACGCAATGCGAAGATGGTACCATTAAATGTGAGAAAAAAATAAGAGAACTACCAAATGTGACCAAATGACAACCACATGTGATGTTGGTACTGCACCATGTGAAGATGGAACCATTAAATGTTAGAAAGCAAATAAAGAAACTACCGAATGTGACAAAAATACAGTCACATTTAATGGTGGTATTACACAATGTGAGGATAGTACTATCAAATGTGAGAAAGAAATAAGGGAACTACCGAATGTGACCAAAGTATAGTCACATATGATGTTGGTACTGCACAATTTGACGATTATATCATTAAATGTGAGAAAAAAAATAAAAGAACCAACGAATGTGACGAAAGTATAGTCACAAGTAATGTTAGCAGTACAAAACGTGAGGATGGTATCATCAAATATGAGAAAAAAAAATGAAGGAACTACTGAATGTGACAAAAGTACTGTCACATGTTATGTTCTTACTGCACAATATATGCATGGTTCCATCATATTTGAGAAAAAAATAAAGGAACCACTGAATTGACAAAAGTACAGTCACATGTGGTGTTAGTTCTACACAATATGAAGATGGTAACATCAAATATGATATTTTGGTCACTTGGTATAGCTGGTTAACTAAAATAAGGGAATCACCGAATTTGACAAAAGTACTGTCACATGTGATGTTGTTGCTATACAAAGTTAGAATAGTACCGTCAAATATGAGAAAAAAATAAGAAAACCGCCGAATGTGATAAAAGTAAAGTCACATGTGATGTTAGTATTGCACAATGTGGGGATGGTACCACCAAATGTGGGAAAACAAATAAAAGAATCACCAAATGTAACAAAAGTACAGTCACATGTGATGTTAGTACTACATAATGTGAGGATGGTACCATCAAATGTGAGAAAAAAATATGGGAACTACCGAATGTGACCAAATGAAAACTACATGTGATGTTGGTACTGCACCAGATGATACCATTAAATGTTAGAAACAAATAAGAAAACTACCGAATGTGACAAAAATACAGTCATATTTTATGGTGGTACTGCACAATGTGAGGATTGTACCATCAAATGTGAGAAAGAAATAAGAGAACTATCGAATGTGACCAAAGTATAGTGACATGTGATGTTGGTACTGCACAATTTAATGATTGTATCATCAAATGTGAGGAAAAAAAAAAGGAGAACCAACGAATGTGACAAAAGTACAATCACAAGTGATGTTGGTACTACATAATGTGAAGATGGTACAATCAAATGTAAGAAAAAAAATAAAGAAATTACCAAATGTGATAAATGTACAGTCACATGTGATGTTTGTACTGCACAATGTAAGCATGGTTCCATCAAATGTGAGAAAAAAATAAAGGAATCACCGAAGTGACAAAAGTACAGTCACATGTGCTGTTAGTCCTACACAATATGAAGATGGCACCATCAAATGTAATGTTTGTTCACTTGGTATAGCAGGTTGACTAAAATAAGGGAACCACTAAATGTGAACCCCATATGATGTTAGTACTACATAATGTGAGGATGGTACCATCAAATGTTAGAAATAAAATAAAACCACCGAATGTGACAAAAGTACAGTTACATTTGATGTTGGTACTGCACAATGTGAGGATAGTACCATCAAATTTGAGAAAGAAATAAGGGAACTGACGCATGTGACAAAAGTATAGTCACATGTGACATTGGTAATACATAATTTGAGGATGGTATCATTAAATGTGAGAAAAAAATTAAAGGAACCACTGAATGTGATAAAAGTATTGTCACATTTGATGTTTGTACTGCACAATGTGAGAATAGTACCATCAAATGTGAAAAAAAAAATGAGGGAACCACCGTATATGACAAAAGTACAGTCACATGTGATATTGGTACTACACAATTTTAGGATGATACTATCAAATGTAAGAAAAAATAAGTGGACCACCAAATGTGACAAAAATACTATCACATGTGTTGTTGGTTCTACACATTGTGAGAATGGTACTATCAAATATGGGAAAAACAAATAAAGAAACTATCTAATGTGACAAGAATACAGCCACATGCTATGTTCGTACTACACAATGTGAGCGTGGTTCCATCAAATGTAAGAAAAAATAAGGGAACCACCGAATTGACGAAAGTATAGTTACATGTGATATTAGTGGTACACAATGTGAAGATGGTACTATCAAATATGATATTTTGGTCACTTTGTATAACAGGTTCCCTAAAATAAGGAAACCACTGAATGTGACAAAAGTACAGTCACGTGTGATGTTGTTGCTACACAATGTTAGAATAGTACCATCAAATGTGAGAAAAAAGATAAAGGAACCACAGAATGTGACAAAAGTACAGTCACATGTGATGTTGGTACTGCACAATGTGAGGATGGTGCCATCAAATGTGAGAAACAAATAAGGGAATCACTGAATGTGACAAAAGTACAGTTACATGTGGTGTTAGTGGTACACAATGTGAAAATGGTTCTATCAAATACAATGTTTTGGTCACTTGGTAAAGCAAGTTGCGTAAAATAGGGGAACCACTGGATGTGACAAAAGTACAGTCACATCTAATGTTATTGCTATACAATGTTAAAATAGAACCATCAAATGTGAGAAAAAAAAAATAAGGGAACCACGGAATATGATAAACATATAGTCACATGTGATGTTTGTACTAGACAATATAAGGATGAAACTATCAAATGTAAGAAAAAATAAGAGAACCGCCGAATGTGACAAAAGTAGAGTCACATGTGATGTTAGTATTGCACAATGTGGGGATGGTACCACCAAATGTGGGAAAGTAAATAAGGGAATCACTGAATGTGACAAAAGTACAATCACATGTGATGTTGGTACTACACAATGTGCGGATGGTACCATCAAATGTGAGAAAAATATAAGGGAGCTACCAAATGTGATCAAATGACAACCACATGTGATGTTGGTGCTGCACAATGTGAGGATAGTATCATTAAATGTTAGAGAAAAATAAGGAAACTATCAGATGTGATAAAAATAGAGTCACATTTGATGGTGGTACTGCATAATGTGAGGATAGTACTATTAAATGTGAGAATAGTACCATCAAATGTGAGAATAGTACCATCAAATGTGAGAAAGAAATAAAGGAACTACCGAATGTGGCCAAAGTATAGTCACATGTGATGTTGGTATTGCAAAATTTGTGGATTGTATCATCAAATGTGAGGAAAAAAAATAAGAGAACTAACGAATGTGGCAAAAGTACAGTCATAAGTGATGTTGGCACTACATAATGTGAGGATGGTACCTTCAAGTGTGAAAATAAAAATAAAGGAACTACCGAATGTAACAAATGTACAGTCACATGTGATGTTCGTACTGCACAATGCGAGCATGGTTCAATCAAATGTGAGAAAAAATAAAGGAATCACCGAATTGGCAAAAGTACAGTCACATGTGGTGTTAGTCCTACACAATATGAAGATGGCACCATCAAATATGATGTTTTGGTCACTTGGTATAACAGGTTGACTAAAATAAGGGAACCACTGAATGTGAGAAAAGGACAACCGCATGTGATGTTAGTATTGCACAATGTGAAGAAGATACCATCAAATGTTAGAAATAAAATAAGAAAACCACCAAATGTGACAAAAGTACAGTTACATTTGATGTTGGTATTGCACATTGTGAGGATAGTACCATCAAATGTGAGAAAGAAATAAAGGAACTACCAAATGTGACAAAAGCATAGTTACTTCTTCATAAGGGAAATAAGGCAACTTCCTTTTGTAGTAAAACATTCAATTCCCTCTTCAGCTGAGTTACTTCTTCATAATTACTAGACCTAGCCAAAAACTCCTCTGCCCTCCAAAGCTGATCCTTTGATTGCTTTATAGATTTTTGCACGTTATCAAAATCATCACGTCTCCAAGCTTTCAAACCATTCTTGCACTTTTTTATTTTCTGAGAAGCAACAAACATAGGTGTACCATCAGGTACACAATCCCATACTTTAGTAATAGTCTCTCTACATCCAAGATCTGAAATCCACATTGCCTCAAAACAAAAACGTTTTCGACGCCATTTTTTATGCTCACCAACCACATTAAGAGCCAAAAGAATTGGTCGATGATCCGATGTAAAACAATTCAAGTGCTTCACTCTGCCCTTGGGAAATTTTGCTAACCATTCATAATTAGCAACACCCCTATTCAAACGCTTCCATATCAACTCCCCCCTTCGATGGCCATGCCAAATATAATCTGGGCCTGAATAACCTAAATCAGCAAAATCACATTGATCCAACACATCTCAAAAATTTTGCATCAAATTATAAGCCCTAGGAACCCCTTTCCTCTTATCCTGCACCTTAAGCAATTCATTAAATTCTCCAAAACAGCACCATGGAAGCTTCGGTTTTGAGTTTTGCATTCTTAACATATTCCATCCCTCACCTCTTCGACTAGAATCAGGCTCACCATAAAACCCAGTCAATCGCCATGCATTTTTCAACCCACCATGGACAATAGAATCAATATGATAATTTGAGAAGCTATCCACCCACACATTAACACCTGCTTTCCAAAGAAGTGCCAAACCGCCTCCCCTACCATCATAAGGTTCCATAAAACAACCAAAAATAGAAAAATTATCTCGAACCCATATCATACGTTCGTTATCTGACCATGTTTCCAACAAAAACACAATCATGAGACTTTACAATATTGATAAGCTCTTGAATTGCATGGCTCCTTTCAAACTCCCTGTAGTTCTATGCTAAGAGTTTCATGGCTGTCGGGGGGACTAATCATCAGCCTACACCGTTAAATCATATGAGCATGTAGCCCATTTATTATGACAACCATTATCCTCCTCTGTTTGTCCCATTGAAGTGAGAAGCATCAAAATTTGCCTTGAAGCAAAATTCAGGCGGAGTTAACCAACGCATTGGAGGTCGACGAGCAAGTCCCTGCGACTTCTTCTGATGGACATCCCAAAATTCCTAAACCAACTCCTTAGCTCTATCCCCTATATCATGCAGCGACCAAGAGGGCTGGTGCACCCTGAATTTATTCCGCCTTTGCCACAAACACCAAGCCATTGTAGCAAACAGAGCACACCTATAGGCCAATTCTTCACTATACAAAGTCTCCAAGATCTCCACAAAGGACTTGCATTTCTTCTGATCCAAGAAGCCAAAACCCAAATCAGGTAACCATACCAAGCGAGGTTGATCGCAAAGCCACAACCAATGCATAATAGACTCCAAATGATCTCCACAGTCATCACAAGTATCATCTATAAGGATATGCCACACCTTTAGATTGATCTTGGTTGGGAAAGAGTTCTTCACAGCTCACCATAGAATGTGTCGGATTTTATTTGGAACACAAAGCTTCCAAATTTTCTTTCAAACATCTTGTGACTAAGCTGAAGAGGAAGAACTTGGCAAGGTGAGATTTTCCACTTCAATGAGCATCTGATAAGCACTCCAAACACTATATTCACCATCCAAAGTGAAATGCCAAATCAAGATGCCCTTCACTAACAGGAATCCTTCCCACCAATTTAGCTTCCCAAGGTAGAAAACACCTCTCTAATTTCCTTGGATCCCAAATCCTAGTGATAGGATAGAATAAATCACAAACCCGACTCACGGAAGAACTTGCTCTAGGAGAAACAATATTTGCTGCAAGCTGGATCGGGTAGCCATTGGTGTTTCCAAACATCAATTAATTCCCCATTCCCCACCCTCCAAATTGCACCTTTTTTTATAACATCTCGCTCCTGCAAAATACTCCTCCATGCATAAGAGCACTTTAGATGTGTAGGAGCCTTGAGAATACTACTAATAGTGAACTAAATCTAGCTATCTCCAATTCATCCATAATGTCGTCCAGAGCCAAAAATATTAACCTAGTGTGAGAAGGTCCTCCTTACTCAAGAGGTCATCCATGAGCATGAAGGTCGTCCATGAGGGAAGCCCCTGATGGATGACCCCTCAACACTTAGAGATCTTCAAAATAATTTTATATCTAAAAACTTATAATCTAGATCACATTCTACTATTCCGAATAATAAGCAAAATCCTCATTTATCACTATAACTTTCTACTAAGTACTTAACTTCCAATGGCAATTATAGAAGATAAGATTGAACATTCTAACTTCTATAGTAGTTGTGGAAGTTAAGTCTAAACCTTCTAACTTCCACAAATATTGGGGAAGTTACTAAACAAGTAACCATTCCAAAGCTCACTATATAAGGACTCATCCACATCAAATGAAGGTAAATTTTTCACTACTCCTAAAAAGTTGGAATTCTTGAGTTCTAGAGAAAAAACTAACTTAAGCATCGAAGGGTTCTTGGCAGGTTCAACCCGGTCTCCTTTGATCTTGTGTCTTTCTTTTCGGGTCTTCCAAGCAATCACTAGCCCATTGAAGCCCGGAGCATTTAGCCTACTAATTTTCTGTCCATCATTAACTACCATTCGGGAAATACTTAGCACTAAAACTTTATACAATAATGTTTCTTTGTGATGGAGAAGACGCCGAACCTGTTTTGCAAGCATAGCATTGTTAGACTTTTGGAAATCCCAAAAGCCCATACCTCCAATAGATTTAGAAGAACAGAGAGAACTCCATTTAATCCAATGAATTTTCTTCGAGTCACCATTCCCCCCACCAAAACTTTCGAATCATAGCTTCAATATCCTTACACAAGCCAACCAGTAACTTGAAAACACTCATCGAGTCAATTGGGTTAGATTGGACCACAGCCTTAATCATGACCTCCTTTCCAGCTTGAGACAGGAGCATTTCCTTCCAACCCTGCATCCCAACCCACATCCCTTCTTTGATTTGAGTGAAGCAAGCTGTCTTATTTCTGCCAACAAAAGAAGGAAGCCCTAAATATTTCTCAAAATGTTGAATGAATGGAACATTTAGGGCTACCTTGATATCCTCCTATATTTGTTCATCTGTATCTTTGCTAAAGAAGAGGGTTATTTTCTCCTTATGTATCATCTGCCCCGAAGCATCTTCGTAATAAGCAAGTAACTCCTGAATTCTATTACACTCTTCCAAGGTAAATTTGCACAAGATTAAACAATCATCTACAAAAAATAGGTGGGTTAGTTTGGGTCCATTTCTACAGATTGAAAACCCTTGGATATCTCCTCCTACAGTAGCATTGTACAAAAGAGCATTTAATCCTTCTGCACAAAAAAGTAATAAATAACAGAGGATTTCCTTGACGAAGACCTCTAGAAGGAATAATCATGCTCTTAGGCTCACCATTCACTAGAATAGAGTACGACACCGTGGTGTTGCACTCCATAATTAAGACCACCCATGATTCCTAAAAACCCAATTTGAGGAGAATCCATTCAAGAAAAACCCACTCCACCCTATTATAAGCTTTGCTCATGTCCAACTTCATAGCCATGAAACCCTTCTTTCCTGTGCAATTAGTCTTCATATGGTGCAAAGATTCAAAAGCTATTAAGATGTTATCAGTAATCAATCTATCAGCAATAAAGGCACTCTGAGTTTCTAAGATAATTGAATCAAGTTGAGGCTTAAGACGATTAGCAATCACCTGACTAATAATTTTGTAAATTACATTGCAAAGGCTAATAGGTCTAAAATCAAAAACCCTTTCTGGATTGTTAACTTTAGGGATCAAAGTAATAAAGGTATCATTGATAGATTTGAATATGGAACCTAAATTTAAGCTAGAAAGTACAGTTTGAGTAACATCCATACCTACATCAATCCAGTAAGTCTGAAAAAATAAATGAGGCATTCCATTCGGTCCTAGGGCGTTGAGTGGAGCCATCTCCCCAATTGCTTCTCCTACCTCCTTACTAGTATAAGGTTTGTCAAGTTTAATCCTCATCTCCACTGTAACCAAAGTTCGAACACCATCCAAAATGTGATCCAAATCATGCGGGCTGGAAGATATTAAAAAAAAAGGAATAAACTCAGTTAGTAAGGCCGAAAAAACCTCTTCATCCTCCTGCCACGCCCCTTGCTTACCACGCAAACCCTTTATGAAATTCTTTCTCTTCCTCTAAGTTGCTGAACCATGGAAGAACCTAGTGTTCTGATTGCCACTCTTTAACCCCTGAATGCGGGAACGTTGCTGCCTCACTTGTTCTTCCTTGTCTAGTAAAAAATTCAATTCCCTCTTTAACTAAGTTACTTCTTCATAATTACTAGACCTGGCCGAAAAATCCTCTACCCTCCAAAGCCGATCCTTTAATTGCTTTATAGATTTTTGCACATTATCAAAATGATCACGTCTCCAAGCTTTCAAACCCTTCTTGAACTTTTTATTTTCTGAGAAGCAACAAACATAGGTGTACCATTAGGAACACAATCCCATGCTTTATTAATAGTCTCTCTACATCCAAGATCCAAAATCCACATTGCCTCAAAACAAAAAGGCTTTCGACGCCATTTTTGATGCTTACCATCCACATTAAGAGCCAAAAGAATTGGTCGATGATCCGATGTAAAACAATTCAAGTGCTTCACTCTGCCCCTGGGAAATTTTGCTAACCATTCATGATTAATAACACCCCTATTCAAACGTTCCCATATCAACTCCCCCCTTCGATAGCCATGCCAAGTATAATCCCGGCTTGAATAACCTAAATCAACAAAATCACATTGATCCAACACATCCCGAAAATTTTGCATCAAATTATAAGCCCTAGGAACCCCTCCCCTCTTACACTACACCTCAAGCAATTCATTAAATTCTCCAAAACAGCACCATGGAAGCTTCGGTTTTGAGTTTAGCATTATTAACATATTTCATCCCTCACTTCTTCAACTAGAATCAGGCTCACCATAAAACCTAGTCAATCGCCATGCTTCCAACCCACCATGGACAATAGAATCAATATGATAATTTGAGAGGCTATCCACCCAAACATTAACACCTGCTTTCCAAAGAAGTGCCAAACCCCCTCCCCTACCATCAAAAGGTACCATAAAACAACCAAAAATAAAAAATAAAAAAAATTATCTCGAACCCACATCATATGTTCCTTATCTGACCATGTTTCTGACAAAAACACAATCATGGAACTTTGAGCTTGTACAATATTGACAAGATCTTGAACTGCACGGCTCCTCGCCAGCGTCTTGTAGTTCCATGCTAAGAGTTTCATGGCTATCAGCGGGCTAATCATCAGCCTCCACCATTAAATCATATGAGCATGTAGCCCATTTCTTATGACAACCATTATCCTCTGTATCCTCATCATATTCCTATCTCATCCGATTAGCGACAATTGGTTCCAAAGGGTCAAAAGACAAGCCCGGCTTCCTAGCTATCCTTGTAAATAGTGGCATTTTGGGAGCAGTACTACCTGGCACGGATTGAGAAAAACAATTTCTTCAAATAGTCTGTTAGCCCCACGGCTTGAGACCCAACCCCACAGTTCTGAACAACCAACTCACCCCTTGTATCTTCCCCCATGTCATCATACCGTGTCAACTCACCATCAATCTCATCCGACTGATCTTGGAAGTTATGAAAAGAAGCAGACACAGGTTGGTTGACATTCTGAGAAGCTGCTGTGCACTGATCAGTCGGGCTCTTTTCCTCTTCAATTCGAACTGCTGGGGTTAGTTCCTGCGCTACTTGATCACCCGTAGCAGATTGAAAACATTACGCATCTTCTCCCTCACTACCTATTTCAATTTGCCGCTTAAACCCTCCCCCGTCACCATTGCTTCCAGGACTCGGATAACTCGCAAGCTCCTCACCCACCTCCTCCACATAGCCCGCGACACGGATAATCGTTTTCTTTGCAAGATTTGGGGTAGAAGCATGTAATCATGAGCCAAATTGTTGATCACATTCCTTCAAGGTTCCTTTCCTTCTCTGTCATATGAACAGTCCCTATCCTGGTTGTTAAAGAGATAAAGCGAGAGAGAAAGACTGAATAGTCTGTGTATATTGATATGTATAATAATGTACAATAGAGAGCCTTGTATAGGCTAGGTATGTGTGCAGTATAAGTAATATGAGTAAACTACAAGTACAGTATACTGGGCTAAGCCCAATGGGCTAGTCTAGTCTAAACTATACACTAACATCCCCCCTCAAACTCGAGGTGGCAAGGAGGAAGCCAACTGGAGTTTGGATATAAGATCTCGAAGACGACCAGGCGGGTGAGTCTTGGTGAAGATATCAGCAGGCTGGTCAGCAGAGGAGATAGAGAATAACTTGAGATTGCCTTTCTTGAGATGTTGGCGAGTGATGTGGCAGTCAATCTCAATGTGCTTAGTGCGTTCATGGAAGACATCATTATAAGCAATGTAAATGGCACTATGGTTGTCACAATAAAGAGGAGTGGCAGTGGGCTGGGGAGCATCCATGTCAGCCAAGAGCCAGCGGAGCCAAACAAGCTCGCAGGTGGTGTCGGCAAGGGCACGATACTCAGTCTCAGTACTGGAAGGAGAAACCACATCCTGCTTCTTGCTACGCCATAATATAAGGGAAGTACCTAACAAGAAACAGAAACCTGTAATAGAGCATCGATCAGTCGGATCACCTGCCCAGTCTGCATCTGAGTAAGCATGAAGCTCGAGAGAAGACCGAGAGGAGTAGTGGAGACCATGATAAAGTGTGCCCTTGACATATCGAAGAATCTGAAGAACTGCAACATAGTGAACAGAACGAGGGGTATCCATGAACTTACTAACCATGCCCACGGCATGTGAGATATCAGGACGAGTAACAGTGAGATAGATCAGACTACCAACCAACTGACGATAGCGTGTAGCATCAGATATAGGTTCACCATCCAAGGGTGTGAGCTTTGCATTGTATTCCAAGGGAGTGGAAACAGTCTTGTTGTCGGTGATACCGGCTTTGGAGAGAAGATCAGAAGCATATTTAGCTTGGGAAAGATAGTATCCATCAGAGGACAAGGTAACCTCAAGTCCAAGAAAATAGCTGAGAGTGCCCAGATCTTTCATCTCAAAATGCTGACTGAGGAAGTGCTGAAGAGAGCGGATACTTGCAGAATTATCTCCAGTAATAATCATATCATCAACATAAAGAAGAATAAGAGTGATACCAGCAGGGGATCGTCAGACAAAAAGAGCAGTGTCATAAGGACTCGAAGTGAAACCCTGTTGAGCAACAACTGAGCTAAACTTTTCAAACCAAGCTCGAGGAGCCTGCATGAGGCCATAAAGAGCACGACGAAGGCGACAAACTTGACTGCTTGAGTGTGGATAGCCAGGGGGTGGCTGCATGTACACTTCTTCTTGGAGATCTCCATTAAGGAAAGTATTCTTCACATCCATTTGATAAAGAGGCCATCGACGAACAACAGCCACAGCAATGAGACATCTGACAGATGTAAGGCGAGCAACCGGAGCAAATGTTTCCTCATAGTTAATGCCATACTCCTGAGTAAAGCCCTTGGCAACAAGATGAGCCTTGTATCGTTCAACAGATCCATCAGCTTTGGTCTTGATCTTGTAAACCCACCTACAACCTACTACAGACTGACTAGGAGGCAAATCAACCATATCCCAAGTGTGATTCTTATGAAGAGTATCTAGTTCTTCATTCATAGCTTGCTGCCAAAGAGGGTCAGTATAGGCCTCACGATAGGTGTGAGGTTCATAGAGGGTGGCAAGAGCAAAAGAGCAATGATAATCAATGAGATAAGGGGGAGGAACGCTTACCGGGTGGAATGACGAAGTTCAGGACTAACAGGTAACTTAGGAGAAGGTGGTGCCACAGGATCCAAGACAGGCGGGTCATGTGCCGAGGACAGAGCCGGAGATGAGTCGTCTGGAGAGGCAGCCGATGTAGAAGAATCCTCCATAAGTTCAAGATAGAGAGGGAGGAAAAGATTGGTAAAAATGGGAGACTCAGAGGAAGAGGATGCAGGAAACTGCTGGAGACTCGTGAAAGGACGATGTTTCCAAAACTCAACATTACGGGAGACACGAAGCCGATGAGAAATTGGATCATAACAGCGAAACCCCTTTTGAGAGACACCATAACCAAGGAAACAACAGAGACGAGCACGAGGTTGAAGCTTTGTTCGTTCATGAGGAGGAAGAGAGACAAAGCAAGCACAACCAAAAACCCGAAAAGATGAGTAGTTAGGGATTTGACCATAGAGAAGTTCAAATGGTGATTTGTTATGTGTAGTGGGTGAAGGAATACGATTAATGGTGTACACAGCAGTGAGTGCGGCCTCACCCCAAAAGCGCTCAGGAAGAGAGGCAAAAATGAAAAGGGTGCGGACAACATCAAGAATGTGACGATGTTTTTGTTCTGCACAACCATTTTGTTGAGAGGTGTAAGGACAAGACCGCTGAGGAAGGGTACCATGACTGTTTAAAAAGGATAGGAAAGATTTATCATTATATTCTTGGGCATTATCTGATCGAAAGACTTTGACAGTGCGATTAAACTGTGTTTCAACCATTTTATGAAATGTTTGGTAAATAGACACAAGTTCAGACCTATGGTGAAGCAGATAAATCCAAGTATATCGAGAAAAATCATCTACAAATATGACAAAATATCTAGATCCCCCCTCAGTAGGAACCAGCACAGGACCCCAAATATCAGAATGTATAAGATCAAAAGGTGCAGAAGAAAAAGAGTCACTATTATTAAAGGGCAATTTAGCTTATTTGCCAAAATGACAGGAAGTACAATCAAATTTTTGAAAATGAACTGAACCTAAATGACCTTGAGAAGCTAACAATTAAAGAAGAGATAAGGATGGATGACCAAGACGAGCATGCCAAAGATCAGGTGAGGGGGTGGTAATGGTAGCAGCTGCAGAAACAACTTGTGAAGGAATCTTCAAGTCATGAACTTCAAACATGCAACCAACCTTACGCCCTGTCCCAAGTACTTGACCCGTCCGGGGATCCTGCACATCCACACCATGATTAGTAAAGAAAAGATCTACACCTAATTCACAAAGTTGACCAACAGAAAGCAAATTGAGGGATAACTTTGGGATATGAAAGGTGTCACTAAGGGATAAACTAGGAGAAAAAATTGTTCCTTTATGACTAACAGGCATAGGAGTTCCATCAGAAGTGTAAATAGTGATAGGGTATGCTAAGGGTGCCTTATCAGAAAATTGGGATTCATCAAGAGTCATATGGTTACAACATGCAGTATCCAAAAACCAAGGTTGTTTACTTGAGGTGACAGAAAGGGCAGTAGAAGTTCGGGATAAAACCTGTTGAACAACTGCCTCAATATCAGCCGTAGTAAGTGAGGAAGCTGAAGATGGACCTGTAGGAACTGATGGATCTGAAGGACATACAGCAGCTGCCCAAGGAAGAGAAGCTTTATTTTGCTCTTGCATAAATTTCTGCAGTTTTCGACAAACTGAGATATCATGGCCTTTAGCACGACAAAACTCACAGCGAGTACCTTTGAAAGACTGAGAGGTGGGACGCCCAGAGTTTGTTCGTGGAGGAGCAGTGAATGCAGCAATGGGAGGCTGTGGAGATGGTGTAGCCAATACATGATCAGATGATGACATGTGATGAGTAGGCCAACGATTCTCCTTAGAAATGAGCTCCTTGACTGCAGCATCAAGAGAAGGAGTAGGAGACCGGCTAAGCAGAGAAGCCCTAGTAGGCTCAAAATCCTCACGTAAACCCATCATGAAGTGCATAAATCTACGGCGATCCCAATACTTGACAAAGAGCTCAATGTCCTTAGAACACACTAGTGGAGGATCTACAGCAGAAATTTGTTCCCACATAGTAGAAGTCTGAGAGTAATAATCAGAAATAGACTGACCTGTCTCTTGGCACATTTGATAAAGCTTTGATTCAATGTGGAACTCCAAGCTTGAATCATTAGTACAATTATAGCGATCAGCCAAAAATTTCCAAGCAGCCTCAGCAGTTTCAAGACGAGGGAGAAGATTATGAATGGAGGGGACAGAGGTATTGATAAACCAAGATAGGATCTTACTCTGAATACTCTCCCATTCCTCTAAGCGTTCTTCATAATCATCTTCAGAAGCTATGGCTTTGGACTTAGGGTTTGGTACTAGTTTAGGAATTGAACCAGTCACATATCTCCACAGTTTGCGACCCTTTAGAAAGACAGTCATATTCTGAGACCATGCATGATAACTAGTGGGACCATCTAACATAGTGGTGATAGGACGTATGATATCTCGATCATTTTGTTCAACCATAATGAGAAAAATTGCCCAAAAAATGAGATTTAGAAACCTTAAATGCAAAAACAGAGTCCAAAATTGGAATCTACGCGAAAAATTAAGTAAGACAGGTCCTGCTGAAAAATTTTGACTTTGGTCAAAGTCAACGGTCACGGATCAGCGCTGATGTGGCAGGATGACGTGGCAAGCTGGCGTGGCAGATGACGTGGCAATATGACGTCACTAGGGCTGACGTGGCAGTGACGTCACTAGGGCTGACGTGGCAGGACGCTGAAAGTCCCTGGCGCGTGGGGCGCGTGGGGCGCGTGGGACCGGCGCGTGCAGCGCGTACAAGGACAATGGTGGCACGTGCAGCGCATGTTCGACAATCAAAAACTTTGGGCGGCGCGTGCGGGCGCGTGCAAGCTCTTTTCTGGCTGTTCTTGGTCAGGTTTTGCTCGGGTTTGGCTGTTCTATCACTGTATGTCTTTGCTTTGACAGTAGAATGAACAGAACAGTGAGATCCGAGAGGTGCAGGAACTGTGGGCGTGACGGCAGTGACTCGCTTCTAACAGTGGCTACTGGATGAAGGCGAGGGCAGCGGAAGAACGCCAGAAATGTCCACAAGAACCAGAAAGTCAGAGGAATGGCTCTGATACCATGTTAAAGAGATAAAGCGAGAGGGAAAGACTGAATAGTCTGTGTATATTGATATGTATAATAATGTACAATATAGAGCCTTATATAGGCTAGGTATGTGTGCAGTACAAGTAATATGAGTAAACTACAAGTACAGTATACCGGGCTAAGCCCAATGGGCTAGTCTAGTCTAAGCTATACACTAACACTGGTGAGTTAGACGACCACACCAATAGCATAGGTTAGGCAAACGTTCGTACTTAAAACTAACCTAACTCTCCTCTCCGTTGCTCAACCCGATCTTCCTACCTCTGCTAAGTGGTTTTGTAATAACTAGACTCACCCTTACCTGCACAAAATTACTCCCCTCGTACTCGTCACTGCTTTCCTAACCTACCGTTAAGACAAACTCTTTTGCTACTCTCATATTCAGACTGCCCAGGGGAAGGTGGTGAACTTGTAGCCAAAAACACGTTCTGTCAAAAACCAAGCTCTTCACCTCGGTATGTCGCTGGACTCGCTTCAGCGCTACCAGATTTTTATCAAAGGACCATGGCTCACCCAAAACCTTAGCAACATCAAAGTCCTCCGTGAAGATAAACAAAACTCGGTGGTCACCCAATCCCAAACCTTAAAATCCCTCTTTGTGTGCCAAAACCCTGAAGGTTCTTGCAATTGCTTCCATACTTAACACTTGGCCCGTAAAAAACCTTGCCGCCAGCAAGTATTTTCCGTCTAGACCACTGTTAGCCACCATGTATTCACTGCCCTCTGATTCAGGCAACGTGAAGGATTCCCACATGGCAGACAAGTTCTCCATACTAGCCTTACACGAGAGGGATTGCGTGTTCTTTACCAACGTTGAGGACTAAAAAAAAAAACTAAAGCCTTACTCAGAGAGCAGGCACTTCTTCTACTAGCGCCTAGGGTTTCGCAAGGGCCCTAACAGGGGCGACTTGCTGCATTTGGGGGGCTAAAACGAAAATTGATTATTTTGTTTTAAATGCAAAATTACTATTAATTAACATGAACTATGTAAATTTTATATATATATAGAAATTTTATAGACAGAAAAAATTTGACAAAATTTTTCATATTATTGATGTGGCAGATTGTAGTAGTAAGTAAAAAAGTGATGTTAGTGGTAGACTTAGATAAGAAGTAGTAAAAATTTATTAACTTAACTCTTATTATTATTCTTATTTTTTTTAGAAATGCAACATTCACCATATTTTTTTACAACAAATCCTAAGTTTTAAGTTACTTTTTGTTTTATATTTGAAAATATTACTATAATTATTTTTTTTCCATCAATAACAAGTTGTAACAACCTACTACTTAGCATTAGTTATAAAAGTGTCGTGAAAAATATTGTGGACGATGCATTTTTCTCTCTCTTTTATTTGTTTTTCGTCTTAAGAAAAAATATTATTTTATTTATTGATTATAAATAACCCTCTTGGTTAAAATTTGGGGGTATTTTTTTTACTTGGGGCCTTAGGCGACCGCATCTTTTGCTCACCCATTCAGCCGACCTTGGGCCCTAGGTCAGAGAAACTGTTTTGAGTGATCATTCTTCCACATTTTAAGTAGGATATTCTCATATATTACAACATATATGTATATATACTTACATATTTACAACATAAAAGGCCCGAACGATGGCATCTAAAGCCGTGTATAGCTACCTTATAGATAGTATCTATAAGGTCTCTTTCTTGTTTTTCATTCATAAATATGAGATTCGGTTCCATTAATTTTTTGTTTTTGTTTTTTGTTTTTTTTTTTTTTAAAGTTTGAATGTAACTAAATTAATATACTTGAGGTCTCCAATAGTAAGTTTTGGTCATATTTAGTAGTGGGTCTTGTACGTCTTGTTTTTATCATGGTTGTGTCATTATCTAATACTAGCTTATAACCCGCACAATGTGCAAGATACTTTTATTTATTACAAAAGACAAACTATAGGTGAAAATTTAAAAGTTTCATAATTAGATAATACAAAAAAAAAAAAAAAAAAAAAAAATTGCAAGAAAGAAACCTAAATTCAAGGAGTCTTACATAGAGAGACAATAAAATGTAATCTTCAAATTTCTTGCTCTTTCAACAAAATTTGAAATAGACACAAAAAAAAATGTTTTCCTTCATCACACATGCACTCAAGAAAATGAAAGAAAAATATTTTTTTTTCTTTCTTTTTACTCCAAGAATTAATTATTTTGTTTCTAAAAAAAAAAAAGAGTTAATTAATTGACGCATGTTCCAAAGTTCCAAAAAGATAAACAAAATAAATTCAGGGTGGGCCAAAAGAGATAATAGTTGTCTTTGTTTTTGCTAGAAGCAAGTACCAATGTCTTCAACTAACAATAAATAATAATTCAAATATCATGAAATTCAAATCCTATAGTAATAACCTATGAATTACATCAACCACAATAGTTAATAGTCTCACAGAATTCACTTAGCCCCAAAAAAAAAAATCGAATTCACTTAGCCCAAAAAAAAAAAAATCACATTCTCTTTTTTTTTTTTTTTTTTAATACAAGATAGAATTTCTACTCTAACTTAATCTAGGTGTATATGTGTGTGAAACTCCCTCTTGGAGACTTAAACTCTGGCCCTTGTCCCCCACACCCCACAAGTACTTATACTTGTAGAGTGACCATCGCACCAAGGGTGTGCGGTGGTCACATTCTCTCTATAAGAGTGATTCCAAAAATGTAGTGCCACTAATTTATACCAAATTATCAATTTCACTTTTTTTTTTTTATGACAATACCTACTACACCAAAGGAAAATGCAGACAATGTTTATAATGTAAAAATATGGAAATGTAAGGAACAATGGTTGAAGCCTACCAATTGTATTAAAGCAACAAAATTTTGAATAGAACCCAAATGAAGGCCAGTTTAACTGTGAGAAATCTGAACCATGTATAAAAATCAAACTAAATATTACAATTTTTTGTATATAATTGAGAAATCTCAACCTTGTATAAAACTGAATATGTTATTCATTTAACTACTGATATAGATTGTCTATTTAAGGTAGCAAGATCATACACTCTACCAGAAACCTCCTCATCATAATATTCACTTGTATACTAAAGGTAAATAAATGAATACACAATTTATATGAGATAACACATCTATTACCAAGTTTATCCCCCATAAGTCTATGGAGATGTAAATTTTTTATGTCCAACTCTTATGCTTTAGGTTTAATTTTATATCTTTAAATTACAAAATGTAACTTTTATATTTCAGTTATGGTTTAAATTTGATAATACAATTTTAATGGGATCCTCTTCTCAAAGATGTCACTCATTAATAACAATGGGCTGCAGGCATCAAACATGTCTATGTTTTCTACTTTTAACTATCTAAGGATTGGAAACATTTTCATAGGTGATTAGAGATGGCATCACAAAATTGTCTCTAACAGCCATATATGAAAGAAGAGCCAACAGGAAATAACAAAATGTTATTCTAAAGAGAACCAAAAACTCAGCAATTAACATAAAAAACCAATAATTTTACTTACAAAAAATTACAAAATAACTGTACTCCCCAAACATTCAGATTTTAAACCATCCATCTTACAAATATGGCTATTAACAAAACATAGAATACAAAACATAGGTGATTAGAGATGGCATCACAAAATTGTCTCTAACAGCCATATCTGAAAGAAAAGCCAATAGGAAATAACAAAATGCTATTCTAAAAGAGAACCAAGTAAAAGAAATCTTAAGTGTTTTTTAGAGCATCTAAATCTATAGTTGGTGATGTCAAAGCCCACCAAAAAATCTTAAAAGAAAATCAACCCTTAATGGACACAAAGAAAAAACTTCGTCTATTATTACCTCCAAATCATGTCACTCTGCAATCTGTAGGCACTTATGTAAAAATGCAAACAAAATTTGTCCTGTCAAATTAATTCAGTAATAATAAATGGTCTTATCAGTGAGAAGACCCTTTGTAGCATTAAGTAGTTGGGAATGAGAAGTTAAAGACTTTAGATAAACTAAAAAAAGACTCTGATTTAGTAATCCCTTAGCATGCAGTCATCGACAAAAGACAATTAGTTCAAGAAAACTAAACAAAACAGAACTCAAGAAATTGAGGGAAAAAAGAGAGGAAATCATAGAAAGAGGTAATCAAACCTTAAACCTTGATTGAGTAATGCAACAACCCTTAATGGACACATATAATAAATATAACCTCTGTTAGCAGAAAAAGTAAAACCTAATATGTGACCCCTTCTTTTGATTCAAAATGTTGTATTGCTAAAGCACATCCCTAACATTCCATTACTCCTCAATAGAAAATCAGCCCACTACCTTCTTTTTATCTCTTCATTGGGTTGCAAAGCAAAATTTTCAATAAAAACTCAAGAACTAACACCAAAAGGTGGATGTACGCACATATGAAGAATTATATGAATTATAAAAATCAACAGTTACAGTACATGAAACACTTTATGAATCATATGCTTATTCAAAGCAGCCTAAAACACCAAAACCCATAAACATTGAAAAAAATAAATGCTAGAGACCACAAATTAAATATACAAAACTGGCTTAAAATTGAAATTAGCAATTATAGAACCCTCAATATTACAAAATAAAATCTCTCAAAAACCAACACTATGTCATCACTGAGCTAGTCTGAATTGTAGTGAAAAAAATTTATGGAGAATTCCAACCTTCTATTAGGCTGCTGCAAAAATGGTAAAAAAAACTAAAACAATTCCAAATTTCCAAGAATTTTACAGGACAACAATGAAATAATAAGATTTTCTTTGATGAAAAAAAAAAGAGCACAACTATACATGCTACCAACATCAGCACAAACAGAAGTCAAAAAGATGGTAGTGAAAGCAGTGGCAACATAAAAACATATTCCTCAAAATTTTGAGGCCAACTTATGTTCTGATATTGGGCAGCCAAGTATTTAGCATGTAGTTGTTGGATAAATACATGTTTGTATCTCATACAATGCATACATACCGAAAAGTTAACAGATCTACTCCATTCATAAATGTTAACGTGTACTATGTAAGTTTTAGGAATTTAAGAATAAGAGAGTGTACCTTGGTGCGATAATGTGGTCTCTCAATTAGTTTTCAAAGGGAGAATGTCAAAGTTTCTAACACTTCTTACACTATATCACAATAGTGTTCTTACTTTTTCACACACAAAAATTTTGTATGTTTCTCCCTTCACATCTAACTGATTATCTAATTGGGTTGATTTTTTGAACCTTTCCAATTGGGCTTAAGTGTGTGGCTTAGAGTGGGACCAAAAATGACCAATAAGACACTAGCTCCAATGGGCCTTGGGCTTTTCTGTCAACTCTTGACAAGTCCAAAATTACAATTAACTATATTTAATACCACTATATAAATATAGTTGCACTCTAGATCTTATTTATAAATTATATCCCAAGACTTTATTGTACATGCAACTCCTTTATAAAATATTCGTAGTAATACAAAGTCATGAATGTAGACTGCCACTTTGTAGATTATTACATCTTAATTCCTTGAGTACCTAATTTAATCCTTTTAATTTATTCATCATATATTTATCAAATCCAATTCTATAAATATATACTTTAGTAATTTCTTACTAAAGTGGTTAAGCCTAACTCTCTAAATAACCAAACTCATTAAACTTATCTCAATGAAATATTTTGTATCTCCGTTAAGAGACTATGAACTCCATCTTGAGAATATATGTTCCATCGACACTAAATGTGGCTGCCCAACATACTGAAATTTTTATCGTTTCTTTAGACCTCACTCCTGATATATCAAAGCAACTTACACCTCATGATCAAATCCATTATTCTCTCAAGATTAAGAGTTCATGCAAATAGAAATCGTGAGTTTATTATTCATTTGACAGTCGCTAGAAGAATAATAAATCTCACAGCGGTCCAATTCAATATGTTTTAACTCTTAAAACATATCAACATACCAACTAGAAATCTCCATTTTCATGATCAAGACAAATCATCTTAGTTGATATGTTATAGTCTTCGCAGATGAAATGCTCAATTTCATCACCAACTACGAACTAAAATTCTGAGTTTATAAAGAACTTGTGATTTATATCTTCTGTGACTAAATCACATAAATCACATACTATACATCTCATGGACTATATGATAATGTCCCAATATTCAAATTACCATTATTTTTAGATAAAAATAAAATAACTTTATTAATCACAACATAATGCCATACCTAGCATCATACAATAGGATTTAAGGGCACACATCCTAACAATAGTCATTGACAAAACATAATCAGTTCAAGAAAATAGAACATAATAGAACTCAAGAAATTGAAAAAAAAAAAAAAAAAAAAAAAGGAAATTAGGGAAAAAGGTAGCCAAACCTTAAACCTTGATTGAGTAATGCAACAAAACCAAGTTCTCACTCCCAAATTAAGATAGATAAATAGCTTTTGCTTTAGGTTTTCATTTGTTCTGCTATTAAATTTCTATTGCCAACAATGCTTAGCTTCATTTAAAGTCACACATGACCAAGTATATATGTTGAAGAGCATTCCAAAGCAAAAACAAAATAAAAACTATAATCAATCTATTGTAAAAGCTTGTTAACAAAAATTTTTATATCTGATCATGAGTTTCACTTATAATTTTCCTCTTTTTTTTTTATATATGAATTTTTTCAAAAGATAAGAGTTGTGAAAATGATAACCTGTGCATAATTATAGAAATACGTGGAATGATGAGAGTATATACGATTCTACATAATTGTAAAAATGGTTTCATTAGAAGCAATAAAGTTATAAGATTTTGATATCATTATGTTTCTTTTAAAAAAAAAGGGGGGAAGAGAAGAGAAGCAATGGAAAGAAAAAGTTGAATTGCTAGATCTATATATCTGAGCATAATATGAACCACATTTTGATGAACACTATGATGAGAAATCACTCACACTTATCATTACCCTTTTCATTATTATCTAACAATTATAATCTGGTCTGTCTCTATGGGTAAAACAACATAGTGTTCCACTAAGCAATTGATCATGCACTCAACTACTCAAAAGATGATGAGAAGAAACAATAGCCTATGTAATATTACATGCAATACTGAAATAACTTGTATAAGATTATCAAACTTCTGTATCAAGATTGTGCTTTATTGCTTTAACAATTTACCTTGAAAATATGAAAAAATGGTGAACCATATTTAACATCACTACATTATAGTCATGATACAAAATATTATGCAAAATTCAATAAACATTATAAGGAAAATTTTGATGCATATAAGCAAATATATAACTGATCTAGACAATCACAATACAATTAAATACGCTATACTGACTCAGTCGAAAAATAAAAATAACTAAAAACAAATGAATCAGAGATGTAAAAGTACCCTTTCCAAGCTTTCCAATTTGTTTCATAGCAATAGACATAACAAAATTATTAATAAAACATGAAAATTCAAATAAAGTTTAACCCTTTACATATTTAACTTAGCTCTATCTCTATGTTACAACAGGAATGAAAGAAACTGGAAAAATATAACTATAAAAATTTAATGTTTCCTCATTTTCTTTTATATATAGTGTGTGAGGACACCATTTTCATTGATATAGATTTAATATCATGCTATATGCTCATTGTAAGTAGGTACTCAGTACATTTCTGAGTAAAGGGAGGTAGTAGTCTCCAAATTTGTGAGAATGTTCCTGAAAGTCAAAATGGAAAATTGCTATCAATGTACAAAATGCAATAAATCCATCCACCTTCCAGCTACTAATTCCCTCTCAACTACACAGAATAAAGAAGCCTGAAACTTGGAAGACATTTCCAAAAGATAGTTTAAGCAATCTACATAATTCATTCATTGAAATAATCATAAATCAAATCCTAATTTATGGTCAAGTGCAAGTTTCTTCTCGACATTCTCTGTTTTTTAAAAAGAGTTTTGAGAGAGGGCTTGTTTTTTTGTTCTTTTGAAGCATGGTAGTATAAATCTCAGTCACAACTCTTATGCGAGTCCGATTGACAACTATAATCAAACACATTCAAGGCAACTCATCAAATGACAAAACACCCAAATCTACTTTTTAATTAGCACACATTGTTGCTTTCAACAGTATAAAGATAAATTTTAATGAAGAGCCATGCTATTTAGTGCAATTAAATCTTCGAATTGCTTCAAAAATAAATCATGAACTTATGCAAATTATTCTATTAAAAAAACGCAAATCAGAAAATTTCAAAACTGTGGTGCTCTGTGGTGCTTACTAGCTTCTCTTCAAACTTGTTTTTGCCAAAAATCTTCAGTTGAGCTTCAACACTTTCTGATTAAAATCCACTTCGTTCTTCAAACCCACAAACACCAAAAAAGAATAAATGCTACAGAGACCACAATCATAAATCAACAATCATAATGTATATTTGAGGAAAAACTCACAAAATCAAATCAAGTTCAAAACTTCGAATACAAATGGGGGAAAAAAAAGGAAAAAACCAATTTAATTATCCTAAAATCCAAAAAATCATATATAAGAATATAACCCATATAGGCTTATAGAATCAAAATCCCATAACCTTGCTAGCAAGAAAAGTATTAATATAATATATACAAACATATATAAGAACCGTATACAGATATAAAAAGAAACCAACTTGAACTACCTGATCCTAAAACCCAAAAATTCATTTATAACCCAATTAGCAAATTATGGTCTTTCAAGGAAAAAAAAAAAAAAAACCCAGAAAATTTGCAGCAACCACTGTTTTAATATGTCAGGATAGTTGACAAACATGAACAACGAAAATTTTTCAATAATCCTAAACAGGTAAATATCATAAAATTAGTATTTTAAAAAATTATTTATGAAACATTAAAAGAAACAAAAAAAAATGTAGATTTACAGAAATTAAACACCAATTCAATAATTAAAGAGAAAACGCAATTAGAAAAAGACCTCTCTTTTCAAATCCTCATAGTACTTCACGTTGGAATCGATGGTGGTTACAGAAGGCTGATCTAAAGCCTCATCAGTTTGTTTTTCCTCTTCGTCTTCTTCGAGGCGATCTGATGGCATGACAGCAGTAGTAGTAGTGTCGTCGTCTAGGGTTTGTTTAGGGTTTTCTTCTCTAGTAGTAGAAGGGTTGAAGTTGAGTTGGTCTGATGAATCGGTGGCCATTGTGTGAGAGAATCGGAGATTGTGTGAGAATGGCACCTCTGATCGCTTACTTCTTTCTCATCTAAGTTTTGAATTTTGATTTTGGGGAAAGAATATGGTTTTGATTTTTGGGTTTTCCGAGAAGAGAGAGGAGTTACGGGTTTCACTCCTTTCTCCTTGAAACGCGTTGCCATTGTTAGGATCTCTCGCTCTCGCTCTCTCTGTGTGTTAGGGTCTTCGGCGCCTCATCTCTCTCTCCTTACTCCGTGTACCAATCTTTCTTTCTAGTTTTTTTTTTTTAAGTGGTTAGTTTCTTTTTATACCAAAAGGCTCCCAAACAGTGTTTTAACATAGTGAATCATTGTAATTTTTTGTTTTTTTCAAACGCACTGTACGGTTTTTTAAAGAATAAATTGTATATGTGGCAGCATTTTAAGTGGCCTTTTTTTCCTAACATGACAGCGCCTCCTTAAAGGCTTCTACTTTTATATATAGTATTTAGATATGATATAGTGTAGCGTTTTAAATATGATACATTATGGGTGGCATTCACTATAAATAATAAGGTTAGGTCCCCTTTCTATTAGGAACCTAGTGGTTCTTAATAGGGATGGATAGAAATTGTACGGAAATTGATAAAAATTGTAGGGAAATTGACTTAATTCGAGATAGTCACCCTCTATAGAGAAATATTAAGAGAGAGGGAAAAAAGAAATGCACTAAGTAAACAATTGGTTTATTCTTCATTGATTAAAATGTGATAACAAGTAGGTATTTATAGAACTATAAACTATTCTATTGGCCCATGTAGCCTTATTTTGATAGTTTTATTAGTCTCCATGTGCATTAATAATTTCAACATATGTTAAATATGATTAACATGCTTGAAATTATAACTAACTAAATGCAACATTACAACAATTATTATCTATATACCACCTATAGGAGTTCCTAACACTCTCCAATCTTTGAAGGTTAGACAAATCCAAGGACTCGTTAACTAAGGTGGCTTGCCCCATCTAGAATGGGTCTTCCCCCAAATTGGTTGGTGGAGGGGGTTAGGGGGAGGGCAAGGAAGAGCTCAAAAAAGATGACCGAAGGAGAGCTGAGCCAAAACAGGAAAGCTTAGAAGAGTCAAAAAAGATGACCAAGGGAGAGCTGAGCCAAAAACCAGGTTGACTACAAAAGAGCTTAGCATAGAAAAGTTGAGGAAAGATTACTAAAGGAGAGCTCAACCAAGATGACCAGATAAGAGATTAATATAGAATAGCTCAACATAGAGGAACTTATCAGGGAAGAGAGAGAATCTAGATGTCGCAAATAATAGGTACCTCGATTACCCCAAAATTAATATATCATGTTTTGATGTTGTTTTGAGAAAATCGGTTCTTAAAAATGACCACGTTCATATAAACGATCAGCCTTGCATAATAGGTCATAAGAATGAATATAGCCACAAGATTGGCTGAGCATACCAGTTCATAAAAATGACCATAGTCACAACAGTGGGAAAACAAACCAGATCATAAGAACGCATGCAACCTCATTGCCTGAACAAACTAGGACTAACAATTACCAAAGCCACAAAATTAGCCAGCTAAACTAGGCTTTAAGATTGACAATGACCACGACCACGAGACTGGTTGGGGAAATCAGGTCATAAGAATGACCATAAGCAAGAGATTGGAAAAGCAAACCAAGTCATAAAAATGATCACAACCACCAGATTGGCAAGAATACTAGGATCTAAGAATGACTGCAACCATGGGATTGGTAGACTAGAACAAGATTTAAGAATGACTACAACCAGAAGAGTGACTGAGCAGAGCAAGTCATGAGAATGACCACAATCATGAGATTAGCCAAGCAGATCGAAAAACCAAAATGGGAGCCAAAATTTTCCAAGTTTTCAAAGAGAAAACTGGTTGTATTATCCAAACAATAGAATGGAGAAACCCAAGCATTAAGTGCAAGGCAAGGAGCAAAAAAAGTAGACTTCCTAAATAAATAAATGAAGTACAAAAGTACCCTCGAAACATGAGATTCCCTCCTCCATTAGACAAATCAGGCTCAAGAATGAGATAAAGTATCATATGAGCCACTCTCTCCAGGACAGCACTCTTGTTTGGTGGGACTAACCAATGGATGAATAGCACATGTAAAAATAAGCCAACTCAACATTATACTGCCAATACAAGCTAAAATACAATCTTACCCCTCAAAATTTCAACTGCCCACCAGCTATCTACATTTTTCCTCTTCCTCTGGAATCTAAGAACACAATTTACCTTTTCATCTCTCTCTCTCTCTCTCTCTCTCTCTCTCTCTCTCTCTCTCTTCCATTTTAGCCATTTTCTTTAGGGCTTTGACAACTCGCTTTTTCTTAATAGTTCTAATATGAAAGGAGTTATGGTCTGTAAATCTGGGCAAGCAAGTTGTCAAAACCCTAAAGACAATGGCTGAGAGAGAGAGAGAGAGAGAGAGAGATGAAAAAGGAAATTGTGTTCTCAGATTCCAAAGGAAGAGGTAAAATGTAGAGTAGTTCGTAGGCAATTGAAATTTTGAGGAGTAAGATTGTATATTAGCTTGTGTTGGTAGTATAATGCTGAGCTGACTTATTTTTACACGTGTCAATCATCCATTGGTTAGTCCCACGAAATCAAAGTGCTAACCTGGAGAGAGTGGCTCATAAGATACTTTCTATCAATATGGATTTAGTTTCATAATTTGGCTTGGTAAGTGGCAGTCCAATAGAGACATATGAAACCATGAATTATGCCCCCAACAAACGAATTAACCACACCTCATGAATTATGCAAGATTTGTACAAGTTATACCTTCTTTCGTCACCACTTTGTGGAAAATTATTAGGTGTAAGGACACAAATCAAGCTGGTGCAAAGTCAGACTTTCGGACCAAGCCAATGAGCCCTAAACAATGAATTTATAGAGAGCAGGCTTCTAATCTAGGTTTTTGGACGGTAGATAACACAAAAGTTAAGTTCAATCATAGAACACATGCGTACTTCTCATATATGGATGAAATATTGCTTCATATATTAATGCCGAGGACAATGTTTGGTGTTTCCTTACAAGTTCTCTCTGTAGTGTGTGTGTGTCCTCCCCTCTTCTCTATTTTCTTCCTTCGCCTTTTATAGGCCTGCACCCTTTTCTCCTCCCTTCCACGTGTAGTCCAGAGGCTCCCTTTTAGATACTTGTCCCATCACTCCTTCTTACCAAAGTCTTTGGCGATAAGTGCTAGGTTGAACTCCAGTGCTCAGGCGTCACTTCCTCATTAATGCGGCCAGAGAGGTAGGTATGGTGCCTTCAATGTAGTGGTAGCAGCTTTTTCCTTGATATTTGTTTGTTACTTCCCTTTAGCCCTTATTCTCGTTTCCTCAGTCGCTGCATCCAAGAACCTCAGTACGGACGCCCTTGAACCGCCAGATTATCAATATTGTCCTCGGCAGAAAGTCGCCGAGGATAAGGTCATCCTCGGACGTCATGTTCACTGGTACTATGTTCATGCATGGCACCTTTCTTCGTCACGTGGCTTCGTAGACTGGACTTATTATGTCCTCGGACTATTTTGTGATGCTGGGTTGGACTTTCCTCCTTGTGAGAGCCTTTAAGCCGGCCCAATACGTATCTTGGGCCCATAGGCACTACGTTAGGTATAGATATGTTAGATACCTATAACTCAATTGGTGAAATAGTATCTCTCTCCAAAAAAGCATGTTTTTTTTTACCGCCGCGCAAAGAAAATATTTTGTTGCGAATGAACAAGATATTGAGGAATTGTCCATACGTAAAATCATAATTATTGACACGGGCCTTTTCCACATAAAAAGGGAATCTTTTGGACAATTAGCTAGAGTAGCAGGTGTTGTAGCGAAACTAATTGCAAAAACGGGAAAATCAGTCACATAAAAATTACCTTTGGGGGAGATTCATTTGATATCCAAAAATTGCTCAGTAACAATTAAACAAGTGAGTAATGTTAGGGTGAACTAGAAGGTTTGAGTAGGGCTTGATCTAAATGTTGGCTAGGTATGTGTCTTGTAGTAAGAGTAGTTATGAACCCTGTAAACCATCCCCATGGGGGCAGTGTAGGGAGGGCCCGACAGTTACAACCCATTTACCACAATTGCAAAACTTAAGGAAATGGTTCTCCATTAACTAGCAAGCACCTGGAACCATCCCTAAATAGGAGAAAGGTACACATAAGCCAATATCCTAAAACGAAATATTTCCCTTCCCTTTTGTAAAGAAAGCTTAATCTCGGATTTAAGCATTCTAGAGCCCAAGGTTTCACCACCCCGGTGCCCTTTGATAAACTCTTCCGTATTTTATAGGTGTTCATGATCTAGATCATTTGTGCAATAATTGTGCATCAATAATAGAATGCGGAATTGTCAAACTAATAGTATGGCCACACCTAGTCTCTCTTAAAATGTTATCCACATTTATATTCATTGAGTAAGTCGCTTCGCTTGGACACACCCACTCCACTGTCAAGTCTAATCGAAAAAACTTAAGCATCTCATAGTTCAAACCCTTGCTGCACATGGCGGAAAAAGACAAGATGATTTGAAACTTGGATCCACCTGTCTTAAATTTCAACATGAATTCCAGATGATCCTCAAGGTGGAAGCACATACCCAATGGTAGATATTATGAACATTATCGTCAAGACTTTTTTTTCTTTTTCTTCTTTTTGAGAACGTTATTGTAAACCTTGGTATTCTTGAATCTTAAGCTTATTACTACTACCTTAGGCATTTGAAATACAAAAACCAAACAAGAAGATAGTGCAATTGAGGCAATGCCCCGTTACAAATCTACAACATAGTTGCATAACTTTTCTGCTAAGCCATTATCATAAAATTAGTTGACAATTATATCTCTTGTACGTATGAACAAATCGCTGAAAAAAAATCTCATTGTATATTACCTTTCATCCAAATAGAATGACTTGCAATTTTTCCCTTTTTGTCAAAGTATCACTTTCCAATCCGAGGACAAGGAGGCTATAGCATATCATGTTTCACTTCTGATGATGCACAAAAATCGTCAGTGAATTGATCGTCGACACACGTGCCAATGGATATACCTGAAGAACAAAAGAAAAGAACCAATCAAAGAGCATCAATGGGATACTGGCCAAAAACTCTTTAAGGGTTAAGTTAATGATGTTGGATAAAAATCTGGTTTTGTATCTCATACAAAACACACAGCGGAAGCAACAAATAAGGATCTATTTCATTCATGATTGACAACATGCACTCTATAAATTTCAGAATTTAAGAACAAGATAGCGTACCTTGGTATGGAGAATTTCAAAACAAAGATTAGAAGCACTTGGGAAAACTTTTAATCTTCACTCCAATTCCACTTTACGCCCAAGATGTGTGGTCTCTCAATCAGTTTCCAAAGGGAGAATGAAAGTGTGTCTCACACTCTCTCTTTTTCTCTACGAAAAATCGCGTCAAAAAATTCTGTATGTTTCTCCCTTTATAACTAACTGATTATCTAATTGGGCCGGCCTATTGGGCCTTTCCAATTGGGCTTTAGTGTGTGGCTTGGAATGGGACCAAAAGGGACCAATAAGACACTAGCTTCAATGGGCCTTGGGCTTTTTCGTCAACTCTTGACAAGTCCAAAGTTACCATTAATTATATTTAATACCACTATATAAATATAATTGCACTCTAGGCCTTATTAATAAATTATATCCCAAGACTTTATTTTACACGCAACCCCTTCATAAAATATTCGTAGTAATACAAAGTCATAAATATAGACTGCCACTTTGAAAATTACTACATCTTATCCTTGAGTACCCGGTTTAATCCTTTAAAGTTATTCATCATATATTTATGAAATCCAATTTCATAAATATATACTTTAGTAATTTCTTACCAAAGTGGTTAGGCCTAACTCTCTGAATAACTGAACCCATTAAACTTATCTCAAGGGAATATTTTATATCTCCATCAAGAGACTATGAATTCCATCTTGAGAATATATGTTCCATCAACACTAAATGTGGCTGCCCAACATACTGAGGTTTTGACCGTTATTTTAGATCTCACTCCTGATATATCAAAGCAACCTACACGTCATGATCAGGTCCATTATTCTCTCAGGATTAAGAATTCATGCAAATAAAAGTCGTGAGATTTATTATTCATTTGACAGTCGTTAGGAGAATAATAAATCTCACAGCGGTCCAGTTCAATATGTCTTAACTCTTAAAACATATCAACATATCAACTAGAAGTCTCCACTTCCATGATCAAGACAAATCATTTTAGTTGATACGTTATAGTCTTCACAGATGAAATGCCCAATTTCATCACCGACTACGAACTATAAATTTTGAGTTTACAAAGAACTTGTGATTTATATCTTCTGTGACTTTTCACATAAATCACATACTATGCATCTCATGAACTATATGATAATGTCCAAATATTCATGTTACCATTATTTTAGATAAAAATAAACAACTTTATTAAACACAACATTAAGTCATACATAATGTCATACATAGCATCATACAATAGGATTTAAGGGCACATATCCTAACAAATGATAGAAGAATCTCTAAGACCTCAAGAGTGCAAGAGTTAGGGAGAGTTCATGTACCTCAAGAAGGGTAAGGTTTGTGGTTTATATAGTGATAAAGAGCTGACTTGAATCCCTTGATAAGGGGGAATTTCCTTATAGAGAGAAGGATCCCAAGATATTTGGGATCGCCTTTCCATATACAAAAGATCTAATTGCATGGTAGGGTCTTTGGTCATGATGTACAAGTAATTTCCATGTAAGGATGTGTGAGTGGACACCGCGCAAGTCCCATGGTAACCCTAGGGTGATAGGTCGCCGAGATCAGGGATTGACTAATCCGTTGGCCCATGGGTTGGTCATCCCTTTCTAGGAGGTCCAGCACCCCCATACCAATCAGTCAAAAATTATCCTCATCAGCTGCCCCTTACTCCGTGAGTCGTCGGGGTGGCCAACAGGTCACGGAGTCGTCATAAATGCTTTGCCTTAGTGTCATGCGTCATAAATAGGAGTAATTATGTCCTTCTGACAGGGCTAAAGACACATGTCACTTTCTGATTTGAGGAGCAAAGCATCACAACACTTCGTTTTCCATGACAGACTGCTCTATAAATAGTCCAATGCCATTATTGTCCTTACCATTTGAACATTTTCTATTTTTGATCTCAGAACTCATTTGTCGATACTCCTTCTTCATCGGTTTTCTCACGTTCGTCTGCACTAGGTATGCCTCATTGGTTATATATATTTTCTTTTTGCCTTTTTGGTCTTTCTTCATTGTTAGCTACATACGTAGGAGGTAAAGTAGAATCTTAGTTTGCATTTGTCACTTGTAAGTGAGAGATGTCAGGAGATAGTGAAGCGACGAGTGATTGTACGCCATCAGTCCACTTGGGTTTAGATGACAATTTGTCCAATCCTAGGCTTGAGTCCACATCAAAGGGCTCGTCGATTTTTGATAGGGAGTTAGCATCTGATCCCCCCTCTAAGGAAGCTAGTCCCTCTGGGCGACGTCCCAAGGAGATTGTCCTTCCTGACGACTGGTCCATTTATGACTTTCCAATCAACATGAGTGATGAGGTCTTCAGTAGGTTGAAGCCTTGCTTCTAAATACCTGATGACATGCCCATTAGAAAAGCCAACATAGGGGAGAAGTATTATAATGGTAGGTATTCTGACGTATGTTTTTACAAGATCGCCTTCATAGCAAGGCTTCGTCTACCCTTGTCCACCCTACATCGTCGATTGGCCTCTTACATGGGCATATCTATCAGTCAAATAGCCCTAAATGCTTGGAGGATCTTCATCAAGGCTGAGGTGTTATGGGGTCAACTTAGTGGAAGACATCACTCCCTAACTTTAAAGGAGTTTTTCTATCTTTGCAAACCCCGTGAGATCTTTCAATCCAAAGGCTTTTACAATTTTGTGTGTCGTCGGGCCGCCCTAAGACTGATATCTGATATGCCTGACTCTAATCATCAATGGAAGGCTAGGTTTTTCTTCATGCAGAGGGTCAATTGGATGTGTCATCTCGACAAGTGGGATAGCATAGGGCCTTTTTATGACCACTCTTGAGGACTTTTGAACAAGTGTGGTGAATCGTCGAGACTATCTGGGTCGTCAGTTTGCACTTTTTATTTGACTAATGTACCCTTCTTGTTTCGTTTCAACCACAGTTTACCCGACGATTCTCCTTGAGCAAGAGGCATTCTTGGAAAAGGTCTTTAAGATACCCTTTGAAGAGCGGTCCTAGAAGAAGCTTGTCAATTTAGACACACTTCATGCCTTCTGTGGTGCACCTGTCCCTTCCGAGGAAGCCCAATGATTGGATCGTATCTCGAGAGTTCATAATTATTTTTGCTCGTCGCTTTTACTTTGTTTTAGTTTAAACTTGCACAATTTCTAACCCGTTCGTCAGTTTTAAAGATGGATTCCTTGAAGAACAAACAAGCTGCAAAAAATAGGCAGAAAGAGATCAAGAAGGCTGCCGCCTTGAGGGACCAAGGTAAGGGATCGTCGGCCTTGCCCCATCATGTCTCCAAAAAAAGGAAGCATGCCTCCAATGTTCAGTTGTCAGGTAAAGGCACCAGTGGCTCATCTGCTAGTTTGGAGTCTCGTCAAGTTACTACCTATGCTCGTCGCCATGGGATTGAGAAGGGTTTTATGACTTCCCAAGGCCCCATCACCCCTCCTCCTCTTCCTTTGTTGGTGAAGGATATGGAGTATGCAATGGACACTACTCGTTCCATAGTCCGGGATGCTGATCTGGACAAGTGCTCGAAACATGAGACTGACCTTTTGGATGACTTCAGTCTCCATGACATATGAGGGTACGTTGCATTTTATTCTATTCATCCCCTTGTGTAGATTCATCTCTTTACATGGACTCGTCCTTTTATTTTATTAGTCTCTTTTTGCAATTGATTCGTCCCTTTTCAATCAGGGCTTGGTGAGGATGTGAGCTTTGCAAACTATTGTGCATCTCGCGAGGTATCGATCAAGTGCCTAAAGGATCCTCTGGAGTCTGAATTAGATAACATAAAAAAGTTCAAGGATTCTTCTCAGACTCTTGGCCAGGAGGTGATTGATCTGAAGGCCAAGCTGAGTGGGATAACCCACTAAACCAACAAGCTGGTGAAGGGGAATGCCAACTTGAAGTCTGAGGTGGCTGGGCTCCATAAGCATATGGACAAAATGAAGGAGGAGGCCATTGAGGAGTACCAAGTGTCCCAACCCCATTTCAATGAAATGGGGGATTACTATGGGGATGAGTTTGAGGACTTCTACAAACAAGTTGTCCTTATGTTCCCAAACTTGGACTTCTCCCAAATCCAAATCAAGCTTAGTGCCCTGAAGACTCCTACCGCTGAGCCCACTCCAGACTATACGGAGACTGATGAAGGTGTTAGTGACCAACGGGCCTGGTGATGTGGCATACAACCCTGTGGACCCTCAAGCCAATAACCCCCCTACTGATCCTTAGAGATTTTTCCTTCTTGTACCATTTTCTCTCTCTCTCTCTCTCTCTCTCTCTCTCTCTCTCTCTCTCTCTCTCTCTTTAGTCTTTTGGTTTGTGATTTAAAGACAATGATGGTGCCTTGTTTTGGGCTTAAGTTATCTTTGCCCCTTGTTTTGGATTGACACTTATACTTTTCAACAACTTTATAAAGCTTTCTATTTACTTCATAATTTTTTTTGGCATTTTGAACAAGTGTTCATGCTCATCGGTTTACCCTTTGAGATGGGTTTTGAGTTTTGATAAGGATCAAGTGCATGAGGGCATCATTGATTGTCTATCCACCCTTTAGGATTTGATCAGGTGCACGAAGGCATCCTATGTGTCTATCCACCCCTTAGGTAGGACTTAAAATTTGATCGGGTGCATAAGAGCGTCCTTGATCATTTGTCCACCCCTTAAGTAGGACTTTAAGATTTGATCAAGTGCACGAAGGCATCCTTGATCACCTGTCCACCCTTTAGGTAGGACTTAGGATTTGATCAACTGTACGAGGGCATCCTTGATCATCCGTTTGCCCTTTATATAGGGATTTACTTTTTATAAACCTTTCCTCATTATAGATAATAATAACTTTATTTGAAAATAAACTGAATAAAGATGTTGATAACTTACTATTTGAGCAACCAAAAATTGGTATGTCAACTACTTAAAAAACTTAAAGAAAAGCAATAACATAAGCAATAACATAGGTTGTTGCTGGTGCGCTACTGATAGTATCTTCTGAGGTGCTCAACAGTCGAAGGATGGTGCAGCCTTTGCCCGTCAAGCGTCTTCAAGTAGTAGGTACCCTTGCTGTTACAATCAATGATTCTGTATGGACCCTTCTAGTTAGGTCCTAACTTCCCTTGCATGGGATCTTTGGTGGCCGTGGTTAATTTCCTTAAGACAAGGTCTCTGATGTTGAAATTTCAAGGTTTCAACTTGGCGTTATAGTGTTTGGCCATAAGGTCTTGGTATCTGGTCATTCGTTGCTCAGCGACCACCCTTACCTCATCCAGCAAATCCAAGTGTATACAGATCCCCTCTTTATTCTTCCCTTCCTCATAGTGGGCTATCCTGTAGCTTGCTATTCCCACTTCCACGGGGATGACAGCCTCACTCTTGAATGCTAGACAAAATAGTGTTTCTCCTATAGGTGTCCGAGTGGTTGTCCTATATGCCCATAATGTACTTGGTAGCTCATCCGGCCATATCCCCTTTGCCCCATCCAACCGAGTCTTGATTAGTTTAAGCAAAGATCAGTTTGTAACCTCAACTTGCCCATTGGCTTGTGGGTGGACGGGTGAAGAATAATAGTCCTTGATCCCCAATTGCTTGCAAAAGTCTCTAAACGCATCATTGTCAAACTATTTGCCATTGTCAAAGACGAGGACCCTAGGGATATGCTCTTCCAGACGAAGCTATGGACATTTTTCTGTGATGGTTGCCAGTGGTTCTACTTCTACCCATTTGGTGAAATAATCAATCCCCACAACAAGGAATTAGAGTTGTCGCGCTACCATTAGAAAGGGTCCCATGATGTTTACTCCCCATTGAGCGTAAAGCCATAGGGCATTCATTGAGGTGAATGGTTCTAATGGCTACCTCACAACATTGCTAAAGTATTGGCATTTGTAACATGCCTTCACGTAAGATTGGGCATCCTTCTACATTGTGGGCTAATAGTACCCTGCTCTTATGAGCTTGTGGACCAATGACCGTGCCCTTGAGTGGTTCCTACACACCCCTTCATGGACTTCCCTCATGACATAGTCTGCTTTGTATGGGATCAAACACCTAAGATATGGTCAAAAGAAACCTCTCATGTATAGCACATTCGCTATTAGCACAAAGCGTGCTGCCCAAACTTTCAATCATCAGGATTCATCGCAGTTTTTGGGAAGTGTCCCATTCTTAAAGGAGGAGATGATCGAAGTTGTCTAGTCAACGTACTTTGGAATAATTTGTATCTCAACTCCTCAATGGCGAGGGACTGCTGAATAAAGGATGGGACTTGTCAATTGATCATCATGTGTTCCGTTGATGTAGCTTTGGCCAATAAATCGACGTGCTCATTTTCTTCTCTTGGTACTTGTAAGAATTTTACCACAAAGGTTTAATTCTTCCATCTTCTGATAAGGTTGAGATACTTTTTCATCCATTTGCCATTGGCTTCATAATCCCTATTTATATGCCCGACGACAACTTGGGAGTCCCTATGAAGGATAATTGATGAAGCCCCAGTTGCTTTGGCCAAATCAAGCCCTATGAGAATGGCTTTATATTCGGCCTTATTATTAATCGTCGGGAATTAGAGTCAAATGGCACATTTGATTATGTCCCCTTCAGGGGATTGAAGGACCATTCTGATCCCTCTAATACGTTTGTTGGACTACCTGTCCGTCTGAACCTTCCAAGGGGTTTCCCCTCAATCGTTGGTTTTGCCCACTTAAATTCTGCAATGAAGTCAACTAAGGCCTAGGCCTTGAACACGGTCCTCGGGTGGTACCGTATGTCAAACTTACTCAGCTCTATTGCCCATAAGACCAATTGTCCGGTGGCCTTTGGATTTTCCATAGTTTTCCAAAGGGCTTGTCCATTTGAACCACAATGGTATGTGCTTGGAAGTATCGCCTGAGCTTGCGAGCTGCTGTGATCAAAGCGAAGGCTAACTTTTACATACGGGAATATCTCTCTTCTGCTCCCCTTAGTGCTCGACTAGTGTAGTATACTGGCAATTGCACGTGATCTTCCTCCCAGATCAGTGTTGAATTGACGGTTGTGGGGGACACGGCTAGGTATAGGAAAATCTCTTCATTGGGTTTGGATGGACTTAGGAGCAATGGGGACACCAAGAATGTCTTCAATTCTTCGAATTCCTTTTGACATTTATCAATCCATTCAAAAACTTTCTTAAGGATTCTAAAGAACAACAAGCATTTTTTTCGTTGCCCGTGAGACAATCTGTTAAGTGTCGCGACTCTTCCGTTTAGGCTTTGTACCTTTTTGATGTTCTTCAGGGGCTCAACTCTAGGATTGCTTGGATCTTATCAAGGTTGTCTTCAACACCCCGCTGGGATACCATGAAACCAAGGAACTTTCCCGATGATACCCCGAAGACACACTTGTTGGGATTGAGCTTCATTTCGTAAAGGCGAAGAGCTTCGAACGTCTCTCTAAGATCATTCAGGTGATGATCTTCTTGCTTTCTTTTCACCAACATGTCATCCATATATACCTCGACATTCTGTCCGATCTGCTGGGAGAATATCTTGTTCACGAGCATTTGGTACGTTGCCCCTATATTTTCCAATCCGAATGGCATGACTTTGTAATAAAAGAGGTCTTGGCTCATAACAAACAATGTCTTCTCTTAGTCTGATTCCTCAAGTCTGATTTGGTTGTAACCAGAGTAAGCATCCATAAAGCTCAACAACTAGTGTCCAGCCGTCAAATCCACAAGGAGGTCAATTTGTGGTAAAGGATAGCTATCCTTTCGACAGGCTTTATTTAGGTCGATGAAATCCACACACATCCTCCACTTCCCATTTACCTTCATAACCATTGCTACATTGGCCAATCATTCAGGGTAATAGACCTCTCTAATGAAGCCCGCATCCAACAGCTTATGAACTTCTTCGGCTATGGCCTTGTCCCTTTCTTGTTCAAAGACCCTTTTTCTTTGTCAAACGGGTGGAAAGGATAGGGAGACGTTGAGCTGATGGACCATGATGTTCAGATCTATCCTGGGCATGTCCTTATGGCTCTAGCCAAAGATGTCTAGGTTGTCCCTTAGGAAAAGGATCAACCCATTTCCTATCGAAGGGCTGGCTTACATGCCGATGTGAGTGATCTGATCTAGGTGTTCTTTATCCAAGGAGATGGTTTCTAACCCCTTCATCGGTTCTACATTCATTGTCGCTCCTCAATGTTCATGGTGGTTATTTGCTCGTCCATTTCCAACATAACACTCTTGGGCCGCTATCTAATCCCTGTGAGCCTTTCCTATCCCACACTTCATAGGGAACTTCAGTAGTAGGTGATATGTGGATGTGGCTGCCCTTCAAGTGTTGAGCGTTGGTCACCCCAAGATGGCATTGTAGGCTAACGAGCAATCTACTACCAAGAAGGTGACATCCTTGGTGATTTTCTGAGGATAGGTACCAATGGTGACTGGCAATAAGATAGATCCGATGGGCATGACCTTCTTTCCCCTAAAGCCTACTAAAGGGACATCTAATGGCATGAGTCATTCCTTACCAATCCTCATTTGTTGAAAGGTCGGGTAGTAGAGGATGTCAGCTAAGCTCCCATTGTCCACCAAGACTCTTCGGGTATTGTACTCTGCTATAGCCAGATTGATCACCAAGACATCGTCATGGGGATGGTGGACTCGTCGGGCATCCTCCTCAGTGAAGCTAATCACCAGTTCATCAATCCAAGTAAGCTTGTGTAGACTACCGATAAGCTAGACATTTTGCACCATCCATAGGTAGGTCTTCCTTGCCTTCTCTGAGGACCCAACCATCATGCTCCCCCTGATGATTACTCTTATTTCTCCAAGTGGGGCCCTGGGTCATTCCTTAACTCGTCGGTTTGGCTCTTGGTCCCTTAGTGGGTTTTCTCTTGCCCTTTCTCACCCCACAAATACTAGCAATCTTCCTTGTCTAATAAAGGCTTCTATCTGTTGTTTTAAGTCATAGAAATTGGAGGTTCGTGCTCATGGTTGTGGTGGAAGCGATAATATTTATTCCTTGGCCTTTTGCTTGAGTTGCCCTTCAACTTATCAGGCCACGTCAAGGCAGGGTCGTCCCTAATCTACATCAAAACCTGATCAAGCAGGGTGCTTGGCAAAGTGAAGTTGGCGATTTGTCTCGGCGGGGGTCTTGACCTTCTTTCATCCCTTTTGTCACTCGTTCAGGCTGCCTTTCTTCCTCTATCCAAATGGGGATCATCATGCTTTTCTCACTTCCTCGGTCCACCCTCTCTAGCAAACATATCCTTGGCGTTCATATACTTCGTGGCTCGATATAGCATGTAAGCAATAGTCTTTAGGTCGTTCTTATAGACAGAGAATAAGAACTTTCTAGATTGGAGTCCATTAGCAAAGGCTGTTGCCAGGACCTTATCATTAGCTTTGTTGATTAGTAGTGCTTCCTTGTTGAACTGAGTGACATACAACCTCAAGCTTTCGTCGTCCCGCTGTTTGATGTTCAAGAGGCTTGCCAAGGCCCTCTTGTATTGCTGACCTCCAATGAAATGTGTGACAAAGAGCCTGCTTAATTCCTTGAAGGTCGAGAAGGAATTAGGGGTTATTTTGCTAAACCATACTCGGGCTGGTCCTTTGAGTGTGGTGGGGAAGGCTCTACACATAATCTTATTTAGAACCCCTTGCTGGTGCATAAGGGTTTTGAATGACTCTAGGTGGTTGAGGGGTTCCTTTGATCCATCGTATGCTTCCACTTGTGACATTCTGAACTTGGCTAGAAGGGGGAAGGATATGACTGGTGCAATGAAGGGGGAATTGATGTGAAGGACTAGTTCATCCAAACTAGTGGACACCTAACCCTTCAGGGCATTCATCAACATATCCATCTTTTCTTTCATCATCTGCATCTCTTGCGCGATGCGCAACGTGCTGACTTCCAGCTTAGAGGGACAACTGGTATCCTGTTGGTCCCGTCTATTGACAGCATTGCTTTCCTCTTGGTCGTCCCTTTCTTGGTGATCATTCGTTGGGGGGCGATTGTTGTCGCATTCATCCCTATCCTGTACATCATTCTAATCATTTAGCTCCTGATCATTCCGCTGCTCCAACTGTCGTTCCAACTCATGGTTCTGCTGAGTGAGCCGTTCAACCGTTATGGCAAGGGTTTGCACCTACTTCTCCAATGCGTTGGTCGGGTTCTTAATCTCTTGGTTGGTAGTGGCCATTAATCGTCTCAGGACCATACAACTCTTTGTCTATGAAACGGCGATATAGCTTATCAATCGTTCCCCTATAGACGGCGCCAACTAACGATGCACAAAAATCGTCAATGAGTTGATCGTCAACACACATGTCAATGGATGTACCTAAAAAACAAAAGAGAAGAACCAATCAAAGGGCACCGGTAGGGTACTGACCAAAAACCCTCCAAAGGTTAAGTTATTGATAGAAGAATCTCCAAAAGCTCAAGAGTGCAAGAGCTAAGGAGAATTCACATACCTCAAGAAAGGTAAGGTTTGTGGTTTATATAGTGGTAGAGAACTAACTCGAATCCTTTAATACGGGGGAATTTTTTTGTAGAGAGAAGGATCCCAAGATATTCAAGATTGTCTTTCCATATACAGGAGATCTGATTGCCTGGGAGGGTCTGTAGTCGTGATGTGCAAGTAATTTTCATATAAAGATGTGAGTAGGCCCCGTGCAAGTCCCATGGTAACCCTAGGGTGATGGGCCGCCAAGATTGAAGATTGCCAGATCTGTCGACCCATGGGTTGGTCATCCCTTTTAGGGAGGTTCAGCACCCCATACCGATCAGTCAAAAATTATCCCCATCAACTTCGTCCTAGCTAGCTATCCGCATATTGCATTGACAAACTCTGCCCATTAAACATGGGCGGTGAAGCGATTGAGACCAGTGAGCCTCAAGATAATTAGACTAATGAACCTCAGAAGCAACAAAAATTCGACTGTTCTAGCCTTCTAGGATAGGCTGGGATAGTGAACCCAAAAGACGTGATTTCTATATAGAAAAAGCCATTAATGTTAAGTCACATCATTGGTCAGCAAACTCAGCACTTGTGGAAGCAAATACACGCATGAACTGATGAAGATAAGCTCTTAGTTGTAGCCACATATAATGAAAGACTGCACCAAGTCATTTGCAAGTGTAAATAAAAATGGCAGGTTTTAGTACTCTTATGACATTCAGTGTTGAGATATGACTAGAAAATATTTTTGCATGATCGTCTTGTACTTCATTGTATTTAAACCGTGTGGGCTCCTTCAGAACTCGTAAGTTTTAAAAGTAAAACGTGTTTGTTATATCTACTTGTGTGAAGAATCTTGAGCTTGTTTTAGTTACAATCCAGTGTACAAGCTACATACCCCATGTGTCCCCTCTTACACACATGTTAGCCACGGAACAACAAGCTATCACAGTATCACCTCTTTCTTAGACATTGATAATAAGCACAATTCAAGATTTACAAACATTTAAACTTCTATATAATATATATATATAGAAGCTGCCCGTTTAAGCACATTCACTATAGTCTCAAAATGGTACGAAGCATGACAATGAGGGGACGAAAAGAGCACCAAAGGGCACTTTGTGATGTACGTGGGCAAAGTACTGACAAGATTTGTCATCCCGCTTTCTATGTTGAAGAAATCCCACTTTCCAGCAATTGTTGGAGAAGGCTGCTGATGAGTACGGGTATGGTAGCCAAAAAAGCATTGTCCTTCCTTGTGATGAATTCACTTTCTTAAGGACCACAGGCTTCTTGGCTAGCAGCGCAAAAACATTTTTACATTGATTATTAGGAAACTTTAATAGTGATATTGAGTACAATAGCGACCTCAACAATATTGTCATTGACTCAATTTTGCTTCACTTCTAGTGATGCAATTTATATAAACAATTATCACAAACCAAACTTGTAATGTCACATTGATTTAACGCTACTTTGTCCCCTAATATATTGTGTTTCTGATCTCATCTCAGCTTAACTTTGAGTAGCTATATAGCTTATAAACTCATTAATTTATATATAAATATATATAGGAGGGAGAATTAAAACCCTAGACGTCTTTGTTAAAGTTGAATTATAAAGCTCGTGGCCTAACAAGTAGGTTTGAGTAGCATAAGTTTCTTTCTAAAACGATTTTAAACAAAATCCACCCGTCAAAAAATGCCATTCTCCTCTGTCAATTGTGGTCCTAGATCTAGCCTTACCCTTGTTCTTCCTTTTTACTTTTTTCGTTTTTTTTTTTTTTTTTTAACAAGGTAGATGATTTTCAAGGTACAGGTCAGATCTGTCTCAATAACTGATTTACCAACCACTGATTTGTGCACTTGTAATTATCAAAAAAAGAATTGTTCATTTGTAAGTAAAATACTTCTACTTTCTATGAACTCTGTAGGATTATATTCTGGTTTAGGTTTTAAGGCAAAGTTCTCTACTCTTTTAGCAACTGTACATACAGAAACAATGGAGATGGAGTTTCAACTCGCATTTAGCGTTGCACTTCACTTTAAAGTTGGGCCGTGATATGCGCCTACCCGTCCACCGTTCTGCCTCATTCTTCATGCCAGTCGTGTTGGTTATTCATTACATAACCTAATACCGAGAGAGAGCGAGAGAGAGAGAAAACTACAATGGCATTGTTCAACCATTCTGCCTCATTCTTTTTGCCTTTCTTTTTTTTCTTTTCTTTTTTGATAACTTTATGTCATTCATTACATAGCTCAAAACAAGCAGGAATACAGAACCCTTTAGCATGAAACAAAGAGTAAAAGAGAATAACCACAGTATCGAATAGCCTTTTTTTTTTTTAAATACAATTACCATATCTGGGAGAGAGTAAGATACAATGGTGTCGAAAGTTGAAAATATTCATTTGATTCTCCCATATCAAAAAGTATCTCAGATCGCAGTTTTTGAGTAGTGACTAGTGCCTAATAATCATTTTTCTCTGCAAAATAATATTTTATGTTGGTACGCAAAATTTCTCACTACAAAAGGAAGAAACCTCATAATTTAATCAAACTAAAGCTACAAATGTAAGACCAATTGGCTATATCCCTTCCTATGGCTCTCTTTTGATGCTAAAATCAGCACCAACTGCAGAGCCGTTCAAATGATGCCCAATGCAGTTCTATCCACTCCGCTTCAAGTCTTCATTCACTCAGACATGTTTATTCTTTTCTAGATTAGATGCAGCAAGCCGTTGTCGCTTCTTCCAGGCTGGAACCTTACCAGGGAAAGCCCACCTCAATAGTCTCTCCCAGGAGTAGCAGGCCAGATACATGAGTAGGGCCCAAATCAGTAGCTTATTCCTTAACCCCACTGGCAAAGGCACCAATTTCAACCAGTCATTCAAGTCCCTAAATAGATCGGAAGCTATAACTGTGAAAAAACCAACAGCAGCCAAGAGGGCATACAAAAATGGTTTGTTCTCAGAGACGCTCTGGTTAAAAGGATGGCCCATGTAGTTTACAGCAAAAGTGGCCACCTGGATCATCATGCTCACCATGTATGAAACTGTATTCACCAGGTTGGGATGGAAATCGGAGTCTGGCTCGATGCACTCATCAGGCATGTGTTTCTCAGCCTCATTTACAGAGGAAATCAAGAAACATAAGTGGATTGCAAACTGTCCCAAGAGAGAAAGTAAGACGTATGAGCAAAAGACATTTGGGTGGGGCCGTGCAGCTGATAGAGTGGGAAGGGGACGGGCATGTGAGATAAACAGGAAAAATGCAGCTGTGAAGACACCACTGATTGTAGCCTGGACATCTCCAAGCTTGACACCATCCAAATACATAACGCTCAACACATATGCTGTAGCAAGGCAGTTGAGGCCAAGTATTTTGAACATCTGGAGGGTAGTTACTAGAGTACTGCGACCCTGACGAATTATGTCAGTGGTTGGGGCAACTGATGCATGCTTTGCAGTGAATGGTGATGCCATTGAGGCATCGCCAAGCTTGACAACAGGAGCTGCATGACCATCACCCTCCTCATTTAGCTCATCCATCATCTTCTTCAGCTTTTGTCTTTGAATCTCTGCAGCTGTCAGATGGCGATTACCAGCTGAAAGGTTAGTATCTGATCTTGTAGTACCTTTAACTTTTGAAGAGCCTTCTCCATTTAAAATGGTAGCCTTTCCAGTTGCTTCCAATGTGGGCTTTGATTTTTTTGATTTGATGGACTTCATACTTTCATCCTTAGATTTTTCGGAGGATGAGTTTCCACTTTGACTTGGAAGCACCGCGTTCAACAAGGCAACTCCTACATCAGCCTGAAAACAAAAATAAATAACATGATTGAAATTGTCTATTAACAATGTAAATCCTTCATGCTAAAATTAGCCACAACCGAATTTCCGATCACAGCATAACCAATGAGAGAGAGAGAGAGAGAGAGAGAGCTTTGTGCAAATAGCATCTCATACTATATATATATATATATATATATATATTTGAAAATTTCCAAGTATATCTTCTATTGACAATGTAAATCCTTCATGCTGCAATTTGCCACAACCGAATTTCCAATCACAGCATAACCAATGAGAGAGAGAGAGAGAGAGAGACCTAGCTTTGTGCAAATAGTATCTCATTATATACACACACACACTAACCTCTGAGCAAGCGCATGAGGTTCTATTTTTTTTCTAAAGGTTAATAATTCCCATTCATCATTTTCAGGTCTGCATTTTTCAATAACAAAAATACCTACAGGTGTGATGAAAACACAAAATCTAAAAGTGGATAAAGCAATTTGAAAACCAACAAGAGAGTGGTCTCGTATTGTAGGCAATGTTTCAGTGGGAATTAGAGATATTTTTACCAGATTGTCCTCCAATCTTGTTTGTGCTTAAACATAGAGTGTAAGGGTATTTTTGAAGCAAAGAAAAGTTCATCCCAAATAGGGTAAGTCTCTTAAATAGTAATATAGATAACTGCAATTCTAAACCTAAAGCTACTCTGGCAGGGTTCTAATACAAAAGCCAACAGAAGCAGCTTCCCATATTGGGTAAAAGTGAAAACCTATAGCTGCAGAATTAGGAATAATGGCACCAGAAATAATATTTTTTCCGTAAACCCAGAAACAAAGTGAAAAGAACCTGAGTAAACTTCGCAGGCAATCATTGGCTGAAAGGAGTCACTTATAAATAGGCAAATAGCAGTGTAATCGAAATATCAGTTTTAACAGTTCTGGTAGGGTGGTTTAACCAAAAATGTTGTGGGTGGAAATCTGGTTGGAGTTGAGTGTAATATATCATCCCATAAGAAAAGATAACTTCTGAATTCTGATTTGGGAAAAATAAATATACATGAAACTTGAAAAGATTAAATGAAAAAGAAATAACTATCTTTAGCAACATATTACCTGCTTCAGTGCTCCAACATCATTAGTTCCATCACCACACATCAATGTTATCCTTCCCACTGTTTTAAAAGTGGTCATGATCAGTTCTTTTTGCTCAGGAGCAACTCTTGCAAAAACCTGAGACAACAATCCAGATATGCATTACAAAGGCTACAACATCAACAACCAGTTCTAAACATGACGTATGTATGAATCAGAACCTTCACATGAGGAATGACTTGTAAAACAGCAGAGGACTGTTGTAACATCTCAATGCAGTCCCCACCGACACAGAGATCATGACTCTCTGATAAAGCTTCAACCTCTTTCTCACTGAAATCAATTACACTTCTTAGATCAATCCAAAAAACAAAAAGTAAATCATAATTTGAAACAGTGCTCAACAAACTGGTAAAGCTATTTAAATGACTTCATAATACGAGATAAGATGCATGAAGCCACAGGACATGAGTTCAAATAAAACAGTGTCCTATGCAAGTTTATTAGGATATAAAGCCAAAATGAAATATAAATCAAATTAAACAAAATAAAGGCAACCATGATAAGAAAGAAGGGGGGCCACCAGGGAGAAGAAGGAATTAAACCTTCACCTGTATTGAAACATCTCAGTCTCATCAGGAGATATCCACTCATACCCGTCACTGTTCCTCGCTGGACCAAGAATCAATGCTGGTTTTGATACAATATGAACTTGACTAGCAACATGGCAAGCTGTCAGAGCTTGGTCACCAGTAATCATCACCTGTCGATAGGAAACAGTGTCTTCATGTAGATATTTACAACTTAATTTCTAAATATATATTTGAGCAGTAGCCCAAGCAGACGAGGGGTGAGGATTGGTGTAGATTTTAGATTGGACTAAGTATTGAAATAAAGATTAAAAAAAAAAATAAGAGGCCTTGGGAGTCCATGCCTAGTTACTGTCTCCGTACCAAAACCTTCAGGCTGAAGACAAGAGGCCTTCAGTCCATGCCTAAAAGTTTGAGCATCAATTAGATGAATTGCCAAAATTTAAAAAGAAACGTGAATGATCATTCTGTCATAAGCGTGTTTTACCAATTGATATTCATGGGAAAAGCAAGTCTCTTATGGCTCCATTTGTTTCAATGGAAAATATTTTTCACATATGCAGATGTTTAGGGTGACTGAAACTGTTGGTCAACCTCGACTCAATTTTAGGGTTGACAGTTAAATTGAGGCACTTTTGAGTATAAAATGTTTAACACTTTCATTTGCAATCATAACATTTTATGCCTCACCCAAAACTCATCAGCCCAATCTCGAACCCCCCACGCCCACTGTCAGTAGCCAAACCACCACCCTGCATTGATGTCGCCAGTCTCCTGTCGCCACCACAGTCACCAATCATGTTTTTTTAATCTAAACTTCTTATTATTATTGTGTGTTCGGGAGATGAGAACGTGGAGAAAATATGTTTTGCATAGCATTTTTAGGAATGCAACCAAACACTTGAAATATTTTCAGGAGCAAGAACACAACCAAAAACTTGAAAATTTTTGCTTTTCCGAAAAATATTTTACATCAAAACAAACAGAGCCTAAAAGTAAAATTTTAGGGATTGAGGGATAAATGTGGATGGTAACCTACAAAATCCAAATCCATCCCTAAAAAGACACTTATCAAACTTATTACCAAATACAGCTCTTAATCACACTAGCAACTTTTTTTTATCCGTAACAGATAAACCAATGCTACCACGATTGACTTCCACGGTTCCACCTTTTTTGGACACATCCGATAGGTGGGTTAAACTTCTCTCCTCACAAACAAGGAGTTGAGGGTGAAGTCATAGATTCAATCAAGTATGGGTGCCTGTTTTATTTGTCAATCAAAAAAAGAATAGGTAAGGTATATAAGAAAAGCGTCCCTTACCAAGTCATGTGAAGATGTTTTTAGTTCGGACAAGACAGTGGCTGAATCTGCTCTAATAGGACAATTGAAAACCTGACATATTAAATTAAGAGCATTTATTAACAATAAATATGATAAGTAACAACTATCAAGCAATTGTAATAAATCTTTTTTTGGGGTATGAAACAACTCTTAAGCATTTGCTGCAAATATTTTTCTACCATAGGAAAGTGATAGATACTGCATGTAAATAGAACGGTTTATTGTTTACCGCAAAACCAGCGAAAGTAAGGCCACTCTCCACTATATCCCTGTCCAGGCTTCTAGCTTCACTAACCTTCATGCAGAAACAAAATAAGCAACAAGTCAAACAAACATATATAAATAGATTGAATGATTTATTGGAATAACTAATGAATTAATGCCTTAGAAAGAGGAAAACCAGTGGTGTTCTTGATCGGAAGAGTAAGAAGGGCAGTTTTTGTGATTCTCACTACTAAAACACACCTTTAGACTTCAATTTAGCTCCGAAGTTAGAGAGTAATCAAAGTGCCATAACAGTTAATTTTCAAAACCACACGACTCAGGTTGACTTTTTGTTAATATTATTACTACATATTAATTCCACTTTCAAAACTCCCAAATATCAGGAGGAAGTAGAAACTTCAGAAAATACATTTTATCCTTTCCAAAATAACTAAAGGAGTGAAATATATAGAAGTAAAGGAATGAGAGAAAAAGGGTTCACAAACATGGCAAAATAACCACATGCGTTTTATGCTTAGCCTAGAATTGCATACAACTATATACACAAAAGCACATCAAAATTTCTGACAAGTATATTATAATTGAGTCAACAACAGTTACAGTGTCAAATTACAATCCCTCCCTCCCCCTTTTTTTCTAAAAAGAGAACATTGAGCTGAGCATATTTCCCAAAAAAACTTGTCCACTTTTGAGGCAACTCTTTGATGTTGAAATCTTGAAAAGATGGATTTTGTCATTTTACACCCAGCATTATAGATAACCAAAACAATAAAGAAGTCACTCTGTCACTCTAAACCTGAAGCAATACTTTATATTTTTAGAAAACAAAAAATACATTAGTCAAAGATAAGACACACACTTTTCCTGAAAATAAAATTTAATTTAATTTTTTTTTAATAAAAAAATCCTCAACATAGTGGAAAACAAAATCCTATGCCACTGGGTAGAAAATAAATCTCAAATTCTTACTGTCATATCTGGAAGGGACTTGAAAGCAAGAGCCAGAACACGAGACCCTTGACGTGTATATTTCTTGTAGGTCTCAACATATGATGATGGCACATCAATGAGCCTATCCTGAATAGTTTCAGGGGCACCCTGCAATGAGATTTAATGAATTTTATCAGTAGAAGGGTAAAAAAAATCCCTACAAAAGGAAAAAAAGAAAGAGGACTGAATCTCCAATCGCCTCTATTTGGATTTTTTTATCACTAGCAGGATACTGAACAATAATCAGCTCAACAATTAACAAGGGTAACAGAGGATCCCACAATGATACAGTATTTCGATTTCTAAGTTTTTACACAGATTGAATTAATCAATAAACTACATGGAGAAAGGATGTTCAAATATCAATCTATTCAAGCCACTTGCAGTCCAGAAATTCCAAATTATGCTTATGCAGATACTTGCATTGTAAGGAACATTTTCATAGTAAAATCAACCAGAAATGTCACATTTTGACATTCCAACAAACTAAGAGTACCAAGCCATTGAGTATTACTGGGAGTTAGAGGAGTGGCTCATCAGCTTGAGTTCATAATGCCTAGGGAGGTGTTGGCCAAAGTACAAAACCTAAAACAGCATCCAGAGAACTCAAGGATAACCTTTAGGTAGTATTTCAAGAATTACAAAAATTCTTGGGAATTTTTGAAAAACTTCTTTTTCTAATGAAAAATCTTGACGTTATATATCATGGCATATTCCCAAATACATTTTCATATCTAACTATAAAATTTTCAAAATTTTACCATAAAGTACACAATAACTTCTTACTTATAAGCTACCCGATTATGCAAGCATCTAGTAAAATACATTCCTAATCCCTATATGCATGATACAAATTGCAGGGTTCACGAATAAAACAGACCTTCACAAAAGCAAAAAATTCCTCCTGAATGCGAACAACAACTGCCATTCTCTTCAAGTGGGATGCAAAGTGGTGTCTCTGAACAATCTGAACAGCATTGCCACTTCCCCTGCAATTTATAACATGTCATAAAATCATTAAAAAAAAATCTATTTATGCAGTGATTGGCTTCAAGACTTTAGTGGCTGTTTCCACCAAAATTAATAGACAAAGATACAGTCAATGACCAGCTGAGCTCTTTTGGTTAATTGCTTCCTTCATTTGTCTTTACTCTGGTTCTTAAGTGATTTTTTTACCTTCTTATGCTCTTTTAATAAAAGTCTCTTGCTACATGTTCTTTAACAAAAAGAACATGGAAAGAAAGGAACCAATAACCCAATAACAGGAGCAAAAAGCGTAGCTAAAGGAAGGAAAAAGATAAAGAAAACGAATACGTGTCCATAAAATCACATTCCAATCTCAGATTAAAAAATGAAAATAAAACTATATATAGAAAGAACGACCAAAGAGCAATAAGACTAATGATATTGAAATGTCACAGCATACCTTTTGGGCATGGCCTTTTCATCTGACTTATAAGTCCAATCAATTCCCTTAAGTGCAGCCTTCTCTAGAGGATCACCTACCTACAGGCAACAATTCTTATTAAATTGTCACAAGAGTGGGCCTACAGGAATTTGTGATATTACAGCAACAGGAGCAATTATTAGCAAATAATTTTCAAATAAAAGATTGAAAATAATGTTCATTAGTGAGACATGAAACATAAAAGCAAAACTTCAAGTAAAATATGAACAGAATATGATTAAAAAAATGGAACTTTCTAACATAGCAAGGACTCAAAGTAGCATACATGCTGAACAATGCCAGCAGGGAAAGTCAAAACTACTCTTTGCCAAAGTATGTTTACTATTTTGCCAAAGGTGGATGTAAATTTTCAACATATAGGTTAAGGGTTCCATTCTCACAGACAGCCAAATTACACAGGGCACAGCAAGGATTCAAAGAACATACATACTGAACAATGCCAACAGGGAAAGAAAGAAATAATCTCTGCCGAAGTATGTTTTCTATTGTGCCAAAGTTGGGTGTAAGTTCTTAACAGATAGGTTGAGGGTTCTTTTCTAACTGATGCTATTCTCGAGTTCCTAGTTTCTAGTAAGGGGCCTCTTCTAAGAAAGTAGTCTCAAACAGTTTAACAACAACAGGTAACTTGAACCAACCAACATGAGTAAAAAAGAAGGATGAAGTGAATGAAAAAGAAGATACAAATCAATAGTTGTGAGCCATTTAAGGCTAACAAAATCTGAAGCAGCAGTCTCTATTTCATTTTCTTTCTCATACATACATGGCACATCCAATCTAAATGCCACAAGCAAACCAACCAGCCAAAAAGTAGGACCATAAAAGCACAAACTACTTGTAAGGAAAATTTATTATAGGTTCTCCATAAGGGAGCTGACAGACATTCAATAGTGTATTCAAATATGATTGCAGAAAAATGGTCACAGTTAGCATTCCTTGCAGACCAATGATACTTGGGTAATCACATCAAATTCATAATAATCCTGAGATTGTTAATAAAAGAATTCTGGTGCCAAGCACTTGACTAAAATCCTATGCTGTGAGAAGTGCAATTCTTTACCAAAATACACTATATATATATATATACGAAACAAATAGCTTTAGAAACCCAATGTAATTCACCATCCAAGTACAATAAAAAGGTTTGTCACAAAACTGAAAACCATATAAAAATTACTTAATACTTATTATCCAAACAATGACATCTGCATACCAGCTTGTTGTCCACATAAACAAGCGCATGGCAAGAAGCCAGAATTTCCACTGTGCGCGCAGACACATTAGACATATCAGATTCTAATTCCATGCTACTAGTTAATCCACCAACTCCACAGAACTCCTGGAAAGAGCCAAAGACAAAAGATCTCATAAAAGGAAACCAAAAATATATGAACAAAAAGGCATATATGAATAATAAATGAGCATCAAATCCTGAGCTCCATAGGTGCATACCATGTCATCTGATGTGAGTGTTCCAGTTTTGTCAAAACAACATATGTCAACCTGGAGAGGGAGAAAAAAATTAAAAACATTTAATGTACTGACAAATCAATATATGCATTAGCAACAGGTTTCTCAGTTTCATGCCACACTTACCCATACTTAAGTATACAACCAGGAATAGAGAAAAAGGGTGACATAACAGATGATGTATAAGGCCTAGCAGAGTATTTTAAATGTGGATGCCAAAGCTACTGCTCATAGCATATTCTAAAACACTCCCAAAGGGAAGATAAGATAAACTTGTGACCAATCGCAACAATTTCAAAGATTTTCCAAATGCAGATTATTATCAGAAAAGAGCACTATCCCCCATGTAGGTAGAAACTTTACAAATAAAAACTGGAAACACACCTTTCCAGCAAATGGTATTCGGAAAGGCTCTGTACAAAATATTCCACGCCGTGCCAAAGCAATAAGAGATGTATTGACAGCTATTGATAGTTCCATTGGCAGCTCAGGAGGAATCACAGAAGTAATAATAAGTGAACAACTTAATAGAAGCTTGTACTTGCTCCTCGTAGGATCCTCTAACCCCTACATGAGTGACTTTCCCATCATCACAAATAGAAATCAAACACAGTAATGAACATCCATTTTATTCCCCCAAGGGAACCCTAATTTACCTTTTTAAGTACATAACCCGCAGCTATGAGTGCAAATACAACTAAGAACAAAATAAACAGCCCACTTTCCCAGCTGTTAGCAGTAACCTGAAAATATATGCAAAATAAAAAAAGGTCATCCCAGACATGGAATTAAAATGCCTATAAAGTAGTGTAATCACAGCTTGACAGAGAATCACAGATCAGTTACCCTCTCTGTAGAAAATAAAATTGTTCGCATCAATTTCCCCTGACTTGTTTCAAATCCAGTTCTCAGAACAACTGCTACACAACCACCATCAGGGGTCTTCAGAGGGAAGGTCTGTCTCCAGAAAGAAAATTAAAAGCATAACTTTAAAAGGCATGAGCATGTCCCACCATATTAAAAGATTTTTTTAACATTAACTACCTTATCAGGAGTATGCTGCAATATCTTAGTCCCACCAAATAAAACATGGCTTTTATCCCTCTTAATTGATAACTTCTCTTCAATTCCTCTTCCCATGATTGAAACCTGGAAAAAAAAAATATACTATCTTAATTTTTTTTTTTTTTTTTGGCTAAAAAAAACGAAACTGATAATAGAACCAACACCAAATATATAAATGCCCCAGCCTCCATATGCTTATGGGCCAGCAAAGACTCTGATAGAGATGAAGATGCAAATGTCCTCAAATATAAAAAGTTATGTTCTATTTTAGGGGAAATGTGAGCACAGGTGGGGGCTCTTCAATACCTATCTTCATTTACACAATAACATTTTATACTGTACAAGAAATAATTAAAATAGAACAGATACAGGAAAATATAAAGTCAATAATTACATATATTAAAGCAATCAATTTAGCTAAAAGGAAAATCATGAAGAGTTTAGGGCAGAATTACTGTAAACAAACGCAAACACAAAAGAAGAGGGAGATATAACCAAGCATAAGAAAGTCCAGCATGTGACAAGTTTGATATTAGTCTACTACAATTACATGAAAACAGTTCGTTAAATCACTACAGATACAATCGGCTTTTGGTTTTTCTTCTACTTCCTGTCTTTGAACGTAGATTCAGTTATTCTTATGAGGCATCTGAAGACAGTAATTCGTGTCTTAGAATGATGCTAACCATCAAACGCTAACACAAAGCAGCATAGCACCCAACAATATTGGCCAAACTCAAAAATTAACAATTAGGAAAAAATTTTAATAAATAAATATGCAGAATTTACTTATTAAACAAGAGGAAGAAGAGAATTTCACCCCACCCAATGAATTATGCAATGTCATGCAGGAAATAAGATTACCAAAACTTGTCAGCAAAATAAAGATTAAGTTATCAGAAAAAGGGAATCACCTTCCATTGTGGGGTAGACTCGCCTGTAAGAATGGCTTCATTCACAATAGCGCTTCCAGCTAAAATAAGCATGTCTGCTGGTACAGCCTTATCTTCTCCATTCGGGCCAGAATTGCGCCCAATAGATACAACATCCCCAGGCAGTAGATCAGTACCAGAGAGTTTAACCCACCTAAAAAATATCCGCATATAATTAGACAAGCAATTACGAAAATTATAATATAAAAATTAAAGAACCAGCTTAATTCACATCAATAACGTACTTCCCACACCGATACACCATTAGGGTCTGGCCATCAACTCTAACACGTCTTAGCTCAGTTAACGTCTTTAGCCGACTTTTTGCCATTGTTGACTCAAACATAAACAGCATGAACAGGGTGAACAAACTATAATACCAATATTCATCCAGACACCAGAGACCCACACAGAAGACCTACACACAAGGAGAGAAAAAAACCAAGGTAGCAAAAAAGTGAAGAACCGCATACAAACATACAAAAGAAAACTGCAAATGAGAGAGAGAGAGAGAGCTGACTAAAGACAACCTGAAATACAAAAAAGGGTTCCATGATGTGCTCTTTCATTAATTTCTGGAACGTAGGTTGTGGGTAATCAAATCTACATGACAAAGAAATGTAAACATTACAAAGGAGAATTAAATTAATTAAGCCAAGACCAATCTTAGAGAGACGAACTTCCACCAGCAATGTCGACCTAATATGAGAAGTAAAATAAAAAGTCGAAGATAGGTCCACAAATTAGATCTATAAGCCAGCAAACAAAACAAAAATAATCTCAAAAACAATAGAACCAATTATTCAATGAGAGGTTATTCTCAATCAACAGTATTTTTTGGGGAGTATCACAATCAACATTAGGGTAGACATAAAAATGAACATGAAGAAACAATTCGTTATTAAATATCAGACAAGTACGCAAAACACAAATGAACAGAGAAGAATGTAAAGCCTTGTCCAAATACTGACATACTTTGGAGCTCCTCAAAGTAAATATCAGATGGTGAATCTTAGTAGTTCATATTTAAAAGAAAAAAAGGAAAAAAATAAATAAATAAATATATATATATATACAAGAAAAAAAAATATATGATTTGAAAGAAGAAAAAAGGGTCCTAGAGGTTGTGACCAGAAGAAGAGGAAAGAAAGAAGCAACTAGAATCATAAACAATAATAAAATTAATAGAATTCGAAAAATATCAACTCGCAGGAAACCTAAGTAAAAGAAAATTAAATTCAAGCATAAATGAAGAATTATTTAACACCTTCCAGCCTCATTAGTAAATTACAGATTCCAAAATAACTGGTATCACCCCCCTCATATATAGGTAGTATTTGCTTATGCGGGCATATTAAGTGTACTAGTAAGTGGTAATCAACTCAATTTGACACATTCTGTCCATCCCCCTTTCTTTAATTAGGTTAGATGTGACCTTCCAATTGAAATGCAATTTTCCAAAAAACTCCCGAAACTGTTGCAGCCTACAGAATGTGAAAATTAATACACACACACGTGTGTGTGTGTGTGTACATATATATATAGCTGAACTTGTTTCCACCATACTTAATTGAATAATTGGGACATAATGATAGGTGGTCCTACCTTTTCTATACAGATATAACATGGGAACTAGTGTATATATTTCCAACCCACATAACACGTTAATGCATCTCAAAACAGCAATGAAGGCTAAAAAAGCAATCAATTTGTAACACGTAGAGCTCAAGATAGAACACACCAACAATCCACAGAAACAACCAGTGACATGATAACAAAAGAAATCAGCCATTTTCACAAGACATGACATAGCTATTCAGGAAAAAAAATTTATTATTTATATGGTCTAAAACTTCCATTCAAAGGTATGAAGAAGTAAAACCAAACAGCTAAAAAAAGGTAAGGTAAAGGGTAAGTAAAGGTAACCCACACATTCCGTCCCCATTTTTCAGTAGCAGCAAAAGCCTTAGCTTCGGAGCCATGGCCAGTACTTTTGAGATAGTATCCAAATGTTTCCTTGGTAGGGTAAGGAAGCTTGAAAAAGGTCTCCTTTTCCTTTGAGAAGATGAAGCATTGCTTTCTGAAATCAAAGTAAATCTCTTCCAAATCAACCGAGGATGAAGAAGAACCTGCTTGCTGTTCAAGAGAAAGATTATGTCATCAAACAAATGAATTTCACAACTTCACTTCAACAAGATTGCCAACAACATAAGCCAATAATACAAAGAAATAGATGGAACCTATTATCCACCACCACCACCCCCCCCCCTCCCAAACAAAAACAAGATGGAATGTATTATCTATCTACTATATACACTCCCAACTTAAGAATTATGTATAGGATACCTGACTTGAATAATAACTCCTATTTCATTCTCTGATTGAAATGATAAACCAAAAGGCAACAGTGGCAGAAAGTAGATAAAATCAAGGTTTTGTTGAGTCCAGTACTGGCATTGATGTCAGCACATGTATTGTATATTAAAAGTATTCTTTGTAAAAGGATGCCTTGCAGCTATATGAAAAAACCAAGGGAAGATAAAAACCCAATGAAAAGGAAAAAGAAAGATGCAATTATTTTTGCAATAACAAATTCAACAAACTCTTTCATCCTAGCTGTCATCATTGCTCACAAACTTCAATCTGCTTTGTTTTCCTAAATTTTAGGCACTTTCAGTTATCCAATTGCTCCCAATGACTTCATCCCCGCTTCATTATTTTCACCGGGTACCACTATACTTGGCCCAAAAAGGCACAAATTCCAGAACCTAAAGTATAAAAGACAGTGGCACAACTAACCACATCAAGTCACATGTTTCCAACAAGAAGCTATATCAAAGCTAAAATTCTCATTAAGAGAATTTGTTCAATGCTGGCTGATTATTGGTACCTAGGTTATACAAAGCAGGCATAGGTGTGGGTTCGGTTAAGGGCATAGGATATGAGTCTATTCGCCGGATATCACCATCAGGAGTTCCGAGCCAAGCCAATAATTGGTACTTAAGCTCATCTCAATGTGGTTCACCACTTGATGAAAGCTAGAATTGAGCTCAATGTTACATTCCCTTGTAACATTCGGTTTTTATAAGCTGGAGTTCAATAATAGTCCAAAATGTTGATATTTAGAGCCCACTAAGCCACAATTAGTTATAAAGCTTTATCAGCAGAAATTGACCTTAAGAAGCAAAACGACCTTTTTCTTTTTTGGCTATTGGTAATTCAGGACATCCCCATAGAGAGCCCATGGTTCAAACTTGGATCCCACCTGTGGTGAGAACCGAAGGTCTCTGCTAAGCCATGAGGCAGGCAGACCTTAAGAAGCAAATCAGCTTGATTTAAGTACGCACAGCATCTAAGCGCTAAAACCCAAACCTTAAAATTTCTTTATAATCACGGAAAAAATATTTTACAAAGAGAAAATTTAGTATATTGGACTTACTAATTTACGAAAATGAAGAGGCACTACTTCTTTAGAACCAGAAAATTTGGCTGGAGTTATTTTGCATGCATCAGCATGGTGAATGTCATTAACCTGCATACAAAAATAAACCCAATAAAACCCCTATAATGCATTATATACACATATGTTGACATATTTGTGAGCAATATTACATACCTTACTATATTGGACAAAGCATTTGAAATCAACGGACCAAGCAGTGAAAAGCCAGACCAGAATGTGAAGAGCTACAAGTCCACCTAAAACAATGACAGCATCCCCAAAGTCTATGCTAGGAACAACGGTAGTTAACCACAAAACATAAATAATAGTGAAAGGCCACACGTCCAAGCGCCATGCCCAGTGGCTCTTCCTTAACAAATCAACTTTATCCACCACTTTTCCTCCCACATGGAACTTCAACATCTCTCACCTCCAACCCCACTGGCCACTACACTAGAAGATTTAACAAAATGGTACAAGGATTAACACAAAAAGTATCTAACCATTTGGTTGTCAAGGAAGTGCATGCAATGAAAAAATAAAAATAAAAATCCAAAATTTTCAAATCATGAGCTTTTCATTACAGAGTGTAACAGAGAACTACGCAATCATAATTCAGCATTTTTGGTTTCCAATACGCCAAAATTCCAATTCAACACTAGAATATAATTGTGCACCACACTCAATCATAACAAACCGTTTGTTTGCCGAGAAAGTGAGAGAAAATATTAGGGAAAAAACATGAATAACGAATTGCAACTCTATGTTTCCCGATACAAAGATTAGGTTTTGTTATTTAAAGTGTGTTCCTTCACTTTTTTTTCAATCGAGATTGAAACTATTTAGAATACAAAGACACCAAATTTCTTCGTTCCACAATATTCCATCTTTCTTTTCAAATTCGTAAGCTTTCTCGACAACCAAACAGAGAATTAACGAAATAAATTTCTTACCTCTGAACGTTAAAAATTAACAAAAACATAAATTTGACAATTCAAAGATTTGTAACCCTAAAGTCGTCATTGATACATATACATAGAGAGAGAGATATATATATATATACACACACACACAGATATAGATAGATTTGATACGTACCGAGATGAATGAATTGAGAGAGAGAGATCCGAAACGAAACCCTAGAGTAGATCGGTGAAGGTGAAGTGAGTCACAGTATAGGAAGTTGGGAGCACAAGAAAGAATAAGAAAGGAACAGTTGGGAAGGGATCGTTTGCTTTTCTGGGCTCTCTCTCTATTTCTTTTTCTTTTTGTCCACGCCTTTTTCTTTTCTTTTCTTTTCTTTTTTTTCTTTTTCCGGGGTGAGTTATTTTCTCATCTCGTCTGCTTCCCTTGTATGTATGTTTACGTGTTTCTCATCTTTTTTTATTTAATTAAAAGTTTTTATAAAAAAATTTAAGGTAATTTAAAAATAAATCAATTAAGCATATATAAATAAATTGATAAATCTAAAATTTCTTATCTAATTTTTTTTGTAACACTTAAAATTCCTTCAAAAATCATCATTCATATCCTCAAAATAAAATTACAAAATTCAAATTATGTGTAATTGATTGGTTTATTCAGAATGTTTTTGTGATAATGACTAAATAATTTATTTTTATATAATTTTAGGATTCTCTTAAAGTACAGGTGCTATATTTTCAGATGGAATCGTTTTCTATATTTAGATAGATTTTTAACTTTAGTCGCAATTCACATAACTTTCTGTTACTTTTGAGATATATATATATATATATATATATATTCTTTTCTTCGAGGTGATGATTTATCTATATCAAGTGTCTATTTGACAAGGTTATTTTTGTAAATTTATTTTACTATTCAGTTTATTTTTGCAACTATTCATAGGTCTCACTGCACTTTTTGATACTATTCGTGGATGTCTTCGTATTATTTCAATTAACTTTTACCTTTATCTATAGTACTTTCAGTAAAAAGTTTTTTTTAAAAAAAAGAAAGCATTCATTCATTCAATAGTTTGTAAAGAGTCTTAGTACAAAGCCTCCACCGCCGGCGGTGGTGAATCCTCTATCCAATAGATTACATCATCAATATCTTTTGCATACCTAGCTAAAGAATGCGAAGCCATATTCCCCCCTCTCTTAACACAACTGATTGAAATATGCCTCATCCCATTCAGATAAACACATATATCATCATAAATATGTCCAAGCAAAGAGCTACGGTAGGACACTCAATATAGCTCTCATTACTGTGCTGTTATTGCCTTCAACTACAAGCTCTGAAAATCCAACTTCCATAGCAAAAACCACTGCCTGTCAACACGCCAAAGCTTCAGCCTCTTCGCTATCTCTCACATAGGACCCCTTAGCCGACTTCCTAGCCATTACTTCCCCTTGAGCATTTCTGATTATTACTCCAACCCTAGAACACTGCTGCTCCATGAACACAGCTGCATCAAAATTCAATTTATACATATTCTGAGGTGGAGGCTGCCAATCGTGTCCGCTTGATGTTGTGTTCGAAACAACCAGCTGCTCTTGCGTCGTTCTATACTCTTCCATGTAATCTGCCGCTCGTCTATTCAACCAGCAAGGATGCTTCATCTGTCCGCCATGCACCATTGAGTTCCTCTGGTTCCACATAGTCCAAGCTTGCACCACAAAGATCTCCATCCCAGTTGCATCAAGTCCGCCCACACATCTTGGGCCGCTAGACAATCCTAAATGGCATGAATCACGGTCTCTGAAGCTCTCTGATAGCAAAGGCATAAATTGTCGCCAATTATATTTCTTTTCGCCAAGTTTACACGGGTTGGCAGTATCTCATGACAAGCCCTCTAAGCAAATACTTTCATTTTGTGTGGCACCCTTAGTTTCCACAATTTCTTCCAAAATTGCTGCCTAGCACCTGTCGAACTTTCAGCCCATTCCCTCAATACTTTCCTTGCCACATGATATCCGGATTTAACTATGTAAGCTCCCTCTTTATTATGCAGCCATACCATAGCATCAACCACACACCTATGGCTTAAGAGGATTTTACATATAGCCTCCGCATCCTCTCTATTAAATGTTGCCATGATGGCATCTCGCCTCCACCCATGTAAATTCGAATCAATAAGATCTGAAACCCTCCAATCCTCCTCTCCCTCGTGAACCGGATGCAGCACCCTATTTGATGGATAATTTGGAATCCATTTATCCACCAAAACTTTTATGGATTCACCATTTCCCACACGCCAACAAGATCCAATTCTCAAAATTGGTATGGCAGCCACAATACTTTGCCATACATACGAGCAATTTAGGGACACAGCAGCATCCAAGAATTGACATCCCAGAAAGTATCTAGCTTTGAAACATTTAAAAAATAGAGAATTTTGGTCCTGCATTAATCTCCAGCCTTTTTTAGCTAGCATAGCATAATTAAACAGCCTCAAATCCCAAAATCCCATCCCTCCTTCAGCCTTTGGTTGAGTTAGGCTACTCCAATTCTTCCAATGGATCTTTATGCCATTTCACACCCGTCCCCACCAAAATTTAGCACACAAGGCATTCAGTTCCTCACATAATTTAACCGGCAACTGGAAAACCCGCATAGTATATGTAGGAATTGCTTGTATAATTGCTTTTATTAATACTTCCTTGCCTGCTCTTGATAACATCATACCCTTTCACCCCTGTAATTTTTTCCAAACTCTATCCTTTAGAAAAGAAAAAGTTTGATACTTTGTCCTTCCCACCAGAGTTGGTAGCCCCAAATATGATTCAAATTTGTCCACCACCTTCACCCCTAACAATGACACAATCTTTGCTTTATTCCCTTCTTAAGTGTTACTACTGAAATAGACTGAGGATTTTTCCATATTAATACATTGGCCAGAAGCATTAGCATAGGTTTGTAAAACTTCATTAATCACCTCAACCTCACTACTAGTGGCTCGACAAAAAATTATTGAATCATTAGCAAACATTAGATTTGATATTCTAGGCGCCCTCCGACATATAGAAGCTCCTCTGATATGACCATCCAGCTCTGCTTTTGCCAATAATGAAGTAAAACCTTCTGCACATAATAGGAACAGACATGGAGAAAGGGGATCCCCTTGCCGGAGTCCTCTAGATAGCCAGATATTACCATACTCTTTTCCATTTAAAAGAATGGAAAGGGAGGGAGTGGTCACACACCCCATCACCCACTGAATCCATTTGTCTAGAAATCCCAATTTAATCATTATGCCTTGCAAAAAATCCCACTCAACACGGTCATAAGCTTTACTAATATCAAGCTTCAAAACCAATGATCCTGTTTTTCCTTTTTTCTGAGAGTGCATAAGGTGTAAAACTTCATAAGCTACCAGCACATTATCAGTAATAAGCCTCCCTGGCACAAAAGCACTCTGTGTAGGAGATATCACAGATGGTAGAATCTGTTTCAACTTGTTAGCCAGCACTTTGGAAATAATTTTATAAATGACATTGCACAAGCTAATTGGCCTAAAATCAAACATTCTCTCAGGAGATTTAATTTTAGGTATCAAAACAATATTAGTATGGTTTATATCAGGCCCTATAACACCAGACTGTAAAAAGTCTAACATTGCATTAATCACGTTATCACCCACTATATGCCAAAACTTTTGGTAGAAAAGAGCATTCATACCATCAGGTCTAGGAGCTTTTGTTGGTCCCATTTGGAACACCGCTATCTTGATTTCATCAACAGTAATATCACTAGACAATATCTGTTGCATATCTGAGGTCACCTTATGCTCCACTGTGCTAAGACAATCATCAGCTTGACTACAAGTACCTGCATGGAACAAGTTCTCAAAATAATTAACTGCTACCTGAGAAATATCTTCCACCTCCTCCACCCAATCACCATCATAATTTTTTACACCTTGGATATAATTCCTCCTCCTCCATTGTGATGCCTTAGAGTGAAAAAATTTTGTATTCTTGTCTCCATGCTTTAGCCAAGAAACTCTAGATCTTTGTGCCCAAAAAATCTCTTGTTTCATCAATAAGTCATCCAACTCCTTGCTCACCTCCAAATATTTTGCCCTTGAAGCTTCCGTAGTCACTGCCATGTTCAAATTTTCCAATCTTTTTTGAAGTTGTTTGATGTCTTCATTGTTTGGCCTAGCCTTAGAAAAACCCCGAGCTAGTAATTGATCCCCACAATTCTGAATTTTCTGCTTGATACCTACCAACCCGTGCCCTCCATTATGCGCCAAAGTCCATGCTTCTTTCACAATAGTCTCACATTCCTCCCAAAGTAGCCAAGATTCCTCAAACTTAAATCCTCTCCTCCCTTATCTGCTATTCTTCTCAAATTTTTGTGTGTGGAGAACAATGGGCAAGTGATCCGAAGCATGAGGGGCTAAATGCACTATTGAACTCAGCTGGAATTTTTCTTTCCATTCCCTTGTTGCAACAGCTCTGTCTAACCGGATTTTTGTATTTGCCTCTCCTAGTCATTTATTGTTCCAAGTATAAGGGTAACCCTTAAAACCCAAATCCTCCAAATGACATTCCTCCAGTGCAGCCCGAAAATCTTCAACTTGGCTTGCTTATGCTGGCCATATACTAAGCTTTTCAGAGGACTAAAGAAAAGCATTAAAATCTCCTATACATAGCCAAGGGCCCTCTACAAAAGACTTGAGATGGTTTAGTAACTCCCAAGACTTACGTTTTTGCTGCGCTTCCGACCATCCATAAAAGCACGTCAACCACCACTCAAAACCATCTTCCTTCTTCACTTTTGTTAACACATGATTATCAGTGAAATTGATCAATTTCATCCTAATTTCATCCTTCAGTAAAAAGTTTTCAATTTCAGTAAAATAAACGGATCCTAAATAAACCCCAATTCTACTATATAAGAGGTTTCTCCTTAATAGACATTTCGTGGTTCAAAAATTCCTTTACACGCCATACCAGTAAAAGTACATCTCTAAGAAACATATGTTTCTTCAAATAAAAATGAATCACGCTAAAAGGAATACAAATCATTTGTCCAATTTTTTGTATAGATCTTTATGTTTTATCAATCACAATTTGTTATGTATTTGTTTAGCTTTTTTTAAAAAAAACCAAAATTTAAAATCGAAAAAAATAAACTTATTATAAATTGTGATTAATAGAAGATAAAGTGGAATGTAAAATATAGTACATGATTTGTATTCCACCAAATCAATCTCCAAAAATTTGAAATACACGTTACAAATTCTAACCATTGGCTACAACCGAGCAGTTACACAACACAACTTCTTCTATATCAAACAATTTCCAAAAACACAAGCAGACACTAATAATGAATCCTTATTTACATCTTCCATTGCTTATGTTTTTTCATTTTTGTTTTTATTTTTACTTACAAATCTGAAAACACTGGCTTTTTGGAATAGGTATTGATGGTGAGCAAAAATAGACAACTCCAACTCGTCCATAGTAGAATGACTATCCTCGACATTAGATGGTCGCCCCTCTTAGGATGGTCGTCCATGGGTGCAAGAGTCGTCCGTTTGGAAAATCCCAGGATGACTTCCCGATCCTTAGGAAATTCCTAGATGCGGATTTCTTTACCAAATCTTATGAATTAGACCACGTGGTATTATCTGGTGGCATTAGCAAGATTTTCTTGCTAACCTCCTACTTAACTTCCTGTGGCGGTTACAGAAGATAAAATTAAATATTCTAAACTCCTATGGCAGTTTACTAAAATTAAAGCTTCCACAACACTGAGGAAGTTTAAGCTTCCACAAACACTGGGGAAGTTACAAACTGAGTAACCGCCTCGAGACTTGGTATATAAGGACTCATCCTCATCAAACAAAGGCAAGTATTTTTATATACATAACTCCAAAAAAGTTGGAACTCCATAGAATTTGAGAAAGAACCTAACTTTGGCATCGAAGGGTTCTTAGCTAGTCCACCCCATTCACCTTTGATCGTGTGTTTTTTTTTTTTCAGGCATTTCAATCAGTCGCTAGCCCTTTGAACGCCGAAACATCCAGCCTACTTATTTTTCTCGCATCATCAGTCGGCGCCATCTGTGGGAACTCGATTGATTGTGTTTTTCAATTTAACTTTTCTTGATAAAAGGTTGTATGATTTGAACAAGATCAAGGACCACTAACCCAGGCCACCAGGAGAGTAGGAATGCTTCTAGTAATCCCCACCATGATCGTCAGTTAGCACTTGTCGTGCAACCGCCTTCCATCCAACACATACAGTCCATGACAGCTACCATGGCAGAATTAACCCATCAGAACCAAAAGTTGACTAGGGAGATTAGTCTAAAGAGGCAACACCATAAAAGACACATAAAAGGGCAAGCCTAGAGTCAAGAAGGCATAGGAGAAAATGATGAGTCCGAGAACTAGTCAAGGGGTACCGCTTCAAGAAGGGTGCCGCACTTGGAGAGAGAGATGGACCAAATGAGGAAGGCTATTGACAAGATGGGGGAAAACATGAGAATCACGAATCCCGTAGATGATTTAGTTCATTGAATGGACTCCCCTTTTATGGCTTCCAACAATAGTCACCCTTTACCCCTAAGTTCAAAATGTCTTCCTTGGACTCATATGACGAAACGCGCGACCCTTGTGATCATATTACCACCTTCAAGACTACCATGTATCTTTAAGGGGTTCCAAACGAGATTATGTGCAGGACTTTTCCTACCACCCTTAAGGGGCTAGCGCGAGTATGGTTCAGCAAAATACCTCCAAACATTGTGGGCTCGTTTGAAGAATTGAGTAAATTGTTCATCAACAATTTTATCGGAGGACAATAACACAACCATTCCTTGTCCAGCCTGTTAACCATAAAGGAAGGAAAAAATGAAGCTTACAGTCCTTCATTACCCGGTTCAACAAGAAAGCCTTGACGGTGGACGAGATGGATGACAAGTTGTTATTGGCGGCCTTCCATAACGGAGTTAACTTCGATTTATTCATTCATAAGCTTTATAAGCAAGAGCCACAAACCATGACTAAACTTATCCATTCAGCCCAAAACTTCATGAATGTGGATGATACAATCATAGCCAAGAAGAGGAAAAGAGCAAAGAGCATGGAAGCAAACCTCCCATACCATTTTGAGTAGGGTCCTCATCCAAAGAAGGCTCAGGCAGGGGAGAAGAAGGATAAAGATAACAAAAAGGCAAGCTCTTCAGCAAGGAGTCAACAGTACACGCCCTTGAATATGCCGCTTAAACAAATGCTTATGCAAATCAAGGATGACCCATCCCTAAAATGGCTAGAGAAAATGAAAGGAGATCCCAAACATAATAGGAACAAGTATTGCCACTTCCATAAAGACCATAGGTATGATACGGACGAGTGTTTTGATTTGAAGTAGTAGATAGAGAATCTCATCAGACAAGAAAAATTGAGAAATTTTCTTGGATGAGATAATAAGGACGAGAAATTAAAGGCAAAAGTAGAAGAGTCGTCATGACCCCACTTAGAGAAATAAGAGTTATTTTATGAGGAATTTTGATAAGACAATCTTCTAAGTTAAGAAAGACTTACCTAAAGGTCGTCCAAAACGTCCAACTGTCTGGACAATATCCAAGGATGAGAGGAATAGACGAGTAAACCATTACATTCACAGACGAGGATGCTGAAAGAATCCACCACCCACATGATGATGTGATCGTCATCACCTTGTTCATTGCTGACTATACGACTAGAAGAGTGTTGGTAGATAATGAGAGTTCAGCGGACATCTGTAAACTCACACTTGATAAGATTTGGAGGGATGAAAGTGTAATTTGTGGGTACCATTACATTACCTGTGGTGGTAGGAGTATATCCCCAACAGATAACTGAAAAAGTAAACTTCCTTGTTGATTATTCGTCATTGTACAACGCTATCATTGGAAGACCAACAAATAGTTGGAAAGCGGTAACATCTACCTACCATTTATTTGTTAAGTTCCCAACTGAGTATGAGGTGGGTCAAGTGCAATGAGACTAATTAGCCGCCAGAGAGTGCTATCTAGCCATGTTGGCTATGGACGAGCACATATAGACGATGAACATAGACAAGAAAAGGATTACCGCGGAGCCTACGGAAGTGCTGGAAGACATTCCTTTGGACGAGAGCAATCTCGAAAAGTTTACTAGAATTAGGACGAGCTTGGAAAAGAAAACGAAGTAAGACTTGGTGCAGTTTTTAAAGAAGAGCCGTGATGTATTCGCCTGGAGTCATAAGGACATGCTAGGTATTGACCCAAGTGTCATTACCCATCATCTAAACATGGATCCTTCTTCCAAGCCCATACATCAGAAGAAAAGAATGTTCACTCTTGAATGAGACAATGCCATTAAAAAGGAAGTCCAGAAGCTAACCACAGCAAAATTCATTCGGGAAGTTTATTACCCAAACTAGTTGGCTAATATGGTAATGGTCAAGAAGGCTAATGGTAAATGGAGGATGTGCGCGGACTTTACTGATTTGAACCAGGCTTGTCCCAAGGATAGCTATCCATTGCCACATATTGACCAACTAGTGGACTCGATTGCGGGCTATAAATTGCTAAGTTTCATGGACGCTTTTTCAGGCTACAAATAAATAAAAATGGATGAGATGGATCAAGAGAAGACATCCTTTATCACCAACCAAGACTTGTTTTGCTACAAGGTGACGCCTTTCGGTTTGAAGAACGTGAAGGCAACTTATTAAAGGCTAGTTAACCATATATTTTGTCCACAGATTGGACAAAATGTGGAAGTTTTTGTGGATGATATGCTAGTAAAGAGCTTGGGCAAGGAAAAGCATTTAGACTACCTTTAGAAGACCTTCGATACCCTTAAATGGTATAACATGAAGTTGAATCCAAGCAAGTGTGCCTTCGGAGTTTCGTCAGATAAGTTTCTTAGGTTTATGGTTTCATACATGGGGCATTGAAGTGAATCCCGATAAAATCCAAGCAATACTAAATATGGAGCCACCAAAGAATATCAAAGAAATCCAATCTCTTACTGGACGAGTTACCGCCCTTAACAGGTTTGTTTCAAAAGCTACTGACAAGTGTTTATCACTTTTTAAAGTTCTAAAGAAGGCATTTCAATGGATGGACGAGTGCCAGAAGGCCTTCCAAGGACTCAAGACCTACCTCACTACTCCTCCTCTACTAAGCTCGTCCATAACGGGTGAAGAATTGTGCTTGTATTTAGCGGTGTCTCCATAAGCAGTGAGCTCGGCATTGATTAGAGAAGAAGGAAGAATACAGAAGTCGGTTTACTATACAAGCCGAGCGCTAAGATGAGCGGAAGAACGATATCCAATGATGGAAAAACTAGCTTTTGCTTTAGTCACAGCCTCTAAGAAGCTAAGGCATTACTTTCAAGCCAAGAAGCTAAGGCATTACTTTCAGGCCAAGAAGCTAAGGCATTACTTTCAGGCTCATGCCATCAATCTTTTGACAGATCACCCACTAAAGAAGGCAATGAACAAGCTGGAAGCCATAGGTTGACTAATCCAATGGGTCGTAGAACTTAGTGAGTTTGATGTCAGATACTAACTAAGAAGCGCGATAAAAGCACAAACGTTGGCAGACTTTGTTGCAGAGTTCACCCCTATCCAAGACGAGCTAGACGAAGGGGACAGAGTTCAGAGGTGGGTCATAAGTGTAGACGGCTCATCAACTTTATATGCCAGAGGGATTGGAGTTATACTCAAGTCTCCGGAAGGAGATAAGTTGAAATACGTAACCTGCCTACAATACCAAACTACTAACAATGAAGTCGAATACGAAACTCTCCTCAAAGGATTAGAATTGGCCAAGTCCTTAAAGGCAAAGTCAGTAGTCGTCCAAGGAGAATCTCAATTAATCATCAATCAAATGAATGGAATGTGTGAAGCCAAGGAAGACTGGATGAAAAAGTGCCTCAGCAAGGAAAAACGACTTGTCAAAAGATTCAAAGAAGCCATTTTTGTTCAACTCCCGAGGGAGGAGAACATGGAAGTGGATGTTTTGGCAAAAGAAGCTTCAGCAGAGGGGTAATAGATGACCATGACCAAGTCTAATATATGCCGAGCATAGATCTTTCAGAGGTACAATAAATTGGAGGAGAAGGAAATTGAATGACTCCAATAATAGTTTATCTCAAAGATGGAAGGCTTCTAGAAGACAAAGATAAGGCTAAGAAGTTGAGAATTAGAGCTGCCAAGTATGTCTTCATAAACGAAGTACTGTATAAGCGAGGTTTCTCTCAACCTTACTTAAGGTGCTTGGCTTTGGACAAGTTGAATTATGTGTTGAGAGAAGTTCATAAAGAAGCATGTGGAAATCACTTGAGATCAAGAGCACTAGTCCATAAGGTCGTCCGTGTAGACTACTATTGGTCAACTATTCAAGCAGATACTAAGGCTTATGTCAAAGTATGTGACTAATGCCAGTACTTCAGCAACGTTCCCAGATAACCATCAGAGTATCTGACCCTAATGATGGCCCAATGACCCTTTATGCAATGGGGACTGGACATCTTAGATCCCTTCCCACTAAGAACCAAACAGATGAAATTTTTGGTAGTAGGGATCGATTACTTCACTAAATGGGTGGAAGCTGAACCCCTTAGCAAAGATCACACAATAAAATGTTAAGAACTTCGTACGGAAAAGCATTGTATGCAGGTTTAGGGTACTTATGGTGCTAGTGTCTGACAACGGACGATAGTTTGATAACACACCTTTTAGAGACTTTTGCGAACAACTTGGAATCAAGATTTATTATTCCTCACCCTCCTACCCACAAGCAAATGGGCATGTAGAAGTTGCAAACCAATCCCTATTGAAAATAATCAGAACTCACCTTAAAGGGGCAAGGGGAGTATGGCCTGACGAGCTACCAGGTGTTCTATGGGCTTATAGGACAACTGTGAGGTCCCCTACAGGGGAAACTCCTTTCAAGTTAGCCTATGGAAGTGAAACAGTTATACCTGCAGAAGTACACATGGCCAACCACAGGGCAATGTAGTACAGCACGAGGAGAATGAAGAACAACTTTGTCTTAACCTCGATCTCATTGACGAGGTAAGGATGGATACGGAGTAGAGGACAACAAGGTACAAAAATCTTATGGCTAGGCAATACGATGCGATGGTGAAACATAGACGCTTCAACGTTGTAGACCTCGTCCTTAAAAGGGTCTCTTTGGCAACCAAGAACCCAGCCCATGAGAAACTGGGATCTAATTGGGAAGAACCTTATAGGGTCATTAATTACAAAAGGCAGGGATCATACTACCTAAAAGCCCCAGATGGACGGAAGCTGGAGCACCCACGGAACATCGAACATCTGAGAATGTACTATCAGTGAAGGGTCAGCCTGGACGAGTAGCGCCATGGATGAAGTTGAAGTGTTTTCCTTGTCATAAATATTTTGATTCCCTAAAACTATGCGTTAGGCTCTAACTTATGCACTGTCTAAAGACAAGATTGTGGTGGACGAGGTTATACTTAGTCTATCTGTTTGTATAAGTATTTTTATTTTCCTAAGGCACTGGCTTTTAAGCATGTGCCATGCTTGTGGACGATATTTTATATTATGTATATGCAGTTTGGATTTTCAATGTATGTGATACATGAATCTAACTCTAGTAATTTCTTCCACAAGAAGGTTTAAAGCTTAAAACGAGAAAAATCTTTGGACACAGGGATGTAACATCTACAAGCTTTCCTTAAAATGAGGATAAAGCAATGAAAGATAAGCTTAAGACATGCTAATCTAATCTATGGATGAGAAAATGCATACTCGTCCAAGGGACGGAATAAAACCTTAAGCATAAGTGTTCAAGAAATGGACGAGGAAAATGCATGCGTATAAAAATATTAGGAATCCATGGATAAATACACCCAGCCAAGACGATCCAATTTTCAGACGAGTTAAATGCTGGAGGCGTCTTACCTAAAGACGAAAGTAAACTGTCCAGCCTATGGATGAAAAAAAAGAAAAAAAAAAGAAAGGAGAACTTGCTTAGTCAGGCTTTTGGACAAGCAAAGCTGATAAAAGCAACGCCGGTAAAAGCAACGCCGTTCATAAGATGAGTTATACTTGTGACAAAAACGTTGAACATGAAAGAATGCCTAAACAAAGACGAGCTAAACACTACGAGTGGACGAACCACACTTGTCCAAGCAATAACATGTTCAATAGAAAACCTCGTCCAACCAATAATGTGTTCAATAGAAAAAAAAAACCAATGAAAATAAGCATTCATTCATGAAGTTTAAAAAAATGGTAGACGACCACTATCCAAAAATCATTATAGGTTAAAGCGTAAAAGGCAGTTGTTTGAAAGCTCATCACAGAAACTATAGACGAGATACATGTACTTAAATAAATTTGAAATTGGCCAAAAACATTGGACCTCCTACTTACAAAAAAAAAAAAAAAAAAAAAAAGATAGAAAGAGAAATAAACTAATCAAATTTTTATGCTTTTCTTGAGGGGTTCTCTCCAATCTTGGGCTCGTCTTGGGTTGGCTGTGTGGAGGCATCGTCTTTAACGTTGAGCTCTTTAGAACTCGTCTAGAGGAGGGAGCTGGCAGCGCCACCAAGCTAAAGTTTGATGGAGCTAAAATCAACTTCAGGGAAGTGTTCAATAGCGTCGATGCAAAAATCTTCAAAGCCAGCAGCATAGTTCGTGTCTAGAAGGTTAGTGAACTGGCTTGAAACTCTGAACTCCTCTACAGCAGTCTTTTTGGCATCCTTGAGAAAGATACTTAGCTCGTCATTCCTCTTCTGAAAATGATCAAGATGAGTATCCTTCTCAACAATGTCAGCCTTCAACTCCTCGACGAGATTCTTTAGCTTCTTAACCTCGTCCTTAGCCTTGCCCGCTGCTTCAGCCTAGCCTCTACAATTGTCCTTAACCTGCTAGATGATATCAAAAGAAATTCTTTAAGTAAAAACTCATGTCTACGGACTGTAAGCTCGTGGGCTATAGCTTCAATAGAGGGCTCTGGGCCAAGTCTCCACATTGCAAGACGTTAAAGGGTGACCAAGGAATGGAAACTCCTATCGGGGTACAGACGAGCTTTGTGGACGCAATCAAGATAAAACTTGCGTAGAGGCGGTTGTCTAACAGCTACAAAGGAAAAAAGAAGAGAAGGGTTAGATGATTATAAGCAAAAGACAACACTATACAAAAAAAAAAAAAAAAAACAACAATAACAACAACAAAAACAAACAAACAAATGAATACCTTCATGACGAAGGTTCCCTAACTCTCTCATGTAGAGGGCATATGTATCCCTGCCAACCTCCATAGGGTGCCTAAACCAAAAACTAGAGACGAAAAAACTCCGCCTTCCAATTTCTATCAGACATCACAAGTGACTTTATTAACCTTTAATCTTTGCCCCTAGCTGAAAATTGATAGAAGTCAAGGGACTGGTTAATTTCTGAAGATTTGTAGCAGAAGAGGAAATCGTCCATGGTGAGAGGAACATCTCCTTCAAATGCTTCCCTCCATAAAACTTGCATAGAAACAACTAGTCTCCATGCATTGGGGTTGAATTGACACACACCTAAACCTAACCTAGTAAATAATTCCCGGTACAAGCATTAAGGGGTAATCTAAGTCCCTCAAGAAGGTAAGCTTCACAGACGCCTATCTCAAAATGAGGGTTACAACACCACTTCCCACAGATGGCTAACCTAGGGTTAAGGTCGTTTGGGATCTGGTACCAATTCCTAAGTGAAGTAAGCCTCCTTTCATCCGCTTTGGAAGGAATACCTACAGGGCAACTGTAAACGATCTCTACATCGTTTAAAGAAGTAGACGGAGGAACATTTGTTGAGGTACTAGCTTAGGACCCAGAAGCTGCCCTTGTCCTAAGATGTTCCTAGAAAATCTTTAAGGGAACTTTAGGAACACCAGGCGTGTATTCCTCGTCCGTGTTATCCCCACTACTACTATTGCTATTACTGCTACCACTACTGAGCCACTGTAACTAGTAGAGTCGTGATACTCATCTATAGCCTTTTCAGTACTATTACCGGACGAAGAAACAATTTCAGACATTTTGAAATCTAATGGAAACCTAAGAATGAGAATAAAGAGAGTACTTGGCTCTAGACGGAGGACTAAGGACACAGAAATACTTCTAAGATGAGGCTCTGGACGACGAATGTCAAGGAGGAAAATTTAAGAAATGTAAAGAGTAGGAGGGGAATTCCACTATTTATAGGCAGTAAAATTTGGCATTTGAAATGACATAACCAATCAGAAGACAACATGTGACATTTTCCTGGGAAAAATAAATTGACGCGATAGGCCTTCGATAAAATCATGACACGTGGCACAAACTAGACCACATAGGGTTAACCACGGAAATGATGACACGTGACACAACGTGTAACCATCGACATTAAGACACGTGTCCAAGGACAATAGTAAATTCTATGATGCATTGAATGACCCTTGGATAATGGAGCAACTAATGGTAAGCAAAAATAGACAACTCCAACTCGTCCATAGGGGTCGTCCATAGTAGAATGACTATCCCTAACATTGGATGGTCAACCCTCTTAGGACGGTCGTCCATGGGTGCAAGAGCCATCCATCTAGAAAATCTCAAGAAGACTCCCCGATCCTTAGGAAATTCCTAAATGTGGATTTATTTACCAAATCTTACGAATCAGACCACGTGGTATTATCTGGTGGCATTAGCAAGATTTTCTCGCTAACCTCCTACTTAACTTCCCGTGGCGATTACAAAAGGTAAGATTAAATATTCTAAACTCCTATGACAGTTAACGAAAGTTAAAGCTTCCATAAACACTGGGGAATTTACAAATCGAGTAACTGCCCTGAGACTTGGTATATAAGGACTCATCCTCATCAAATAAAGGCAAGTATTTTTATATACATAACTCCTAAAAAGTTGAAAATTGTTAGGACATATGTGATTTGATGTTAGGAATATATGTCAATATTTTATGTAATTAGCTAATCCTTTGACAAAACGCACTTTACTTATATTTAGGTAGATCTAGGATGCGTTTAATACATCAAGGAATCTTGTTTCAAGTCCAAGTATTGAAGCCATGCAAGTTTGTCCGAGATTCAAGTGTGAAGAGTGTTGTTCATTAAAACTCGACAGCTAGCATCTATCGAGCCTTGAAGAGCTGTTCTAGCCCGTGGCTCGATAGCAACTCGATAGATAAGATATCTGTCGAGATTTATGAAACTCAGATTTTCAAGTCTGTTTTTCATCCAATCCGTGATTTTATGTTTGGGCTTTCTTTTCTTACAACCCTAAACATAAATAAATTATTTTAAGGGCCATATTAGGTGACACATTGCCAAGAACACAATTGCACAAGAGAAAATTGTAACCAGAGACCTAGTTGGCCCTAGTTCATCTTTCTTATAAAGAAGCTGCTGTGTTTGTGCACTGTTGGGTTTTGTAACTAAGGAGCTTCTCGATTTTTATCATGTGATGAATTAAAGAACTTTGCAGCCAACAATTATTCTCTAGTTGGTGATTGAAGTCGCATACTGTGATCCGCGCAATTGGTTAGTCATGTACTAGGAGCCGTGCCATACAAGGAGAAATTGTCACTACAGAACAAGTCTAATTAGGTATTGGGATAAGGGTTCAACTGTACGTTGGTATAAGGTATTGGGATTCCATTACTTATAACCACTTGTTTTGATAATAGTGGATTCTCAGGAGTGGTGACCTTAAAATCACCCGGTGGAATTTTTATTGTGTTGATTTTTCCCATTCGTAAATAAATCACTGTGTCAATTTATTTTTCACTGCACTTTAGTTTATTGGTAATTTGTTTGTGTTATCAAGCATTTGCATGTTAATTTGATTAATTAATAAATTTGGCTAATTAATCAATTGATTTATCAAAAGGGATCAATACGTTTTTGGCCTATCAAGTGGTATCAGAGCAGGCACACTCTGATTAGGGTTTAATCTTTACTGTGAAAATCCATTGACCTCTGTTTGTCATGGTTAAAGGATAGTCTCTTATTGTACCTCCTTTATTTGATGGAACTAATTATACATACTGAAAAGTACGCATGAAAACTTTCTTGCAATCCTTAGATGAGAAGGTGTGGCAAGCTGTGGAAATAGGTTGGACCAAGCCTAAGGAAGCGCCGGCTGATTGGGATGATGCTAAGATTAAGGCGGCAAACTTCAACAGCAGGGCATTGAATGTGTTATTTAATGCAGTCACTAATGAGAAATTCAAGAAGATATCCTCCACTAAAACTGCTAAGGAAGCATGAACCATTCTCTAGACAACTTATGAGGGAACCAAGGCTATAAAGGAATCAAAACTTCAGAGACTCACTACAAGCTTCGAAGAGATTAAGATGGAGGATGAGTCATTTGATGAGTTCTATGCCAAGCTTAAGGATATAATGAACTCATTATTTAATCTTAGGGAAATCATTCTGGAACCCAAGATTGTGAGAAAGGTCTGCCCGAAAGATTCCATGCCAAGATCATTGCCATTGAGAAATCAAAGGACATTGATAAAAATTCCTTTGACAAAGTTGGTTGGCAATTTGCAAACCTATGAGAGAGGTTTGACAAGGATCGGGAAATCAAGCAAGAGCAAGAGCATGGCATTGAAGGCTAAAAGTAGTGACACTGATTAGTCCTCCGATGATGAAGATTCTAAAATGAAGTCCTACATCACTCAGCAATTCAAGAAGTTCATGAAGAATGCCAATGCAAAGGGCTTCGACAAGGACCCAGTTCTTCTCAATTCAAGAACTAAGACAAAGGGAAGAAGGATGCAAGGGATGACGGTCAGTACACTGTTCCCTTAGGACCCAAATGCTTTAAGTGTCAAGGCTTTGGACACATAAAACAAGAGTGCCTGCCTCACTTATCTCAAGTCTATTAGGAAAAGTAAGGCATTTGCTGCTACACTAAGCGACACCAAACCTAAGGATGAGTCCAAAAATGAGGATGACGGAATCATGAATGCCTTCACCTTCACTGTCAATCCTACTGAAGGGAAGATGGATGAGCAAGATGACATCCATACAGCTTTTGCAAAGTAGGGGTGTGTTTGTTCGGTTCGGTCGGTTTTTTTAGTTTTGGCCAACCGAAACCGAAATTTTTGGTTTGTGAAATTCTCAACCAAAACAGACCAAAATAATTGGAAATCAATTGGTTTCGGTGGTATTTCAGTTTCGATCGGTTTCGGTCGGTTTTCGGTTAAACACATGGTGCTATCAATATTTCCAAAACTCTAAGTTAACATCACAGACACAAAAAGAAAATAACAACTCAATAGAAAATAACAACTCAACATCACATTGGTTTATCGATTTTTCAATAAGAAAATAACAACTCAACATCACACTCACAAATTCACAAAAAATAGCATTGATTCACTACTAAACAAAATACAAAATACAAAAAAGAGAGAGGGTTATCAAGAAATTAAAAAGAGAGAAGTTCATCGTGAGAATGAAAAGATCAAGCTGGGTGGGGAGGCTGGTGTGTAAAGGCCGGCATGTGGAGGCAGCAGCAGAGGCAGATTCGTGTGGAGTGGAGGCTGTGAGAGGGATAGTGAATACGTTTGGGCTATGGGGTATGTGGAGTAGCTGTGGAGTCTGGCGTGTGGAGTAGCTGTGGAGGTCGGAGTGTGGAGGCCGGTGGCAGATGTCAACTGATAGAGGCTGGTTTGTGTGAGATGGAGGTATGGTGGAGGCGTGATGGAGGTGTGAGGTGAGGGTCTGACTGTCTGAGGGAGATGGAGGCGTGAGAGAGATAGGAGGCATGTAAATGAAAGTGGGGTGGGTAGGGTTTTTATTTTCTTTATTTTGAATTAGTTTTTGTTTAACTTAATTAATTTAAGTTAATTAGTTTAATTTTAGTTAGTTAATCTAACTTATTGAATGGGTAGTGGGCTAATGGGCTTCTTTTAAAAATAAAAAAAAAAGGACAGTGGACTTGAGTAATTTTGGCAAGTTCAAGCCCAGTTTCAAACTTTATATTATATATTTAATATATAATATAATATAATAATATATTTCGGTTCGATCTGGTAAGTTTAGTGCATTCAAATCTACCACCGAAAACCAAACTAAAATTTTTGGTTTTTTTTATAATAAAACCGAACTGAACCGAATTGAAATTTTTGAAATGGTTCAGTCGATTTGAAGTGGTTTTTTCGGTTCCTCAGTTTTTGCACACTTCTAATGCAAAGTTGTACAAGGTCTTAGAAAAGCATGAGAAATTGGATAGATTGACCACTAAGAAGCTTAGTGATGTGGAGCTTAAGCGTGAAGAGTTTTCCACAAAGTTTAATTAAGCCAATCAAACTATTGGAGCATTGAGGTTTAAGAACAACTTCCTGGCTGAGAAGACCAAGAAGATTGAGGCAGAACTGTTCCAAGTTAGAGCTCAACTGGAAAGAACTTCAAGTGCTAAGCTTGATGAGATGGCTAGTCTTCAGAAATCTGCCTCCGATCGAACTGGTTTAGGGTTGATTTCTCTTTTCCTAATATTGCTTCTACTAGAACTACTGTTTTTGTTCCTTCTAGTAATAATGTTGATATTGAGAACACTAATGTCAGAATTGATTTAACTAGTGAGAACATAGACAAGGGTAAATCCATTTTAGGAACACCCCCTAAGCAGATAAGAAAGAAGCTAAAAATCCTAGAGCTAAGAAGGTTAACTCTCAAAAGCCTAAACAAAAGAAGCAGCATCTCTGTCATCACTATGGAGCTGCTGGTCATACTCGACCTAATTACTATAAGTGGTTAGCCACTCAACAGAGCAAAGGCATGATTGCATCGAGAAACCAGAATCAGTTTACTTCCTCTTTTCCACCTCTTGGAGATCTTCTCAAAGCCCTCATGTATCTTTCAAACTTGAACGGGTTCAATTCTTTCCCCTCACCGCCGGTTTAAGGCTTTGCTCAAAGGAAAGGTTCTTCCAAGGTGTGTAAGAAAAAGGGCTCCAAATGATTTAATCACTTCCTCTTTCTCTATTTGTTTTTTTATTGCATTACTTGTGTGTTTTTGCTTTCTTGTTTTTGAGTTAGTCTAGTTTTATGAATTGCTTTGCTTTGCTTTGCTTAACATGTTTTTGTTGTTTACTTTCAATTTGTTTTATTTTGTTTTTAAAAAAAATAAAAATATAAAATATAAAATATAAAAACAATGTGTGCTTGTGTACATTAGTGCTTATTAACCTTGAATGGCCATTGAAACAAAATTTTCTAAACTTTGTATCTATTGTATCTTGGATGAGCATCTCTATGCACAACTAAGCAAGTGAGCTTTGTGATTCTTTGTTTGTGATGAGTAAGATTAAGTAATCTCTTATACTAAACACTCGTATCACTCTTTTTGAAGGAAAAGACTAGAAAATTCTAAGAGAAAGGCATAAATAATCATCTAACCACTGTTGCCAGATAATTATGAAATGACATCTGTATGCTTCGACATAGCAAAAGTGTAATGTCAATAACATCTATATGCTAGGCATAGCAAAAGTGCAATGTCAATGTCATCTATATGCTTCGACATAGTAAAAGTATAATATCAAAAAGCTTAACATAATTGGGTATTTCTTTTTTCTCTCTTATATGCCCATGCATGGTTTGCTTAAAAAGGAAAAATATGCAGAGAAAATAAAAAGCAAAAAGATCACATTCTTTAAAATATGATTGCAAGCATGTATTCTAGAAGATGTGAGAGTTATAGGATGTACCTCGAAGGTGATAGTTTCCATCAAGTAATTATGATCGTGTGTGAGTTAAATTGATTTACTCATATCTCAAATCGTCATAATTGTTGGAAAATCTGGTTTTATATCTCATACAAAACACACAGCGAAAACAACAAACAAGGATCTATTTCATTCATGATTGACAATATGCACTACATAAATTTTAGAATTCAAGAACAAGATGGCGTACCTTAGTGTGGAGAAATTCAAAACAAAGATTAGAAACACTTGGGAACACTTTTAATCTTCACTCCAATTCCACTTTACACCCAAGATGTGTGGTCTGTCAATCAGTTTTCAAAGAGAGAATGAAAGTGTGTCTCACTCTCTCTCTTTTTCTTTTTCTCTAATCTAAAAAAAAAATCTGTATGTTTCTCCCTTTATAATTAACTGATTATCTAATTGGGCTGGCCTATTAGGTCTTTCCAATTGGGCTTTAATGTGTGGCTTGGAGTAGGACCAAAAGAGACCAATAAGACACTAGCTTCAATGGGCCTTGGGCTTTTCCGTCAACTCTTGATAAATCCAAAGTTACCATTAATTATATTTAATACCACTATATAAATATAATTGCACTCTAGGCCTTATTAATAAATTATATCCCAAGACTTTATTATACACGCAACCCCTTTATAAAATATTCATAGTAATACAAAGTCATGAATATAGACTGCCACTTTAAAAATTACGACATCTTATCCTTGAGTACCCAGTTTAATCTTTTAAAGTTATTCATCATATATTTATGAAATCCAATTTCATAAATACATACTTTAATAATTTCTTACCGAAGTGGTTAGGCCTAACTCTCTGAATAACCAACCCATTAAACTTATCTCAAGGAAATATTTTATATTTTCATTAAAAGATTATGAATTCCATCTTGAAAATATATGTTCCATCAACACTAAATATGGCTGCCCAACATACTGAGATTTTGACTGTTAATTTAGATCTCACTTCTGATATATCAAAGCAACCTACACTTTATGATTAGGTCCATTATTCTCTTAGAATTAAGAGTTAATGCAAATAGAAGTTGTGAGATTTATTATTCATTTAACAATCGTTAGGAGAATAATAAATCTCACAGCGGTCCAGTTCAATATATCTTAACTCTTAAAACATATCAACAAGAAGTTTTTACTTCCATGATCAAGACTAATTATCTTAGTTGATACGTTATAGTGTTCATAAATAAAATGCCTAATTTCATCACCGACTACGAACTATAAATTCTGAGTTTACAAAGAACTTGTGATTTATATTTTATATGACTTTTCACATAAATCACATACTATGCATCTCATGGACTATATGATAATATCTCAATATTCATGTTACTATTATTTTAGATAATAATAAAACAACTTTATCAAATACAACATTAAGTTATACATAGTGTCATGCATAGCATCAAACAATAAGATTTAAGGGCACACATCCTAACAATCTCTCACTTGCCCTAAAGACTATTGTACACTAATCTAACTCTTATTCCCTCCAAATGTGACTTAGAAGTCCTTTGAGACAAGGCTTTGGTAAAAGAATCTTCTAGATTATTTGCACTTTCAATCTTTGCTACCATAATATCCCCATGAGCAACAATGTCTCGAATAATGTGGTACTTCCTCTCAATGTGCTTTCCTTTCTTGTGATTCCTTCGATCTTGGGATTGTGTAACCACTCTACTACTATCACAAAACAATGTGATGGGAACTTGTTCCATTCTTACACACCAAGATCAGAAAGAAATTTCTTGAGCCAAACAGCTTCCTTTGCTGTTTTATAAGCAGCAACGTACTTAGCTTCCATGGTGGAGTCCGCAATACAAGATTGCTTAACACTCCTCCAACTTATGGTTCTATGTCCTAAGTTGAAAACACATCCTGAAGTGGATTATCTGAAATCTAGATCTAATTGAAAATCTGAATCTGTATAGCCAATGGGAATCAAATCCTCACTATGGTAAATAAGCATATAATTTCTCGTTCTCCGTAAATACTTGAGAATATGCTTTACTGCTTGTCAATGTTTTGGTCATGGATTTGATTGATATCAGTTGACCATGCCAACTGAATAACAGATATCTAGTCTAGTACAAAGCATGGCATACATGAGACTTCCCACTGCAGAAGCATAAGGAACTTGTCTCATGGTATTTTCTTCCTCAAGAGTCTTAGGCATTTGGTCATCAGACAGAGGAACTCCATGTCTAAAAGGAAGCAATCATTTTTTAGAGTTTTGCATGCTAAACCGTTCTAGAACCTTATTTATATATCTAGTTTGTGATAAGCCTAACATCTTATTCTTGCGATCTCACCAAAGCTTGATCCCTAGAATAAAGTTAGCCTCATCTAAGTCATTCATATCAAATTGGCTTGACAACCAAACTTTTACTGATGACATTACCCCTATATCATTCCCAATGAGTAGAATATCATCAACATAAAGCACTAGGAACATTACTAATTTATCTCGATGTCTTTTGTACACACATGGTTCATCAAGATTTTGTTCAAAATCAAAAGACTTGATTGCTTGATCAAATCTGATGTTCCATGACCTAGATGCTTGCTTAAGTCCATAAATGGACATTTTTAACTTGCATACCATATGCTCTTGGTTCTTTGCTATGAAACCTTCCTGTTGCAACATGTATATGTCTTCTTCAAGTTTGCCATTAAGAAATGCAGTTTTGACATCCATTTGTCAAATTTCATAATCATAATGAACAGCAATGGATAAAAGAATTCTGATAGACTCAAGCATGGCTTCTAACGAAAAAGTTTCATCATAATCAATACATTCTTTTTGTGTATATCCTTTCGCCACTAGTCTTGCTTTAAAGGTTTCAACATTTTCATCTATCCCTCTCTTCCTCTTGTAAACCCATTTGCAACCAATAGATTTAATGCCGTTAGGCACCTTTACAAGATCCTGTACATGATTGGAATACATAGAATTCAATTTAGATTTCATAGCTAGGACCCAATGATATGCATCTATATCATTCATTGTTTTATCATAAATGTAAGGATCCAATTCAGCCTCTTCTGAGATAGCTTCATAAGTTTTTTCCAAACCTATAAATCTTATAGGAAGCCAAATAATTCTCCTACTACGATGAGGCACCTGTGTACTAATCATCTCATGAGTGATGTCTTGTGGTGTATCCAATACAGCCACATCATTCCTAGTTTCATCCATTGATTGTTCAACTACAGGTTCATCTATTTCAGCTAATACAACTTTACTTCTAGGATTAAAATTATTCACATAATCATCTTCCAAAAATTTGGCATGGGTGCTAACAAACACTTTGTTATCCTTATGATTATAAAATAAATAACCCTTGGTATCCTTTGAATATCTTAAAAACATGCATACTTCCGTTTTAGCTTCCAACTTATCAGACTTCCCTTTCAACATATGAGCTGGACATCCCCAAATATGGTGATATTTCATACTAGGCTTACGCTCACTCCACAATTCCTTAGGTGTGTTGGGAACAGATTTTGATGGAACTAAATTCAAAATGTGCATAGTAGTTTTTAGTGCATATCCCCAAAAGAAAATTGGTAAAATTGAATAACTCATCATGGACCTAACCATTTTCAAAAGAGTCCTATTCCTTCTTTCCTCTACACTATTTTGTTGGAGAGTTCTAGGTGCAGTCAATTGGGAGACAATCCTATTTTGAATTAGATAGTCCTTGAAATCCCCAAGCAGGTATTCGCCACCTCGATCAAATCGAATGGCCTTTATACGTTTACTCAATTGATTTTCAACTTCAGCCCTAAACTCTTTGAACTTTTCAAAGGTTTCGAATTTCTGTCTCATTAGATACACATAACCATATCTTGAGTAATTATCTGTAAAAGTGACGAAGTACTCATAACCTCATTTTCCTTGGGTTGACATAGGACCACATACATCTGTATGAACTAATTCAAGCAACTTTTTGACTCTTCTACCTTTTGCATTAAAAAGTCGTTTAATCATCTTACCTTCTAAATAAGATTCGCAAACTGGAAATTCATCAAAGTTCATGGGCTGTAAAAGTCTATCTTTGATTAGTCTTTGAATCCTATTCGAATTAATATGACCCAAATGCAAGTGTCATAGATATGCATCACTAGTAGAAGGAAACTTTCTCTTTAATGATTTTACATGAAAGCTAATATCTAATTCAGAATTGTATAATTCTTGCTTGTCAGGAGTTAAAATATAAAGACCATCCACGATATTGCCAGAATAGATAAATATTTTATCCTTCTTTATTACAACATTGTCTTGAAGGATAACACAATATCCACCTTTACCTAAGTAAATTGCAGAATTAAATTCCTACGAACATTAGGTACATACAAACAGTCTTTCAATATTAAAACTCTAGATTTAAAGTATAAATTAAACACTCCAACAGTTTTAACTGGAATCTTGCTCCTATAAGCCAAAGTAAGAAATAGTTCTCCAATATTCAACTTTCTGGTCTCTTGGAACCCCTGCAAAAAATTGTAAATATGATTAGTACAACTTGAATCCACACACTAGGAATCTGTTGGATTCTGTACCAAACATATTTCAAGAAGAAATGAACTTTTCATACCCTTATTCTTGGTAGCCTTGAATGCTAGACAATTCCTCTTCTAATGTCCTTTCTCACTACAATGGAAGCACTTTGCTTTGATTTTCTTTTCTTTGTTGGCAACTCTTAAGGCAATTTGTTTACCATCTTTCTTAGTGAAGTCCTTTTTCTTCTTCTTCTTACCCTTGCCTTTCGACTTAGGTTGAGAAGTAGAAACTTCACCCACATTGGCTTCAACATTAGAAATATCAAGGATGCCTTCCGCTACCACTAACTTATTCATTAATTCAAACAAAGAATAAATCTTTTTGTTCATATTATAATTGAGTCTGAATTCCTTGAATGATTCCGGTAGTGATTGAAGTACCATATCCACTTGGAATTCTCCATCAATATCGGCACCTAAAATTTCTAATGTGTTCAGATTAGCAATCATCCTAAGACAATACTCCCTCACTAAACTTCCTGCAGTCATATTGGTATTATAAATTTGTTTTATGATTTCTTGCCTTGCAGAACGGCCTTGCTCTCCAAACATCTCCTTTAGACTAAGTATTATGTCCAAAACAAGTTCTACATCCTGCATTTGATGCTGTAGAGCATTTGAGATAGATGTTAGGATGTAGCACTTGGCCATCTCATTAGATTTCTGCCAACGATTATATCGTTGTTTTTCCTCAAGAGGAGCATCTAATGAAAGAAAGTTAGGATATGGTTGAGTAAGCACATATTTGTACTCTTCAGCAGTAAGAACAATATCCAAATTTATTTTTCAGTCAACATAGTTGGATCCAGTCAGTTTGTTTTAGTTAAGAATAGCAATAAGTGGGCTAAATGATGCCATGATATAAATCTAAAAATAATAAACATGAATATAATAAATAAACTGGACATTATCAATTTTATTATATAAGCATATAATATGGAATTTTAATAAAATCATAATATAATATATGCAACGACAATCCAATCCATGTCTATAATCCCTTGATAGCAAGTTTAATATAAACACATTAATTGGTTGAGAACTATTCTTATTATTAGTGTTATCATGATAACTCTTATCAAACACTAACAATATGCCGTATTACCTTTAACCTCTAAGTAATAACGACATAACTCCTTAGGGAGGTTAACATTACACTTAGTCTAGTGTACACTATTATCTAGAATCATATGTAGCCACATTTCATCTTCCTTATAATGTTTAAACTTGTAGTACCATGGAACAAAACACCCTCCTTTGGGATCACGAGACATATACGCCAAGACGAGGTGTTTGTCCACACTACTTTAAATAGGTAAGTTCAATCTTGTAGTACTATAAAGTAAACACCCTCCTTTGGGATCGCGAGGCATATACGCCAAGACGAGGTGTTTACTCGCACTACTATGAACCAATAATGGAGGTCGTGAGATCCAACCCTTGTATCTCTCTCCCACTAGATATTTTAAATTGAAGGTTTTTAAGATCAAGAACCATAATAATGCTAGAAGCACTTGAAAAACATAATCCTAATCTCATTAGGAATAAATTTCATAATCCTAGCATTAATATATATAAATATATATATAACGTAATGTAAACCCATATTACATTTAAAAATCCATATTACATTATATATAATATAATATATGGATTTATATATGTAATATATGATTTTATATTACATTATATATATATATATTTATTTATTTATTGTACAGATTGTAAGAATCCTTATAAACCAAGATGACTAACAGATGCAAAATGGCCAAGCTGTTTTCAAGCTATGCACTCCATGCATCAAAGTCCAAGAGTGCAATAAGTTTTCAAGCCATGCAATAAATAAACCAAGAGGTGCATTAACATTCAAGTCATTGAATCCTTATAACACTTCTTTATATGGGTTCATATATATATATATATATATACACACACGGATTGAAGGAAACAAATAACACATAAATGCATGAATTCTTTATAACTTACATGCCATATAATGTATGGCCATATAACAATTCCCATTTCCAAGCCAAATGGTGCAAGGAATGAATACACGCAAAAAGGTAGTTATTTATATATATTGGTACAATGAGAATAACTACCCCTATAATAATGACTACCCCTTTCGTATGGAACATATATTGAATGTAACCGTACAATATTGTGATGGCTATATTTATATAAATCATTTTAAAGTTTATTAAACTTCAATCCATATATCACATAAAACAATCATGGCATATGAATTTCAACGCTAATAACGTAAATTCATAAAACAATGATTATCAAATCATGTCTACACAAAGATAATGGTTTTCTTAAATTCTAAAAATCAATTACATGTTATGCAATCATGATATGAAAACCTAGCTCTGATATCAATTGTTGGAAAATCTGGTTTTGTATCTCATACAAAACACACAGCGGAAGCAACAAATAAGGATCTATTTCATTCATGATTGACAATATGCACTACATAAATTTCAGAATTTAAGAATAGGATAGTGTACTTTGGTGTGGAGAAATTCAAAACAAAGATTAGAAGCACTTGGGAACACTTTTAATCTTCACTCCAATTCCACTTTATGCCTAAGATGTGTGGTCTCTTAATCAGTTTTCAAAGGGAGAATGAAAGTGTGTCTCACTCTCTCTCTTTTTCTTTTTCTCTAATTTAAAAAAAAAAATTCTGTATGTTTCTCCCTTTATAACTAAATGATTATCTAATTGGACTGGCCTATTGGGCCTTTCCAATTGGGTTTTAATGTGTGGCTTGGAGTGGGACCAAAAGAGACCAATAAGACACTAGCTCCAATGGGCCTTGGGCTTTTCCGACAACTCTTGACAAGTTCAAAATTACCATTAATTATATTTAACACCACTATATAAATATAATTGCACTCTAGGCCTTATTAATAAATTATATCCTAAAATTTTATTATACACGCAATCCCTTCATAAAATATTCGTAGTAATACAAAGTCATGAATATAGACTACCACTTTGCAAATTACGACATCTTATCCTTGAGTACCTGGTTTAGTCCTTTAAAGATATTCATCATATATTTATGAAATCCAATTTCATAAATATATACTTTAGTAATTTCTTACCAAAATGGTTAGGCCTAACTCTCTGAATAACCAAACCCATTAAACTTATTTCAAGGAAATACTTTATATCTTCGTTAAAAGATTATGAATTCCATCTTGAAAATATATGTTCCATCAACACTAAATGTGGCTGCCCAACATACTGAGGTTTTGACCGTTACTTTAGATCTCACTCTTGATATATCAAAACAACCTACATCTCATGATTATGTTCATTATTCTCTTAGGATTAAGAATTCATGCAAATAGAAGTTGGAGATTTATTATTCATTTAACAGTTGTTAATAGAATAATAAATCTCACAGCGGTCCAGTTTAATAGGTCTTAACGCTTAAAACATATCAACATATCAATTAGAAGTCTCCACTTCCATGATCAAGACAAATTATCTTAGTTGATACGTTATAGTCTTCGCAAATGAAATGCCAAATTTCATCACAGACTACGAATTATAAATTTTGAGTTTACAAACAATATGTGATTTATATCTTCTGTGACTTTTCACATAAATCACATACTATGCATCTCATGGACTATATGATAATGTCCCAATATTCATGTTACCATTATTTTAGATAGTAATAAAACAACTTTATTAAATACAACATTAAGTCATACATAATGTCATACATAGCATCATACAATATGATTTAAGGGCACACATCCTAACAATAATATAGATACATTTATGCAATCTTACGATATTTTTTACACACAACATGCAGTATTCATTACTACTTTTGATACATGTGCAAGTACAATGTGATTTAGTCATCACAAGGTTTACGTATGTTAATGTATGTTTATTAAATTGTCTTGACTTGTTTAAGATATATAAAATTGATTAGAGTTGTTTAGTGTGTGTGTATTTTGGGATCTATATGCTTAATATTTTTGTTGAAGAGATGATTTTAAGAGCTTAAAATATTGTTTGGATTGTTGGTTTAGTTGCTTGTTTGATTGCATTCATGTTTGTGTTTTTCCCTTCTTTGAAAAATTGTTTTTAAGCAATCTCAACAACTGCTTAACACTTGGCTTATCTATCGAGCTCTTCGGTTGCTTTTTATCGTAATCTCGACACGTCTCGACAGCTATGTGGATTGATCGAGAATTCTTTTGTCTCCTTGATAGCTCCTCAACAGATCTTCGATCCATTGAGCTTCATTTGGCCTTGGACACCTACTCGATAGCTTCTTTTGTCGAACTCTTTAAAGCTCGACAGATACTCGACACCTCTCGATCTGTCGAGATTTATTGAGGTGCTATATAAGGAGCGCTCGTGATTCTGATCTCACTTATCTCGATCTCTCTCAATTGCTTTCAACCGTTTTACCTCCCAAACACTCTTTTCTCCCTCTAAACCTATTCCACAAGGAATTTTCAGCCTTAATTAAGTCTTTCTTCACTTGGTAAGTGTCAAAATCCTTCATTTTCATGCATTTCATCTTTTATGACCTAACTTTTGGGTTTTGATGAAAAATTTGGGGTTTTTCCAAATCAAAGAGGTTTTTGTCAAATTTTTGGGATGGGTTTTGTAGTTTTGATCTTAAAAATTTCATGCATTGCATCTCATTTGCATTTAAACTATATGGTCATGCATTTTAGATGTATGCTATATATGTTATCTGATTGTGTGCTGGTAGGATTGATTGGGCTGAGCCTATGATGCAATTACCTTTGCATGTCACATGTTCATGCATTCCCACGCATACGTCCTTTCTTTCAATATATTTTTGACATATTTGAACTGTTTGGGACTTTTCTAATTGTCTTTTTCTCTCCCTCTCTTTCACTTTTGTTTGCGTTAGTCTGTTTTTTTGGCACCCAAAAGCAAATCTACTTTGTCCCGGAACCCTCTACGTTCCGGGGCATCCTCTTTGGCTGATCTTACTCCCTTTCATGTCTGGTTCCGTGATGAGAAGGCCAAATCAGACTTCTTTGGGAACTTTTCGCTACGAGGCATTTATTCAGAACGCTAAGTCATTTTGTTGGACTTCTCCGACACTAACCTTCCCATTGTCATCCATAGTAGGGAATGAGAGTTACTGTGTGGTGTCCTGGTCACATGTCCATCCATGCTAATCTAAGAGTTCTACTCCAACATGCATGGATTTGATTGTTCAGTACCTCAGTTTTCTACTCGTGTTCGAGGTACGCGCATCGTGGTCACTCTGACTCTTGTAGCCAACGTGCTATATGTCCCTAGGGTTATACATCTTGACTACCCTGATTGTGAGCGTCTTAAGACTGTGTCTAAACACAAGCTTATGCTGTGAGCGCCTTTCTGATTGGGGTGAGTGTCAGTTCACTTACTGTTCGACCTTTGCTAAAGGTCCATATTTTCTTAACATGGTTATGACTTTTGTCTTACATCCTCTCTCTCATTTTAACTCTATCACAGAGCCCCGTGCTCGGTTTTTTCTTTCCCTTCTTAAGCATCTTAGTATAGATTTTCCCTCTCATTTCATTCTTTCTATCATAGATGTGTATAGCGATTCGGTTACCTGTGATAAGCTCATATTTCCTTCTGCTATCACAAGGATCTTATGCCATTTTTATGTTCCCTTTCCCGTGTCTGACCACTTCTCTTACATGGGTGCTATAGATGCCGCTACTATTAAACAGAGTGAGGCACAGTTTCGGTCAAGGCGGTCCGAGTCAGCAGCTCCTCCCACTCCTTCAGTACCATCCACAACTGCTCCTTCTACTTCTACTACGAGTGGTGTGACTTTCAAGGACATCATGGCGTAGCTTCAGCGCATGGATACTCGCCTCGACACTCTCAGTGATGAGTTATGTCAGGTGACCACCTGTGTTAGTTGTATTGCACGATGGCAGGTGGTCATGGGTGGCTTCATTGCTTCTCCTCTACCTTCTTTAAAGGCTTCTAAGGATGAGGATGAGGATGATGATGCTACTGCTTCCGATGATAAGGATAATGGTGATGCTAGTTTTGACAAGATGTCTACTTGACATTTTTACCCTTTGTCACTCGTGACAAAAAGGAAGAGTAGTTTTGGTTATGAGAGCAGTCATAGTTAGGGGGAGAGTTAGTATAGGGGATTTTTGTTAGGGGGAGTGTTGATATTGAGGGATGTAGTAAGGATATTTGTATCTTTTTTTTCTTTTTATTTTAGATACATTATCTCTTGTACATTGGTTTTGTGACCATTTTGACATACATTGTACTTATATTCTTTATATGTTGATGTATGTTTTTCACCTACTCTTACATGTGTTGTTTCTTTTCTTTCTTTATACAGATATTTCTTTTCACACAAAGATGCCTTTTATGAGTTTTTTTAAATGTTTCAGAAATATAGGTTGTCAAAGTCTACTTTTCATGAACTCTCTTCTTGCAAAATTTTTCAAGAGTTTGTGTTAACAAGTGAGTATGAGTTAAGTGATTTATGACTCCTCTCATATGTTCATTTGTTTGTTGTAGTTTTGTCATGGATTGTCAAGGGGGGAGATTGTTAGGACATATGTGATTTGATGTTAGGAACATATGTCAATATTTTATATAATTGGCTAATCTTTTGACGAAACGTACTTTACTTGTATTTAGATAGATCTATGATGTGTTTAATACTTCAAGGAACCTTGTTTCAAGTCCAAGTATTGAAGTCATGCAAGTTTGTCCAAGATTCAAGTGTGAAGAGTGCTGTATATTAAAACTCGACAGTTAGCATCTATTAAGCCTTGGAAAGCTGTTCTAGCTCGTGGCTCGACATCAGCTCAATAGATAGGGTATCTGTCTAGATTTATGAAACTCAAATTTTCGAGTCTGTTTTTCATCCAATCCGTGATTATATGTTTGAGCTTTCTTTTCTCACAACCCTAAACATATATAATGATTATTTTAAGGGCCGTATCAGGTGACACATTGCCAAGAACACAATTTCATAAGAGAAAATTGTAACCAGAGACCTAGTTTGCCCTAGTTCATCTTTCTTGTGAAGAAAGCTGCTGTATTGATGCACTGTAGGGTTTTGTAATCAAGGAGCTTCTCGATCTTCATCGTGTGATGTACTGAAAAATTTTGAAGCCAATAATCCTTCTCTTGTTGGTGATTAAAACCACGTATTGGGATCCGCGCAATTGGTTAGTCACGTATAGGGAGTTGTGCAATACAAGGAGAGATTGTCACTACAGAACAAATCCAATTGGGTATTGAGGTAAGGGTTCAACTGTAGGTTGATATAAGGTACTGAGATTCCTTTACTTGTAACCACTTGTTTTGATAATAGTGGATTCTCGAGAGCGGTGACCTGAAAATCAACCGGTGGTTTTTGCTATGTTGGTTTTTTTCTATTTGTAAACATATCACTGTGTGAATTTATTTTTCGTTGCACTTTAGTTTATTGGTGATTCGTTTGTGGTACCATGCGTTTGCATGTTAATTTGATTAATTAATAAACTTGGTTATTAATCAATTGATTTATCACAAGGGTTCAATACGTTTTTGGCTTATTAGAACTCCATAAAATTTGAGAAAGAAACTAACTTTGGCAAAGCAGGGCTCTTGGCTGGTCCACCTCGGTCACCTTTGATCGCGTGTTCTTTTTTCAGGCATCCCAATCAGTCGCTAGCCCTTTGAAGCCTGAAGCATCCAGCCTACTGATTTTTCTCACATCATTAGGTATCAACAGATTTGATCAGAATTTTCATACCAGTAGACCAAGCTCTAATGTCTTTGTTGGCTCCATTGATGTCTCTGTAGTCAATGACTTCAAAGAGAAGAAGTCCAAGCAAGGCACTAACACAGCCAAGCAAATACTTTGCACCATTGTTTTCGCAATAAACGTGTATGATAAATTATAAAAGTTACTTGCTTTATAGACTACGGTACTGTCACCAATGTGTTTATAAACAATGGTGTTAAATGTTAAGGATATGCATGACTGTGTTAGTGCCTTGCTTAGACTTCCTCTCTCTAATGTCGTTGGCTACTAGGACATCAATGGAGCCAACAAAGATGCTAAAGCTTGGTCTACAGGTATGAAAATCCTGATCGAACCCATTGATTCATATTGCAAAAATCCAATTTTTGTAATAAAAAATATAAATAAAGATGAAAAATCGTAATTCCTATGGTCACTTTTCACTTGGATGAGAACAATTAGGAGTTTTGTTTCTTTCTTCATTTTGGAAATGATTTATTTTGTCTAATCTGAAAAATAATTATATCATTTAATTGCTAAGTTGATTTAATGATAGTAGTTTCTAAGCACGGCTCACGCACAAGCTCGAAGGCTCTTCTATTTTTTTTTAAAGGTTAATAATTTTCATTCATTATATATAATTTAGAGTTGCTACATTTTCTAATCTCAAAAATACCTAGGGTGTGATGAATCATTATATGAAAAAATTATTTCACCCACAAATACATAATACTCATCACACTCTTAAGTATTTTTTGTGATTAAAAAATGTTGCAATTTCAAATTATAATAAATGCAACTTATTATCCTTTACCCAAAAAAAAAAAAAAAAAAAGTGCGCTCTTACAAGCTAATAGAGGCTTAGTGGTTTAATTGAAACAATTTGAAAGGTTCATAGGTTTAATTAAAAAAATTAATATTTATGGGTTTGATGTGAAACTATTCCAAATTAAGTGGGAATTATGTATTTTATTCAAATTATATTATATCATATCATATACTATATAATACAAGTTGGATTTAAAAATTGTGGTTACACCCATTATCGATATGACCAAGATTGTGTGAATGCTTATCTACTTTCTAGATGGTTATTGAGCGTAAAAAAAAAAAAAAAAATTGTGGTTCTCTTCACCCATGAATGTTGGGTACGTGTGAGTGAAGTGAATTTATGGATAAAAATTGGGTTTAAAAGTCGTAGTTATGACAAGTTTTTTCTTTTTTCTTTTTGGGAGAAGGAATTTGTACTAAGTGGTTTCACAAAATTGCAACAATTTTTCTAAGCCTTAGTTGCACCAAGTAATTCACCAATTTGACGTCAGCCATAAAGGAATAGAGTTGATCATGATTTATAATAATCTATTTTGACGTCAGCCATACAATTATAGATTGTTAGGATGTGTGCCCTTAAATCCTATTGTATGATGCTATGTATGACATTATGTATGACTTAATGTTGTGTTTAATAAAGTTGTTTATTTTTATCTAAAATAATGGTAACATGAATATTTGGACATTATATATAGTCCATGAGAAGCATAGTATGTGATTTATGTAATTTAGTCACAGAAGATATAAATCACAAGTTCTTTGTAAACTCAAAATTTATAGTTCGTAGTCAGTGATGAAATTGGGCATTTCATCTGCGAAGACTATAACGTATCAACTAAGATGATTTGTCTTGATCATGGAAGTGGAGACTTCTAGTTGATATGTTGATATGTTTTAAGAGTTAAGACATATTAAACTGGACCGCTGTGAGATTTATTATACTCCTAACGACTGTCAAATGAATAATAAATCTCACGACTTTTATTTGCATGAACTCTTAATCCTGAGAGAATAATGGACCTGATCATGACGTGTAGGTTGCTTTGATATATCAGGAGTGAGATCTAAAGTAACAGTAAAAATCTCAGTATGTTGGACAACCACATTTAGTGTTGATGGAACATATATTCTCAAGATGGAATTCATAGTCTCTTAACGGAGATACAAAATATTCCCTTGAGATAAGTTTGATGGATTTGGTTATTCAGAGAGTTAGGCCTAACCACTTTGGTAAAAAATTACCAAAGTATATATTTATGAAATTGGATTTCATAAATATATGATGAATAACTTTAAAGGATTAAACCGGGTACTCAAGAATAAGATGTAGTAATTTACAAAGTGGCAGTCTACATTCATGACTTTGTATTATTACAAATATTTTATGAAGGGGTTGCATGCATAATAAAGTCTTGGGATATAATTTATCAATAAGGCCTAGAGTGCAATTATATTTATATAGTGGTATTAAATATAATTAATGGTAACTTTAGACTTGTCAAGAGTTGACGGAAAAGCTCAAGGCCTATGGGAGTTAGTGTCTTATTGGTCCCTTTTGGTCCCACTCCAAGCCACACACTATAGCCCAATTGGAAAGGCCCAATAGGCCGGCCCAATTAGATAATCAGTTAGTTATAAAGGGAGAAATATACAGAATTTTTAATTAATTAACGAAAAAGGATCGTAGAGAAAGAGATAGTGTGAGACACACTTTCATTCTCCCTTTGGAAACTGATTGAGAGGCCACATATCTTGGGCGTAAAGTGGAATTAGAGTGAAGATTAAAAGTGTTCCCAAGTGCTTCTAATCTTTGTTTTAAATTTCTTCACACCAAGGTACGCTATCTTGTTCTTAAATTCTAAAATTTATATAGTGCATGTTGTCAATCATGAATGAAATAGATCCTTATTTGTTGCTTCCGCTGTGTGTTTTGTATGAGATACAAAACCAGATTTTTAACCATCATAGATATGGTCAAAATTGTGTAAATTCTTATCTATAAGGTTATTGGGCGTAAAAAAAAAAATATAGTGATTAAGTAGGGGTGTCAATGTTTGACCCAACCTGTGAACACGACATAAACCCGACGCGGGTTTTTGCAAGTTAGGGTTGGGTTTTAGTGAGTTTGAGTCATAAATGAACCAACCCAAAAGCGACATGATAAAAAACATATCATAAGCAGGTCAACCCATTTGACATGCCAATTTATTCGTGTCAACCCAAAATAAACTATTTAACACAACTCATTTAACTTGTATAACAAATAAGTATTTATTTTATTTTAGATTTGTCAAATACCTTTTATATCCACCCTATGTTTTAAATTAAAAAAGAAAAGTAAGTAATTACAAAAACTTACAAGAGATATAATTGGCAATTAAAACTTTGAAAACTTTGAGAATATTATATTTTTGTTAAACAATGTTATTTTGAATTTGAATTGAAGTGTATGCACTTCGTTTGGAGGGTAAAGAACTTATTTTTAGATAATTGTTATATTTCTGTTAAACTATATTATTTTGAATGTTGGTTGAAAACTTAAAGTGTATGCACTATTTTTGGGATTCAAAAAAAAAAAAAAAATCTAGATGGATGTTATATTTAATATTATGCAGGTTGAAATGAGTTGTATTACATTTATGTCAACCCAACACGACCCGTTTATTAAGCTTTCTAAGTGGGTTAGGTCAGGTCAACCTGCCTTATTAACAGGTCAGGTTAAGGTTGAAAGATCTTGACATGATTATTAAATGGGTTAGGTTTAGGTTGAGCCATTTAGACGAATACTCCTACTTCGACACGACACGAACCCAATACGCTAACCCGAATTAACACCCCTATTATTAAGCGTAAAATAAAATTTAAAAAAAACAACATGGTTCTCTTCACCCGTGAATGTTTGGTCCATGTAAGTAAAGTGAATTTATAGTTATCCATAAAAGAAATAATGAATTTGTGAATAATATGGATATATTTCCTTAAATTAAGGGATAAAATTTAACAATGGTATAATTTAGATAAAATATCATTTAAATTTAATAAATTTAAAATTTGTTCAAACTAAATCTTTTATAAATTTCTTTCTAAAAAAATCTTTTATAATTTTTTTAACACCTCACGTATATAAAATTTTTTTTAATTTGATTAATTGTTAGAATATATTTCCTCAAATCAATGGATAAGATTTAAAAATAATTTAATTTAGCTAAAACTTTATCATCTAAGTTCTAGAAATTTAAATATGATTTCAACTAAAAATCTATTATAAAAATTTTCAAAACTTTATGTATTCACCCATGGTATTTTTGTACAATCCCTCTTGCACCCCATATTTTTCCCCTTTTTTACAAGCTGCAACTTACACATATGCATTTGTATATGATAGTTTTGATTAAATAAATTTATCTTACTTATTGTTATTTGTTTCTAAATTTGAATGCGTAGATATTATGTCAAAGGAAACCTACTATAAAACAATAAAATAAGGGACACCTATTTAAGTTCTTGGTTCCTGTATATATATATTATATATATATATATATATATATATATATATATTTTAGTTATCAATTTTGAACTATATTTTGTGTGTGTTTTAACGTTTTGGTTATTCTATGTATATAGTTTGTAAGTATTTTGATTTTTTTTTTCAATTGTGCTAGTTGGGGCATTTGTTCAAGGGTTTTATTTGGTGTATCATTTTCAAATTTCATGTCTATTTTATGTTGTAGTGCAATTTGATCTTAGGTTACCTTTACTTATTATTTGTTAATATTTTATCAATGTTAATTTATTTTAAAATTTTAAAATTCTATTTGTGCTTTGTAATTATTAAGGCTTTTTGCATATCACTATACGGATTCATCATGATTTAAGGTCAGTTCAAATTCCATGTGAGTCTCTCTATATTTCTGTTAGGACATATGTAGTTCAAGTTTGTTAACATATGTCGCTATTTTATGTAGTTGGCTAATCCTTTGACAAAACGCACTTTACTTGTATTTGGATAGATCTAGGATGTGTTTAATACTTCAAAGAACATGTTGTTCAAGTTTAGTATTAAAACCATGAAGATTGGACCAAGAAACAAGTGAAGAAAAAGTGTGTACTAAAGCTGGACACTTGGCGGATAGCTGCTGGACACCTGCGGACAGATAGCTATCTATCGAGCTATCTATCGAGGTATCTATCGAGATTTAATGAGGCTCGACAGCTGCCCGATCGATCGAGGTATCTATCGAGGTTACGGGAATTGAAATTTCCAGATCCGATTTTTGGGCCAGGCTTTTGTATTTGTGTAGGGTTTCTTTTCTCACAACCCTAGGCATATATAAGGCATATTTTTGAGGCCGTCACACTAGAGAATACAAGGAGAACACATGCAAAAGGCGACCGAAGCCTAATTCTCTCTGAAAGAAGCTACTGCGTCTTTGCGCCTTAGGGTTTTGTAACCAAGTGCTTCTTGATCTTCATCGTGTGTATGAAGTGAAGAACTTTGCAGCCAACATTCTTCTTCCTCAAGTTGGTGAGTGAGTCACGTACTGGGATTCGTGCAAAGGAGTTAGTCACGTATTGGGATCCGTGCATCAAAGGGTGGCGTTCATATATTGAAGAGTTCAGAGGTTCTGAAGCAGTAGAAGGTTTCTGCTGTGAGTTCATCTACGGGGATTGTAGAGTCTAGGGACAAAGGTTTTGTACTAGATCTGAAACTTCTCTTTACTATAGTGAATTGCTTTTCGGGAAGGTTTCCCCCCAGGTTTTTTACTGTGAAACTGGTTGGTTTTATTGGTTTTCCTGGGTCATCATATCTTGTCTTATTTATTTTTCCGCTGCACTTAGTTTTGACATGATATTGATGTTTGTTTGTTTGTTTTAACAAGTTTTATGTATAATAAATCTAATTAACAACTTGGATTTAAAACTTGTTAATTCTATCAATCGGGGTCTAAATTTCCCAACAAGTGGTATCAGAGCAGGCACACTCTGATTAGGATTTAATCATTGATGTGTGATCCATTGACCCCTGTTGTCATGGAAACTCTTGATTGTTTTGATTTGCATGATCTTGTGTTGAATGATGATGATGATATTCATGATGCCTATTGCAAGCTTTATAATTTTTGTATGAAATCTCTTGAGTGTTCTACAAAATTAAAAGCTAAATTTAAAAAGGTCAAGCTTGAAAAAGATGATTTGATTGCAAAACTGAATGAAGCCACTAAGTTGAATGAGAATTTTAAAAATCAAATTTCATCTCAGGTGGACAAAATTAAGAGTTTGGAAGAGCAACTAGTTGAATTTAAAACTGATGTTGAAAAATTAACTAGTGCCAAACTTGTTGTTGAGCCTAACTCAAAAGAAAAAGATTTTTATATTCCCCCATTCAAAAGGAATAATGAAGAGTTGAAGGCTAATATTGCTAGGATAGACAAAGGTAAACAATCTGATGTTAACGCTGAAGTTTCTAAACCTATGTCTAAAACTCCTCCTAGGTTGAATAAAAATTCTGATTTTGTCCCTACTTGTCATCATTGTCATATTGTTGGTCATATTAGGCCAAATTGTCCTAAGTTGAGGTCTCTGTCAACCTCTAAGGTTAGACCTCCTTCTAGGAAGCCGAGTAGCTCTAAAACTGCTCATGTTTGTCACCATTGTGGTGTTTCTGGACACACTCGTCCTAATTGCTTTAAGTTGTATCCTCATAAGCAATTGTCCAAACGGTCACAGGTTTCCTCTCAAGGACCTACACCTTTGTTTGGAGAGTTATTAAAAGTCTTAAGTTTTTTAACTCAATTTCAGGAGAATTTTAATTCTTCTATGTCCTTTAGTAGTCATACTAGGACACGTGCCTTTTCATCTTCACGGCCAAAGACTCGTGCTGTGTGGGTGAGAAAGGAGCCTAAGACTTAATTGTCTTTTCTGTTTGTCCTCTGCTTCAATTCTTTCTATCTAAAGCAGGACTCTCTTTACTTGATTTCTTATCTTCTGTTGAAATCATGCCTTCATGCATATGCATCTTTCTTTCATGCATTCATGTTGTTTGTCTGTTTTTGTGTGGTTGTTTAGTTTTTATTTTGTTTTGTTTTCAAAATAAAAAAAATAAAAAAAAATTGATGAAAAATCAGAAAAATACAAAAACAGTGTGTGTTTGTGTGCATTAGTTCATGTGAACTTTTGAAATGGCCATTGAAACAGAGTTTTCTAAACTTTGTATCACCTGTAGCTTAGATGAGCATTCTTTTGCACAACTACGCGAGTGAGCTCTGTAGCTCTTTGTTTGTGATGAGTAAGGTTAAGTGATCTCTTCTTCTTAACACTCGTATCACTCTTTTCGACGGGTTGAACTAAAAAATCCTAAGAGAAAGGCATAAATAACCATCTCACCACTGTTACTCGCCAATCATAATATGACATCTGTATGCTTCGGCATAGCAAAAGTGCAATGTCAATGACACCTGTATGCTTCGGCATAGTAAAAGTGCAGTGTCAAAAGCTTAACATCATTGGGTATTTCTTTTCTTTCTCTTGTATGCCCATGCATGATATGCTTGTTAAAAAGAAAATATGCAAAAAAAAAAAAAAAAGCAAAAAGATAAAAAATGCTTTAAAATATGGTTGCAAGCGTGTTTTCTAGGAGATGTGGGAGTTATAGGATGTACCTCGAAGGTGATAGTCCCCATCAAACAGTTATGATTGTGTGTGAGTTAAAGTGATTTTCTCATATCTCAAATCGTCATAACATTGAGACACATATGCAATCTTGCGATGTTCTCACACATGACACGCAACACTCTTTGCTATTCTTGATACATGTGCAGGTACAATGTGATTTGGCCATCACAAAGTTTACATGCGTTAATGTATGCTAACTAAACTGTCTTGACTTATTTTTGAAATATAAAATTGGTTAGACTTGTTTAGTGTGTGTATGTGTGTTTTGGATCAAAATGCATGACATTTTTCTTGTTAAGAGATGTTTTTGAGAGGTTATTGTGTTGCTTGGATCTTTAGTTGAGTTGCATGCTTGATTGCATTCACATCTGTGTTTTTCTCTTCTTGAAAAACTGTTTTTAAGCCATCTCGACACATCCTCGACACCTCTCGATACCTGGCTTATCTGTCGAGATCTTCAGTTGCATGTTATCGCAATCTCGACACCTCTCGATAGCTAGGTGGATCGATCGAGAAAGTTTCTGTCTCCTCGATACCTTCTCGATAGCTTTTCGATCCATCGAGGTCTGCTCGATAGCTCCTCGATACCTCTCGATCTATCGAGATTCTCTGCATGCATTGTTTTTCACATGTTTTGAATGTTTCTCTTATCTTGTCATCCATAGCATCTTGTTTCATTACATTCATGCATTTTTATGGATTCTTTGTGCCCCCTTGATCATCCTTGATCATCTTTATGTTTCTCGGTACCCTCTGTCAATCGAGACAAAAAGGGGGAGAAATTAGAGAATTTGTGGTTTCTTTCTTTAAGATTCTACAAGTTAGGGGGAGAAATACATGCCCTTGTAAGGGGGAGTTGTGTTTCATCTTGTTAGGGGGAGTGTTTATCTCCTTGTTCATGTACCTAGGTCTTGTGACCATTTTTACATACAACATGGTATTTATCAAGTGGTATATATATGATGATGTATGTTTTCTTCTCCTATCTCTACATGTGTTGTTTCTTTTCTATCTTTATACACATGTTTCTTTACTTGTATGCAATCTATTATTTCTGTTTCACACAAAGATGCGTTGATGTGTTTTGTTTATAAGTGTTTCAGAAATACAGGTTGTCAAAGTCTTCCATGCCATGAACTCTCTTCTTGCAAAGTTTTTCAAGAGTTTGTGTTAGGGTAGATTTTATTGTATTCAACAAGTGAGTATGAGTTGAGTGATTTATGACTTCTCTCATATGTTCATTTGTTTGTTGTGGTTTTGTCACGGATTGCCAAAGGGGATTGTTAGGACATATGTAGTTCAAGTTTGTTAACATATGTCGCTATTTTATGTAGTTGGCTAATCCTTTGACAAAACGCACTTTACTTGTATTTGGATAGATCTAGGATGTGTTTAATACTTCAAAGAACATGTTGTTCAAGTTTAGTATTAAAACCATGAAGATTGGACCAAGAAACAAGTGAAGAAAAAGTGTGTACTAAAGCTGGACACCTGGTGGACACCTGGCGGATAGCTGCTGGACACCTGCGGACAGATAGCTATCTATCGAGCTATCTATCGAGGTATCTATCGAGATTTAATGAGGCTCGACAGCTGCCCGATCGATCGAGGTATCTATCGAGGTTACGGGAATTGAAATTTCCAGATCCGATTTTTGGGCCAGGCTTTTGTATTTGTGTAGGGTTTCTTTTCTCACAACCCTAGGCATATATAAGGCATATTTTTGAGGCCGTCACACTAGAGAATACAAGGAGAACACATGCAAAAGGCGACCGAAGCCTAATTCTCTCTGAAAGAAGCTACTGCGTCTTTGCGCCTTAGGGTTTTGTAACCAAGTGCTTCTTGATCTTCATCGTGTGTATGAAGTGAAGAATTTTGCAGCCAACATTCTTCTTCCTCAAGTTGGTGAGTGAGTCACGTACTGGGATTCGTGCAAAGGAGTTAGTCACGTATTGGGATCCGTGCATCAAAGGGTGGCGTTCATATATTGAAGAGTTCAGAGGTTCTGAAGCAGTAGAAGGTTTCTGCTGTGAGTTCATCTACGGGGATTGTAGAGTCTAGGGACAAAGGTTTTGTACTAGATCTGAAACTTCTCTTTACTATAGTGAATTGCTTTTCGGGAAGGTTTCCCCCCAGGTTTTTTACTGTGAAACTGGTTGGTTTCATTGGTTTTCCTGGGTCATCATATCTTGTCTTATTTATTTTTTCGCTGCACTTAGTTTTGACATGATATTGATGTTTGTTTGTTTTAACAAGTTTTATGTATAATAAATCTAATTAACAACTTGGATTTAAAACTTGTTAATTCTATCAATCGGGGTCTAAATTTCCCAACAATTTCAACTAAACTTCTGGTTTTTAAAAAGCTGAATTGTTTTATATTATTGAATCGGGGTCTATAACTATATATATATATATATATATTTGGTGCCTCCTCCCTTGCCTTCAAAGTCAAAAATTCAATTCTCATGTAAGTATCTCTACTTTTTTCTTTTAATGTTTTCAATTATTATTATTTTTTTCATTTTTAACTATTGAATTAAAGGGTTTATCATTTAAATATGTGGTGGTGATTATTTGAGCTTTAAAGCTTAATATATTATTATGCAAATGCCCTTTATATTTTCTTAAGCATCTCATTTTATACTAGTTGCATAGTATCTACCATCTTTCATTCAATTAATTTTGGACTTATATATGATTTTTTTTAATAAAAACTAAATCTTACATTACACAACATGTAATTAATATATAACTTAAAGCAAAAGATTACTTCGCTTCAAAAAATAAGAGTAAAAGATTACATTATTTTTATTATCTATTTTATTATTTTATTTTAATTAAATTAAAAAATATTTTCTCATTTACACATAATTCTTGATTAAGCCATGCATCGCACAAACATAATATAACAACTTGTTATATAGAGAAGGCATATACTTGACACAACTTTTAAGACCTAATTTTTATTATATAGTGTATAGTGTATAATATATGATATGATCGTTTAATGTTGATATTTTATTTTATTTTTTTTATTTTTTGAATTAAAATAAGCATGGATTAAGCTAAGAAAGAGTACAATTCATATATACATAATAGGTTATAAATCATTATTTTAAAGTACAAAAATCCACCTTTACTGCTAAGAGTGGGCCAAAATGGGCAAATGCCCTTTTCGCACAAAAAAAAAAAAAAAAAAAAGAAGCATTATGCCCCATTTTCCAAACTAATTAGGGAAATACCCCTCTATTGAAACTCAATTTTCTTAAAATTGAGTTAAACCTTATAGTGACATTTTAAAGAGCTTATAGTGACTTTTTAGGACCTATAGCGGCGTTTTGTAACCTCGAGTTACAAAACGCTGTTATAGGTCCTAAAAATGTCAATATAGGCTCCTTAAAACGTCGCTATAGGGCTCCAAATTTTTTTTTTTGAAACTCAATTTTGAAAAAAATCGAGTTTTAAAAGAGAAGCATTTTTTTTAATTAGTTTAAAAAATTGAGCATTTGCCCATTTTTTTTGCGCGATATGGGCATTTACCCATTTTCCCCGCTAAGAGTGTGTACAAAGTAGCCCACCATAATCCAAAATGAGAAAAGGGAAAGTCCGAGATATGACATAAAGGGATGGTGTTGGAAGAAATTGTCAATTGTGGAAGTTAATAATAGTAATGCTCCCAAAAAATTAAATTAAAATACTTGTTTGGCGGGTGTGCAACAAACATTCTGCTGGCAAAAATGAACCTGAAAAGGGAATGAATGATAGAACTAGAAGCCAACGTGTAACACATGCAAGAAAGACATGTGAGTGCGAGCAAGCAAAAAGCCACGAAGCAGAGGAAGTAGAAGCAATATAGCAACAATCTAAACATAATGTTTTGCACAGGAAAAGTAGGGGTTCAAGACTTTATATTGGAATGTGCCTTACTCACAATTTTGAATTAATGCCTTAAAAGGGGAAGGGATCATATGGTTCTAACTTCCAAAACAGGACACATCAAATTTTTGATCAAGCTATGAGCACCTTGAAGACACTCTTACCATAACCAGAATGAGGATTCTCAAGTCAACTGAAATTGTAACTAATGTGGCTCATTTACTAGCTAGGAATGTGGTAGGCTAAAGTTGGAGGATTTTGCAGTGTTATGCGGAGTACTAAGATGTAGTAAATGACATAAATCAATTGCAATCAAATGAGCAGTATACATTTTCCATTAGAAAAACATGGCTCGGGTGCATCAGTCCGCTGCTCGATTCCCTTCATCATAGGTAAGAATGAAGAAGCTCGAGAAGAGATATCAATGTCATGAGAGTTCTACGATCATTGACAATAGGAGCAAAAATGTCTGCGCAAGTAGAGGGTTAGTCAATAAATGTAATCAAGATCCACTATCAACTGTGTGTGATGCCAAGAGAGGCCGCAAGCTGAAGACCATATATAATCGCTCAAAATTCAGATAAAACGTTGGTGGCCCAAAATACTGATCTACAATATCAAATAATCCATAGCCCATTGTTGTCTCGAATGAAACCGTCATTAATGCAAGGCTTACATTATAATAGAGAAGAACTATCAGACTTTAAGTGTCCACCAACAAAGGGAAGTTGCTTGCCATTTAATTGGAACTGGGGTTCTATAAGACGACGAAATTTGCAGATTCTGACGGAAATGGGATACTATAAGATGACGAAATTTAATACCTCCTTGGATGCAATTTTGAATTTTCACTAAATCTTGTGAAGGATGACAAGGATGCAAGACATTGTTGTTCCTCACATTAGACTTTCCAAGGAACTGTGTAGAATACTCCTTGGAGGAGCAGTTATTGTGAACCAAGAGTGTAGAGAAGAGAGAAAATAATACAAGTACTGAAGTACCTTGAATCTACAAACAATTAGAGTATTAGGGTCTGTTTAGATAAGACTTATTGTTGAAAATTGAAACTACTGTAATAAAATAATTTTTAAATATATAAATAATATCGTGAAACCTATTTTTATTTTTATTTTTTTCTGAAGAAAGTGTTTGTAGATTTTATAAACAGTAACGTGCATGAACAATCCTAGGTATTATTTATGCACGCTGAAGAAAAAAAAGGAGGAGGAGAAAACGCAAAAACTCAAAACGCGGCAAATACAAGTTTAGTATTGAAGGTGTGCATGAAAACCCCTTATTTACTATTTTAGGCTTTTAGCCACCAAATCCATAAAAACATACTCCAACCGGGTTTGAGAATCCAGAAGTTCTTAACAACCGTGAACAGTGAAGTTGTGTATATACAACCTCACTATTCATCAGATGTAAACAAAAAATATTTATTTTATTACTCTCTCTCTCTCTCGCTCTCTCTCTCTGTATTCTCTAGTTTTCTTTCTCCCTTCTCCCTTCTTCCTTTTCCCTCAGCCCCTCTCACTTTTTTTCTGATTTTTTTTTCTCTCTGCATTTTGTTTCAGTTGAAAGATTTCAAAGCCAATTTTGGGTGGTTTGATTCGAAACGGCTTGATTTTATAAATATGGATTTGTTGTGTTTATGGATATTTGCCATGTTTATGGGTGCTTGATGTGGGTATTTGCTATTTGATTATGGTGGTGGCTAGTGATTATGGCAGTGGGTATGGTTGGTGGGTATGGTAGTGGGTATGGTTGGTGTGTATGAATCTCGGTGGGTATGGAAGTGGTGGTGGGTTTGGGTATGGGTTTGAATGGGTGGCTTTGGTGGTGGGTGGTGGAGGTGTGGGTCACGTGGTGGCAGCGGCGGCAGCTTGGCATGTGTGGTGGGGGCATTGTGGGCTTCTGCTAGGTTGTGGGCGACATTTGGGTTTGTGTGATCTGGGTTTGGGTTTAGCTGGATGGTTTGGGTTTGTGATCTGGATTTGCTTTGTTGGTGGTTGAAGCTTCGGTTGTGGGTGTTGGTTCGATGGTGGATGGTAGTTTAGTGGAGGCTAGTGGTTCAATGGTGGGGGTGGGTTGTTTGATGGTGTTTTTGGTTGCTGTGGACAGAGAGACAGAGATGGAGAGGAAAGAGGGAAGAGAGAGAAAGAATAGTTTTTTTATTATATTATTTAATGTTGTAGTTTATATTTTTGTAATAAGTTGTATATAAAAATAAAAATTGAGATATTAGGTGAGTTGTAAAATGAAATGGTAAAATAGAGAAAGTATGTTTTTAGGATGTAAAATAGAACTTTTTTAACATCTCAGATGCTAGCACTCTTACAAAAGAGTTACACTATTTTTGAACCATTGATTTAAATCTTAGATCTTAACGGTAAAAAAACATTCATGATCATGTCATTATTGCTCTCTAGAAACTTGTAATTTAAGGCATTAACTCTTCTTACTAATTCTCCACTTTCAACATCATCATCTTCTTCTTCTTTTGCACCATGTTCTTACAATTGTTTTAGAGAATGATTGTTGAGCTTGAGGCTGAGTATTTCTAAAACACTTATGGCGAATTTTATTCAAGGTACTGCAAATTCATATAGATCTAAGTATAAAGACAAGCAATCAGTCACACAATTGATTGTCTACCAACATTCACACGTGTGGCCACCAAACTTGGCTCAACTAATTAGATACTGCATGAAGATACAAATTAAGCTAGGCTACAAATAATACACGAATATAGACAGTGTACGTTCTATGGCCAACCAAGGGTATATAACCAACACACACTGTTTTGGATTTTCATTTTTCTTAAAAATTATATATTTGACCAAAAACAAAAGCACACAACGCACCATGCTAAATGTAAATAAATAAACAAAGGCAATACATACCAACATGCAATTGTGTACAAATGCTCCTAAGATATATGAAGTGCAAGGATAGCAGCCAATGGAAACAATAAAAATGTCCAACAACAAGTGGGTAGTATTGAAACAAAGGAGATACAGAGAGACACTCAATTTTTGGGATCTTCCTTGCCCACATGGCGCAAGTCTTTATTGTGAAGGTGAAGAGGCATTGGTCCATACACGTCTATGGAAGGACCGGGAGGGATCAACCTACCCTTGAAATGGAGGAAAAATATTCAAGGCTTTTTAATGACTCACCAAACAAAGTGACATGGACTTATTACAGATTGGACACTCACTTATGAAGATGAATTTTTAAACAGTTTGGACAAGTGTGTACTCCAAATACACTACAGTTGTGACAAACATGAATAGTCTTAAGACTACTTTGCTTCCTAGGCAAAGGTTTAGATGTGAATTCTGAGTTAGTCTCTTGTCCGAGCAAAGAATAATTGGGTCTAATATAGCCAACCAGTGGGTGATATATGTGTACAAACTCATATTTTTCTTATAGCCTACGAGGGAGTCTAGACATGGGTTTAGAAACCAAAACTTCATCTAAATATTGTTTACCCTTATCTATTCTAGTTATGCTAGCCTTATACTCTGTGATTCATGTTCAATGGAGGGATATATAAAGTTTGTCTTTAGAGTTGAGCTCTTTATCAAGCTTAACAATAGTGTGTGTGGTTTTTTTTTTTAATTAGTTGCTCAACCAACCTTTTAATCTTATCCAATGAATTTAGATTTGAGAGTGATTTATAAAAGATTTTGTATCCTTAAATGTGGTTGTGTTCAACTTAGATTTGGATTTTTATTGAGTGTTCTAGCAAATTTTTGTTGGTTGTGAGGCAGTTTGGCGACTTGATCGAAAACTAGAAAACAATGTGTTGAGGTCTAAAAAGTTATAACGCCAAGGCCCAAAATAGCACAGTGAGTGCTTTCCATGGAAAATAATAATAAAAGGGTTGAGCTCACCACAAAAAACAAAAAGGGGGGAAGGTAGGCCCAAGTCCATTAAAAAGATTTAAACCCCAAGACCCATGAAGAGATAGGCCTTAGGGCCTATGAAACGAAGGGTGGAAAGGAGAAAGTCTTGACTGTCAAGATCAGAAAATCAAAAAGGAGTCCTGTAGTAAGAACTGGGTTGGGATACCTAGGGTTGCTAGGGGCTTGGGATCTTCAGGACGTGTAGCACAGCTACAAATGAGATTAAGACAGCTCAAAAAGAGTGCCAAGAAATACAAGGAACGAAGAACAGAAACGTTCTTCTCAATCACCCAATGATGCAGAAAGGAACCAGAAGGATTGGAGAGTAACAATTCATGAACAAGAGGCTGGTACCTCGGGGAACCCAGGAAAAAGAACCATGAAGAGAAGTAGCTAAGAAAACTTTCAACCTGGCAGGGATGGAATCGACTCACTTGGGAAAAATGACAAAGGGAAAAACAGCCAAAAAGCTGAGTTTGAAAAGGTGAGATTTAGAAGCCTTGAAGGAAGAGAGATTGGAGGTCAGCTCTCTAAGGACACCTCAATATGGAAAGTCAGCAAAAGGCTTTTGGGAAAAAAGCACCAAAAGAAGAAAACTATGAGAAACAAGGAAGGGACTAGCCACCAAAGCTGTTGGCCTAACATGGGCTTTGGTACCTAGGGGAGCAAAGGAAGGGAACCAGTGGTACCCCGGAGCCTTAGAGTGACGCTAAAAAAAGGGGGAAGCAGCTAACAGTGAGAAGACATTCGGGAACAGTGAATCAGAATAGAATCATTGAGAAAACTCTCAAGGAAAGTAGTAAAAGAAAGAGAAATATTGCTCGGTGTCCTAAAACAGCCACTATAGAATATACTTGGATTCAAAGGAATTCAAAATTTGCAAGTCTTAGAGGCTTAGAGGGCCATCTAAGCCTATAATTTTTTTAGCTTATTTGGACCTTGTAATACGTCTTAGTGAGCACATTGTAAAGCAATGAAATATCTTACATCATTTTAAGAATCTTTAGTATTTATTTGTGTCTTTATCTTTATTGCATTGCTCCTTTAATTGTTGTTGAGGTACAAAAAGCCACGACACTAAGGGCCAAAGCGGCACAGTGAATGCACCCCATGGAAAAACAACAATAAAAGGGTCAAAGCTCCCCACAACAGGAAAAGGAGTAAGCCCAAGTCCATTAAATAGGATTTTAAGCCCAAGTTCATTAAAAAAGGATTTTAAGCCCAAGATTCGTGGAGGGACAGGCCTTAAGGCCTATCAAACTGAAGGGAAAAAGAAAGAGGGCTCAGCTTATCAAGATCAAAAAGCCAAGAAAGCTCAGTAGTAAGTATTGAGCCGGGATACCCAGAGGCCGTCAGGGGCTCGGGGTCCTCGGGATGTGCAGAACAGCTGAGCATGAGATTAAGACAATTCAAGAGGAGTACCAAGAAGCACGAGAAACGAAGAGCAAAAGCATTCTTCCTAATCACCTGATGATGCAGAAGGGAACTAGAAGGATTGAAAAATAACAACTCATGAAAAAGGAAGCTGGTACCTCGGGGAACCCAGGAAGAAGAACTATGAAGGGAAGTAGCTAGGGGGACTTTCAACTTGGCAGGGATAGAATCGGCCCATTTAGGAAAAATGATAAAAAGGAAGGGCGGCCAAAAAGCTGAGTTTGGAAAAAAGCAAAATAGAGAAGCCTTAGAGGAAGAGAAATTGAAGGTTAACTCCTCGAAGACATCTTAGAATGGAAGGTCAGCAGGGGACTTTTGGAGAAAAGACATCAAAAGAAAAAAACTGTGAGAAACAAGGAATGGGCCAGCCACTAAAGCTGCTGGCACGCTATAAGCTCGGTTACCCAGGGGAGCAAAGAGAGGGAACCAGTGGCACCTCGGAGCCTTAAGGTGACGCTACAAAAGGAGGAAGCAGCAACAGTGAAGGGCATTTAGCAACAGGGAATTAGAGAATAGAATCATTGAGAAAATTCCTTTAAAACACTTAAAGAAAGTAGCAAGGAGAAAAGAAATATTGCCCAGTGTACCAAGGTAGCCACTATAGAACATGCACGGATTTAATGGGATTCAAATTTTGCAAATCTTAGAGGCTTAGAGGGCCATCTAAGTTTGTAATTTTTGAGTTTATTTGAACCTTATAACAAGTCTTAGTTAGCACTTTGTGATTCATCAATTAAAAGCAATGAAATATTCCTTAATGATTTGAGGATCCTTAAACATACATTCTGTGTATTTCTTTATGCACCGTTCCTTTACTATATTTCTTGCTATTCAATACACACACACACACACACACACACACACACACACACACACACCCACACACACACACATACACATACACACACACACATATATACAATCTTGCTTGTTAGAGTATATGTATTGTAGGATCCCCGCTTTGTGCAGCACTTGGCTCGTAAATAGCACTTTTAGCTACGGTAAACCAAACCCAGTTCCCTTAACACAATAACAGCAAGGCCTAGGATCCTTGTTTCTATTTTAGGCTTGGACATTTTGTCGAAAACTAACTCTCACATTTTGGCTACTCCGCTGGAGATTGGGCAAAGAATAAGGAAGAAGCAGTCCTTTCGCAGAGCATGGCTCCAAGAGTAAGGAACAACAAAGATTCCAATGTGCCACCTACAGCATTGGGACCCGTTGGAGAAAGCAAATGAGCCTCTAGACAAAGGAACAAGACGAGGTACCCTTGGTAGAATAGGAGGTCATATCAGGACAGAGGCACACAGGACAGGAACCAAATCCTGTGGTTCGAATGACAGAAATGTTAAAGGATTTGTAGCAAGTGATTCGCCTTCTCAAAGAAGCAAGACTCAGGAAATCAGGGATAAAGCCCCCCTGTGGTCAACTAGGACAGAGCCCAATCAGAGGAAGGGTCAGCAGTAGGAGGGGGAGCTAACCCCCAATATCTAACGCTAGCAGATGTCAATGCCCTTTTGGAGCAGGAAAGGGAAAAGCTCTTAAGGATCCCCAAGCAGTTTTCTCAGGATCCCCCATTCTCGCCAGAACTCCTTGGCAAAATGTATCCTAAAGGATATGAACCCCCAAAGTTCCATCCTTTTGATAGAAGAAATGGGAGTGTTGTGGAACATGTGAGAAGGTTTATTCACACTATGGGCCCTTACGCAAGAGATAGAAAACTGTGCTTAAAGGAGTTTGCTAAGTCCCTAGTGGATAGAGCATATACGTGGTACACCATCTTGAAGCCTGGACCCATTAAAACCTGGGACGAAATGATGGAGAGGTTCTACACAAAATACTACCAAAGCGAGGACAAGGCCACTTTCCAAATCCTTCAAATGGTAAGGCAAAGGCATGGAGAGGATCCCGTTCAATTCATTAAGAGATTTAAAGATGTTTCTCTGGATTGTTATGGAGACCACGAAGAGAAGGAGCTCGTGGAGATGTGTATATCCAACATGCTTTTTGATTATAGGCTCAACCTCGAAAATCTATGCATAACCCAGTTTGATGACCTGTTGCAAAGAACTAGAAGGGCAGCACAGACTATGAGAATAAAAAGGGTGCCAATCCCCCAGGCCATGATAGCATCAGTTGGAGAAAAAAGGAAGAGGCTTGGAGGAAAAATGATCGAGGAACCACCTGTGATCCCATGTACTGCAGAAGAATTGAATCATGTCTTGGACAAATGGATCGGAGATGGAATTGTCATCCCGTTTACTGTATCTAGGCCACCAATTGAGTAAGAAAGAAAAACCCCCTTGTTTTGCAGAATTCACAACTATGTCAAGCATTCTACCAAAGATTGTTGGACCCTTTGGAGGCTCTTTCACAAGAAGCTTAGGGAGGGAACCCTGGAGCTCACTCAAAAGAAACCCAAGGTGCAAAGAAACCCCCTGTCCAACCATAAGGGAAAGGGAATGGTGGTCCTTTCCATGTACCATCAGTGCGTTAAAGGGAGATTGAATGAAAGACCTATAAAGATCCCTGCCAACCACAACCCCTTCAGCCAAGGAGAAGTAAACTTTGTGGAAACAATGTTTTACGATGAGTTAGAACTAGATGATGAAAGCCCAGCTTCAGGAATTCTGGGAGCACCTATCCTGGAAAAAGAAGAGGGAAGAGGTACCCACGACCTAAGAAACCTCCAAGAAAGAAAAAAGACAAAAAAGGGAGCCTAGCTCTTTGGGATCTTGAGAATGTGTAGTGGTAAGAGAACTTGGAGGAAGGTTAATCTATTGTCTATGAAGGTACGCGGGGCCTGAATGCATCATGCAGGAGGGTCTTGAACCACCAGACTATATGATGGTGCAAGAAGAAATCTCGAAGGACCCTGTCAAGGAACCACTAATTCAGCCCAAGTAAGAATTAAGGGAGATAAACTTGGGAGTTGAATTGGGACCCCGAAAGCCTATTTTTATTAGTAGTCAGTTGACAGTACATGAGGAGGAGCAGATAGTGGCCTTACTCAAGAAATATGTGGATGTTTTCGCATGGACCTATGATGAGATGCTCAGTCTGGATCCAACACTGGTAGTCCATTCTCTGAATGTAGATCCAGGAGCCAAGCCAGTAGTTCAGCCACCAAGGGTCTTTCACACTAATGTGGAGGCTCAGATAACCCAAGAAGTCAAGAAATTACTAGCAGTAGGCTATATTAAGCCCATTCAGCACCCCAGATGGCTTTCCAAGATAGTACCTGTGAACAAAAAGAATGGCCAAATCCGGTGCTGTGTGGACTTTCGTAATCTGAACAAGGTATGTCCAAAAGATGAGTTCGCCTTACCTAATGTTGACCTCCTAGTAGATTCAATTGCAAGAAGCTCTATGTTCTCATTTATGGATGGGTATAATGGGTACAATCAAATCTGAATCGTTGCCAAGGATGCTAAGAAGACAGCATTCAGGACTCCAATTAAATATTTTTATTATACTATAATGCCTTTTGGCCTCAAGAATGCAGGGGCTACGTACCAGGGAACCATGACAGCTATCTTTCATGACATGATGCACAAGGAAATGGAAGACTATGTGGATGATATTGTGGGAAAATCAAAAACCAGGACAGGGCACTTTCAGATACTCGAACAAGTTTTTGAAAGGTGCAAGAAGTACAAACTACAAATAAACCCCATGAAGTATGCCTTTGGGGTATCTGCTGGAAAATTTCTCGGGTTCTTAGTACATCACAAGGGCTTAAGGGTGGATCCAGCCAAAGTTACAGCCATTGCAATAATGAAAAAGCCTGCAACCATAAGAAAGCTCAAAAGTTTCTTAGGGAGGGTTTCCTACATTAGAAGGTTTGTACCAGGCCTAGCTTCAGCCACAAGTGGTTTATCCAAACTATTGAAAAAGGGGGCTGAATTCATTTGGAAAATTGAGCAGCAAGAAGCCTTTCAAAGGATCCAACAGATTATGAACCATCTCCCCACCTTACAAGCACTAGTACAAAGGCAACCCCTATTGCTATATTTGGTATTAAACTCCCAGGCTATAGGAGCTCTGCTAGCACAAGAAGACAATGAAGGGAATGAGCAACCCATCTATTATGTAAGCAAGGCACTCAAGGACATAGAAACCAGGTACCTTCAAATAGAAAGAGTATGCCTAGTGATTATCTATGCATCCCAGAGGCTAAAATGATACTTCTCAGCCCATCAAATCCTCTCGGCAAGTAAGTCACATCCCATAAAAGCACTCTTTCATCAGCCCCTCTTGATAGGAAGGGTAGTACAATGGCTGGTCTTACTTTCTCAATATGACATAGGCATCAAGACCCCCAAAGCTGTCAAAAGCCAAGCCATAGTAGATCTGCTAGCCTAGTTTCCCAAGAATGAGAAATGCCGTTAAGTGAGGAGATCCCAAGGGAGATAGCAATGGTAGAGCTCCCGGGAAAGAAGTGGACAATGAGATTCAATGGGTTTGCAACAGCGACTTCAAATGGACTGGGAATCGTATTAAGTTGTGAAGATGGGGACACCCTATCCTTATCTTTCAAGCTTAGGTTTTCCTGTTCAAATAATGTCGCTGAATATGAGACATATTTGACTAGGCTGACAATAGCACTCAGCAAAGGAGTAAAGCACATGAGAGTTTTAGGAGACTCCAACCTTGTAGTTTCTCAGGTTAAGGGTGACTTGCATTAAGAGAACAGAGTTTGGCAGCCTACAAAATTTGGCCGTAGAGGCTAGAGTAGGAATTTTAGACCTTCAGTGTAGACTACGCCTAGAGGTGCGAGAACAGGTTCGTCGATGCACTAGCCACCCTAGGATCCCAAATGCCAGTTAAAGGGAGAAACACCTTGATAAGGGTAAGTAGGCAGGAACACTCCATCATAGAAATCCTCAGAAGGATGTTCTTTGAAGAACCGGAGCTGCAAGATTGGAGAAATGAGTTTAAAGAAAAAATGAAAGGGTCAAGACATGAGGGAAGTATCAAAGAGCTAAATGATTATACTTTGATAGAAGGAGAGATGTATAGGAGGTTGCCCAGAGGGATCCTGTCTAGGTGTATCAATGAAAAAGAAGGAAAGCTGAGATTGAAAGAACTACATAGCCAAGCCTGTGGGGTTGCAGAAAGGATCAGTCTATACAGTAGGACACAGTACATGGGGCACTACTGGCCGAACATGAACAAAGAAGCTGCAACTATACAGGGAGAATGCCAAGGATGTCAATTCTCGGTGGACAAGGAAGAAAGCTATGCCGTGTTTGTCATGGAAGATTGGAGGACTCCATTTATAGAATACTTGACTCAAGGGATCCTACCGGCCGAGAGAACATTGGCTCACCGGCTTAAGAAATTTGTAGTTAGATACTTCCTACAGAACGGGATCCTATTCAAAAAGGGATACAGTGGAGATCCCCTAAGATGCTTGGGACCAAGGGAAGCCAGAGAGGTAGTTAGGGAAGTCCATTTCAGAGACTGTGGAAGTCACCCAAGGAAAAGAAGACTCTACAGGTAGTTGTTACTGTTGGGGTACTATTGGCCAACAATGAAAAAAGATTTTGAGGAGCTAGTGAAAACGTGTCATGCATGCCAAATACTTGGAGATGCAATCCACACTAATTCAAACGTACTGCAAGATATGACAACCCGTGGCCTTTCCACACTTGGGGGCTTGATCTTATAGGCCCTATAAATCCTGCTGCCAACGGCTACATATAGATACTGGTAGCCACCGAGTACTTTACAAAGTGGGTAGAGGCTATTCCTCTAAAGAAGGCCACTAAAGTAGCCATGGAAAACTTTATTCGAGGACACATCATTACGAGATTCGGGATCCCCAGGAAGCTAATCAGTGACAATGGAATCCCGTTCATAAACAAGGACATAAAGGACCTAATTAAGGCATATTGCATCAAGCATGGGAAGTCCACACCATACTACCCATAAGGGAATGGCCAGGCTGAAGTTACTAACAAGGTGATGCTGAAGACCCTTAAAAAAATGAAGCACGAGTATGGGGGAAAATAGAGTGACCGCTTGACAGACGTAATATGGGCATACAAGAGCTTTGTGAAGACAGCCATAGGATTCTCACCGTTCTCCTTAGTTTATAGGACAGAACCTATCAGCCCCGTGGAGATAGTTGTCCCTAAGTCAAAAGTAGTGTTTGAAGAAAACTAAGAAAACATTGAGGATGCAAATAATGAAAGAAGGATGGCAGATCTGGAAGGGTTGGAGGAAGAAAGGGAGGAGGCCAGAAGGAGCAGCCAGAGGTACTAGCAGAGGATGGCTAAGGCCTACGCCCAAGCGATACATCCAAGGGCCTTCACCGAGGGGCAATTGGTATTGAGAGCAGCAGAGCATGTGAGGAAGAATCTCCCAAAACCTTCCAAATTTGCTCCAAAATGGGAGGGGCCCTACATCATTAAAAAAAGCCCACGATAGTGGATACTACCACTTCACGAAAGAAGATGGGATGGCCCTAGAGGATCCCATAAATGGGAAATGGCTGAAGCAGTATTACGCATGAAAAAGGAGGGACCTCAATGTACCGAGACCCTTTTTGCCAAACTCTCCAACCTGCTAAGTGTTTCGTCATTCTTTATTGTTGTTATGATTTTTGTTCAAAGTACTTTTTCTCGTTTAGGAACCTATGGTAAGAGGACACTTGTCGACAACCCCTTTCTTCTTTTTGTATTTTCCTTAGTGTTGATGCAATGAAATCCTTTATATATATATATATATATATATATATATCCCTCTAAGCTACGGCTAAGTCAAATATTATATAAAAGAAAAAAAAAACAAATATGAGCAGTTTGGGGAGGGGCACCTGGGCCAATGCAAAAAAAAAAAACCTTGACATATGACCCAAGACTCACACCATAATTAGTTCAAAGTACATGGCCTAGGATCACGTGCAGGAACAAGTGCTCGGGATACCCAGCCCAGTACTTGACAAAAAAGAGTCTACTTGGTTCATGACTTGGGACTAAAAGGGGGGAGAATTAATGCCCAATGTACCCAGTTCAGTACTTACGCAGCAAAGTAACCACAAGGGTACCTAATCTATGACCTACAGTAGAACTTGTAAGGACCATGGTTTAGGACTCAGTGCAAAAAAGAGAGAAAGTAAATTCACATACTACTAAAAAAAAATTAGAACCAGCCTGAAAAAAAAATTCATGTCACAGAAGATGGAAAGAGAAAAGTTAGAAATAATGTTCAACAGAAAAGATGAAACTTATATAACCCAAATCATCCAAAAGCAAATATACATCTGAACCAGTAAAAATAGAAGGAGGAAGAGACTAAGGAATAAGGCCGGCTAGCAAAGAGCTGTTTGGAGAAATGGCAGGAACGGTTGAGGCAGAGAGGACTTGTTGCTTTCTAACCTTCAGGTATTGCAAAACCTTATGAGCACGGGCTAAAGCCTCCTTAGCAGCAACAATGTCAGCATCCAAATTTTTGGAAGCCTGCCTTTGGAACAGCATGTGAGCCAATGAACGCAAATACTCCAACAAGAAGGACAGATTGAACTTTGCTTCTATGAGATCCTGCACCACTCCCCTTCACTCCAAAAGCCTCTCCTCAAATAAGGATTCAAGGGAAGAATCCCTCAAAGAAATCAGCACAGCATACAACAGCTCCATCAGGATATTCCCTAGAAATACACCTCCCCTAAAACCATTGGTGAAGTCTCAATGGATCTTGAATAATCACTCCAGCAATGGCAGACCCTCCACAGGCACAGAGAAGCGTAAGAAGCTACCAAAGGAAGGCCCAAAATGGTGAAAGTGGCTTGTAGGGAGGCTGTTGAACTCCAAGAGATCAAAGCTGGCCAAGAAAGCAGGAAGCCTCAAGGTAGGATCTGAAACAGTTGCCTCTGGAGTCTTCCCCATTGTTGTATCTCCACTCGGTGGATTTAAGGAACTCCTAATCCCCTAGGTGCTTCCGGGAATCCTTGCTTGGGATTCAGTAACCTGGATGCCAAGAGCAGATTCCATGGCAACCTCAAGAACCACGAGCACAGGACCCTTGACACCTGTGTCAGCACTTGCAAAGCAAGCTAGATTCAGGAAAATCGGAAAGAGTTAAGACAGAAAATGCAAGGTGGGAAAGTAAGAGAAAGCTAAGCCAAACCAGTATTAGCTCCTTGTGGTAGAGCTTCCTCTTCTTACCCCTCTGATTCCCTGGGAGATTTTGTAAAAGAACACATAGCTCGTTGGAGAAAGGGTGAAGAAACCTTGGCAAAATGGCTAAAAGAGAGAAAAGACACTAGGGGTTTCTCCATAGAAGGAAGAAGCAGAAGAAAAGTATAAAAGGAGAAGAGGAAGAAAAGGAGAGAAGGGGAGGTGCAGTAAAGGTGAATAACACACACCTTCAAAACCCTTTGGTTCCAAAGAAGAAGCGGCCTCAGGGGTGGATGGAGCATTGGCTTGGCCTAAAAAAAAGGGGAGGAGAGAGAAGAAAAAAAAAATGAAATAAGGACCCTCAAATAAAAAATATATATATATATATATACACACATATATATGATAATGATAGGGTGAAGCACATTTATAGGAAGCGAATGAAGCTCACCTACTAGTAGGGTAGGAGACGCATCCCCTAAGGACTCTTTGCCTAACATAGGCTCGGCCACAAGTTTAAGTAATACGATTTTGGTAGGACTGAAAGTATGCACAGGCTAGGGATCTTGGGGAATCGGAGGCTAGGGAGCTTCAGGGTCCTAAGCAGCTAAGGAAATAGGGGGCACAGTAGCCTGGACACCCTGCATTAGCTGCCCAACCTCCTTAGTCACATAGCCGTGGAGGGGCTTCTCTTCTACGCCCGAAAGAATAACAAAAGGAGCTGTAATTGCTTCTTCTACCTGAATCCCACCAGTAATGGGAGAAGGCACCTTTACTTGCAAACATATAAAAAAAAGGGAGGGGGCAAATGGCATAACATCATAAGGTACACAAATGCACAGCACTAGAAGGGAGAGAAAGTAAGTAGAAAAATACACGAATAGAGAAGGACCATACCACATCATCGCCAGAAGACTGACTCCTGCCTCTCTTAGGGTTTGACTTGCACTTGGACTGTAAGAAAGATGTAACCATCCATCAATTAAAAGAAAGGAGGGAAGACACAACAACAACTTCTTTGGAATTAAAGGGTGGCCAACTTCTTTTCCAACTAGAGGGGGGCTCACTCTCTCGGGTTCCTCCGAAATCACCAACTGCTTCTAAGATCTTGCAGTCTTTTTCCTTTTAGTCTCAAGAGCAGCCTCAGTACCCTCAGCACCTTCTTCGAGCTTAACCCTTCCAACCTTTTCTTATTTAATCTCCTTTTCTTTACCTTTGCTTATGGGAGTAACCGTGACAATTGCTTCTACTGCCCCTCTCTTAATTGGCACACCAGAAAAGGCATTAACAATGAGATCACACCCTGACTAGGTCTCCAGGAAATCTTGTGCATAACATACCCAGCCACCTCTGGAAGCATGCCACTCCACGAATCCTATCTTGCTACTTATGGCAACAAAAACAATGCCAGCGGTGGGAAGGGATAGGCGCCTGTTGGAGATTAGAGCAGAGAAAATATTAGGACTGGGAACCTTCTCAATCTTGCCAGAACCAACATAATTAGTGAAGGACATTTGAACCCTTCTCTAGTAACCAATAAAGCCGTTGGAAGCAAAGACTCCCCTTCGAGAATTGGGCACAACAAACTGAGGACTCTTCTGCGACCAATAGGAGAAGGCCTGGAGCCTTAGGAACGGGTCCAAATAAGGGAGAGAAGGAACTATGTCTTTAAATACTGGTGGGACGTCCTGGTCAAAACCAAATTGTCGGAGTACCCGATGTGCTGAGTAGTGGGTGTACCGAGGACCACTTGAGGAGGGCACTAGAAGCCACAAGGGACTAATACAAGCCAAGTAGGCCAAGCTACCTTCATCACCATGGCAAAGATCAAAGGTGTTCCTTAGGGAATTGAGAAAAGAAGCTAGTACAGAATCACAAATGAACCCAGGACTGAACTCCTGGGGAGAACACCAACTTAAGTGCCCCACTTGATCAAATAGCTCAACTAGATTGAGGTTGCTCCCTTTTAAGTTAGCCCAATGAAAAATAATGGGGTGACTCTTAGTAGAACTACCATAAAAACCCTTAATTACATCAGAAGATCCCTGGAATTTATCTTTCACAAATTTCAAATTTGTACACTTTGCCAAAGTAATAGAAGAGCAGTCCTACATGAATACCTGGAGAATGGCATAGTGGAAAGACGAGGTGATGGCATAACAAGAATTGCCTTAAACTTCATCTCCATGAAGCATATCCAGTTGAGAGTAAACGTGACCCAAAAACATAGGGGCTAGAGGATACTGAGCACCCTGAGCCAGTCTAATTGCCAAGGGCAAGAAAATAGGCTTAACCTCGTACCTGGGGAACTCACTGAACAAGAATTTACATAGTCAGAGTGCTAGGAACCCAGCTCGCCTAACGGCCTTGTCCTTCTCTCACGAAAGGTTCATGACCTACTTGTCCATTCTAGCCGGTTTCCCACTAGGAGAAGCAATACCCCTCCCCCCCCACCCCAAATAGCTAAATAATTTGTCCTTCACTTCAAGATCCCTGTTGGAAAGGTTGATGTCAAAGGGATCCTCATCTCCAAACATCAGAAGGAGGAGATTATTGACTACATCCTCCAAGGTAATGGTAAGCTCGCCAACAGAAAGAAGAATGTATGAAGAGAGGGGCACCAGCGACGTACCAAGTGCCTAAGGCCTTTGGCATTTCTAAAGCCTTCAAGGTTCCTGAAAATCACCACTGCTCTTAGGATCCCGCTTAGGATCCTGGAATGCTCCAAACAACCAACAAACTCCCTGTTGAAAAGTTCCTTGTCCACCTAAATAGGCACTCTCTATGACTCGCCCTGTACAAACCTAGAAGAGCTCTCACCCTCGGAGGGACTTGGAGTGCATTCTTTCCTTTTTCATGAGGAAGAGGAAGCCATAGAACGGGAAGTGCACTGGGAAACAGGGATTGAAAAAAAAAAGGGGGAGAGAATAGAGAGAAAAATAAAGGAATGAACTGACCAAGGAAAAAAAGATAAGTTTGGAACAAAGGATTCTGAGAAGTAAAAAAAAAAGAGGGAGAAAGTATGAGGTGATGGCAATAATGGTGCAAAGAGTAGTTAGAGAAGACGATGTATGAAAAGATGCACCAGTTACTAAAAATTTAATTTCAAAAAAGAAAGTTATTGGCAGTTATTAATAGGAGTTACGAGGAACGAGAAAAGTGGGTGGAAGAAGTTTTTTATCCCAAAATTCAACTGCCACGTTCCATGTAAAGAGGGGGAGTTACAAAAGAGAGAAACTCAACACTCAATGAAAAAATAGGATACTCACTAATGGCAGGAAAGACAGGACCCTGAAGGAAGAAGAAGAGGAACCCGGAAGATAATTAAAGTAGTGAGAGTGAGTTCCTATGGAAATTAAAGTTCTAGTCTACTCACGTGTGGGCTGTAGGCAACCCATGAGCTCGGAGGGCCAAATGTTGAGGTACAAAAAGTCATGACACTAAGGCCCAAAGCAGCACAGTGAATGCACCCCATGGAAAAACAACAATAAAAGGGTCAAAGCTCTCCACAATAAGAAAGGGAGTAAGCCCAATTCCATTAAATAGGATTTTAAGCCCAAGTCCATTAAAAAAGGATTTTAAGCCCAAGATTCATGGAGTGACAGGCCTTAAAGCCAATCGAATGAAAGGGAAAAAGAAAGAGGGCCCAGCTTATCAAGATCAGAAAGCCAAAAAAGCCTAGCAGTAAGTATTAAGCCAGGATACCCAGAGGCCGTTAGGGGCTCGGGGTCCTCGGGATGTGCATAGCTAAGAATGAGATTAAGATAGTTCAAGAGGAGTACTAAGAAGCATGGGAAACGAAGGGCAAAAGCATTCTTCCTAATCACCTGATGATGCAGAAGGGAACCAGAAGGAATGGAAAATAACAACTCATGAACAAGGAAGCTGGTACCTCGGGGAACCAAGGAAGAACAACTATGAAGGGAAGTAGCTAGGGGGGCTTTTCACCTGGTAGAGATAGAATCAGCTCATTTTGGAAAAATGACAAAAATGACCAAAAGTCTGGAAAAAAGGAAAATAGAGAAGTCTTGGTGGAAGAGAAATTGAAGGTCAGCTCCCCAAAGACATCTTAGAATGGAAGGTCAACAAGGGACTTTTGGAAAAAAGGCATAAAAAGAAGAAAATTGTAAGAAACAAGGAATGGGCTAGCCACCAAAACTGCTGGCATGCTACGGGCTCGGTTACCTAGGGGAGTAAAGAGAGGGAACCACTGGTACCCTAAAGCCCTAAAGTGACGCTATAAAAGGAGGGAGCAGCAATAGTGAAGGGCATTCAGCAACGGGGAATTAGAGAATAGAATCATTGAGAAAATTCCATTAAAACACTTATAGAAAGTAGCAAGGAGAAAAGAAATCTTGCCCAGTGTACCAAGGTAGCCACTATAGAACATGCTCGGATTCAAAGGAATTCAAATTTTGCAAGTCTTAAAGGCTTAGAGGACCATCTAAGTCTGTAATTTTTGAATTTATTTGGACCTTGTAACAAGTCTTAGTAAGCACTTTGTGATTCATCAATCAAAAGCAATGAAATATTCCTTAATGATTTAAGGATCCTTAAACATACATTCTGCGTATTTCTTTATGCACTGTTCCTTTACTGTTTTTCTTGCACACACACACACACACACACACACACAATCTTGCTTGTTAGAGTATACATATTGTAGGATCTCGGCTCTATGCACTACTTGGTTTGTAAACAGCCCTTTTAACTGCGATGAACCAAGCCCAGTTCCTTAACACAATAACAGCAAGGCCCAGGATCCTTGTTTCTTTTGGGTCTGGACATTTTGCCGAAAATTGACTCTCACAACTGTTTTCTTGTTGTTCCATACATATATATATATATATATATATATATTCTCCTTGTTTGCTAGTATGTATGTATTATAGGATTCTTGCTCTATGCACCACTTGGTTTGTAATCAGCCCATTTAGCTACGGTGAACCAAGCCTAGTCCCCTGAAACAACAACTATAAGGCCCAGGGTCCTTGCTTTTACTTGGGCCTTGACACTGTTCAAAAAGAGACCCTCACATTTTGGCGACGCCGTTAGGGACTGGATAAAGGAGAGGGAAAAAGCTGTCCCTTCGTAGAGCATGGCTCCAAGAGCGAGGAACAGTAAAGGTATCAATGTGCCACCTATGACATCTAAACCAGTGGGAGAAAATGAAGTGGCCTCTGGATAGAGGAATGAGGTACCTCTAGTAGAACAAGAGGTCATATCAGGATAGAGGCGTGCAGGACAGGAGCCAGACCTTGTGGTTCGAATGACAGAAATGCTGAAAGATTTGCAGCAAGAGATTCGCCTCCTCAAAGAAGGTAAGACCTAGGATATCAGGGGTAACATCCCCCTTGTGGTTAACTAGGATAGAGCCCAACTAGAGGGAGGGTCAGTAGTAGGAGGGGGAGCCAACCCCTAGTATCTAACGCTAGCAGATGTCAATGCTCTTTTGGAGCAAGAAAGGGAAAAACTTTTGGGGATCCCAAAGCAATTTTCTCAAGATCCCCTATTCCCGCAAGAACTCCTTGGCAAGCCGTATCCCTAAGGATATGAACCTCCGAAGTTTCATCCTTTTGATGGAAGAAATGGGAGTGCTGTGGAACACGTGTGTAGGTTTACTCACACTATGGGCCCTTACGTAGGAGACAAAGAGCTATGCCTAAGGGAGTTTGCTAAGTCCCTAGTGGACAGAGCATATACATGGTACACCACCCTATGGCTTGGGTCCATTAAGACCTGGGACGAAATGATGAAGCGGTTCTGTGCAAAATATTACCCAGGTGAAGACAAGGTCACCTTTTAAAGCATTCAGATGGTAAGACAAAGGCCTAGAGAGGATCCCATCCAGTTCATTAAAAGATTTGGAGATGTTTTTCTGGACTGTTATGGAGACCATGAAGAAAAAAAGCTCATGGAGACCTGCATATCCAACATGCTCTTTGATTACAGGCTCAACTTTGAAAATTCATGTATAACCTAGTTTGTTGACTTGATGCAAAGAACTAGAAGGACAGCGCAGACTATGAGAACAAAGCGGGTGCCAGTACCCCAGGCCATGACAACGTTAGTTGGAGAAAAAAAGAAGAGGCCTGAAGGGAAAATGGTCAAGGAGCCACTCGTGATCCCATGTACTGTAGAGGAATTAAATCATGTCTTGGACAAATGGATTAGAGATGAAATTGTTAGGCCATTTACTATGTCCAGGCCACCAACTGAGGAAGAAAGAAAGAACCCCGTGTTTTGTAGAATTCATAACTATGTCAAGCTCTCTACTAAGGACTGTTGGACCCTCCGTAGGCTTTTTTACAAGAAGCTTAGGGAGGGAACCCTGGAGCTTACTCAAAAAGAGCCTGAAGTGCAAAGGAACCCTCTACCCAACTATAAGGGAAAGGGAGTGTTGGCTGTAGTGATCCATGGAAACTTGGCTGAAGCAGAAGAATCCCAAGGATCCTTCCATCCAAGCATAGCCAGGACCCTTCAGAAGAAACCTAAGTTCAGATTGCTATTCAACCAGTTGGGATTTGGTCCAGAAGCAAGAAAGGTGGCCACAGAGTCCCTTATGAGTATAGCAGCAGATTTGAGAATGAAATGTTTCATAGCAAAATCCAATGTTAGTTGAGCTTATTTGGAGACAACCAATGCAATAACCTTCACTGATGAGGACATGGAGGTTGAGCATCCAGACCATCGCAGACCCTTTTATTTGATGACCACCATAAATGGTGTCCAAATCGGGAAAGCATTAGTAGATACAGGGGCATCACTTAACCTTTTAGCCCCAAGAAAGGTGGCCACAGAGTCCCTTATGAGTATAGCAGCAAATTCGAGAATGGAATGTTTCACAGCAGAATCCAATGTTAGTCGAGCTTACTTGGAGACAACGAATGCAATAACCTTCACTAACGAGGACATGGAGGTTGAGCATCTAGACCATCGCAGACCTTTTTATTTGATGGCCACCATAAATGGTGTCCAAATCGGGAAGCATTAGTAGATACAGGAGCATCACTTAACCTTATAACCCTAAGTACCTTATAGGTCGTGGGTCTGACTGGTAGGAGGATCTTGAGGGCTCCCATGGAGATAACAGGATTTGGGGAATCAGTAGAATCAACTAAGGGATATGTACAGCTGGCTTTAAGGGTAGGCCCAATAGTAGCCTTAACCAGATTTCATGTGATCAACTCAGAAGTTTCTTACTATGTGCTATTAGGGTGTCCGTGGCTTCATAAGCACTACCTTATTCCTTCCACGTACCATCAATGTGTTAAAGGGAGATTCAATAGGAGGCCTGTAAGGATCCCTGCCAACCATAACCCTTTCAGCCAAGGAGAACTGAGTTTTGTGGAAACAATGTTTTACAATAAGTTGGAACTAGATGATGAAAGCCCCACGTCGAGGGACCTCAGGAGCACTTATCTTGGAAGAAAAAGAAGAAGGAGGGGGTACTCGTGACTTAAGAAACCTCCTGGAAAGAAAAAAGCAAAAGAGGGAACCTAGCTCCTCAGGATCCCAGGAATGTGTGATAGTACAAGAACCTGGAGGAAGGTTAATCTATCGTCTATGAAGGTGCGTGAGGCCTGGATGCATAATGCAGGAAGGTTCGGACCACCAGATTGTATGATGGTTCAAAAAGATATCCTAGAGGAACCAGTCAAGGAAGCACAAATTTAGCCTAAAGAAGAATTGAGAAAGATAAACTTAGGGGTTGAGCTAGGATCCCAGAAGCCTATTTTCACTAGTAGTCAGTTGACAGCACAAGAGAATGAGCAATTAGTGGCCTTAAGAAATATGTGGATGTGTTCGCATGGACCTATGATGAAATACCTGGTCTGGATCCAGGACTGGTGTTCCATTCTCTTAACGTAGACCCAGGAGCCAATCTAGTAGTTCAGTCAGCCAGGGTCTTTCACACTGATGTAGAAGCTCAAATAACTCAAGAAGTCAAGAAGCTGCTAGTAGTAGGTTTTATCAAGCCCATCCAGCACCCTCGGTGGCTTTCTAACATAGTACTTGTGAAGAAAAAAAATGGTCAAATCCAATGCTGTGTGGACTTTTGCAATCTAAATAAGGCATGTCCAAAAGATGAGTTCCCTTTGCCAAAAGATGAGTTCCCTTTGCCTAATGTTGACCTCCTTGTAGATTCAACTACAAAAAGCTCTATGTTTTCATTTATGGATGGATATAGTGGGTATAACCAAATCCGCATGGCTGCCAAAGATACAAAGAAGGCAGCATTCAGGACTTTAATTGGAAATTTTTATTACACTATGATGCCCTTTGGCCTAAAAAATGCAAGGGCCACGTACTAGCAAACCATGACAACTATCTTCCATGATATGATGCATAAAGAAATGGAAGATTATGTGGATGATATTGTGCTAAAATAAAAAATTAAGGCAGGACCTTTTCAGATACTTGAACAAGTTTTTAAAAGGTGCAAGAAGTACAAACTACGCATGAACCCCATGAAGTGTGCCTTCGGGGTATTTGCTAGAAAATTTCTTGGGTTTCTAGTACATCACAGAGGCATAAGTGTGGATCCAGCCAAAGCCGTAGCCATTGCAATAATGAAAATGCCTACAACTGTAAGAGAGCTCGAGAGTTTCTTGGGGAAGGTCTTCTACATCAGAAGGTTTGTGCCAGGATTGACTTCAGTCGCAAGTAGTTTATCCAAACTACTAAAGAAGAAGGTTGAGTTCACTTGGGGAACTGAGCAACAGGAAGCATTTCAGAGAATCCAGCAGATCATGAATCATCTTCCCACCCTACAACCACCAGTTTGTAGGTGACCTCTGTTGCTGTATTTAGCATCAAACTTCTCGACTATAAGAGCCCTGCTGGCACAGGAAGACAATGATGGGAATGAACAACCCATTTATTACGTGAGCAAGGCACTTAAGGATATAAAGACCAGGTATTCCAGGGTAGAAAGAGCATGTCTAATGGTTATTTACACATCTCAAAGACCAAAACGATACTTCTTAGCCCATCAGATCCTTTTGGTAACTAAGTCACATCCCATAAAAGCACTCCTTCATTAGTCCCTCCTGATAGAAAGGCCAGCACAATGACTGATTTTGCTCTCTCAATATGACATCGGTATCAGAACCCCTAAGGCTGTCAAAAGTCAAGCCATAGCAAATCTACTAGCCCAATTCCCAGGGAAGGAAGAATGCTCACTAAGTAAGGAGATCTCCAGGGATGTGGCAGTGGCAGAACTCCCGCGAAAGAAGTGGACAATGAGATTTGATGGGTCAGCAACGACAACTTCAAATGGACTGAGAATTGTACTAAGTTACGAAGATGGGGACACTATGCCCTTATCTTTCAAACTTAGGTTTTCCTGTTTAAATAATGCAGCTAAGTACGAGGCATACTTGGTGGGGTTGACCATAGCACTCAACATAAGAGTAAAATATATGAGAGTTTTGGGAGACTCCAACCTTGTGGTCTCCCAAGTGAAAGGTGACTTTGCACTAAGAGAACAGAGTTTGGCAGCCTACAGAACTTGGGCATAAAGACTAGAGCAGGAATTCTAGACCTTTAGCATGGAGTACACCTAAAGAAGTGAGAACAGGTCCTCTAATGCACTAGCCACCTTGGGATCCCAAGTACCATTTAAAGAAAGAGACACTCTAATAAGAGTAATTAAGCAAGAACATTCCATTATAGGGATCCTCAAAAAGATGTTCCCTGAAGAACCAGAGTAGCAGGATTGGAGAAATAAGGTCAAAGAAAAAATAAAAGAGGTAGGGCATGGAGGAAGTATTAAGGAGCTAAGGGATTACATTCTAATAGAAGGAGAGTTGAATAAGAGGCTGCCCGGAGGGATCCTATCCAGATGTATCAATAAGAAAGAAGGAAAGCTCAGATTGGAAGAACTACATAGCCAGGTTTGTGGGGTTGCAGAAAAAAATCAGCCTATACAGAAAGATGCAGCGCATGGGGTACTATTGGCCAAATATGAACAAAGAGACTGCAACTGTACAAGAGAAGTGCCAAAGATGCCAACTCTCAGTGGACAAGGAAGAAAGCTATGCTATATTTGTAACAGAAGATTGGAGGAGTTCATTCATGGAATACTTGGCTCAAGGGATCCTACTAACTGCCAAGGCTTTAGCTTACCAGCTTAAGAAACTTGTAGCTAGGTACTTCTTACAAAATGGGATCCTATTTAAAAGGGGATACAACGGGGATCTCCTAAGATGCCTAGGGCCAAAGGAAGCCAGAGAAATAGTTAGGGAAGTCCATTCTAGAGACTGTGGAACTCACCCAGGGAAAAGAAGACTCTAAAAGCAGTTGCTTCTGTTGGGGTACTATTGGCCAACAAAGAAAAAGGACTCCGAGGAGTTGGTTAAAAGGTGTCATGCATGCCAAGTACTTGGAGATGCAATCCACACTCGTCTAAATGTGCTGCAAGATATGACAACACCGTAGCCTTTCCACACTTGGGGGCTTGATCTCATAGGGCCTATAAACCTTCCTTCTTGGTTACATATGGATCCTGACAGCCATTAAGTACTTTACAAAGTGGGTAGAAGCTATCCCTTTGAAAAAGGCCACTAGGGCAGCCGTGGCAAACTTCATTCGAGGGCATATCATTACAAGGTTCGGGATCCCTAGGAGGCTAATCAGTGACAATGGGACCCCGTTCATAAACAAAGACATGAAGAACCTAACTAAAGCATACTATGTCAAGCATGGAAGGTCCACACCATACTACCGCAAGGAAATGGTCAGGCTGAAGCTACTAATAGGTTGATACTGAAGATCCTTAAAAAAATGAAACACGAGTATGGGGGAAAATGGAGTGATCACTTAGCAGATGTACTCTGGGCATGCAGGAACTCTATGAAGACAGCCACAAGATTTTCACCATTATCCCTAGTTTATGGGACAAAGGCCATTAGTCCCATGGAGTTAATCATCCTTACGCCAAGAATAGTGCTTGAAGAAAACCAAGAAGGCACTGAGGACACAAATAATGAAAGAAGGTTGGCGGACCTGCAGGAGATAGAGGAAGAAAGGGAAGTGGCCAGAAGGAGGAGCCAGAGGTACTAACAGAGGATGGCTAAGGCCTATGTATAAACTGTATACCCAAGGGCCTTCACTGAGGGGTAGCTAGTGTTAAGAACAATAGAGCATGTAAGGAAAAATCTCCCAAGACCCTCCAAATTTTCCCCAAAATGGGAAGGACCCTACATCATCAGAAAAACCTATGATAGTGGGTATTACTACCTCACAAAGGAAGATGAGATGGCCTTGACAGATCCCATAAATGGGAAGTGGCTAAAATAGTACTATGCATGCAAAAGGGAGAGACCTCAATACATCAAGACCTTTTTGCCAACTCTGCAACCTGCTAAGTGTTTCATTGCTCTTTACTTTTTGTTATGAATTTTGTTTAAGTACCTTTTTGTTTAGGAATCCATGGTAGAAGGACATTCTGTGATCCTTACTATCTTTGACAACCCTTTTGTGTTCCTTAGATGGTAACTTTGCTTTGATTCAATGAAATTTACTTTTATTTTACTTGAAGTTACGGCTAAAATAAACAATTGTAAGGCGTTACATAACCTAAGTATGGGCAGATTTGGGGAGTACTTGGGCCAGCGCAAAGAAAAAAAAAAACTTTAACATATGGCCCAGGACTCACACCACAATTAGTTTAAAATGCATGACCTAGGACCACTGGCAGAGGTAAGTGCCCCAGATACCTAGCCCAGCACTTAACAAAAAGGGGTTTGCTTGGTTCATGACCTGGGACTTGAAAAAAAAAAAGGGCAAAAGAAAGCATCCAATGTACCCAGTTCAGTACCTGAGCTGCAAAACAACCACCGGGGTACTTGATCCAAAAGCTACAACAAAACTTGTAGGAACCATGGCCCAGGACTCGATGCCTTTTTAAAAAAAAAAAAAAAAAGAGCAGATCCACATGCTATTGAAAATTAGAAGCAGTCTTAAAAAAAAAAAAAAACAGATCCATATTGCAGCAAATGGGGAGGAAAGGTCAGAAATAGTGTTCAACAGGAAGAGATAGAACTTATATAGCCCAATTATTTAAATATATATATATATATATATATATACATTTGAACTGAAAAAGAAGAGTAAGCAGCTAAGGAACAAGACCGGCTAGCATAGAGCTATCTGGAGAAATAGAAGGAATAGTTGAGGAAGCAAGAACCTATTGCCTTTTAACCTTCAAGTCATGAAAAACCTTGTGAGCATGGGGCTAAAGCCTCCTTAGCAGCAGCAATTTCAACATCTAGAATTCTGGAAGCCTGCCTCTAGAATAGCATGTGAGCCAGAGAACGCAAATGCTCCAGCAAGAAGGATAGATCGAATTTTGCTTAAATGAGATCCTACACCACTCCCCTCCATTCTAAAAGTTTCTCTCCAGACAAGGACTCAAGAGAGGAATCCCTCAAAGAGATTAGCATAGCACACAACGGTTTCATCAGGATATTGCCTAGAAATACACCTACCTGAACCCATTGGTAAAGTCTCATGGATCTTGAACAACCCCTCTAGCAATGGCAGACCCTCCATAGGCACAGAGAAGCGTAGGCAGCTACCAAAGGAAGGCTCATAGCAATGAAAGTGGCTTGTAAGGTGGCTGTTGAGCTCCAAGAGATCAAAGCGGGCTAGGAAAGCAGGGAGCCCTGAGCTAGGATCTAAAACAGTCACCTTTGGAGCCTCTCCCATTATTGTATCTTCACTCGCAGGAATTAAGGAGCTTTCGACCCTCTGGTTGATTTGGGAGCTCCCTGCCTGAGATTCAGCAACCTGGACGTCAGGAGTAAATTCCATGGCTACCTTAGGAACTATGAGCTCAAGATCCTTCACACCTATGTCAGCACTTGCAAAAGCAGACAAAATTCAGAAAAAAGGGGGAAAAACCAAGGTAGAAATGTAAAGTGGGCAAGTAAGAGAAAACTAAATAAAACCAGTATCAGATCCCTGTGGTAGAGCTACCTCTTCTTGCCCCTTTGATTTCCTTGGGGCCTCTGTGAAAGAACACACAGCATGTTGGAGAAAGGGTAAGGAAACTTTGGCAAAATGGCTAAAGGAAGGAAAGGATATTGGGGGCTTTCGCCATAGAAGGCAAAGGTAAGGGAAAATAAAAAAAATAAAAAAAAAGGGAAAAAGAGGAAGCATAATAAAGGTGAACAACACACACTTTCAGAACCTTCTGATTCCAAGGAAGAGACGGCCTAAAGGGCAGATTGAACATTGGTTTGACCTAAAAGAAGAAGGAAAAATGAGAACTCTAAAAAGAAAAAGATAAGGTTAAGCATATTTATAGGGGTCAATGAGGCTCACTTGCTTGTATGGATGAAGATGCACCCCCAAGGACTCTTTGCTTAACACAGGCTCAGTCACAGATTCAAGTGGCACAGTTTTGGTAGGACTGAAAGACTACATAGGCTAGGGATCTTGGGGAACAAATGGTTGGGGAGCCTCAGGGTCCTGAGCAGCTAGGGGAATAGAAGGCAGAATAGGCTAGATATCCTGCATTGGCTGCCCAACCTCTTTAGTTACACCACTGCTAGGGGGCTCCTCTTCCACTCCTAGGGGAACATCAGAGGGAGCTATAATCACTTCTTCCACTAAAGTCCCACCAGTCGTGGGAGGAGGTACCTCCACTTGCAAAAGGAAAAGAAAAGCAAGTGGAAGAACATCACAAAATACATAAGTGCACAGCATTAGAAAGGAGTAGCATTAGAAAGGAGTGAAAGCAAACAGAAAAAGGCACGAATAGAAGAGGGTCATACCACATCATCACCAGAAGACTAACTCCTGCCTCTCTTGGGGTCTGACTTGCATTTGGATTGTGAGGAAAAAATAACCATTCATCAATTAAAAGAGAAAGGGAAAGACACATCAACAACAATGAGCTACCACAAAATAAAAGAGAGAAGAAGGAAAGAGGCCTTGCCCTTCTCTCTCTTTTTACAGATTCTTCAATGGTCTTTTGTCTACTATGAGTATGCCTAGAGGGTCTTAAGGGAGACTAGGGTATAATCATAGGACCTCGAAAAACCATAGGCTGAGGAACGCACAAGAGCTTGAGAGAGAGAAGACTCTACCTTAGTCTTCACTCGAGCCCTTGGAATTAAGGGATGGCCAACTTCCTTCCCAACTATAGGGGGCCTCACTCTCTTGGGTTCCTCAAAAAATATTAACTGCTTTTGAGATCTTGCAGTCTTCCTCTTTTTAGTCTTAGGGGCAGCCTCAGTACCCTTAACACTTTCTTTGAGCTTAATTCTTTTAACCATTTCCTATTTAATCTTTTTTTCTTTACCTTTGCCTATGGGAGTGACAACACTAATTACCTCTGTTGCCCCTCTCTTAATTGGCACACCAATAGAAGTACCAACAATAAGGTCACACCATGACCAAGTCTCCGAAAAATCTTGTGTATAGCATACCCAACCACCCCTAGAAGCATGCCACGCTGTGAACCTTGTTTTGCTGCTTATGGCAGATACAATGCCAGTAGTAGGGAGGGATAGGCATTTGTTGAAGGTAGGAGCAGAGAAAATATTAAGACTGGGAACTCTCATAATCTTACCAGAACCAACATAATCAGAGAAGGACTTTTTAACTCTTCTCCAGTAGCCAACAAAGCCACTAGAAGCAAAGACTCCCCTCTAGGAGTTGGGGATAACAAATTGAGAACTCCTCTACGACTAATAAGAGAAGGCTTGGAGCCTTAGGAACCGGGTCCAGAGAAGGAAGAGAAGGTACTATATTTTTAAACACTGGTGGGATGTCCTAATCAAAACCAAATTGCCAAAGTACCTGGTGTGTTGAGTAGTGGGTGTACCTAGGGCCACTTGAGGGGGCATTAGAAGCCATGGGGGACTAATACAAGCCAAGTAGGCCAAATTGCCTTCATCACCATGGCGTAGATCAAAGGTATTCCATGGAGAATTGAGAAAAGAAGCCAATACAGAGTCATAGGCAAACCCGAGGCTGAACTCTCGGGGAGAACTCCAACTTAAGTGCCTCGCCTAATCAAATAACTCAACCAGATTGAGGCTGCCACCTTTTAAGTTAGCCTAACGAAAAATAATGGGGTGGTTGTCAGTAGAACTACCACACAGACCCTTAATTACATCAGGAGATCCCTAGAACTTATCTTTTACAAACTTCAAATTTCTACACTTTGCCAAAGTAATAGAAGAACGGTCCCACATGAATACTTGGAGAATGGCATAGTGGAGAGACGAGGTGATAACATAACAAGAATCACCTTCAACTTAATCTCCATAAAGCATATCCAATTGAGAGTAAACATAGGCCAAGAACATGGGGCCTATGGGATACTACGCACCTTAGGCCAGTTTAATTGCTAAAGGAAAGAAAACAAACTTAACCCTGTACCTGGCGAACTCACTAAATAAGAACGTACTGAGCTAGAGCACCAGGAACCCAGCTCGCCTAACTACCTCGTCCTTCTCTTGCGAAAGGTTCATTACCCACATGCTTATTCTGGCGGATTTCCCACCAGGAGAAGTAGTACGCCCGCCAAAATGACCGAATAATTTTTCTTCCACTTCAAGATCCTCGTCAGAAAGACTGATGTCCAAAGGATTCTCATCTCCAAACACTGGAAGGAGGAAGTTATTGACCACGTCCTCCAAGGTGATAATAAGCTCACCAACAGAAAAGAAGAAGGTATAAAGAGAAGGGCATCAGCGGCGTACCAAGTGTTTGAGGCCCTTGGCGTTTCTAAAACCTTCAAGGTTTTTGGAGATTACCATTGCTTTCAAGATCCTGGCACGCTCCAGGAAACCAACAAATTCCTTATAAGAAAGGTCCATGTCCACCCAAATTGGCCAACCAGTGATCTTCCCAAGAATAAAGTCAAAGAAAATAGGAACCGCCTCTCGAGATCTTCGCCTAATTTAGGGATCTAAAATCTCTCTTAGATCTGGAACTTATGCGGAACTAGAAAAAGCAGACTGACCGGAGAACACCCAGGTGTGAGGGGAAGGATGGGCCTCACTATGAGACACTAAAGGAAAAAACAGACTGGGGGTGTACCAGGGGTCCCATAAAGGAAAAGCTGGGCGCTCCATGTCCCCCTGTGACTCACCCTGTGTAGACCCAGAAGAACTCTCACCCTCGGAAGGACTAGGGGTACGCTCTTTTCTTTTTCGTGAGGAAGAAGAAGCCATAGAATAACAAGTGCGCTTAGAGATAAGGAAGTCGAGGGATTGAAGAACACAGAAGGTGAAAATAGAGAAATAGACTAATTGAGGGGAAGGAGATAAGCTTAGAATCGAAGACTCTAGGAAGTGAAAAGAAAGAATGAAGTGATTGCAATAATGGCACAAAGAGCAGTTGGAGAACACGATGTATGGAAAGACGCGCCAGTTGCTAAAATTTAATTTTAAAGAGGAGAGTTATTGGCAGTTAATAATGGGAGTTACAGGGAACGTCAAAAGTGGGTAAAGGAAGTTTTTTACTCCAAAATTCAATTGTCACATCCCATGCAAAGGGAGGAGTTACAAAAGAAGGAAGTGTAACACGCAAAGAAAACCAGGATACCCAAAAGCGGCAAGAAAGACAGGATTTTGAAGGAAGAAGAGGAGGAACCCTGAGGATAATTGAAATAGTGAAGAAGGAATTTCCACAAAAATTAAGGCTCTAGTCTACTTACTCGTGGGCTGTAGGCAACCCACAAGCTCGGGGGGCTAAATGTTAAGGTCTAAAAAGTTATAACACCAAGGCCCAAAATATCACAGTGAGTGCATTTCATGGAAAAAATAATAAAAGAGTTAAGCTCACCACAAGAAACAAAAAGGGGGGAAGGTAGGCCCAAGTCCATTAAAAAGATTTAAAATTTAAGACCCATGAAGGGACAGACCTTAGGGCCCATGAAATGAAGGGTGGAGAGGAAAAAGCCCAGCTTCTCAAGATCAAAAAATCAAAAAGGAGTCCAGAAGTAAGAATTGGGCTGGAATACCCAGAGGCTGCTAGGAGCTTGGGATCCTCAAGACGTGCAGCATAGCTAGGAATGAGATTAAGACAGCTTAAAAAGAGTGCCAAGAAACACAAGGAATGAAGAACAAAAACGTCATTCTTAATCACCCAATGCTGCAAAAAGGAACCAAAAGGATTGGAGAATAACAATTCATGAACAAGGGGTTGGTACCTCAGGGAACCTAGGAAGAAGAACTATGAAGGGAAGTAGCTAAGAAAACTTTCAACCTGGCAGGGATGGAATCGGATCACTTGGGAAAAGTGACAAAAGAAAAAACAGCCAAAAAGCTGAGTCTGAAAAGGTGAGGTTTAGAAGGCTTGAAGGAAGAGAGATTAGAGGTCAACTTTCTAAGGACACCTTAGAATGGAAAGTCAGCAAAAGGCTTTTGGAGAAAAAGCACAAGAAGAATAAAATTATGAGAAACAAGGAAGGGATCAGCCACCAAAGCTGCTGGCGTGACGCTATAAAAAGGGGGAAGCATCCAACAGTGAGAAGGCATTCAAGAACAGTGAATTAGAATAGAATCATTGAGAAAACTCTCAAAGAAAGTAGTAAAAGAAAGAGAAATATTGCCCAGTGTCCCAAAACAGCCACTATAGAACATACTTGGATTCAAAGGAATTTAAATTTTGCAAGTCTTAGAGGCTTAGAGGGCCATCTAAGTCTGTAATTTTTGAGCTTATTTGGACCTTGTAACACGTTTTAGTGAGCACATTGTAAATCAATGAAATATCTTTTTAAGGATCCTTAGTACTTATTTGTGTCTTTTTCTTTATTACATTGCTCCTTTAACTGTTTTCTTGCTATTCCATACATATACATATATACTCTCCTTGTTTGCTAGTATGTATGTATTATAGGATTCTTACTATGTGCACCACTTGGTTTGTAATCAGCCCATTTAGTTGCGGTAAACCAAGTCGGGTTTCTTGAAACAACAACTATAAGGATCAAGGTCTTTTACTTGGGCTTGGACGCTGTTCAAAAAGGGACCCTCACACAATGAAGCAAAGAAAGGGAAAATAGGGGGAGGAGGGGGAGGGGTTGAAGCCAATATTATTTTCCCATAAGAATAAATAAAAATCAATTAAAGGTTACATGGCAATCTTATAATTAAATAGCTGTATGGCATAGACATTTTGGGTATGTTTAGTAACTGTTTTTCCCCTTTACTTTCTATTTTAAAACCAATTATATATTTCTAAGACTAACAAATTTGTTTGGCAATCCAAAATGGACAAAAGACAAAAATTGTTCTCAAAACTTAATTTGTGAAGGAAATTGCAAACATGTAAAATACTGTTTTCAATTTCTAATTTTTAAAAGTCATTAAAAATAGACATTTAATTTAATGAATCTAACTCATTTAATGAGTTAGCATTAGATTTCAAATCTTAGTAACAACATATTTTAGTATTTTCTATTTTTTTCTTCAAAAAGCTATCATTTTAATTTCAACTAACTAAACATGTTTTTGATTTCAAAAATACAAGAAAATTGTTTTTTCTTTATATTTCCAAAAAAAGGATTTTGAAAAAAAAAAAAGAAACTATTACCAAACATATCCTTAAATTACCAAACATATCCTTAAGTTACCAAATCAATTAATTAATACTTGTACACTTTGTTTGTTTTACTAGAAAACCTTCTGTAAAGATATTGTAGGGATAAAAGGCCAATAAAGTATAGTGAGCCATGGGCCTTGTCCAAGGACTTCTAGTAGTCGGAGTACAAGGATAAGATAGGGAAGACATGAAAATCCAAGAGCCAAGGACAAATCATGACTGGGAAAGTTTGGGAGGATAGTTAGAGGAAGAATACCTCCTCGGCTAAGTAAGGCAGAGGTAAGAGGGTGCGAATTGCAATTAGGAGTAACTTTCCAGAAGATTCTACTGATAAGGATAAGTATCAATGGAGCATAGGACAAATGAGAGCTAAAAAATATCAAAGGAAAAGCTACTTCCACCGCATTGAAGGCTCTACAGCTAACCATCTAGCCGTATTAATCTGGAAGTGATGCCTGAACAGTAACCAACTATCTTACAGCTACTCCCAAAGATTTCAAGAAGGTGCTGAGGGGACAAGTATAAAGGCCAGCAGCTTGCCCTACACGTGGAGGGTGGAGACGAAGAAAAGCAGAGTATATAACAGAGAAAGAAGTCCCTTATGAAGGGGGATCAGAAATTAGAGAGAGAAAACCACTGTAACACTAAGAACTGAACTTGTAACCAAATTCAAAAGAGACATATATAAGATCTAGTCTCATCGGATTGTGCCGATGATAATTTACTTAAGCAAAACCATTTTATTCTTGTTCTCTTTTTATCTAGGCTCGCTACATTTATTAGTTGATTCATTAGAACCTAGTTTTCTAGCACACTCTCTATAAATTTATTGTATTGAGCTTTTTGGGTCTAGATTCTTTTCCCTTGAGGATTGGGAACCAAATCAAGTTCTTACAGATAGTTTTTCACATTTTTCAGTATTTGGTAGCACAAAAAAAAAAAAAAAAAAAACCAGTCAACGGAAAACAATCCTTAGTCAATGGAAAACCCTAATAAAAATTAGGCTTATTTTCTATAGGTTGTTTTCCAAAAATTTTTTTGGAAAACAATCTCTCTTTCACTTGTTGAATCTCTTATAAATATTATATTCTTCTGTAGTCGCAAGAAACATAATTTTTTGGCGCCTTCTTCTCTCACGGTAAGCTCTCTCACTTTTTCTCTCCTCGCTTTTTCTCCAATCATATATTCTTTGCTTTGAATTTCAAGCTTGTTTTTTATTTCTCTAATAAATTTTCAGTTTGATGGATTCCAAGCAGAAGTTACTTCTTTTCGCACATAAAAATGCAAAAAAGAAAAAAGAAAAAAAGAAGTAGAAAGAATGAAGTAAAAGACAAATTTAAAACATAGTGCCTATATTGCTCGAAATTCCTTTTACATGAGACAATCTTTATGGTAAATTAATAATATTTTTATATAATAAATGATAATTGTTTAAGGGAATTGCATTTGTTAGTAGATACATTATGTAGAGTGATGATATATTATGCAGATTCATTATACATTATGTAGATATCCATATAAAGATGAGACCCATTGCTTTTTATGTGCTATGTATGCAGGGGCAGCTTAATGTATTTAGGGGCTTTAGGAGAAAACTGAAATTAAGGCATTTTATATATATTTAAATATGATTTTTTAAAAATTAAATTAAATATTACTTAAATAGTATTATATTGTTTTAGATGCAAAAAATTACTACTAATTAACATGAACTACGTAGATTTTTTTTTTACAAAATTTATACGCAAAAAATTTGACAAAACTTTTCACATTTGTTAATGTGACAGATTAACAGTGGTAAGTAAAAAAATAATGTTAGTGATAGACTTAGATAAGAACCGGTAAAACTTTGCCATTAAGAACTAATAAAAGTTTACCAACTCAACTTGTGAAAAATGTTATGAATTTTTTTGTATATTGCTTCTTTTATTTTTATTTGAGAAGTGCTACATTTACAATATGTTCACAACAAATCCCAAGTGTTAAGTTGTTACTGGTTTTAATTTCAATTCATCATTGAAATTAATTTTTTGTCATTAATACTAGCTTGTAACAACCTATCACTTAGGATTTATTATGAAAGTGTTATAAAAAATGTTGTGAATATATCAATTTTTTTTCTTGTTTTTCATTTAATAACAAATATTATATTATTTATTAAATAATATTTGAGCTTAATTAATACTATTATAAAGAAAAAAAAAGACTATTGATTAAATTTGGTTTCTACTTGAGGCCTTAGGCGACCGCAACATTTACTTCTAATATAGAGCTGGCTGTGTATGTATGTATGGTTCATATATGTGTGTGTGTGTGTGTGTGCGCGCGCGAGCGCTTACTGTCCATATATATGAGCAAGATGAGTAGGAGAAATCATGAAAATTTGACATCTAATTTTGATTGTATCTATTGTAATTTTAGTCAGAAAACCAAATTTATTCTTGTTTAAAAAAAAAAAAAAATTTATATTGATTATATTAGTTGGTTTACATAATACACATATTTTAAATTATACAAGAAATATAAAAAAAAAATTTGCATAACAAACACCAGAAAACATTTTTAAGCTCATTTTCAAGGTCATTATCAATCACCGAAAAATAAAATAGTTTTCTAAAAAATGCTCTTTGTAAAATAAACAATTTTTTAGAAAACATTAATGTTGAAACAAACAGAGCGGTAGTAAATTAAAAATGCCCAACTCACCAATCTATTAACCATGTAAGCAATATTACTAACGACAATGGGATCCACAAGTACAGAATTCAGTAAATTTTATTTTAAAACTGTGTCCTACGGTACTATTCACACATTTAAAATTTATTTTGTTACAGTGTTTTCATTTTTTAGTAATAAATAGTATCCAAACAGACCATAAGTGTGCATTTGCGTAGCATTGAAATTATTTCAGTACTGCGTTTTGTATTTTTTGGGATCCCATGGAACTATTCATGAGATGCACAAAAGTCATCTAAACACAAATTTTAATATAAATTTGAGTCCTACAGCACTATTCACACATTTAAAAATTATTTTACTACAATATTTTTAACAATAAATTTTTAATTTTTAACAAATAAACAATATCCAAATAAACCCTAACAAATAAAATCCGTCAACAATAACTAATAAAAACTTTAAAAGAGTCTCAATCCACTCTACCTAAATCTAATGCTTGTCTTTCCTAAATAGGGGTAATGCTTGAAACATCTTATTACCTTCTAAACATAAAAGCACTCTCTCTCTCTCCCGATTTCTTTCCTATTTACTCCTTTCATTGGCTAAAGTTCCGGACTTTGATTTGCCATGTTGCTTATTCACTGTTTCCCTCACACTCCTCTTCTCTCTATCTAGTGCATAGAGGGACAATAGGGAAAGCGAAAGAAAGAGTAAATAGTGTTTGAATAGATCGATGCAGAGCTTGATTCGTACAAAAAAGCAGCAACACGCTTACAAACTCCACAGGTACAACAAAATCATTTGCTCTTCTTTTCATATCTCTCTCTTTTAAAAAGTCTCTCTGTCTCTCTCTCTCTCTCGCTCTGTGGGTAGCGTGTAGCTGTAGAAACTAACAACATAATCCTAGTTCTTCCACTGTTCAGATGCATAGACAATGAGAAAGAAAGTAAGTAAGAAAGAACAGAACAGATTAGAAACAGAGCATTATGTTTGTGCCTCGGAAAAGAGCGACACTCAGCTCCATCCCCTCCTCTCTATAATTCCGTGTTTGGGCCATTAATCCCGAGACCCAAAAGTAGCAAAAGAAAAAAAATATAAGGTTAAACCATGAGAATTTTGTTTGCTTCTATCTTAATAAAAGAGAGAAAAAAAAAAAAGAAAAAAGAAAATTAAAAATAGGGTTTGTTTGTTAAACACTGCATAGGTTTGAGTGTGTATGGGGTTTTGGGTTGGGTATTAACAGTAAAAAAAAAAGGTGTACCCTTCCATAAAGGGCCAAACCAAACCCTTTCCCTTTCATCTTTGTACCAAACAGATCGCTCCATAAAGTAGCTAGGTATATGCACTCATGGCCTCTTCTTCTTCTTCTCAAAAATCTCACAAACTAAAGGTTAAAGGAGATGAAGAAGGAGATTGGCTTGAGCTGGGGTTAGGTATAGGGTTTAGAAGAGGTTGTAGAAAAGAAGAAGATCATGGATCACACCCCCCAGTTTCAAAACCTCTAACAATAGCAACATCTTTTGCTGCTGCTGCTGCTGCTTCGTCTTCTTTACCCTTGCAAACCAACCAGTTAGGTTTAGGGTTAGAGTTAAAGGCAAGTGGTTTAGGTTTAAGGTTCGATAATGAGGGTGTCAGGCATGTGGATATCATGGCGCCGCCTAGTAGTAATTATCACAACCTGTTGTTGTGGCCAGATAATTGTCATCATTACCATGATAATAATGATGAGGATGTAGATATAGATATGTATAATGTTTTGCCTGAATCATCATCATCATGGCCATGGCACATGGATTCAGGTGCTGCTTTTCTTGGCCTTCATGACTGCCAAATGCCGGTTCCCAATGATTCTCATCATTACGACTCCACAACTACACGACCCCATCCTGGTTTTTGGTTTACCCTCCGTTCCTTAACCAACCGGTGAGTAGTCATCTATATTCATCATTAGAACCACTCTTTCTCTCTCTCTCTCCCTCTCACGCGCACGTTTGTTGTGTTTAGTTTATGGTAAACTCTTTCTATTTTTCCATCATTGCAGCTTTTTTTTTTCTTTCCTTTTTGTTGTTATTTTCTTCTTACTTTCTGTCTGGTGGGTCTCTCTTACTCTCACACAAACTTTGTTTTGTTGAGTTTAGATTAGCTTTTACAAATTAACACATCTCAGCCTTAGTTTTCTCTGTCACCCATCATATATTGGAACCCTTCTTGTCCTTTTTTTTTTCTTCTTGGTTTTAATCATACTCTCTGGCAAGCATAGATTCACATACGCTGATATTGGGGTGGTTTCAAGTGCTTGTCCCGAAAATAGACGCTGATCAGTTAATTATCTCCATCTGTTACAGTTAACTCTACTTCTGTGTTTTTTTTCCCCTCATATTTTTGTCTCTATCTCTGTTACTGTCCTTTGCTTTTGTTCTGATAATTGAGTTGTGTTTTGTGTGTGTGTGCGCGCAGGGATGGGGAAGTGTTGCCACAAATACCAAAGGCGTACATTAGAGTGAAGTAAGTGGTGCACGTTAGCATCCATACATGATCATATCATATCAGCAGCGTCACATATATATATTTTTTCTACTTAGCTAATGATGGTGTTCAGTGAAATGAGTGGAAAAGAAAAGCTGACATTACTTTTCTTTTTTGGGTTTTGTTTCCTTCCTTCTTTTTGTTTTTCCTGGTTTGAAATAAAGGGACGAGAACGTGACAGTTTTCATGGTTAAAAAGTACCTGGTTACAAAGCTTGGTCTCTCCAACGAGGCTGAGGTAATTTCTCTCTCTCTCTCTCTCTCAGATTGGATTTATTACCATTTTGTACTGATATATAATTAAAACAAAGCATGCATGAAGTTGATTGTTGTCTTAGTGAGATGACAAGCGCTCTATCTCATTATTACGTGGGTCATGTTGAGTGAATCCTATCTATCTCAGTCGTATTTGTAGACTAGATGTGCAGTCCCCATGCATATATGGCTGGCAGGTGATGGAGAGTAGTTTAGGGTTTTGATCGATGAAGAAATGGATGACAGTCCTATCTATCAATGGTAGCCTCTGACTAGGCTTCTCATAGTTCCATTAATTTGGTTAGGCAGTCGTTTGACTCATTTCTCTCTCTCTCTCTCTCTCACTGTTTTTTTTTTTTTTTTTTGATGAACCCTCTCTCTCTCTCTCTCTGTTTTCTCTTGAATGTTTGTCTTCGTACATAAAGGGGTATTTAGGGGTATCAGGAATTAGTGGAAACTACCCGTTATAGTTCAGCATTTTTCTTTGGTATATGTGTAGAGTGAACAGTAGTTTCATTATAAGTCTCCTATGACATCTTCAAAAAAAAAAAACTCCTATAACAAATTCTTGGTTTAGTGCTTGTTTATGTCTGTGTTTACCCATGCTCTCACAAACATTGTTTAAGTTCCTGGTTTCCTGAGAATGTAAGGTAAAAAAAAAAAAATTACCAGATCTAGTTCAGCAGCATACTTTTTGGTATGTAGAATTAGCTGAAATTAGCACATGTATTAATTTCTTCAATGAACTGTAGTTCCTTAGCTAAGCCTAAGATCCTTTTTATTAGGTACTTTTTTCTCCAACTTTAGCCATGCACTTTTAAAAAGGTCCATGTGATAATATAAAACATAACTGGGGGCATAAAGGTATCGTTCATTTATTTCAAATTGCCTTTCAATATTGTTTTTGTGTGTCCGTTGGGTGATACTTTAAGGTATCCTATTGAAGCTTACCCAAAGCATCTTTAATGGATTAACAATGTTCCATTACATGCACGACTTGATTCTTGCTAAAGTTTTACTGTTAGTTGTTGCTTAATTTCTAGATCCAATGCTTGCTGCTGTACCAGCATTCCATGTGCTTTTTCATCCCTTGGCTCTATTGAAATGTTTTTAGGCAAATTACGTTGCTCGATATTTTAATGATTTGGCCTTTCTTGTTTTAAGTCCATTATCAACATTAAAAGCCTATTGAATAGCATTATGTTAATTGCAAAAAGAAATAAAGAAAGAAAAATGCATTAATTGAAATGGGAACATGCTAATCACATTGAAAAATCTTCTTACAGTATACAATTAAAGATAATTGGTAAGCATGCAAGAATTGACACTAGTTCAAGCACATCACGCCCAGGTACACACACACATACAAGCTTTGACAATTAATGATGCAACAAGACAGTCACAAAAAGTAAAACACACCACCAGTTAGAAAGAAAGATGTACAGTGAGCTAAACTACTAATATATATTGAAAAACGTTAAAGAAACCTCAGTGAAGCTAGGAGCCCTTAAAGAAATCCTAATTCGTGTTAGGCACCAAATAAGGTTAAAAATAGGAAAAAATTTCCAAAAAACAGGCTAAATTGAGAATTATGTATCTATTGTATGCCAAATGTTAAATATTTAGCATTTGGCACACTAAAAAAATAAGATTCATGAGGTGTTTCATATGCTAAAAGTTTTAGCATTTTAGCAAACTTGCTATGTACTGTAGTATGTTGTATAATTAAATAACAATTTTTTAGTTATCTATTAAATAACAATTGTGCTGTAGCATGAAGTGTTTCAAATTAAATAACAATTTGTACTAGTAGAATTGTACTGTAAAATAGCTAAAGTACAATAGCTAGGTTTTTTAAATTATTATTTTAATGTAGTCTAATGTTAAAATAGAATATCTGATATATAGCGTATTGTAAAACGATGTACTAAAATTGATAAAATAGGTTCTGATATGGTAAAATGGCATTTGACATAGCACATCTGATGGGAATGCTCATTGTGGAAGGAAATGGTGATCTGATCTTATTTTGATTTTTTAACTTATCAAAAAATCTTAATGGAACTCTTTAATCAAAAGCTGGAAAAAAAGGGAAAAATGACCATAAATAGCAAATTCATTATAATAAAGGTATAAACAAAAGAATTTGGCTGGAACATAGGGTAGATCAAGGTTATGGGGTGGTAGTTTTTGATTCCCAGTTTTTTTTTTTTTGGAAGTTTCAACCTATGACAACTGTCTTTGATGATATCTCTTTATTATTAGACTAAAATACTAATCGGTTTTTAGTATAGGCGGGGATTAAATCTCAAATATCTTATTAACTATTGAAAACTTTACCAGTTAAGCTAAATGAAACCTACTTGATTCCCACTTTAAATCCCTTCAAGTCACCAAATTCCATGCAAATCTACTCTTGGCTTTGAACAGTTTTACTTCCTCTCGCATACTTCTTGGGTTACAACTTTTAAGCTATGAAGCACGGACGCGGCATTAGAGGCGTTGCACCGGAGTCTGACGCAAGGTATTGCGGGTGACACTGCTGCCCACGCGTTGGTGCTGCGTTGGAATTTTTTTTTTCGTCTTTTGATTTGCACCGACTCGTATTGATTCGGCTTTGACGCGCGCCAAACCGGGCCGAATCGGATCGCATTGGCCGAATATCGGTGAGTTTCGGTCGGAAAAAGGAAATCGGCCGGTAGAGGAAAAAAAAAAAAAAAAAAAAACCTTAAATTGAAAATTCTGGTGGATAGCCATTGTCGCCGTCACAAGATACCAGCGGCCTTAACCTTTTCTTCTTCTTCTTTGTTTCTTCGTTTTCTTCTTCCTTTTTTCATCTTCTTCCTTTTTTCACCAGAGCTAGCCCCTACCTTCCATTTTGTGTTTTTTTATTATATAAGTTTTTTTTTTATTTATTGTTTTGTTTTGTTTTTATTTATTTATTTACAGTAAAACGATAGGATACTTTAAATGCCTTTGTTAAAGGCTTTATCTTGTTTTTTTTCCTCTCTGACCAAACACGTGAGTCAGCCACACCTTACCGTCTTTTTTTTTTTTTTTTTTTCTAATGGGAAGAAGCTACACCCATTTTAATACCTGCCACATATATCCTTTATTTTATTTTTGAGCTAATCAAATACGTGAGCCACTAAGCTATAGCTATTTTATTTATTTATTTATTTATGGGAAGCCTCATCTATTTTAATACATCTGTCAATAATTCAAGTGTCAAAACTTTTGTGTACTTATTACTGTCTATTTATTATTATTATTATTATTATTATTATTATATAAAAAAGCATGCTTAGCAATATATACAATATATAAATAAAAATATTTTAAATAATTTTTTAATCGCTGCACCTACCCCCTATCTTTTCAAAAATTGCCGAGTTCCACACCCGCACCCGAACCCGAACCCGGATCTAGAAACGCACCGTGCTTCATAGCTTTTAAGGATCCCTTTGCCCAAAGAAAGTTTGGGCTATTCATCCTACCTTACACAAGTTCATTATCCAAATGATATTAATAGTAGTGGGATTTGTCATATATGTTGACATGAGTTGAGTGAAAGTATATCACAGTCTAAGTTTGTCAAGTGAGGTACTTAGAAGTGGTGGACCTAGGGTAGTACGAGTGTTCTTGGATGCGCTTTTAGTATTTGATTATTTGTTAAAAGTTCTATAGAAGAGGGGAGAAGTCTTATTTTTTGGTGTGGGGCCTTCTAAAATAAACTCAAACTCAAAAAAACTGACTCTTTTGCACCCAGCCATAACTATTGTTAAATAACGGAATTAGATCTCCTTTTTTTCCCCTTGTTTTTGTTTCATTTACATATCAGTAATAAGGTTATCGGATATATCTGACTTCGGTCTCTTTTATCATATAACCATTAATTGGGATACTGAGCAATGAGCAAGCCTTTAATAAATATGTCAATTGATTCAAAATAATGAACTCAAAGGAGACCCAGCGGACACAATAAAGGACAAACTGTTTTTGGGATTTTTATGTTTTCAGTGAAACGGAATCAGTGGAAAAAGAATTTAAGTATAAGCTAGTAGCTGTCTTATTCTACGAGCATAGTCCAATGCGGAGATCATTAAATAACTGGCATTCTGAATGAATATATTAATTCCAACAAAACTTTAAAACAGTATATAAATTTAACTTTTGGTGCTAGATGTGAAGTTAGGCTCTTCTTAAAAAAAAAGAAAAAGTGATGTTAGGTGTTAGGAGTCTTTTTGCACCGTTTCTTCAAATATGTAGTCAGCCAAAAAAAAAAAGGGTCTTATTTATATGATTGTGTCGAAGCTATTGTACGAACTTTTTTTTGGGTGACTATTTGGTAGATCTGAACCAAAGACTTTTTTTCTCTTTTGAGAAGAATCTGAACCTAAGAATTAAAGGACTAATTCAGAGTTTAGGTAATATTATGACATTATTATAAGAATGTAAAATGTTTGTTCTTACTGGAGGAGTATAAATGTATGCAACCTCATTACAGGATAAAGGGTCCATGCTAATAGCATGGATAAATGAAACAATCTATTATTTAAATCTATGTACAATTGGATTGCTGATTAATTTGGATATATATGTGTGTGTGAGAGAGAGAGAGAGAGAGAGAGAGAGAGAGAGAACAGTTAGGTCAATAGATAGAAGAAAGGTCAACCATCAAGATTACGCAAGACAATAAAATGTGTTTTTTCTATTGTGAAGAGTAGAGGAAGTCTATGAAGCCTCAATAATGTTAGATCTATTTAGGCTCTATATTTATATCACATATCATTTGTATCATCTCGTGCAAAATTTTTTTTCTATGTTGAGTATAAGAACCTGCATTTTTTATTTTACACACTTACTTTCAAAACACTCTGCATTAGATTATTTATTTTACACTATTTTTTTTTTTTTTTGTAATTGTTTCTCTTCTTTATTCATAACAATCATCATTCACTCTCTTCATCATTGAGACATGTAAAGAAAAAAATAAGTACAAAATGAATAGTACCAGTGTAAATTTACACAGTTATTGTATTAATCATGTATTTTACACAACTTTGTCTGGCCTGATGTGGGTGAATTTTGGGCTTAGTTGGCTAAAATGTGGTACTTTTTTCTATTATGGGTGCTCTTAGGACCCAAGCTTATTCTAGAGCCCAATATTTTTTTTTTTATTTTGTTATTTAAGTCCATAACCTAGTGTTGATATCAGTTCAGTTTGCTCTTTCATTTCAATTACCAATAAGAAATAATAGGCAAAACTAAGGTCCGCTAGAAAGCTAGAGAGTTAATCCAGCAATAAGAATGACATCATCTCTATGAAAAAGGAAGTCACGGTTGATTACGGCAGGAATGTAGGGTAAAAGGAGCTTTAAGATGTAAAATTTAGCTTGGAGAGAGATTGTAGGATACCGTTATCAGCACATTGAGACTGGGGGGACAAGTTTGACTGAAGGATTTCATAAGATGAACAGATTAGTAATGGAACCTAAAAGCCACCCTTGGTATCTGGTTGTTTGAAACCCAATGACCACTACAAGGCTACTGAGAATAACCCAAAACTAAGCCTTTTTTGTTAGCCTTTAAATTTTCAATAAAATGAGCGTTAAAACACTCTACATGACGATCAGGGACACCACTTTGTATACTTCATTAAAAATGTAAGCAATACTCCTAACAAAGTATAATGCTCTAAATTTGTTGAGTATACTGGCATCATTAATCATAAAATGGTAATTTTTAGAAGATGTAGAAGGAAGAAATGGAAAATGTGCAAAGATTTTAGGGAGATAAATGTGGTATGTACATTGGCAACGTTAAGTGCATATCAAATATCCATTGCCAGAACATTAAGGATGATTGAGAAAGTTCAATTGTATTGACTTGAGTACTAGTGTAAAATGCAGATGAAGTTCATTGGCTAATTGAAGGGAAAACTGGAGAGATTGTTGTGTACCAGGCTATTTGATAATTGGGCGTTAAGTGTGACCAAGGTTCTATGTAAGGACCATGTACCTTCAGAGTAGGAAGTCAAATTTTATATGAAATGCACATATTAGATGTGCATTAAAAGGCCTAAAACCGTATTATGCACATCAATATGATAAGTCACAAGACTGCAATAATAAATTATATGTGGTTTAAAGTAATGGCATCATCCAGGTATCCACAATGGGATGATTATATGTGGTTTAAAGTAATGGCACCATCCAGGTATCCACAATGTCATTTACGTAAAAGCATTATAGGGCTCCTGAATTTTCCCATAAAAGTTTCCACACCTTTTTAAACCACTAAGTTGAGCATCTATTGTTAACATAGTAAACACTCTTTTCTTGAAATAAAGTGATTTATACACCTAGGTATCTCAATTTCTTAGCTAGCATAAATAAAATCAGTCCAATCTTTAAACTTCCTCCTCTCTTGCCAATTATTTTCTTTTTGCCCTTCCCTTCTCTTTCATGGTTAACAGGAGGCCACAGCCAAATAATTAGCTGTCTATCTAGTTAAGAATTAAGATGAATTATGACACCCGAAATATTTGGTCTACATGTATATTATTTGGGATTGGTGTTTAGTGGTTCAGTTCAACACTGGACATTCCTTACTTTAAAACGCAGGTTCTCTCTTTGTATACTAACTTTTGTAAGATTTTGGCTTGGTCTATTGTAGAGATTTTTAATCCATATTGTTCTACTTATGCTTCTTTCTTAATTTAGATGCCCCACTTAATTTTTTTTTTAGAAAAAGGCCACATGGTAAAGAATAAACTATATGAAAAACTTGTAATTATCAGTTTTCAATTATCCAGCCTAATTTGGAGTTTGATAGCAGAATCATGTAGTAATGACTCTTGATTTAGAGCTGATTCAGTTTAGCTGTGAAATTATTGTATACACTATCCATATGTTTGAGATGGTTTAGCACTCTTGGCTATTTTCCTTTATTTAGACTTTTAGTGAACATCAAAGGATGACCATGTTGCGATCTTCAATAAGGAAAACTATAAATTGAAGGTTGATTCTTTAATTACAAGTGGACTTTAGAGGTACAACTACAGCAGATCAGTTGTCAGTGTTATTAGCTTCTGTTAAGTTCACAACATTAGGAATTGCACTGGGCTGCTATTGGTCTCTCAATCTCATAGCAAGTTGTGTGCAGTATCATGCATCAGTCAGCTTTTAAGTTTCTCTTTTCCTTGGCTAAAGCAATCATCGAGTTCCTTTATGCTTCATACTCTTTTACAGATTCAACTTTTTAACTGATGGCCGATTCCTTTCTATTTCTATGATGTCATATATATTATATAGTAGCTAAAATTTTTATTAGCAGCCTTATTCATAGTTCTTGTTTATCCTAGTCTAGCAGTTTTTAAGATTAGTTTAATTCTTAATTGCTTTAAGATTATATTATTTTTATTTTATTTTTTCTCAGAGTCCACGACCAAACTGAAAGTGTTCAAGTGTTTAGATCAATTCAGCAAAAAAAAAGTGTTTAGATCAATAACATGGTATCTTGTTAAGATATATATTTTAAGTTTATTTGTATGTTTTCCCCTCATTCCTTATTCAATACAGATTGACATATCATGCTTGGGGCAGAACTTGTTGCATGCACAAACCTTGAAGCAAGTAAGGGATGCAGTTTGGCTGCCTAGACTGTTAGAATCTGTAAATTCAACTTTATCCTTTGAAGAATCCAATGACAGGTCTACAAAATATTTAATGTCTTTGCATTATGGGAGACGATGTGTATTGAACTGAAGTCTCTTGGCTTGTTCCTATATTTGATAGTAAGTTGTGCATGTGTATTCTCTATTGATCAGTCATGTATGCTTTTGGATTCAGTCCTTAAATTGCGTTCTTTACTTTGCAATGGTGCGTGGTTTAGCTTGCTAGGTCTGTTTTTGTCGGAGTCAAAGCTTTCAGAGCATTTCAAGTATGTGAAGCATACTCACATATGAAACCTTGGAAATTGAAGCAATAGAGTTGGCATGGATTAGGTACTGCAGACATAATATGTTACACCATCTCGTAGTAAAATTAGAGATGCAAAGTAAGATTTAAAAAATAATCTGGTCGCTGTGGTTATGTTGCAATCGAATCCAAGGCTAGCATGTAATAAATGAAGATATGGTTCACATATATATGTTACCAGGGCTGAAGAATTCAGTTTGATATACCTTGGACGTCGGAGATCACTCTGGCTTCACTAGCTTGTTGGGATCTTAAGCATCATGACCAACAGTGGGCTCTAGAGACGGTTTGCAACTCGCTGTTAACATGAGAATCCAAGAACAAAGTAGTGTTTAACCTAGTCAATTCTTCCTCTTCATGGAAAACCTGGGCTAAATCTTTAATTTGTGGCCGCATGTTTCCTATCTATTGTATGCTTCGGCGGGGGGCCATTAAAGGAGAGCCTTGACAAGGATCTTCTCTGATCAAGCATTGGATTTTGTTCGTTTTGAATCTCCTACTGTGAACATGGTGAATCTTATCGCCTATCATATTTAAGATGTTATAATCTTTCAGAATGGAAATAGTATTGAGCTTATTGAAAAATGAAAATTTCATTGAACCACCAAAAATCCTATATTAAGCCTGTCCAGACCCATTCGAGAGTCGACCCACCTGAAGGATCCGACCAGCGACCTATCCGAAGCCGGCCAACCCGATTATTTGGGCGGTCGGCCACGGATCTCGATCTCCAGAACCCGAAAACGGCGGGTTGGCCTGCGGGTTTTCTCTCCAAAGCCCGAAGAAACCTGACCGAACCGAGATCTCATCATTTCCCGGCGAAATTTCTTAGATCCGGCGAGATCTCAACCATTTTTGGCGAGATCTCTACTAGATCCTTGGAATCTTCATCGGATTTGGCGAAATCTCCCTAGATCCGGCGAGATCTCGCCGATCTGATGAGATTTCGACAGATTTGAAGAAAATTCGGCAAAAAAATCACTGAAACTTCGTCAATTTCGCCGTTAAATCGCTTGATTTTGGCCGATTTTCAGATCTTCAACTCCGACCAAACCGACCGCCGTCCGTTGAAGGTCCGATCCACCTAATCCGATTGACCATGCCGGTCGGCGGCGGATTGAATTTCTGGCCATTCGATCAGGTCGGGTTGATTTCGGGTTGGGCACAAACCCTACCTGGACCGACTTGTGGACAGGCCTATCCTATATCAATATTTGAATTTTCCAAGTTGGGGTTAAGATTAGGGTTGTTTAGGCAACTTGGAAAACCGACCCATTACGGCCTAATTCGATTCCTTCGGCGGTTAGCTTTGGGTCTCAGCCCTTCAAAATTGACTATGGCAGGTCAAGTGGGGTTTCCTCTTCTAAAGCTTTGGGCCAACTGACCCGACCCGATCGGGAAACCCTTCTAAGTAAGGTTAAATCTACCCAGATCCGTACGATGAGGCCTCCTTCACTTAGAATCGGCCACGTTTGGCCCTACTTTGCTACGATCTAGTCACATTTGCTAAGATTCGGCAACATTTGGCTTAAATCAGCTTAGATCTGGCAACGTTTGGATAGATTCGCTCAACTCTTGCCACGTAGTGCTCTCCTCAGCTCAGACCTAGCAATGTCGGGCTCTTATCCACTCAGTTCCAATGATGTCTTGCTTTCCTTCTCTTAGATCTAGGGAAGATCTAAAGATCACAGCCACTGCCACTCCTTAATCGGTTTTCGCCCGAACTGACTGATTGTTTGCCCAAGCTAGATACCTGCAGTGATTGGCAGTCGGTTGCAGGTTTTGTTATCTTCCACCTAACCTAAGCAGGTCGGTTCCAGGGTTGAGTCCAAAATTGACTGGTAGACAATTCTAGTTAAGATGCCAAGGTTTTGGAATGATGTGGCAAGTCTGCTTTTGTCATCCATTTTTAATGACATGCTTCGTTTCTATTGGTTCGGAGATCAGTACGCTGACCTTGTGCTCCAGGACTATGCAATAATTTTCCCTAAAAAAGAGTGTGAGGTAGGAAAATCACAATGTAATGGGAAAATAAACAATGGAGTCAATACCATCTTTGGTTGGAGTTGGCACCGATAAAACTAAAAGATAATATTAAGGGCAAATTAAAATTTATACACATGTGGTTTAACCAAAATTTAAATTGTCTACCTGTAATTTGAAATTTGACACTTTACTTACCTAAGTTTGAACGAAATTTAAGTTGCCTGCTTTTGGTTTCAAATTCCATCATGCAAGTGTTCGATGGATTATTTTTTATCTTATTTGATCTGGCATTTATATGTTTTTTTTTTAATTTTCTTTTGGAGGAGAGAGACATAAAATTGGACTAAAACCACATATCTAACCATGTTTTTAACAAAAGTGGATTACAGAATTCTAATTAAGTTAACCTCAGGTAGATAAAGTGTCAAATTTCAAATTACATGTAGGCAACTTAAATTTTGGTCAAATCACAGATGGGTAAGTTGATAATTTGCCCTAATATCAATTGGTAGGGTCATATTTTCTATGTAATTGACTATTCCTTTGACAAAATGTACTTTACTTGTTATTGGGTAAATCTAAGTTTGGTTTAATTTATCAAGAAATATGTTGTTCAAACATATCAAGTGGTATAATTAAAGACATGAAGGATGATCCAAGAAATAAGTGAAGAAAAGTTGTTTCATTAAGTTTCAACACAAGCTCGACAGATGCTGCTATCGAAGATTAATTGAGAAGCTCGACACAAGCTAGATTTATCGAGATCTAAGATTTCAGAAATTCCAGAACTGAAATTTGGCCCATGATGACTAAAATGATTAGGGTTTCTCTTCTTACAACCCTAATCATATATAAGGCTTATTTTTTAAAAGTCATTATACACGGAAACAGAGACTTAGAATTCATATACTTTGTGAGAAGCTATTGAGTTTGTGCGCCTTAGGGTTTTGTAACCAAGTGCTTCCTAATTTTCATTGTTTATGATGTAAAGAATTTTGCAGCCAACAACAATCAATCAAGTTTCTAGAGTTATTCACATATTAGAATCCATGCAAAAGAGTTAGTCACAAATTGGAGATTTGTGCAACAATGGAAAAAAGGATACTTTAATATCAAGTTTAATTGGGTAATGAAGCGAAGGTTTAATTGTATGTTGGTATTTTGGGATATGCCAAGGTAGTGGTAAGATTCCTCATACTTGTAACTGTTTGATTATTGATTAGTGGATTCTTGGGAATAGTGACCTTAAATTCACTCTGCAGGATTTTTCCTTGTGAGAGGTTTTCCCCATTCACCAACAAATCACTGTATTAATTTAATTTTCGCTGCACTTAATTTATTTGGTGATTTGTTGGTGTCTCCACAATTTGTATGTAATTTGACTTAATTATTCACCTTGTGTATTTGAATTAATTAACCGAGGTCAATGTACTTAACCTAACAAGTGGTATTAGAGCGGGCACACTCTGATTAGGTTTTAATCTATGCTGTGTGATTCATTGACCCTTGTTGTCATGGGTACAAATTACATGAGCAAATCTTTTTCAAATAAATATCTCTTGTGATTCTAACATTGATGTTCTTCAGTTTCTCAGGACATGTAAGTTTGACATTTATTTGAAATTGATGTCTGTGTTGGTTGAAAAAGATCTATATATGGATGATTTGATGGAATTAGCTCAGGTGAAAGAATAGTTTATTCTCAAAAAATGCAAAAGAAGACTAGATTGTCTCAAACGGTGCACACACCAGGCTGCTGGTAAAAGAAAGACAAAGGCTCGATTAAAGTTATTAAGTAGAGATTACAAAGAAAGAACCTTACCATATGACTTGACTAATAAGCATGAGGTGTGTTTCATGATACACACTACTCTTAAAGTAATTGATACATGTTTATTTATCTTGATAGTGAATGTTCAAGACATACGACTAGAGACCGTTCTCTTTTTAAAACATTTGAACCAAAAAAGGGTGGTAATGTTACATTTGGGGATGGAAGCAAATCCCAGATAAAAGGAAAAAGGAATTATTTTCATTACCAAGATTTCCTAACATTGCTTAATGAACTAGTACTTAATGAACTAGGTGAACAACTTATTGGTGGGATCCACACTTTGGATAATTGCTACGGTTTGGTACTAGATACTAAAATAGTCTATAATAGCATTCAAATGCCCAATGAAGATTTATGGCATCAAAAGATGGGACATACAAGCTACAATCAATTGTCTGTCGTATCTAAGAAGGAAGCAGTGTTAGGCATTCCCAAACTAGTTAAAGTTGACAATTCTGTATGTGAATTATATCAACTTAGAAAACAGACAAGAGTTCTTCATCAGGCAACCTTAATCATAGCCACAACAAGACCACTTGAGCTACTCCATATTGACCTCATAGGTCTTACTAGAATAGAATCTCTAAGAGGCAAGAGATACATCATGGTTGTGGTAGATGACTTACGAGATTTACATGGGCAATTCTGTTAAGGTCCAAGTCTGAAAAACCTCAAGAAATAGAAATTTTGTGTAAAATATTGCAAAATGAGAAATGAGTAAGTATAAATTGCCTTCAGAGTGATCATGGAAGAGAATTTGAGAATTCTTAATTGGAGCAATTTTGCAATAAAGTTGGCATAGCTCAATGATTCTCTACTCCAATTACTTCTCAACAAAATGGAGTATTTGAGAGGAAAAACCAAGTTATTTAGGAGATAGCCAGAGCTATGATGCATAACAAAGATGTTGCTAAAAATTTGTAGGGTGAAGTTGTGAACACTGCATGTCACATTGTAAATAGAGTGTACTTCAAACCAAGAACAATGAAAACTCCATATAAGCTGTAGAAAGGGAGAAAGCCAAATGTGAAGTATTTCAAAATATTTGGTAGAAATTGCTTTATCTTGAAATATAGACAAAATGTGGGAAAGTTTGACACTTGAAGTGATGAAGGGATTTCTTTTGGTTACTTATCCTCTAGCAAGGCTTATAGAGTTTTCAACAAGAAGACGAGTAAAGTCATAGAGAATGTAAATGTTTTAATTGATGAAACCTCAACTTCTACCACACAGAAGGAGGTCGATCAACTGCCAAAGTCTACTATCCCATTAGCTCCTGAAAGTGATAAAGTTGAAGAATATCATTCTCCTCCCTCTACACCAAATGTTGCTTAATCATCTGATAACCACCCTGTTGAGGATACTCTAGAACCAACCATTCCTCCTCCACCTGTTGGTCATATGGAAAGAGAACCTTCATCTTGAATTAGATTGAATCATCCTTTATAAGCAATTTTTGGAAATATAAATGAATTAAACTTGAGGAAACGAATAGTTGATAAGTATGTGGCTAATTTTGTGTTTTACTCTTACTATTTGTCTTAGGTTGAGCCTACAAAAGTAGAGGAAGAACTTCAAGATGAAAGCTAGGTAGAAGCTATGCATGATGAGCTTATCAGTTTCTTGTTCCAAGACTAGAAGGTGTGAACATCATTGGCACAAAATGAATCTTCCGTAACAAGACTGATGAGGAAGGAAATGTCATTCAAAATAAAGCCAAACTCGCTGCTCAAGGATACACTCAAGTTGAAAGGGTTGATTTTGATGAGACGTTTGCACCAGTGGCTTGAATTGAATCCATACGGATATTACTTACTTTAGCATGTCATCTAAAATTCAAGTTGTATTAAATGGATGTCAAGAGTGCCTTCCTGAATGGATTTCTCAAGGACGAAGTCTATGTATCATAACCCAAGGGATTTTTTGATCCATATTATCCCAATCACGTGCTTTATTTGAAGAAGGCATTGTATGTCTTAAAGTAAGCACCAAGAATGTGGTATGATCGTCTCATACAGTATTTGATGGCCAATGGATTTTCAAGGGGACATGCAAATAGAACCTTCTTCATAAAGAAGGTAGAGGGAGAATTGGTTGTAGCTCAAGTATATGTCAACGACATCATCTTCAAGTCTGTAAAAGACGATCTAACACATTTCTTCTTCAGCATAATGTAGACTAAATCAAGATGAGAATGATAGAGGAGTTGATATACTTCCTTGGACTTCAAATTCGGAAAAAAGAGTCAAGTATCTTCATCGCTTAATCTAAATATGCAAATAATCTTGTAAAGAAATTTGGTTTAGAGTCTGCTAGCTTGGTTAGAACTCCTATGAGCACAAATGTTAAACTTACTATTGACTTGTTAGGAAAAAGTGTTGATCTTACTCTCTATAGAAGCATGAAAAGTTTTGGAGTATGTGCTCGATGTCAAGCCAACCCTAAAGAGTCTCATGTTACTACTGTGAATCATATCATCAAATATGTTAAATCAATTAGTAACTTTGGTGTTTGGTATGATAAGGACACAAATGATGTTTTGGCTAGGTATTTTAATGCTGACTGTGCTAGTAATAGTGATGATCGTAAGAGTACTTTTGGTAGGTGTTTCTATTTGGCTGTTCAACACTCTTGAACTAAATATATTGAGATCCGACATCACTTCATTTGTGAGTTGGTTGAAGGTGACATTCTCACTCTTGAGTTCATTAACATTGATGATTAAAAAGCTGATCTTTTCACAAAACAGTTGGATGGTCGACAGTTTGAATTCTTACATCAAAACGTTGGTGTAATTTCTTTGACATAATTCTCATCTCCCTCCCTCATAAATTTGCATTGTTATATCTAGTGTTTAGCTATGCTTGTTTGTTTGTTTTGTTTATTGCTTCTTTAATAAAAAATTTAAAAAGGAAATTTTTGAAAAATACAAAAACAGTGTGTGTTTGTGTATACTAGTACTTGTGTACATTTGGATGGCCATTGAAACAACATTTCTTAAACTTTGTATCTTTTGTAGCTTAGATGAGTACCTTCATGCAAAACTAAGCAATGTGAGTTTTGTGGCTTATTATGTGATTTGTACAATTTGGTTAATTTTTTATCATTCATATCTTCATCACTCTTTTGACAAGAAGCACTGCAAAAAATTCTAAGAGAAATGCATAAATGACCATCTCATCACTAAAACTCGTCAATCACATAACATTTGTGTGCAATTCATAAAATTCGTGCTCGGGAAGGTGTAGCACTTGCACAACAAGAATAAGATGTTTGACTAACATAAATAGGTATTTCTTTTCTCTCTTCTATATACTCATGCATGATATGCATTTTTATACTTAAAAGAAAGATATGCAAAGAAAATGAAAACAAAAAAGAATCAAAATGCTTTTGAATATGGTTGCAAGCGTGTTTTCAGGAGATGTGGGAGTTATATGATGTATCTCAAAGGTGATGGTCCCTATCAAACTGTTATGATTGCGTGTGAATGTTCTTGATTCTCTTATATCATTATTTTCATATGATGAGACGCTTATGTTTTCTTGCAATAGTTTCACACACAACACGTAAACTCTTTGCTGCTCTCGATACTATTGTACAGGTACAATGTGATTTGGACATCATAAGGAATAAATGTGGTAGTACAAGCTTACTAGAGTTTCTTAACTTAATTTTTGAAAATAAAATTGGTTAGACTTGTTTAGTGTGTTTTTGGATCTAGGATTGCTTTGCATCTAGAGTTTTTGGTGTGTTTGAGTGTTTAGCATGCTGCTTTGATGTTTGGTATGGTGTTCATCTTACTTGCATTCATATCATGTCTTTTAGTTCATGATATTTCATGTTTTCATGTTGCTTGATACTAGCTCGATAGTAGTCTCGATATAAGCTCCTTCTATTGAAGATTTCTGGGTTTTTCTCAATACCTCTTGATATATAGCCCTTCCACCGAGCCTTTTTTAATTTTTTTTAAATTTTTTTCTAAACTCTCTGTTTGCTCAATAGAAGTTTGACACCTAACTTGATACATCGAAGTCTTTAGCTGTCAATACCTCCTCAATACATCTTGATCTATCAAGATTTTGTTCTCGATACCTCCTCGATCTATCGAGATGCCTGGATCTATATATTCTGAACCTGGTTCATTTCTCACTCAAACATTTTGATCTCTTTCTCTCTTCTCTCTTAATCCAAACCCATGTTCTTCACTAAAAACCTTCTTCCCTTCAAGATTTTGGCCTCTTCCAAGCTTAAATCCTTTGGTAAGTGGTCTCAATCTCTTCTTTTCCTCATCTTTCATGCATTTAGACCTAGGTCTTCAGTTTCTTGAAAAATTTTGGGGTTTTTGTGTTTTGGTGAAATTTTTTTGGATTGGGCTTTGGTGTTATGCAATCATATGACATGCATTGCATTCTCTTACATGTTATTCACATGTTTACACATTCTAGGATTGTGTGATTGATTATATACTATGGGTGCTGTAGTTTGGATCGAGTTTTTGCCCATGATGCAATTTTATTTTGCACATGACATGATCATACATTCCCATATATTGTTCTTTTCTTCTTTATCTTTCCTTAGCATCATTTCCATTGTGTTTTTCTTTTGCTCTTTCCTTAGTTTCTGGCTGTGGCACCCAAGAAATCCAATCCCTCGAAGAACCTAATATCTTGTCATGGGTTTTCATCATATTCTTCTTCTCTTTCTTCTAAAGATAGGTTTTGTGAGTTAAAATCCTAAAAGGATTTTGATGAGAACTTTTGTGACTAGGCGATTCATTTGGAACGCCAAGTCATTCTGTCTAACTTTCCAGACGTTCCTCTACTCGTTGCATTTAGCTCTCGGGGGTAGGTATCTCTTTATGAGAAACCCTCAAGGTGTCCCAGTGTGTTTAAATAGGAGTTCGACTCCAACATACATGCTATTAATACCTCTATTCCTTACTTTACGGTATTTTGAGGAACAAATATCATAGTTACTTGGAGCTAATTTTCGAGGTACTACATGTTCTTGAGGTAGCTCATCCAGACTATCCTAGTCATCCTCATCTCCGTTTCATCTCTTGAGTTGAGTTGGCCTTATGATTTTGTGAGAAAGCCATGGTGTGGGGGTGATCTTCTTAACTTCATCACACACGACTTTGCTAAGGGTCCATGGATCCTTACTATGGTGATGACCTTTGTTCTCACTCCATAGTCTCACTTAACACTATCATTGAGCCTTGTGCTCACTTTATTTTCTCTCTCTTGGAAGGTTTCTCTATAGACTTTCCTTCACACATAATAGTATCTATGATAGATATCCATCAAGACACAGCTACACGTGATAAGTTAATCTTTCCCTTAGCTATCACACGCATTCTCACACATGCACATTCCAATTCCTTTTGCCCCTCTCTTCTCTATCATGGGTGATATCAGTTAGAAATCTATGCAGAATAGTGCTACTTAGCTAGCCTCTAAGGCCAAGCGGTCTCAGAGGAGTCTACTCCTACCCAGTAGGAGGAGGCTGACAGTCAAGCTACTAAGGATGTTGCCTATGTCTCTTGACCCTCTTCTTTGTCTACTTCATCTTTTTCTTCTAGGGTAGAGACATCTCTTGCTGCTATCATGGATCAGCTCCAACTCATGCGTGCTAATTTTGGTAGTCGTCTTGGCCATTTCATAGATGAGCTGTGTCAAATGAACACCAGGATTGGTCATATCGCTCGTCGACAGTCTCATCTTGGTGGCTTTGCTCCTTCCCCCTCACCTGATCCCTCTATGGAGTCTTCTAATAGTGGAGATGATGAGAGTGATGATGCTTTTGGCTCTACTCATGATGATGAGATGACTATTTCTCCGTGATTCACTCTTTGTTACTCGTGACAAAAATGAGCAGTAGTTTTGGTTATGAGAGTAGTCATGATATTAGGGGGAGAGCTAGACTAGTGATAGGGGGAGAGAGCTTTTGAGATATGTTGTGAGGTTTTTGTTGTATAGTCACTCATTGTACTTCTTTTATATATATGATGATGGTGTCTGTTTTTCACTCTTAATCTCACATTTGTTGTTTCTTTCCTTTATTTATACATATACTTCTTAATTTATAGAACTTGTCTATATTTCATACTTGATGCCTTGATGGATATTGTTTAAGTGTTTTAACTAAGATAGGTTGCAAGTCTTTCATGCTATGATCTCTCTTTTTGTAAAGTTTTTCAACAGTTCATTGTATTAGTTAGACTTATGTACTTTTTGTGTAATAGTTATGGAGATTGTTGTTTTATACTTCTCTCATAATTATGCTTGTGGTTTTGTCACGGATTGCCAAAGAGGGAGATTTTTATGGTCATGTTTTCTATGTAATTGGCTAATCCTTTGACAAAATACACTTTACTTGTAATTGGGTAAATCTAAGTTTTGTTTAATGTATCAAGAAGTATGTTGTTCAAATATACAAGTGGTACCATTAAAGATATGAAGGATTATCCAAGAAACAAGTGAAAAAAAGTTGTTTCATCAAGTCTCAACACAAGCTTGATAGATGCTACTATCGAAAATTAATGGAGAAGCTCGACAAAAGCTTGATCTTTCAAGATCTACGATTTCAGATTTTCTAAATTTGAAATTCAGCATATGATGACTTGAATGATTAGAGTTTCTCTTTTTACAACCCTAGTCATATGTAAGACTTATTTTAAAAAAGTCATTAAACATGGAAATAAAGACTTAGAACTCATATACTCTATGAGAAGCTATTGCGTTTGTGCACCTTAGGGTTTTGTAACCAAGTGTTTCTTGATCTTCATCGTTTATGAAGTGAAGAACTTTGTAGTTAACAACAATCAACCAAGTTGCCAGAGTTAGTCACGTACTAGGATCTGTGCAAAAGAGTTAGTCACAGATTGGAGATTTGTGCAACAATGGAAAAAATGCTACTACAATATCAAGTTTAATTAGGTATTGAAGCGAAGCTTCAACTGTAGGTTGGTATTTTGGGATAGGCCAGGGTAGTGGTAAGATTTCTCATACTTGTAACCATTTGATTATTGATTAGTGGATTCTTGGGAGCGGTGACTTTAAATTCACTTGGCGGGATTTTTGCCTTATGAGAGGTTTTCTCCATTTATCAACAAATCACCGTGTTAATTTAATTTCCACTGCACTTATTTTGTTTGTTGATTTTTTTGTGCCTCCACGATTTGTATGTAATTTAATTTAACTAATCAACTTAGGTAATTGAATTAATTAACCGGAGTCAATCTATTTTAACCCAACTTCAATGAACACAACAAGTACCATATATCTATGTTAAAAGCAATGGAATAAATAACAAATAAAGGAATACTTACAAGTGCATTAAAATAGCTATGAGGCCTAATGGTATTAACCAAAAGGAATTTTTTTTTTCCATACCATTCAAGAGAGAAAACATACACAGTACAAGTTACACCTAACTAGTAGCTATTGGAGTAAACCAACAAAAATGAATTGGCACACGGGTTGCCAATTTTGCTACAGCCCAAGACACTTTAACCACCACATGGGGTACACAAAACACATCACAATGAAAACTAGAGTTAGACAAGCCAATTTGATGCTTTCTTCGTCTTGAAAACTTGCATAAACTTCCTGCTATCAGTGAGATACAAAACATGATGAAAGCCTTGGTCCTTTGCTGCCAAACCTGCTGCCAAACCTGCTTCAACCGTAGCCTCCAATAGAGCCCCAATTGCTGTGCTAGCATTACTACTATTCACACCAAAAAACACCCTTTCTCCTTGAATTGTTAGAGCTTCATAAGCAGTGCCACTCCTACATGGTATCTTGCTTCTAGTTTCGGCAAGTTTGATAATTAGTTGTCATTCCCCTGCTGCAGATTGCCCCTCTGATCCAGTGCATCTGCCTTCTCTATCTGCTGAGGTGCTGCTTCTTGAGAGAGAATCCTTGTACTTGCAAGAGAGATTTTGAGCTGTTAAAATAAACTCCATTGGATTCGAGATCAGTCCTTGACGAAACACCCTGTTCGTGTAAGACCAGAGAATGACAAAAACATCCTGCAAAAAAGCCATAGCATATGAACCATTCTGAAAGTTTCTTGAAACTAAATGCATCAACCATTGCTGTACAGATAAGTTGATGATCTCAGATGTATGTAAAGCCAAAGAAGACCTGTGCCAACAATATCTTGCAAAAGGGCAATGAAGAAAAAGGTGGGTATGACTCTCTTCTTCCTCATTGCACAGTGGACACAGATTTGAAGATGCTATACCTCTGGCATGAAAATTAAGAAGAGTAGGAAGATAGTTCTGGAGTAATTTCCAAATAAAAGTACTAATTTTCAGAGGCACTTTGATTTTCCAAAATGTTCTCCACCATCCCATATTAGCTTGAAAAGATCTAGGTTGACTTGAATCATTTCTAGTTAAAAGCTCATAAGCTTTCTTTACTTGCTACTCCCTATTCTTAGAGAACCTCCAAAGAAGCTTCCTGCATGGAGTTTGTCTTAGAAATTGGAATTTGAAGAATTTCCAATGCTTAAGGGAATGGATACAACCTTCTAACCAGATCCACCTTCCAACTTCTATTGTTGTGGTCAATCAAATTCCCCATAGTACCTGTAGGTAGATGATGCTGCAATAAATTCAGATTTGAATGAGGAAACCAGTACCTATGATTTAGAGGGATGCTGTACCCATCCCCAACCCTCCATTTTCCTTCCTTTAAAACATGATCTCCTTGGTTGGTAATATTTCTCCAAACCCATGAGTGATGGCGCTTAGGCCTATAGTTATGAATAAAACAGGTAGGAAAGTACCTAGCCTTAAAGGTTTTAGCAAGTAGGGATTGGGGATTATGGCAAATTCTCTAGTATTGTTTATTCAACATAGCTTGATTCATGTATTTGAATTTCTTAATTCCCAACCCACCTCTCCCTTTAGGTTAACAAATCCTCTCCCAATTAAGTACATGAAGCTTATTTTCACCATGTTCATGACCCCACCAAAATGCACGAATAATAGATCCATTTTGTTACAAACATGATCTGGAACTTTAAAGCATGAAAAGGAATATAAAGGAAAAGATTTCAGAAAAAAGGCTATTAAGGTTGTTTTACCTGCTTGAGAAAGGAGTTTCATTTTCCATCCTTGAAGTTTTGCTTTAAGTTTATCAATGAGAAACTGCAAATCAACAATTCTATCACCTCTTAGCTTGAATTGAACACCAAGGTACTTGCTGGGGTGTTGAATAAGATTGACCTGAAGAATTCTGGCAAGACTTACTTGTTCCTCCCTTGGCATGTTTGGGGAGCAAAACACATCAGATTTGGCTAGATTAATGGATTGACCCGGGATGGAGCAATACCATTTCAAAATGAGCTGAAGGTTCTGAACTGAATTGTTATCCTTCCTAAAAAACAACATCGAATCATCAACAAAAAGTAAGTGAGAGAATAAGAGACCATTCCTACCAACTTTGATTCCTTTGATTTTCTTAAGCTCCTCAGCATGAGTTAAAGAAATGGAAAGAATATTTGCACATAAAAGGAAAAGATACGGAGAAAAAGGGTCTTCTTGTCTCAATACTTGGGAAGGTCTAAAGGACCTTGTCATACTTCCATTTATCAATAAAGTATACTCTACTGAAGAAACACACTCCATAATCCAATAAATCCATTTGGAATCAAAGTTCATAACAGTGAGGACTGCCTTCAAGAAATTCCAATTGACTTTATCATAGGCCTTGGACATGTCAATTTTCAAGACTCCAAACCTATCTCTCCTTCCTCTCTTTTTCCTAATCACATCAATGATTTCATAAGCCAAAAGTATATTATCAGAAATATTCCTACCCTTAATGAAGGCATTTTGGTAAGGAGTTATAAAGCTATCCATAATAGGCTTCAATCTGTTTACAAGGACCTTTGCAATAATCTTATAGAACACATTGCATAAATTGATTGGCCTAAAATGAGAAACCTCTTTTGGATTAGAATTTTTGGTATGAGAGTAATGAAGGTTTTATTAAGAACCTTAAGGAGAGACCCAAAGTGAAAGAAGGCATGGACGACATTGCACACATAAATCTTGACAATCCCCCAAAATTTTTGGAAGAAGAAAACAGGGATGCCATTAGTCCAGGAGCTTTGTAAGGACCCATCTGGAAAATTGCCTCTTCTATCTCAAGGTTGGATATGCTTAAGTTCAGCAGCTAAAGCTGATGTTCTGTCAGAGTAGGAATAGGAAGCCCATGGAGTTCCAAAATGATATTTTCCATAGTTAGAGTGTTGTTACCCCTAAAGCTTCTTTTGAAGGATTCAAGAAATATATTTTCAATATCCTCAGCATTATCAGTTAAGTTCCCCTCATCATCCTTAATTTGAATTATTATATTTTTTAACCTTCTTTTCCTGACCACTGTCTGAAAATACCTTGTATTTATATCTTTATGAAGAAACCAATTAGTTCTAGCTTTTTGAGCCCACATCAACTCCTCTTTATCTAGAAGTTCCTTAAGTTCCTCTTGATAGATTCTCTCCTTTCTAACATCATCATTAGTCATAATTGAATCTTGAAGTTGCTGTAATTGATTTTGTTTCACCCTAATATCAACCTCCACCTTTCCAAAAACAGTCCTGTTCCATTCTAAAGCCAGTTTCTTAACGTTGACAAGCTTATTTCTCAACTGACTAGCTCTAGACCCTGTGGAATGTAACTCCTAGGCCTGGTGCACCATTTCCTTACAACCAACATGAGTCAACCACATGAGCTCAAATCTGAAGGGTCGTTTCCTAAAGGGTGTTTGAAACTCAAGATCCAAAATGATTGGACCATGATCAGATTTAACAATCGGAAGGTTTCTTAGTGAGTAAAAAGGATATTTGTTAACCCACTACACACTACCAAAAGCTCTATCCAATCTTCCCATAACAAAATCCTCACCCCCTCTCTTATTCATCCATGTAAATCTCTGTCCTGAGGCACTTAAATCACACAACTGTAAATCTCGAAGAACCTGCTGAAAAACATCTGTTCCAATAATATTCCAGCCTTAAAGGGGAATTTCTCCTCATTAGAAAGGATTTGGTTGAAATCCCCAATACAAAGCCAACAAGGATGAGCATGCTGCTTTAATTGACGTAATTGATGCCACACTTCCCCTCGCTTAGCATGTTCAGGATGTCCATAAACAAAGGTAATCGAAAGAGGGAACCCTCTATTATCCAGCAAATTAATATGTATAAGATTTTGTGAATCATAGACAATTTGAATACCTTGTCTAGGCAGCCAAGCAAGGATAAGACCACCACTAAGACCCACTCTAGGGACCTCCCATCCCTTAGAAAAGCCACATTTTTGCCACACTGCCTGACCTTTACCACTAGCTAACCAGGTTTCTATGAGAAATAAACTATCAGGTTTTAAATCCAGGGCTTTTTTCTTGCATTGAAGAATTGCAGAGGATTTGCCCAAACCTCTATAGTTCCAACTCATGATCCTCATAGTTGTTGGGAAGCTGTTTTGGGTCAGCTTCCCAACAACTCTTTGGATTACACAGGGATACAACATCATGCATGTAATAACAGGAAAAGGAATAGTTCGGATTAATAAAATGAGGGTGAGTGATACCTTCTTTGTGGAAACATCCACAAATCAACCTCTGGTGGATATTCCTCCCAAGCCTGCCAAGCTCAGACCCAAATCTCTTCCTCGAAGGGCCACACGTATTACCCCTCCCCTGGTCACACTGTAAGCAGCTCAAAAACCTAGGTTTAGACCAAGCAGAAGTAGGAGAGGATGGGTTCTGTTTCGTTTCAGCAGCTTCTGATGTTCTAATAGCTTCTAATCCCGTCTCAAGGTTGTCAGATTGGGCCTGTGTATTGTCTACCTGGGTTAGGTTGTGAACTTGGGCCATGACATTGGGCTCATGTACATTAGGCCCATTGCTAGAATTTCCACCCTTAACCCTCGGTCCATCCCTATCCACCATTTTCACCAAACTTCTAAAATTCCCTCAAGAGACTCAGGAATTTGACAACGCTCCCATGCATCCCCACGAAACCAGTTAGGTTGATCCTCATTTAGTGTATCTAGATTAAACATGATAACAGTCTCAGAATCACTCTCTGTTGCTAAAGAAGACTCTGTCACCTCTAAGCTCCCTATTTGTCATAAAGGATCCTGCGTCACCGACCCATGTCCAGTGCATAGTGTTATTAGTCTGACCCACTTGGTTGGTTGGCATGGCAGTGGGAGTGTTAGACATCAAATATGTATTCTTGGGAGGTAGTGTTTGTGGATTGTGAGGAGAATTTGGAGAATGAGGAATATCAGTAGATGATCTAGGAGAATTGGCTAGTGTGGGTGGCTCAGAGCCCCTGTTCAAAGACAGAGAAAGGATAGCTGAATTAAGAGTTGCATGTGCAAAATCATGGTGGGAAAGATCAGTTTGTGGTGCATGAGACACATTGGTACACGGAATGGTAGAAGAAACAGGGGGGATGTTTGGTGTATGGTTAATAGGGGTATGGAAAGGATTATCTTGTGAAGGGTGCACATTGGTACACGGATTGGCAGAAGAAACAAGGGGGGATGTTTTGTGCATGGTTAACAGGGGCAGTGAAAGGATTATCCTGAGATGGGTGCTGAGCATCTGTAGCCTCAAACCTTGCTCTATTTGTCCAACTCCTCCTTTTGTTATAATAGGCCTTCAACTCATAGTGGAACAGTCGTTCAAGAGAGTCATAAGCAAAAGGAACCTGATATAAACATTGAATCCATATCTTAATGAAGTGCTTCTACTGTGATATGAAGTTAATGAGGCATTCACTAACTGGGAGCCTGAAAAATAAAAGGTCATGTTTGAGTGTGAGAGAGTTATAAGGTCAAAGTTATTTATTTGGAAAAATATGGAAGGAAAGAGTAATTTACAATTATAATTCTCCAATCTAAGGTGTTGAAGAGCCAAATCATAAACAATAATTCTGTCTTCTGTCTCCCATAACAAGTTCTGTAAAATGAAAACAAATAATATTGTTGAAATAATTCTCATAATAGTAAAGTGAAGGTAGTGGGACCAGGTGTGGCAAAAATTAGATTCTTGAATTGTTAGAGCTCTTAAGCACAATCTATATATATAATAATAGGTAAAGTTGAGAGAAAATTCAGTTAGATTTCAAATTGGAATTCAATTAAAATTTAATTTTGCACCATGTGTCCCATCTAATATAAGTTTTTAAAAATTTGTACCAAGTGAATTAATTCAATGTAAAAATTGGATTTTAATTAGAATTTAATTTTGTGGCATGTGTCCTATCTAATTTAAGTTTTTTTTTTTTTTTTTGGTTCCCAATGAGTTAATTTAGTGTAAAAATGAGGAGTCCAATATAAGTAAACCACAAAAAATATAATTTAAGAATGATTTTATATTTATGAGTCTTTTTTTTTTTTCGTATAACTAAAAGCAATTCAAGCTTATAAGTCATATACATATATATATATATATATATATATATATATTAATAAGTAGATCTAAGAGACAATCCAATTAAATTTTAAATTGGAATTTAATTAGAGTTTAATTTTGCGTCAAATGTCCCGTCTAAACAAAATTTTTAAAATTTTGAACCAAGTTAGTTAGTTCAGTGTAAAAATTGGATTTCAATTAGATTTTAATTTTACGACATGTGTTCTATTTAATCGAAGTTTTTTAATTTTTGTGCAAAATGAGTTATTTTAGAGTAGAGAACAAGGAGTCCAATATAAATAAATCATTAAAAAAAACATAATTATATATCTAACACTAAGTATAAAATTAAAGGAAGAGAGAGTTTGAATGCTTTTATATTTATGGGCCTTTTTTTATAACTAAAAACAATTCATTTGACACAATTATATATATATATATATATATATATATATATATAGATAGGTTCAAGTTATACCTAGTGTAACTCTTGAAAAGTTACACCTTTTTTAGACCGTAGATTTCTAAAAAATCTAATGGTTAGAAAATCACTATAATTAATATAATCTTTAAAATTTATTTCTTTCCATATTAGCTAACATAATTAATTTGAGCGAATATCATATTATCTTATTTTCTACTTTCTTTCTCTCTCCTAATTAATTCATCCCTGATTTTGCGCGAGTGCTTATTCTCACAGTTTTTGAGTTGCAGATTTTCTTTCTCATGGACATATGAACTTATATTCTTATTTGGTATTACATGAAGTTTAGATAATCCTACACTTTTTTTTATTGGATGGTGGCTCCTTAAACGTAGAGAGAGAGTTGGAACTCAAAAGGAGCCTACAATTGCTAGAATAAAGTTTAACCTAATGAGATCCATGCGATCTCAACATATTTGCTCCATTTACGATGTGAACAAACCATGTCTTCCCTTGGTCTAAGAAAATATAAAATATTCAAGGCGGCTCCGAGAGAATGGAGAAATTTGGACAAAACTTTATATGTTTGATGTACTAAATATCAATTTGTGCCAAGATTTGATGTCTTAAGCCAAGGATAACTCGGAAGCATTTCATACCTGCATGTTGCTTGATAGCTAGCTGTGTTGTTTTTTTGTCTTTGAATATAGGAGAATTTTTTTTTGTCTTGTTTTTTGGGTTTTGGAAATTCAAATCTATCTATCCAGAGAAAAAAAAATCTGCAACTCAAAAACATTGAGAGGCACTTGTGCAAGGTTAGGGATGAATTAATTAGGAGAGAGAAAGAAAGTAGAAAATAATATAATATAATATTCTCTCAAACTAATTAGGTTAGCTAAAATGGAAAGCAATAAATTTTAAGGATTACATTGATTCTAGTGATTTTTTAACCATAAGATTTCTTAGAAATCTACGATCTAAAAGAGGTGTAACTTTTCAAGAGTTACACCAGGTGTAACTTGAACCCATCTCATATATATACATATATATATATATATATCTATTAATAGGTAATGTGGGGGGTAAAAGCGTCAAAGCACCATATGGGCCTGTGGCCTGGTCCGAGGACGTGGACTCCGCTAAAGGGGCCGTGAGTCGTGAACAGGGCCTCCTAAAATTAGGGCCCAAAGGCCCACCGACCAGATCACCAGCTTGTTGGATGAGGATCCGAGGATAAGGTCTCCTCGGACATAAGAGTCAGGGACAGAAGAGGGTAGCCCAACGTCCAGGGAAGAGCTCCTTAAGATCGGCGGGTCATCCCAAGCCTTAATGAGACGCCGAGGAGGGAGACATGCACTGCATAAAGCTGCTGCCATTGCATTAAAGGCCTTTCACCTACCCGCCAGGCCGCATTAATGGAGAAATGACTTCTGAGGGGACGGCGGACAGCCTTATGGGCATTGGGGAGCGTTTTCAGGGAAAAGACAGATGGGAACTAGAAATGGGAAGTACAAATAGAGAAGGGTGGACCAAAGGAAGGGCGGGATTTTCTCGAAGGCAAGAATGCTCTCTATCTCCTCCTAGATAATAAAAGGAAAGCCTGGACATAAGTTTCTCAGCACACGTCCGAGGAGAGGCGGAACTGTTCCCCCAACTCCCAGTACGCTCGCGACGGACTTAACCCTTGTCCCATAGCCTTCTAGAGCCCCAAGAAGTCTAGGCTTTAAGCCCACCCTCTACAAATTCTATTGTGTAGGCCATTTGGGCCGGTCTGGTCACGCATCTGGGCCTAGGGCCAACTTTGTGGCCTTACAATTGGCGCCGTCTGTGGGAAGCCTTGATGAAAGGGACTGAAAGTATCATGGAAGGTTCAGGGTCACGTCATGCGGAGTCCAGGGGGTCCCAGCGCAAGGACCAATTTACGCGATTAGAGTGGGAGAGAGAGCGTGAAGCCAGCGTGCGCACTGAACATACGTGCGGGAGGAGCCATGCACACAATGGAAGTAGAACCTCCCGCGAAAAAAGTGTTGAGACTCTGCAAAGGGAGATTGACTATCTGAGAAGGAAGCTGCGTCCGGAAAAATAAAGGCGCACGCCCTCCCCTTCAGACGATTCCTCAGCGAATGCTAACAGTAGCTCCGACGGTTCCAGGTCGAGGACCCCCCTTGGCGAGTCCTCTTCCCAGGAGGACGAACACCATCGCCGACCTAAGGATAAGGGGACGTCCTACAGAGGCCTGGCCAACAATGCACTGAGCAAGGCACTCCACCAGATTTCCAAGTCACCCTTCACTTGGAGGATTGAGAAGGGAAAACTTCCAAGGCGGTTTACCCAGCCAACCTTCACAATTTACAACGGGAGAACGAAACCAGTAAACATGTGAGCCACTTCAGCCAGAGGATGGCGGTGCACTCGAAGAATGAGACCTTGATGTGCAAGGTTTTCCCTTCCAGCCTGGGACCCGTCGCGATGAGATGGTTCAACGGCCTAAAGGCGGGCTCTGTTGACTCCTTCGCGGAGATCACTAGGGCATTCGGCTTGCGATTCATCACGTGCAGCAGGGCCCCCCGGCCTCTAGATTCACTGTTATCCATGGCCATGAGAGAGGGAGAGACCCTCAGGGCATATACCGACAGATATTGGGAGATGTACAACGAGATCGATGGGGACTTCGACGAAGCCATAAACACCTTCAAGGTCGGCCTTCCAAATGAGCATGACTTGAGGAAGTCACTGACCAGGAGGCCTGTCAAGAGTGTGCGTCGCCTCATGGACCGCATTGACGAGTACACACGGGTGGAGGAGGATCAATTACAAATGAAGGCCAGGGCGAAGGTTATCCCCCAAGAAAGGAGGGATTTCAGGTCGGACGGATACAGTAACAGTAGGCCGAGGAGAGAGTTCGTCGGGCAACCTCGTCGGACGCCAACGCAGGTGGTCGGCGTCGTGTTTTGCAAACCTATACAGCGGGTGTTTGAGAAGATCCGTCACGAGCCCTATTTCAAGTGGCCCAGCAAAATGATAGGAGATCCTGCAAAGCATAACTAGAACCTCCACTGCCAGTACCACTAAGAGCACGACCATACGACTGAGAATTGCAAGAGCTTACGGTACTACCTAGAACAGCTGACGAAGGAGGGAAAGTTAAAACAGTTCGTGCATGAGCATGAGGGGCAGAGAGAACACCCCGGGCTGGCAAGCCAGGGCCACCAAGCCCCGAGGCCTCCTCTGGGAACCATCAACTTCATTCTCACTGCTCCTGGAAGGACTGGCTCGCGCCCTTCCAGGGTGATGACTGTGGCGCGAGTCCATGCTGGGGGCTCTGGCTCTGAGCCGAAGAAGATTAAGGGCAATAAGCCGCCCACACTGGCTTTCTCGGACGCGGACAAGGAAGGGACCATCCAACCCCACGATGACACCCTAGTCATAATGCTAAGGATTGGGGGTTACGACGTAAAGAGGGTAATGGTGGATCAAGGAAGTGGCGCAAACATCGTGTACCTCGACCTGTACAAGGGGCTAAACCTGAGGGAAGAGGACCTCTCGGCCTACGACTCGCCACTGATAAGCTTTGAGGGAAAGGTAGTGATCCCCAAGGGGCAGATTAGATTGCATGTACAGTCAGGTCCGGCAGTGGTAGAAGTAGATTTCATCGTGGTGGACGCTTACTCCCCTTACACGGCCATTGTGGGGAGGCCTTGGTTGCACGCCCTGGGGGCTGTCTCCTCCACCCTCCACGCTAAGGTGAAGTTCCCTTTAGGCGGCTAAGTCGAGGAAATTATAGGGAGTTAGTCCGCAGCAAGACAGTGCCTGACCGCCGCGATTCTGCGCAGGCCGGACCCTGAACCCTCAGCTCCGGCTGCTCCGACCTCGTAGCAATTAGCCTCTTCTGCAACCACTAGGGGAACAGTGGCAGAGGAGCCCGCATGTGAGGGGTTAGACAGGGTCCTCGTAGACAACGACCCAGAGAGGTTCTTCCAGATTGGGGCTCAGCTGCCGACTGAAGAAAGGGAAGAGTTGGTCGCGTTCTTGAGAGGGAACCTCGACATGTTTGCATGGGACGAGCATGAGATGCCTGGAATTGACCCAAGCCATATGCCACCGCTTGAATGTTAACCCGGCGGCAGTACCAAAGAAGCAACCTCCTCGGCGCTCTTCTGCGGAGCACTCCGATGCCGTGAAGGAGGAAGTCATCAAGCTCAAGAGGGCTGGGGCTATCAAGGAAGTGTTCTATCCCGAATGGTTAGCGCACACAGTCGTGGTGAAGAAGAAAAGTGGGAAGTGGAGAGTGTACCTAGACTTCACGGACCTTAACAAAGCCTGTCCCAAGGACCCTTTCCCGATGCCTCACATAGATCAACTGGTGGAAGTGACGGTCGGTCACCCTCGTATGAGTTTCCTGGACGCCTTTCAGGGGTACCACCAGATACCTTTGGCTCTAGAGGACCAGGAGAAAATTGCTTTTGTGACCCCCACTGGCAACTACCATTACAAGGTGATATCTATCAAAGGATGATGATCCGGATGTTCGAGGTACAATTGGGAAATACCGTTGAGGTATACGTAGACGACATGGTTGTGAAGAGCAAGGCCATATCGGACCATGTGGCCGACCTGGATAGCACGTTCCAGACTTTGTGGAAGCATAAGTTACGACTGAATGCCTCCAAATGCTCCTTTGGTGTAGGGTTTGGTAAATTCCTGGGCTACATGCTTACTCATAGGGGTATTGAGGCTAACCCCGAACAGATCTCCGCAATCTATAACCTGCAAACACCTCAGAATCCGAAGGAGGTCCAAAGGCTGGCCGGAATGACGGCTGCCCTTAGTAGGTTCATCTCCCAGTCTGCGGACTGGTGCCGACCCTTCTTCCAGCTGCTGAACAAGTGGAAGGGATTTGAATGGACAGAGGAGTGCTCCTCGGCATTCCAGCAGCTGAAGGAATACCTCTCTCGGCCACCCGTCATGTCCCGCCCTGATCCAGACGAAGTGCTGTTTGCATACCTAGCTGTGGCCGCCCATGCCGTTGGCCTGGTTCTGATATGGGATGACGACGGTATACAAAGACCGGTCTATTACGTGAGCAAGTCCATGCAGGAGGCCGAGATCCGGTATTTATCGTTGGAAAAGGCAGTTCTGGCCATAGTGCACGCGACGCGCCGGCTCTCGCACTATTTTCAATCTCATACGGTTGTTGTGTTGACCCAACTCCCGTTGAAGTCCATGCTGCAGAGTGCCGACTATTCCAGCAGAATCGCCAAATGAGGAATCTTTTTGGGGGCCTTTGACATCAAGTACCTGCCTTGTACATCTGTCAAGGGGCAAGTCTTGGCCGACCTAGTGGCAGAGTTCACTGAGCCTTCCCTAGAAGAAGGCCTAGGGGGATCTAGCTCGGGGGGAAAGCAAGTCGGCACAGTCTTGTGCGAGAAGCCTCTGGTCTGGGAAGTTTATGTAGACGGAGCCTCCAACCAGAAAGGTTCAGGTGCTGGGATAGTCTTGATATCGCCGGATGGAGTCGTCATTGAAAAGTCCCTAAGGATAGCGAAGCCTTGCTGGTGGGAATGGACATGGTTCAGAAAATGGGGGGAAAGGTGGTGCGGGCATTCTCGGACTCGCAGCTGGTGGTTGGCCAAGTAGAAGGGAAGTTGGAGGCCAGGGAACCCAGAATGCGAGAGTATTTAGCCTGCGCCAAGCACTTGCAGGCCAAGTTCGAATCCTTCGCACTATTGCATATCTCCAGAAGTAGAAACACCCACGCAGATTCGCTGGCCACGCTCGCAACCTCCTCGGCATAGGGCCTTCCGCGAATCATTCTTGTACAGGACCTGCTTAGGCCAACCGGGCTGGGCTGTCAGGCCATCCGGGTCCAACAGGTCAGAACAGAACCCAGTTGGATGGACCCCATAGTATCTTTCCTTAAACATGACATACTGCCGGACGAGAAGGCTGAGGCCGACAAGATCCGCAGGAAGGCTCCGCGGTTCTGGTTGTTTGGGGACGAGAAGCTCTATAAACGCTTGTTTTCGGGGCCCTACTTACTGTGTGTGCATCCGGAAGGAACGGAGCAACTCTTGGAGGAATTGCATGAGGGGATTTATGGTAGCCATACGGGCGGGAGGTCTCTAGCTCACAGGGCCCTCACGCAGGGGTACTGGTGGCCGAACATGCAGAGAGAGGCGCAGGAGTACGCGAGAAAATGCGACCAATGTCAGAGGTTTGCACCCAACATCCACCAACCGGGAGGCGTTCTCAACCCGTTGGTCAGCCCTTGGCCGTTTGCGTAGTGGGGCTTGGACATAGTGGGGCCATTTCCGAGGGCGGTGGGCAACAAGCGGTGGCTGCTCGTCAGGACGGACTATTTCACTAAGTGGGTGGAGGCCGAGCCACTCTCGAATATCCGGGACGTGGAAGTGAAGAGATTCGTCTAGAAGAACATCATCACCAGATTTGGGATCCCACGCACTCTGGTCTCCGACAACGGACTGCAGTTCGACAGCAAAGCCTTCAGGGAGTATTGTGGGGACTTCAGCATCACAAACAGGTACTCCACGCCAGCCTACCCGCAGGGAAACGGGCAGGCCGAAGCGTTCAACAAGTTGATAGTCAATGGACTCAAGAAAAGACTGGATGATGCGAAGGGCAGATGGGTGGATGAGGTACCACACGTGTTGTGGACTTACCGAACCAAGCCGCGAAGGTCCACGGGGGAGACCCCTTTTGGAATGACGTATGGCGCCGAGGCCGTGATCCCGGTAGAGATGGGGTTCTCGACGATGAGGGCGCAGTCTTTCACCTCAGACGCCAATGACGACATGCTGCTGAAGGGGCTGGACTTGGTGGAAGAGAGGCGAGAAAGCGCTATGGTGAGGCTAGCTTGCTACCAGCAGAAGCTCAAGCGGGGGTATGACTCCCGCGTACGATCCAGGCCTCTCGCTCCGGGAGACCTAGTTTTGAAAAAAGTCGTCGGAACTGCTAGGGACCCATCGTGGGGAAAATTGGGACCAAACTGGGAAGGGCCCTATCGCATCACCTCAGTAGCCAGCATAGGGTCGTACTATCTCGTCGACTTGGAAAACAAACTTGTAAAATGACCCTGGAATGTAAATAACCTCTGAAGGTATTATTACTAATGAAAAGCATGAGCGCCCTGTACTGAGATTTTATTGCATCACGATAATTGTCACTATGTTGGTCTTTGTCGCTTTTATTTAGTTATTAAGTGTTAATGTCAACCTTGGCTAAGCCAGGTCCTCAGACCTTCTGCCTTGGGAAAATTTAACACGGTTCAATTAATTTATTTATTAAGTATTAATGTCAACCTTGGCTAAGCCAGGTCCTTGGACCTTCTGCCTTGGGAAAATTTAACACGGTTCAATTAAGTTATTTATTAAGTGTTAATGTCAACCTTGGCTAAGCCAGGTCCTCGGATCTTCTGCCTTGGGAAAATTTAACACGGTTCAATTAAGTTATTTATTAAGTGTTAATGTCAACTTTGGCTAAGCCAGGTCCTCGGACCTTCTGCCTTAGGAAAATTTAACACGGTTCAATTAAGTTATTTATTAAGTGTTAATGTCAACCTTGGCTAAGCCAGGTCCTCGGACCTTCTGCTTTGGAAAAATTTAACACGGTTCAATTAAGTTATTTATTAAGTGTTAATGTCAACCTTGGCTACGTCAGGTCCTCGGATTTCTGCCTTGGGAAAATTTAACACGGTTCAATTAATTTATTTATTAAGTGTTAATGTCAACCTTGGCTAAGCCAGGTCCTCGGATCTTCTGCCTTGGGAAAATTTAACACGATTCAATTAATTTATTTATTAAGTGTTAATGTCAACCTTCGCTAAGCCAGGTCCTCAGATCTTTTGCCTTAGGAAAATTTAACACGGTTCAATTAATTTATATATTAAGTGTTAATGTCAACCTTGGTTAAGCCAGGTCCTCGGATCTTCTGCCTTGGGAGAATTTAACACGGTTCAATTAAATTATTTATTAGGTGTTGATGTCAACCTTGGCTAAGACAGGTCCTCGGACCTTCTGCCTTGGGAAGATTTAACACGCTTCAGTTTCTATTAAGTATTAATGTCGATTGGGACTAAGCAGAGTCCTCGGACCTCCTGACTTGGGAGGATTTAACAGACTACCCATTTTAAACTAAGAGACTTACACGCAGTCTAACCAAAGGTTGAAATGCCTTCATAGTAAGGCCGCGCCTATCCTAATTTTGAACGTGCCCATGGGCACTAAGCTACCTCCTTGGATGTTGAGTTACTTAGCGTTCACATGCAACACATCGCGCAATAATACAAGCAACACCACAATAAACATAATGCATTAAGAAGTTACGTTATAAAGGTAAGATAATGAAATTCATAAATAATAAGCGGTTGGAGACAAAGCGAAAATAAAGGGAATTACAAAAAAAATAACTTAAAATCTACATAATGGCAATCCATAAAAGGGAAAAGTCTACGCAAAACGGAGAATGGGGGACCGAGGCTGCCTATCCCTTGATCTTCAGTGGGGACTCCTTCCCTGGCTTGGACGGAGGCTCTTTGGTCTTGCCATCCACCTCGGTTCGCTCTGGTGTGACCTCGAACGGATCCTGGACTTGCTTTCCTTTGTCCTTTGGCTTAGGTGGAGGCAAGACCTGGCCAGCCGGCTCACCCAACTCCACCGCCGGAGCGACGACCTCTTGAAGGGGCGGAACCTGATCCGAGGAGGAGGGAGGCAGAGTAGTGGGAGCATTTTCGATGAATCTGATATCTTCTGGATACCAGACCTTCTCCGCAGCCCTTAACTCGGAGCTAGCAGGGACTCCCGCAGCGTTTAAGGCTTCCACCCAAACTTGCTGGCAGTATTCCCTGCACAGCTCGCCCAACTCCTCGGTCAGGCGATTCTCTGTCGCCTCGACCCCCTCGTGGTAGGCGGCCTTGGTGGCGGCGTCCACGGTCTCCTTGACGACGAGAGCCGCTTCCTCCGCTTGCGCAAGCTCTCTTTTCAAATCCGAGGCCTCCTGTCCCGCTTTGGCCAGGGCCTCGTCCTTCTGATGCAGGAGCTTGCGCTGGGCCTCCGCCTGCGCCATCGCCGTCTTGAGACCCGCGTCCAGGCTCCTCCTCTCCGTCTGCTCCGAGGCCAGCTTTGCACCAAGATCGACTTTCTCCGCCTCAACGCGGCTCAGCTCCTTCTCGATCTCGGCCCTTGCTGACTGCTCGGAGCCAACCTGGGTCTGGTAATGCTCCACTAGGGCATCGGCAGCAAAGGCCTCCTGGATGGCCTGTGGAGAGGGTACCAATAGAAGCGTGTTAGATGCAAGTTAGCACGCGTGGGGACTGAGACAACAACGGAAAACTAAATATTCGGTGCTTACCAGACCCAAGTTTCTCTTAAGGGAGAGAAAGAGGCGCGTTCGGCCCGTCCTCCCCAGCTCCTCCATGTCCCTAGGCAGAAGTAGGGGCTGCTCCAGCGAGTTGGCAAGGTGGAGGGCGTGACCTCTCTGGAAGTCTCGGATGCTCGCCTGGGTTGGTATTGGAGCCCCGTCCACATCCAGAGGGGGAAACTAGCTAGACTCCCCTCAGCGGACCTTGGCTTGTCCACGGATTTCCCCGCTTTCGACAGATGAGGGCCGTCCCCCACCTTTGGCAATTTGCTGCTGTTGTTGCTGCAGCTGCCGCTGGTGCTTCTGCTTCTTTTCCCTCTCCTTGTCTGCTTCTTCGCCCTCATTCCTCCTCTTCTTTGGGACCACGGGGGCATGAGGGAGCAAGTCGGATGGAGGGGGAAGGGGAGGGGGAGGCGGGGGCAGCTTGGGTTGGGACCCAGAGGCGTCTGTCTTGGGAACCTGGACCCCCCTCCTTCTGGCAAAAAGTTCTCTCAAGGACATGTCGTCGTCCTCTTTGGAGGAATCTTCCAATCGGGCGACAATTAGGCCTTTGATGCCGGAGTTCCTGTCCGAGTGGTCCTCTTCCTCATCCGAGATTTCGACCACTTGATCCCCCAAAGGTCTCTCGGCCTCCTCTAAATGGAACCAGTCAATTTCCTCGCCAAAGGAGGAGGGGGAAGTCTCAGACACTTCTCGGACGACCTCGCCCCACGGCTGCATTGCCAAAGGAGTGGCTGCGACGGCTTAGCCGTACAGTATGGTAGACAGCGCGTCCGAGATGGCTCGTGGAGCGAGAAATTTTGGGTAGCGAACATCTGTCCTGGCGCGCCTACGATCGCCCACAAGAATGGAGTCCTCGACCTCGCCAAATACCTTCGAAATGGGGTCGTACCCCAGTATAAGGTGGGCGACACTTACTTGCAGGTCTTCTGTCACGAAGATCTCGGATCTCAGCACCTTGTTAAGGTCCGAGACGTTCACGTCACCCAAGCGAGGAGCAGTATGTCATTTATCTGCAGGAAAGACAACGGAAAAGCTAGACATGGTTAGACGTAAGTGGCAGACCCAACGAGGAGGAACAGCAAATAACAACGAATCTACTAAGGGAAATACGAAGTAAGGAAAAGAGGGAGAGGAGAAGAACCAAAAACTCCTAAGTGGTGAATAGTCACACCTGGCTGCCCCTCGCTCACTGGACAATGGGGACCGTCATGCCACCGCCCGGTGGCGATGAGGTAATCGTTTTTCATGCCCTTATTGGACTTGGGCAGACAGGGAATTAGCTTAACAGTATTAGACCTCAACTTGAGGTAATAACCGACGTCTCTCAACCTGTGGCACTCGTACATGTAAACCACGTCGTGCCACGTGAGGCGCAGGCCCATCTGCTCGTTCAGGGCGTCGACGCAGCCTAATATTCTAAACGTATTGGGGGTACACTGGTCTAGACACAGCCTATGGTTGCGAAGATATTCGCTGGTCACGCCCTTCATAGGTAACGTCATCCCACCCTCTAAGAAGGCGATGATGGGGATGACTACCTGCCCCTCTTGCCTGGAATCAGCCACGACTTCTAAGGGGCAGTACTTCAGGCCCACATCTGGAGGAATGCGGTACTTGGCCCTAAACCCCTCCATGCCAGAAGGCATATCGACTAGACACTTAAACCTACCCATGGAATATAGGTTGGAGACGAAGATTTGTGAAGGAGGGAAGGGAGAGCTGATAGTCGGGGAGAAAAGAGTTAGAGAAGAGGAGAAACTTACGGAAGAAGAACGTACATTCTTTGGGAACTTCTTGGGAGAGAGAGGAGATTAGATGGCTCTGCAGCAAAGTTTACTTTATGGAGTAAATGGCAAGTATTACGGCTACCGAAGAGTTTTAGGCGATTGGGGAGTGACGTTTCGTGGGAAACATCTCGCTCAAAATTTTGGGAACGAATCCAAGCCGTTGGATCCCCATCTCGCCGTTGAACGTGTGCGACAGGGAGTTACTTAGTGCAATTAATGCAAGCGTTGCGTATAACGAAGCGCTAAAGATTTGCCTAGAAGGCGCGGGTAGGCTCTGCGCGTGTGACAGTTTAAATGACATGTGGAGAAAGATTCGTGGGTCAAAAACCCATACGCCTCCTCTGATCGGAGTTAAATGACTTTTTGAGGGGCTATTGTGGGGGGTAAAAGCGTCAAAGCACCATATGGGCCTGTGGCCTGGTCCGAGGACGTGGACTCTGCTAAAAGGGCCGTGAGTCGTGAACAGGGCCTCCTAAACCTGAGGTCCAAAGGCCCACCGACCAGACCACCAGCCTGTTGGATGAGGATCCGAGGAGAAGGTCTCCTCGGACATAAGAGTCAGGGACAGAAGAGGGTAGCCCAACGTCCAGGGAAGAGCTCCTCAAGATCGGCAGGTCATCCCAAGCCTTAATGAGATGCCGAGGAGGGAGACAAGGGAGACATGCACTGCATAAAGCTGTTGCCACCGCATTAAAGGCCTTTCACCTACCCGCCTGGCCGCATTAATGGAGAAATGACTTCTGAGGGGACGGCGGACAGCCTTATGGGCATTGGGGAGCGTTTTCAGGGAAAAGACAGATAGGAACCAGGAATGGGAAGTATAAATAGAGAAGGGTGGACCAAAGGAAGGGCGGGATTTTCTCGAAGGCAAGAAGGCTCTCTATCTCCTCCCAGATAATAGAAGGAGAGCCTGGACATAAGTTTCTCGGTACACGTCCGAGGAGAGGCGGAACTGTTCCCCCAACTCCCAGTACGCCCGCGACGGACTTAACCCTTGTCCCATAGCCTTCTAGAGCCTCAAAAAGTCTAGGCTTTAAGCCCACCCTCTACAAATTCTATTGTGTAGGCCATTTGGGCCGGTCCGGTCACGCATCTGGGCCTAGGGCCAACTTTGTGGCCTTACAGGTAAAGTTTAGAGAAAATCCAATTAGATTCTACAATTGAAGTTTAATTTTGCGCCATGTGTCCTAAATTATTTATTTTTAGACAAAGTTTTATTTCTTAATTTTGGAATCAAATGTGGGATCATATCATAAATATCCATTCAAGTGAGTTATGGAAAATTATTGTGTACTCCCGGAGTACCATAAATGCGTATTCTCTCCTCTCACATCAATAGTGGGTCCCACTAATTAAATTCATAGTGAGACCCACCATTCATGTGAGAGGAGGAAATACGCATTTATGGTACTCCGGGAGTATCTAATAATTTTCCGTGAGTTATTGTATTCAAAAACCAAAGAGTCTAGAATCAATGAACATAAAAATATTTTAAAAATGGATAATTTATATTTTCTACCTAATAACATTCTTATAAGACTTTTTAAAGAGGATAAAAAAATAAGAATGATTATCAATAATATTTAAATTATATACGTAAGATTATTATAGCATATATCTTAATGTATATCTTTTAAATATATTTATGTATATTCATGGAGTTACAAGCTAGTTAATGTAATGAAAAAACACAGCCTCACATTTAATATTAGAATACACACTAATCCATTTTGTATAATTTCTAGAAAGAATTGCTAGGTACTCAAAAAGTCATTGATTTGCCAACCAACAGCTCATGATCAAGATCATATTACTGCCACCAGCACATGCTAACATTGATTTCAATGCATAGTTACATAGACACAACAACTAATCCAGTAGTCAAAGCCAACCTCTTAAAATTGTAGTCCCAAATGGACTCTTCTGAATCTTAATGCACCACACCTCATGACTATCACAATGTAACAAAAAAGTGACCCATCAGAAATAATGGCACAATTTAACAAGAACCATGTTTGATTCAATAATTAAGGACACCGTAAGATTTTACCAAAAGGGGAAGTGGAATAAGTTACAAGTGGGTCGTTATATTCAAGGTAGTGTTTGGTTTTAACACGAATGAAGCACCCCCTGCAAAGTTCAAACTAACCAAGGGAGATATCGCGGTAACACTGAAAACAGGACAAAGTGTATTGTAAGATTGAAGAACTCTTTTGGAAAATTGGAAAGAACTATATACAATTGGAAAATAGGAAAAAACTCTTTTGAGGCTTAATCATTCTACTGCATAGCACTAATTCAAAAGTCCTGCATTATCCACCGGACAGAATTCAGGACCTTGACTAGATGGAATGGTGATATTAAGGGTGGTAATTTGTGTTCGCATATCGGGTTTGTGTCGTGCCAACTCATGAGTATTTGAATATATGAGTCAATACTAACCTGCCATGTTTATTAAATAAGTCAAGATTCCTCAATTCTAACATGACCCATTTATGAAATGGGTTAGTTGTGTTTGATCTGTTTATCAGATTTTATCAAAATGAAAAAACAATTTATGAAAAAACAAACAAATAAGTATTTTTAATATAAAATTCATAACTAACCAGTAACTGCATCACAAATAATCATTCAAAACTAAAATATATCTCAATATCACAAATAATCAATCACAATATGTTAAAGAAAATAATCCACAACAACTAATAAGTTGATATACCTAGGGTTTGAAAGATAAATTGTTAAATTGTCATTTAATTAAACAAGCCAGATGAGTCTAATGGGTTCCATGGGTTGACCACTAATCCAACTTGTTTATTAAATGGGTCAGTCATGTCGATTTGAATATGACATAAATCCATTAAGTCTCAACCTATAGCCTACTAATGTTGTGTCATGTCGTGTCAAGTTTGCAGGTTGTGTCCAATTTTGATACTCCTAGGTGGTATGATCAATCTTGTACAAAATCATCTATTCAGAAAAAAAGTTTCAATAGTTGATGCGAGGTGTTACAATAAAATATGAGACAATAAGTTTGTGCAACAAAAAATTTAGTTGCAATAAACTCCAAATATTTTAATGACAAATTTAATGTAATAATATATATGCTATGCAATAAACGATTTACTGTTTCAAATATTTTTGTAGTAATATGTTATTACTTTATGAATTTTACGTAATAATTGCAAACAATTGGCAAAAATAATTTAGATCAAATTATTGTTACGATATATTCATTGTAATAGCTAGATGACTATTTTATATTTGTTATTGTAATAAATTGTAAAATAATTCATATCAGGTTATTGGAATAATATCTTAATATTTGTCATTGCAATAGATTGTAAAATAGTTTATATAAAGTTATTGCAATGATAACTTTTTTGGAATAAGCTATTGGAAAATCTATTAGGATCTATTTGCAACAATCTTACATTTACACCATTCAAAGCTTTCATTGAAACTTGGTTTTCTTCTAAAATCAAAATCAGTTATCACCCACCTTTGTTTTTATACAAAGCATAGAAATGAACAAAAAAACAAGTATTCCAATAAATACTAGCAAATATAAACCCTAAAAATTAAAATTCATATTCACATACAAACACGTCAATATTAGACACACAGAAAAAACTTAGTGTAAAAGGTGAGTATTGATCCCTAGAGAGCCCAAAGTTGACTTCAGTGCCATTCGGTGGCAACAACCTAGCATTTTTGACTCTGTCTCTAGCTTTGGCTTGATGAAAGCTTAGGCTTGGGACGGCTCTGTCCAGCTGGAGATGGACAGTATGTGGATGGCAAGGCAAAGCATATAGCAATGCAGATGAAGGCTAAAAGAGATGTCAAAGTCTTGTAGAAGAGAGAGAGTGAGATGATAGAGCGGGATGAAGAGATATGAGGAAGAGACAGACACTGATACGAGAGAGGAATAGAAGAGAGAGGAGACGGAGAGAGAGAGAGAATCGATGAGATGAGATGCGATCAAGAGAGACACTGGAGAGAGAAGGGGATGCACGGAAGGGAGAGGGAGAGGAATTGCTTGTAAAGTTAACTTGGAAGGAATGCGCAAAAAGGTAAAGTTAACTCTGATCTGAACTCTTAAGACTTGAGAAACAAGAAGAGGTGGGAATATTTCCTCTTGTAGCAGGACTTTACCGTTAAGAAGCTGAAAGTATATATAAGAATGTGGAGGTATACGGTAAACCACCTATGTAGGATTATATATATATAACTATAATGAAGTAATAATAAAGATTGTCACAGACTACTGGGATTTAAAAAGGGTTTTCTGGCATGCTCTACTGTCATTGCAAGTCACATTTTTTAAAATTTTCGTGATTATGCCGCCATTTGGATATACCAATTGTTGGGACTAGGAGAATCCCTGTGCAGGCCTTGGGCCCAGTTATGCCATGGGAACAAATTGAGCCAAGCATATATGTTTAAAAGGAATCCCAGGAGACAATGGGCTGTGAAAAAGAAGTTAAATTGTCCCCAGGGAATATAGATAAGGTGCTAACTTACTTGAGGTATGTAGCATGGATAATCCACGTATGATTTTTGGGAGATTCCTAAAACCACGGGAGGTATTGGAACATGCAAGAAGGTTGATGACCTTTATCTATGCAGTGATGATGGAGTTTTTACCTCACCTTGGCTGCATTAAATACATGTAAGACAACCTGATCAAAAGAATGACTCTAAAAAAGTCATAGTTCCAAGATAAGGGTGGGGAGGAATCTGATAAAGTAAGGAAAAAACAACCCTGAGACTCTGGCTGGTGCAGGCCAGCTATGGAGATAAGAGCAAGGATTGAAGCTATAAAAGGGGGAGGAGAGACGAGAAGAGGGAGGCCGAAGAAATTGAGTCTAAGAACAGAAGTAGAAAAAGAGAGAGAAAAATTAAGAGTGATACCACGGGAAAATGGGAATTTCCTATTGTAATGTTTGAATTGTATTATCGCAATAAGATAAATCAAACAAACCAACTGCTTGTGTTTCCTATTGTGGAGTGTTTATCCGTAATTGCTAATTTTTTTATAAATTGTGTTAACTGTTGTATTGATTATCCGAGTAGTACTCCTCGGGGCACTATTTTTAGGGTCCCCACACCAATCTAGAAACACTTTTTTTTATCTCGTTAATTGGAAGGTTTTTGTATTATTTTCTCTGAGTTGCCTCTTTTTTTTTTTCCTATGAGTTATGAATATAAATTCTACTCTTATAATTACAATCTTAAGGATATGTGAATGTGATTCATCATGACATAATTACACTTGGAATTGTTTGACCTCAAATCACGTTGGACTAGCTGGTTGCTGGGACTGGTGGTGGTGGTGGTGGTGGTGGTGGCGGCGGCAGTGGTTGTCCTGTTGACCCATTGTAGCATGTGGGTACATGGGTTACTTGACTTTGGTTTAATAGTTAATTAATACTGAAAAGTACTTTCGGGATTTTGGAATTTTAGTTGGGTTATTTTGGATATCACACTATGAAATATTACATAATCAAATATTCCATTATGTTTAATAGATAGTTTAACATGATTGGGGTATTTGCTTATTTCTGGAACAGAGAAAATTGGTTAGTTTTAAAGTTTAGAGGAAATTATGAACAACCCAAAAATTAAAGGAGAAAAGTGGTTTTTATTTTTTAAATAGGAAAAAAAGAAAGAAAAAGAAATAGCCAATAGGTATATTCTTCTTCGTAAATGAGTTCAAAATATTCTAACATCCAACTGTCCACCCCTCCACCGCATTGTTAAAAAAAAAAAAAAACAAAAAATGTGCACAAAATGCAAGTATGCAACTCGCCACAGCATTTAGCATGGGATGCCAAAAAAAAAAAAAAAAAAAAAAAACCTATTTTGCATTCTCAAATGCTATTTTATCTATTTTACCAATTTATTTTACAACTTATCTTACATCCTAATTTTTATTTTTACATACAACCCAATAAAATAATACTATAAACTACCTAATAAAATAATATAAAGTACCATTTTCTCTTTCTATTTTATTATTTTTTATTTCTCTCACTCACTTTACTCTCCACACATGACCACAAGATTAAAATAATAATTTTTTTTACAAACTATGATTAGTAAGGTTGCATATATGAAACCTTACTGTTTATAGGTTGCAAATTTTTTTTAAGTTTACAAACCTGAATGAATTGAGTTTTGGGTAGCTTGAGTTGAAAAATAGCAATTGTAGGCATTTACACCCTAATGCTAGTGCTTTAGAAACATGGACTGACTTTTTTGAGGAACACATGGGAAACAATGACTTCTCCAATAAAAAAAAAAAAAAATATATATATATATATATATATATGTGTGTGTGTGTGTGTGTGTGTGTGTGTGTGTGTGTGTGTGTTTACCTAAAATATGGTTATTGGGCTCAACCTCTATTTGGGCTCACAATCTATTTGTATTGTGGGCTTTGGATTTCCTACTATGGGTGGTTCTACGCTCGGCAACTCAAGTACTCTTATTTTCTCAACTCCTCCCCAGACTCCTCAAAATAGCTTTACCTTTCTCTCTCAGAATGATCACCCTCTTTTCTTTGTGTTCTCTCTAAAATTGACAACCCCTATTTCTTCATTCTCATCACTTATTTATAGCTCAACACTAGTGGAAGAATTATGATTACTTTCATGGTGAGTGGGAAAAGAGGTCCAATGTTATTACCCTTAAGTGGGTGTTTAGTTGGGAGTGGGAGGCGGTGAAAGTGGCATTGGAACTGGTTCTCATGTTAGAATATCTGCCTGGCAGCGATACTTCCTAGGCGATACCGAGCATCTTGGGACTCACCTTCCTGGGAAATTGCATTCTTCGACTAGATAGGATCCTACCTTTGCCGTTCATGTCATAAATGACTTTATCTCAGTTTTGGGCTTCTGATTGGCGTCAAGGCTTGCCTGGGCTGAGTTCGTAGGCCCAACAGTACACACAATTGCGCACAATGTCCTATGACCCAAGGTCTAACAAGTCCAAGGTTTTACACATGTGGCGCCATTAAGATGGGTTTTTATGATTAGTGGGCTTGAGGGGGAGTAACAACCCAGACAATATATATATATATATATATATATATATATATATATATATATATATAAGGACCTCTTTTTTAGGGGGGGAAAAAACACAAAGGACTAGTAAGTAAACAATAATGAATTAGCAACCCCAAGCATCACATGGTTTCGAATTAGGCAATATATTCTTTTTATTTAATCTTAACACATAAACAAAAATGAATTAGAACCTTAAGAGCATTCTTATTAAATATTTTAAAAAATTTAGCATTTAGCATCTGAAAAACTAACTTTATAACATTTAACATATCATTATACAATACACCTAACATCAAAACTTCTATTTTTTTACCACTTCATTAAAATATTATTTTTTTTTTCATTTTTTATTCTTTTTATTCTCACCACCCAAGCCACCATAAACCTACACAACCAACAGCCTCCACCACTGGCACAACCTATAGCACCAACCACAGCACCACCCAAAGGCACAACCAACCATCGACCTCCACCCATAACACCACCGACAGCACAACCTTACTTTTCCCTCTCATCCTCTCTTTGCCTTAACTCACGACACACTAACCACCAAACCCACCACCTTTACCTAGCAACCCAATCACCATAAACCCATAACCTCCGACCTCAACCCACCGGCACAACCAACCTCAACCCACGACACAAACCCATGGCCTCAACCAACCTTAACCCACGGCCTCAACCAACCCCAACCACCACAAACCCACCACCAACCTCAAGCCACAACCTTAACCAACCTCAAGCCACGACACAACCAACCACGGCACCACCGAGACCTATCAAGCAACCTAGCAACCCACTACTAATGGACCCACTGAGACCCATCGAGACCCATCAAGACCACTAAGACCCACCGAGACCCATCAAGCAAAACTCCACTTGCAGTTGGACCCACCACCATTGGACCCTCGACCGTCGGACCCACGGCCCACTTGCAGTCATCAACGACCCATCAGACCCATGAAAGGGAGAGTTTGAGAAAGAGAGATGAGAGAGAATTGAAAATATTAAAAAAATGATTACACCTTGCTACAGTGAGCTCTAAAAAATGAGAGCTCATTGTAGGAAGATGTTAATATTTTAGGATATAGCATCTTTGATGGAGTAGAGTTTTGTGGTTTCAGATGCTAAAAATAGCATTTTAGCACTTATAGCATCTTTGATAAGAATTCTCTAAAGCATATATAACATTGTTTTGAATCCGGCTTGCATTATGATCTCTTGCAAATCTGGCTGCATCCTGTTCTAGTTTTGGCCAACCCCAAACATGTCTTACCTTAACATAATTGGGTATTTCTTTCCTCTCTTTTATATGCCCATGCATGGTTTGCTTAAAAGAAAAATATGCAACAAAAAATAAAAAGCAAAAGAAAAATCAAAATGCTTTATATATGATTGCAAGCGTGTATTCTAGGAGATGTGAGAGTTATAAGATGTACCTCGAATGTGATAGTCCCCATCAAACAGTTATGATTGTGTGTGAGTTAAAGTGATCTTCTCATATCTCAAATCGTCATAACATGTATATACTAATGCAATCTTGCGATGTTTCTCACACACAACACGTAATATTCTTTGCTACTTTTGATACATGTGTAGGTACAATGTGATTTGGCCATCACAAGGTTTATATGTGTTAGTGTATGCTCACTAAACTTTCTTAACTTGTTTTTAAAATATAAAATTGGTTAGACTTGTTTAGTTTGTGTGTGTGTTTTGGGATCTATGAGCTTCACAATGTTTATTGAGGGAGGTTTTTGAGAGATCAAAATGTTGTTTGGATCCTTGGTTGAGTTGCATGCTTGATTGCATTCATGTCTGTATTTTTTTTCTTCTTTGAAAAACTGTTTTAAGCAATCTCAACTGCTCCTCGACACCTCTCAATGCCTAGCTTATCTATTGAGCTTATCAATTGATTTCTTATCACTATTTCAACACTTCTTGACAGCTAGGTCGATCGATTGAGAGTCTTTTTGTCACCTTGATATCTCCTCCATAGATCCTCGATCCACGAGCTTCTTTTTGCCTTGTACACCTCTCGATAGATGCATTTGTTGAACCTTTTAAAGCTCGACACCCCTCGATCTGTCGAGAATTACTAGGTTTCTATATAAAGGGTCTTCGCGATTCTGATCTCACTTTCCTCAATCTCTCTCGCCTGATCTCAATTGTTTCACCTTCCGAACACACTTTTCTCTCTCTAAACCTCATCCTCAAGGAATTTTCGGCCTTAATCAAGTTTTTTTTTTTTACTTGCTATGTGTCCTAATCCCTAATATTCATGCATTTCATGTTCTTAACCTAAGTTTTTGGGATTTTTGAAAATTTTGGGGTTTTTCAAAATCAAAGAGGTTTTTGCTAAATTTTTGGGATGGGTTTTGTAGTTTTGATCTTGAAACTTTATGCATTGAATCTCATTTGCATTTTAACTATATTGTTATGCATTTTAGATGTGTGCTATATATGTTCTATGATTGTGTGCTGGTAGGATTGGATTAGGTTGAGCCCATGATGCAATTACCATTCATGTCACATGTTCATGCATTCTCATGCATACGTTCTTTCTTTTCTATATTTTGATATATTTGAACTGCTTGGGACTTTTCTGATTGTCTCTTTCTCCCTCTCTCTCTTCTGTTTGTGTTAGTCTGCTTCTATGGCACCCAAACGTACATCTACTCTGTCCGGGAACCCTCTACATTCTGGGGCATCCACTTCTTCCGATCCTACTCCCTTTCACATCCGGTTCCGTGATGAGAAGGCCAAATCAGACTTCTTTGAGAACTTTTCATGACAAGGCATTCATTCGAAATGCCAAGTCATTTTGTCGGACCTCTCTGACACTGACCGACCCACTGTCATTCACAGTAGGGGTTAGGAGTCACTGTGTGACATCCTGGTCACTTGTCCATCCGTGCTGATCCAGGAGTTCTACTCCAACATGCATGGATTTGATTATTCAATACCTTAGTTTTCCATTCACGTTCGAGATATGCGTATCGTGGTTACTCCGGTTCTTGTAGCCGACGGGCTCCATGTGCCTAGGGTAGCGCATCTGGACTACCCTGGTTGTGATTGTCTTAAGACTGTGTCTAAAGACGAGCTTATATCTGCTTTCTTTAACCGCCCTTTTGATTGGGGTGAGTGTCAGTTCACTTACTGTTCGACCTTTAATAAAGGTCCTAGGTTCATTAACATGGTAATGACTTTTGTGTTACATCCCTTATCTCATTATAACTCTATTATAAAGCCCCATGCTCGGTTTTTGCTTTCCCTTCTTAAGCATCGTATTATAGATTTTCCCTCTCATTTCATTCTTTCTATCATAGATGTGTATAGGGATACGGCGACTCGTGATAAACTTATCTTCCCATCTGCTATCACGAGGCTCTTACGCCATTTTTTAGTTCCCTTTCCTGTTCGAGGTGGTCTGGGTTAGTAGCTCCTCCCACTTCTTCAGCTCCATCCATATCTTCTGCCTCTTCTTCTATAATCGGTGTGTCTCTCGAGGACATCATAGTGCAGCTTCAGCGCATGGATGCTCACTTCGATGATCTCAGTGATGAGTTATGTTAGGTAAACACCCGTGTTGGTCTTATTGCACGACGGCAGGCGATCATGGGTGGCTTTGTTTCATCTCCTCCACCTACTCCAAAGGCTTCTAAGGATGAGGATGATGCTGATGATGCTACTGCTTCCGAGGATGAGGATAATGGTGATGCTAGCTCCTCCAGTGCTGACAAGATGTCTACTTGACACTCTTACCCTTTGTCACTCATGACAAAAAAGGGGAGTAATTTTGATTATGAGAGTAGTCATAGTTAGGGGGAGAGTTAGTATAGGAGATTTTTGTTAGGGGGAGTGTTGATATTGAGGGATGTAGTGAGGATACTTGTATCTTTTCTTTTCTTTCTACTTTAGATACATTATCTTTTGTACATGGGTCTTGTGACCATTTTGACATACATTGTACTTATCTTCTTTATATGCTATCACATGTATGTTTTTCACCTACCATTACATGTGTTGTTTCTTTTCTCTCTTTATGCACATACTTCTTATTTATTGTATGCAATCTTTAATTTTTGTTTTACACAAAGATGCCTTGATGAGTTTTATTTAAGTGTTTCAGAAATGCAGGTTGTCAAAATCTACTTGAATTGAACTCTCTTCTTACAAAGTTTTTCAAGAGTTTGTGTTAGGATAGATTTTATTGTACTTAACAAGTGAGTATGAGTTGAGTGATTTATGACTCCTCTCATATGTTCATTTATTTGTAATAGTTTTGTCACGGATTGTCAAAGGGGGAGATTGTTAGGAACATATGTCATTATTTATGTAATTGGCTAATCCTTTGACAAAACGCACTTTACTTATAATTGGGTACATTTAGGATGTGTTTAATACTTTAAGAAACTTTGTTTTAAGACCAAGTGTTAAAGCTATGCAAGTTTGTCCAAGATTCAAGTGTGAAAAGTGCTGTTCATTAAAGCTCGACAGCTAGCATCTATCGAGGTTTATGAAATTTAGATTTTCGAGCATGTTTTTTCTCTAATATGTTATTATGTGTTTGAGCCTTCTTTTCACACAACCCTATACATATAAAAGATTATTTCAATGGCCGTATTAGGTTACACAGCCAAGAGCACAATTGCACAAGAGCATAATTCATCAAGTGCGACTAGAAAACTAGTTTGTCTTAGTTCTTGAGAAGCTACTGTGTTTTGTACACCGTAAGGTTTTGTGACCAAGCGACTTCATGATCTTTCTATGTTGAAGAACAGAAGAACTTTGCAGCCAACCTTCTTCTCTAGTTGGTGATTGAAGTCGTGTACTAGGATCCGTGCAATTGGTTAGTTACGTACTGAGAGCTGTGCATTGAAAAGGAGAGATTGTCACTACAGAACAAGTCCAATTGGGTATTGGGATAAGGATTCAACTGTAGTTTAGTAAAAGGTATAGAGATTCCTTTACTTGTAACCATTTGTTGTGATAATATTGAATGCTCGGGAGTGGTGACCTTAAAATCACCCGGTGGGGGTTTTTGCCGTGATGGTTTTCCCCATTCGTATACAAATCACTGTATCAATTTATTTTCCGCTGCACTTTAGTTAATTGGTGATTTGTTTGTGCTACCACGCATTTGCATGTTAATTTGATTAATTAATAGACTTGGCTAATTAATCAATTAATTCATCATAAGGGGTTAATACATTCTTGGTCTATCAATTGGTATCAGAGCTAAGTTCAATATCATGCTTGTGATTGAGTTTTAGAAATAAAGAAAACCATTTTTTTGGTGTTTCAAAATTATGCAGTAGTTTTTTCTGCATAATGTTTTTGTTCTATAAACTTTAAACCCATGTGCCTTGATTAATAAAAAGAGATATATTAATTATTTTTAAGGCCACAGTCGTAGGGTGTTATTTTTTATTTATTTATTTATTTATTTTTTTGTGTATTGTGTCGTGTGTGCTCTTATTTTAGTGTTTGTATTTATGTAGGACACCATCTACTAATTTGCAAGTGGGTTTATTCAGATAAGTTTACAGACATGATCGGATGGGTGCATTACAAAAAAGGGGCTTTAGCTGCGTTTTAAAAATGTAGCTATAGACCCAAAAAACGCAACTATAGGACAAAAGCTGCGTTTCTATGGCCGCGTTTTTAAACGCGGTTTTAGCCACACGACAATAGCCCCCTACGGGGACCTATAGCTATGTTTTTCGGGTCTATAGCTGTGTTTTTCACCCCTTAAAAGAAGGGGTCTATAGCTGTGTTTTAAAAAAAAAACGTAGCTATAGACACGCTTGGGGCTACGTTTTCCCCACCTATAGCTGCATTTTGTACAAAAATGCGGCTATAGACCCGCTTTGGGCTACATTTGAAACGCGGTTATATCATGTACTTATAGCCGCGTTTTCTTAAAACGCAGCGATAGACCCCTCCATTGGGTTTTCCTGTGTCTGCGTTTTAAAAACGCGGCTATAAGTCCACTATAGCCGTGTTATTGTAAAATGCATCTATAGACCTATACATTGGTTTTCCTATAGCCGCGTTTTTAAAAATGCGGCTATAGGTTTTTTTTTACATGCTAAATCTGCAATTCCTGCTCAATACATAAATATTTCTTGCCTAATACATATATATTTACATAGACAAAAGAAGTTCCCAACAATCCATTTTCACATCACAAAATGCATATTCGTCCTGCCCAATACACAAATAATTCCTATCAACACTTAACAATTCCCAACCAATTGCCAGCAAACAACATAATTTAATTGCCAAAAGATATAGGTTCCCAAATAATTTACATAAATATATATTTACATAGACAAAACAAGTTCCCAAAAATCCATTTTCACATCACAAAATGCATATCCGCCCTGCCCAATACACAAATAGTTCCTACCAACACTCAACAATTCCCAACCAATTGCCAGCAAACAACACAATTTCATTGCCAAAAGATATAGGTTCCTAAATAATTTACATAAATATATATTTACATAGACAAAAAAGTTCCTAAAAATCCATTTTCACATCACAAAATGCATATCCATCCTGCCCAATACACAAATAGTTCCTGCCAACACTCAACAATTTCCAACCAATTGCCAGCAAACAACACAGTTTCATTGTCAAAAGATATAGGTTCCCAAATAATTTACATAAATATATATTTACATAGACAAAACAAGTTCCCAACAATCCATTTTTACATCACAAAATGCATATCCGTCAAGGATTTTGTACATCACAAAAAATTCACTTTAAGCAAGCATAATGGTACTTAATCAGTCAGTCCAATGCTCGTAGCTACAACCAATTACCTGTGACAATAAGAACACCGGAAATTGATATGTAATTAGGCTTGCACTAATCCCTAATCTTGAAACACTTGAAAACAGTGCAACACCCATGCATTGTTTTTCTATCAGCTACATTTAGCAAGTGCAAAAAATGGCATGAATAAAAATGTTCACTTGAAAAGGGCTATGCTATCAGCTACATTTAGCAAGTGCAAAAATGGCATGTATAAAAATGTTCACTTGAAAAGGTTTTTGGAATAAGTATACTTTCCAGTCTACATTCATGATTGAAATTTTCTAATTTCATTTTATGTCCTATAGTACATCTACTTTCCTACTTCTTGCTTCATATGTACTGATGTGGAACCTTCAAGTTGGAACCTTCAAAGGTAGTCCTATATATCCGATTTTTTTTCCTATTTTTCCCAATGTCGTTGTATATGTTATAACGAATAGTTGTATTTATTTTACCTGAGGATTCACAGTTTCATTCTCATGGAGAGTCCCTATCAAGCATTGCCCTTCTTAATATATTAAAGGCATCGTATTAATAACAATGCATTGCAAAAAGTTTTGTTTTCCTAAATAACATTTGTGGCATACCTCAGATGTATCCAAATCACATATACCGCTACTAAATTGGGCAAACATGGCATTCATGCGTGTCATTACTTTGGCCATTTGCTGTTGGTGCCTTGCTTCTGATTGGGAGAGTTGTTCTTGTACTTGGGCTAGTTGCTCCCTAAGGTCAGAGGAGTTGTTCTCCAACTCTAAAATCCTTTGGGTCGTTCTGCTTATTGACGATGATGGAGTCAAGGTAAACTGTGAAGCGTTTGTGGCACTTCGTCTAGATGGTGTGATTCCAAATCCCAACCCACGAACTCGTCCAGGGCGTTTTGGACTAAACACCCGAGCATATGCATCGTCTTTGGACTAGAGGACTCCATTGCCAACCTCTCCCTGTAGTCGCATGCCATCTTGACTCAAAAGTTCTTCCATCCTATTTTGTACATTTTCCTACAAGAACCAAATAACATATTACACACCATTAGCAAAACAAACACAAAATACACTAAAATTGTCAGTGAACTTGTGCTTACGATGTTCTCTTGCACATGTGGAGTGACAGCAACTCCATTTCTCCTCTTGTATACTTTTAGATAGACGTTTGTGCGCTCGACCAGAGCCCCCTTAGCTTTCGCCTACATGATGAACAACATTTCATTTTAAAATAAATTGTTTATCATTTGCATTGACTAAGGCGTTCATGAATTCTAAGTTTATATCTACCACCAGCAAGAAAGTAAAAAGAGTATTTTCAAAATTTACTGTGATTCAGAAGCATAAAATCAGCTTATGTGATACACGAATACAATAGCACTTGTAATACATTTCTTACCATGTCATTAGAAATTCTTGCAAAACTTTTGACCCCAGACCTTGGTATTTCCTTCTGTTTATCTCGACTGGCCTTGTTCTTGTTACTTAATATCTACAACCACACTACCATCAAAGTATGTGAAAACAAAGCATCTATTCACTAAATTACCACTAAATATGAGATAGATGAATAATGTAGCAGTACCATTGTTTTTTCCAAAAACCAATAGTGTACCATCTCCGTCCATTGCACCATTGAAACCATTGGCAATTTGTCGGCCAATACTTGTGCCTCTGTCATCCCACTTTTACAGTGGTCCTTCTTCATCTTTCTCCTTTGATTTCTCCTCAGGACCTCGAGTTGTTTCATTGCCCATTTCATTTGATTGGGTGGTGCGACAATAACAGGGTCAATTAGATACCAAATCTGAATATGCAAAAGTGGAGTTAGCAAAACACAAGCATGGATCCTACTGAATATGAAATTTAATTAGGACAGTGGCTATAAATGATTTTTACTTATACTTTATTTTCATATTACCTCAACCTTATTCCAACAATCCTATTTAAAGTTTATAGGGACGCCTGGCCACCTAGCAGGTGTAAGCGGGCATAATAACCCATTCTCGTAAAAAGTTCCCAACAACCGAATGAACAGGCCACCATCATCTCCAATCGGTTGGCCTTCATCATTTAACGGCAACGGGATTTTGTAGGAACCATCCAATGCCCATATTTCAGCGAGTTTTGTAGGACCACGTCATTTAGGCCTATTCTTTGCTGTTGGGGTTTCTAAATTATCATCTGTATATACAAAACCACCAATATTAGGATTGAAATATCAAATCTCACAAGTAATGAAACATATCACACTACAAATATATTATTCATCTAGTAACTTAATTAATGTCATATTAAGGGTTCATAGTTTCATTTATACAAAACATTACACCTTTCTCCCACACATTCATATAACCTAAAGGATGAACACAATAAGGCTGCCCCTAAAGCCCTCCCCTGAAAAAAAAAATGTTTACTTTGTTACAAAACTAAACTGTAGGGTTTAATTATTCAAATCATTTGTATAAGAAGTAAGAACCAAATTGTTATTCACGTTAATGTCTACATCAAAGTATGATATTTGTAAAAACTCCTAAAACTTAGGACTATACACTCACAATTGCTTATGGGCAGCTAGACATTTATTATATCAAGAACAAGAGCCTGAGGGCCAACATACTAGTGTTACTACGTTCTTATTTTTTTGAAAGGAAATGAGCCCCTTATCCTATACTTGTGGTAAATCAAATTCACACACCAAACATTCTCCTTTCTTACATATCCCATAATTATGGTAAATTGACACTTTAAAAAAAAATTGCTATAATTACATGTCAAAGTTCAAATATGCTCCCTACATATTAATAGAAAAGGCATAATTTTTTTAAAAGAGACGAAGTGTAATGTATGGATAACATAAGACAAATGCTTTAGTTGCCTACTTTGACAATTCTTAGTCTTCATGAGAAGCTAGCAGTAGCAAAGATGACAAGTTGATCTAATAATGTATTAGTGACCCTAGGGTGGTGGGACTCTTATAGTCAACTACCTCATCCACTTTATTTGAAGACATGTTCAATACTTGGCGGCTGTGTCTCATCGTCGGAGGCAACCGGTCTTGCCACTTGAGAAATATGGGCGCCCTCATCATGTGTCTCCATCCTTTGTCGGGATCGCGATCCTTTGCCAACGTAAACAAGCGGCATCGGCCGTTTCCTCCTCAACATACCTGCGTCCAACACCTTCACAAGACAAACATAAAGATAATTATAGCCAATAGCCAATCATATGAACAAATAACAACATTAAGATATATAAGTTTTAACAATATGAAGATAACATTATACTAACAACATGAAAAAATAACAGTTTCAAAGTTACTAATATATGCTGAAATTGTTATTTCTTAACAACATGAAGAAATAACAGTCTTCACAAATATATGGTACAACATGAAGAAATAACACTTACACATGATAATTACTTATGTTAAAACTGTTCTTTCTTAACAACATGAAGAGGAGTAGAGTTTTCACATATATATGCAAGATTATCCAACTTTGCACACAATAGACCTTTACAAATTCTACTTACACTTTCAATAACAACTATAACATAATTACGCATACACTAACAGTACCCTATTGCACTACTCATCATCACTGTACTCGATTTCGTTGTCATCTTGATTGTTGGACTCATCATCAATGAACTCATAATCATCTAAGTTGTCCATTTCATGAAGATCTCTTTCACCAATGAGAGAGGCATCAATTGTCATTCCCTCCACACCATCTTGACCCTAACGAAGGTTTTCCCTACCAACATCATTACTAGTTATATTGTACGGAATGTTCTCATAAAACTCATACGTGTCATCCTCGTCACAATGGGAGCCAATACTGGCATCAAACACATCTCTGGCTTTAGTTTTAACAACAACATACCAATCTTTGTGCCTTTTATCTTCAACATAAAAAACTTGTGTAGCTTGAGACGCCAAGACATATGGTTCATCCATTATTTCCTCCCCACCATGTATGGAGTGTGTAAAATTCACCATAGGAAACCCAAACTCATCAGTCTTATATCCCTTCCTATTTTGGTCATCAACCCATGTACACTTGAATAACACATGTCTAATATTGCCATAATAAGTCAATTCAATAATATCTGTTAACACATCATAGTAAGTAATGCCACCTTCAGTGGCGACACTAACTCCATTATTCTGCATTTTTTTATTTGTCTCGACATTTGAACTCCTAAATTTTAACCCATTTATGACATAATGCTTAAGCCGATTTACTAAAGTATATGACCCTTTGGAAAGTGTGATAATTGTATCAGTAAGTGAAGTACTTTCCTTATCAGCATCAGTCATTGACATCACCTATTATAACCAAACAAAATTATTATAGTTAGGATAGTTATTCTACTTATGGGAAAGTTTACAAGATTGAGAAGTTGAAGATGTCATACGTACGTGAGACCTAAACCAACCACAAAACTTCTCCATGTGGTGCTTATGAATAATAGCCTCAGATATACGATAGTGGCCCCTTTGAAGTTCGTCCTCCACCATACTTTTGTGCATCCTACATGCGATGCCAATTGAACTAGTTGAGTTAATACACCTACCGTACCTTTCAAATTGTCGTGCAATGATATTGGTGTCCGTAGTACTTACTCACGAAATTGGTAAATGTTCTCAGAATTGAATAACAAGTAGTGATGAGCTTGGGTGGACTCCCTATTGTCTAGTGTCATGCTTGAAACCACCCCTGTTGACTCCTCCATCGTCCTCGTGGTCGATTGAATATAGTTTCAACTCCTTCCATATACCATGAACAAAACGTTAAGCATTCCTCCACTATGCATCCTTCAGCAATACACCCTTCTAGAGTAGCCCTATTTCTTACGTAAGACTTAACGCGTGAGAGGTGCCCATAATGCACATGAGAATATTAGTAATTGCCACTAGCTATTAGAAAGCGCACATGAAGCTCATACTGTACATGTATTACATACGACTTACCACTCAATTGGGTACATCCAACGGTACTAAACTGGACCACCGATCTTGGCTTCAGCAGCTAAGTGCATGACCAAATGTACCATCACAGTGAAGAAAGATGGAGGAAATATCTTTTCCAATTCACACAACGTCACTGCAATGTTTGCCTCATCATTCGCAATATCTGACATTGTAAGGGTTTTGGAAAAGATTTTCTTGAAGAAACAAGCTAACTTTGTCAAAGGCCCAGTAACGTGTGATGGCAAAGATCCTCGTAAAGCTATTGGAAGGAGTTGTTGCATCAAGATGTGATTATCATGACTCTTTAAACTAGAAATCTTGATTTCTTTCAGGTTAACACGACGTGAGATATTGGAAGGATATCCATCAAGCACACTTACGTCCTGCAAAACTTGCAATAAACCGTCTTTCTCGAATGCAGTCATATGAAAACACGCAGGCAGTGTCATATACTTATCATCTCCTTTTCACCGTAGATGGAGTTCACTCCTTATTCCCATTTCCGCCAAGTCAAGGCATGCCTTGTAATTATCCTTTGTCTAGTCCTTCATGTTCAGCACCGTGCCAAGTATAGTGTCAAACATTTTCCATGCATCCGAGTCAGTAGTTGCTGCATTACCCCGTCATCTGTATGACTATTAACATGCCATTTCATTGAACTAGCCAAGTCGGGTGACAAAAATAGTCACTGCAATCTTGGCTTTAAGGGGAACCATCGTAGGATCTTTGCAGCTTTCTTTTTTCCCTTACTGGATGAGGCATTATTACCTGTAACGGATGCCTCATTTGTTTTCCACCTTGAAATGGCACAACAAGGACACAGGTTAAGGTTAACATTCTCCTTTCAAAATAGCATACAATCATTGGGATCTTCTCATAACCTAAACCCAAATCTCGGATTATCTTCTTAGCCTCATAATGGTCCTTTGGCAACTTAGCATCTGAAGGAAGTAAATCTTTAAGGACTTGAACCAACATAGTAAATGACTTGTTTGTCCAACCATAAAGAGTCTTCAACTGGAACAACACAACAATGGTTGAGAATATGTTAAATTTCGTACAACCAGCATATAAAGTTTTGTCCACATCATTTATCATTTTGTAAAACTTTTGTGCACCATCATTCGGACCTTTAGCCGGTTGTTGCGCAATTTCACCTTGTTCCATTGGTTCGGCTGCCATTTCATACGTGGGGCGCAAATCATGCAACATCCCACAAAAGTCACCGTATTGTTCATGGGAGTGTTGCACATGACTACTCCCACATTCGGGGGCCATTGGCGTAGCCGCCGACTCCCCATGAAATTTCCAATGTGTGTAACTACCAAGCATCCCCAGTCTCCACAGATGTTCACGTGCCACCCTAGGCGTTACTATATTCAAGTTCACACATTTGGTACAAGGACAAAATATCTTCCCATCGCGTGCATGTAAAGATGCAAAGTCCACAAATGACAATACACCTTGAATATATTCCCTGTCACCCCTCCTCTTCTTCATCCAACTTTTATCCATTGGTATACAAGATTTACAAAATTAGACCTACAACAACATTTGGTAATGCGGAGCCAATAAATCATAAAATTAGATTCATAGGTGGTTTGTTAAGAATAGGTGATTTGTTACAAACAGACATACCCACTGTGCTTAGATATTCATAGACATATATATAACACTACTTCAAGAGTAACCTATGCATTCAATTTTGTAAATAATAACACTTAATGAAGCATAACTTAAGGTGATATGTTGTGGAATATTTTATGCATAATTGTTGGAATATTTTAATGTGATATGTAAAGTTTTTAAAGCCTTACTTATTGTAACTATGGTCGTATTTTTAAACAAATAAGATAGTCAAAGATTGTTGGATATATATATTTTACATTAACTAACATGTACTGAAAGAAGTGGTAAATATTTACTACTTCTTTAAGTACATGTTCAATATTTACTACTTCTTTAAGTACATGTTAGTTAATGTAAAATATATATATCCACCAATCTTTAACTAATATAGCAGTGTTTTTAAAAACCCAGCTATAGGTCCCTTCTTTTTGTAGTAAGTCTTACTACAGAGGGGACCTATGGCTGCATTTTTTAGAACGCTGTTGTAGGGATATTGTTTTAGCTGCATTCATAAGAAACGTGGCTATAAGGCAGCTATAGCTAGATTAGGGAATGCTCTTTTTATTTTTTGTAATCATATATTACACACAGGTGCATTTCCCACAAAGCGAGTAATGAGAAGAAAGCTACCTTATTTTCAGCAAGCAGTGGAAGATGAAGAAGAATTGCAGGTGGCTCAATGTCTTCCTACCTGAAACCCCCATTAAGAAGCAAAAATAAAGAAGTACGGTAAGATGTAGAAGATTGGACCACATGTACACAATGAAGTACAATCATGTACACATGAGAAGAAATCTAAATATTATATTACACACCAAAAATGATTTTTTTTTAGTTTGTAATAAAAATCTGCAACTACATTACTGAAGTCACCGCTGACTTGAACAAGAATCATTAAATGTTATTTCAACTGAACTCATTTTTAGGGGACTCATTTTTGGTTAATGAGAAAATTGTGTACCAATTACATGTGCATAAGAAATTCCTAAACTTTTGTAACACCACTAAACAATCAAGAAAAAAAATCCCAAATGTTAAATATTTATTTGTAGTATTAAAATAATTTTAAAATTTTTGGGGAAGCATGGCCCCCCACTCATATATTGTAACATTTATTTCAATTTCCTTGAAGAAATTTCTTTTTATATCTTTTATATGGTTAAAAGTATTTCATAGAGATGCTAACAATATTATGTTTTAGAATATACATCTTAATTATTAATACCTAAGCATACACTTTACTATTACAAAATATTTGAATTAGTCATCACAAGCGGCATCTTAACTTATATTCATATAAGATATTTCTTCCAAAATTATAAGTCAAAACATGAGTTATTAAGAATTTCTTTTTTTAAACAAGAGATTTCTTAAGTCATTTGAACAAAACACCTAACTATTATTATTATTATTATTATTATTATTATTATTATTATTAACAAAACACCCCAGCTATTAAATAAGGTGAATGGTCCCATATGCATGATGGTTTTGAAGAAAGTAATACTTAAAATTTTGACCAAAATTTTGTCTTATATGGTGTTATGAATGCTGCCAATTTAGCAAGCTTGCTCTATGGTCTGTATACTATATCTTTTGGCCCTCATGTATTCTTAACAACCATTTAAATACTGACATGCATGTAATATGCTTACATATGATAGTTGTAGGAATAGACATTAGATATGGGCAACCCCGAAGGACCTTGCCGCGTTTAAAAAACATATGCTTATTAAGTATGAGTATAATATAGGATGCTAGCTTTAGTACTTGGTTTTAAACTAGCCCGGCAGTGCGAGGGCAAGTTTAAGCACTAAAACAACAAATCATTTTTTAATATCAGTTGATATTTTAGTGTTATATCATTATGTTTTTCAAATTATAGAATATTTGTAAAAAATGGTACTTAGAGCACAAAATTTTCATATGTACATGGTATGAGAAATTAAGATTATTGGTAAGTCGTAATTTTTTTATTTTTTAAAGGGTTTGATTCTAGACTCAAACTTACAACTTATTGTTTTTAATAAAAGACACTTGTCATCTCACCAAAACCCAACCTGTAAACTTACAAATATTAATTGAAAAAAAAATAGAAAAAAAAATAGTTCCCTTTTCTCATTACAACCATAGATAAGTTTTGGAACCATAGTTAAAGGAAATGTTTATTTTTTGATAGGTAATAAGACTTATATTGAAAAAAAAAAACACTTATCATGTTCACGATGGTGAACACTTTGAACAATGAAACAAATACAAGAATATGAAAAGCTAAAGGAAATAGAAACTAAAAAATCAGATACAGCAGTATAGTTCATACTCCCCCAAACACGAGTCCAAAGAAACATAGTACGAAAAAGTGTCCATTTTAGATGTGAAGAAGTTCTCGCCTTGTCTTCAAAAAATGCAGGCATTACGTTCCTGCCAGGCTAACCGCATTAAACATGCCAGGACCATTGTCCACTCATTTGAGGAACCAAATAGCACGAAAAACAAGAGGCGTATATGATAAGAAGACTCTACTGAAATAAGTAAATCATTTTATATGTGGCTGACAGATGGCATGCTTATGTCTTCTTGGTTCTAATAATTTGTTGTGAATGTTAAACTTCTTCCAAACAATATTTGTGAACCTTTCAGAATTGGGGAACATTTTTGAGACTTAGGTGGAATTCTATGTATGTTTTTATTTATTTAAGCTTATTTGTAGATTTACTATTTTTCATTAGGTTTGCTTTAATTTGGGGGCATTTATATATACTTTCTTTAAATTGTTCTTTTCATTTAAATTTCCATCTTATTTACTATATTCTCTTCTAGCATCTTTTCCCCCACGTCATTAAGACATTTACACTTGTATCTTATTTCAATGAAACTTCTTAACAAATTAATATATGATTTGAGTAATGCCTATGCTAAACACATAAAATGAAGCTTTGGAAATTGGCATGACATAATATATGAAAGAAAAAAACGAGAATATGAATGCAATAGAACGAGGTTACAGATATGCACTATTTCATGAATGTTAATTTATCATAGAAAACTTGACCACTTATGCTGTGGTTATAGCTACAGCTACAGACTGTTTGGGATCACTAATCAACCAAATCAAGTTTCTTGAATTACAAAATGAGAAAAAAAAAATCAAGCATGTACATAAAAGAACTAGGTTCGTTGATTGCTACATTTGTTATCTAGAATGAGACAGAAATAAACCACATTGATTAAAAAAAGTATTTCCTGCTTCATACGAATAGATAATTATAGATTACAATGTCTACAGTAAAGTTGGAAACTATAAATTAAAAGCACAGTGGAGGTAGAGTATTGAGAAGATTGTGATTCAATGTGGCATTTATGTAGGTATTTGGGCTAACCCCACGTTGAATCTTCACAATCATATTAACATATGACACAAATTGGGATTTGAAAGATATATAAAAGTAAAACAGAAAACTTGAAATGCATTTCATTTTGATAGAATAGTGCTAAAAAATAAGGATACGATATGGAGGCTTACTATATTGTGGAACGTCCACTCTACTCTGCATGAAGGATCTTTTTGCATACAAGAGTCCAGAGAACAAGGTGGCTGTTTAAAGAATACTTGAATATATTACCAAGGTAAAAACAAGGGTAATTATTGTTACTACGGAATTAGAAATGAAATAAAAATTTTAAATTTAATCCAAAGAGTAGGTATACAAAAATACATATATTACCAATTTACAATGCTGCAACTTTCAGCACATCACTGCAAAGCATGCCTAACTGATTAAGCAACAGTAGCAGCATAAGTCACATTAACCTAGCAATAGTATTAGAAGAAATAGAAAGAGCGAAAGAAATTAAGTGGCAGCTGTTAAATTACTCATATCAGATATGTGTGTGTATGTGTGTGTATATATGTATATATACATATATGTACTTTAAAGATTGTTAGTGGCAGAAGAGAGAGAGAGTACACATAGCTTCATTATGTAAATAAAAAAATAATAGCCAAAATAAAGTGAATGGTGATTTGGTGACCATGGCAAGGACAGAATTTAAGAAGTCCAACCCTAACAAAAGGAATACATGAAGTTATACACTTGATAGGAACCGTGCTTAGATAATATTAGTGATGATGCCGAAATTCACCAGTAAGCTACGTGGTCCTCACGAGAGCGAAATAAAACCTACACAATTAAAAGAAAAGACCTAGCAGAGAGCACCGGTGTGGTGCCAGCCAAACCCTCCGAAGGTCAAGTTAAAAATCTTGTTTTCAACACTAGAGTGCTAGAGTTGAGTCAATTATGCGTACCTTGGTTTGTGAGGGTTTTGGAGTATTTATAGTCACGTAGAACCAAAGTCTATGCCTTGGTAAAGAAGTCTTTTCCTTCTAGGAGAGTGACTCCTTTTCCTTGTAGGAGAGTCCTTTGTTTGGGCTTAAGCGTGTAGGTCAAGCAAAAACCACGATAGTCCAAATGTAAGCCGCAATCAAGGTCGTATAAAAGGCCTTGAAGTCCAACGCATGCCATGTATCATACACGTCCGTCCACCACGTGTCTGTCACATATTTTTCCTCTTCAGCTGCCCCCCATTCCATGCATCTGTCACCTTCTCCTGACGGGTCCATGGAATGAGTTGCTCCGTTCTCATAAATCCGTCACGCACTTTCTGCGGATGGATTACCAAGCTGGATTAGGGTCATAAATGCACTTGAGGACACGTGCTGAGCCTTGATTGATAGCTTACTTCAATCGAGGGGTCTCTTCGTTGGTCGCGTCGCTTCCCTTATATATATATATATATATCACCTGTTGCTTTCATTTTCACATTTTGGAAAACATTTTGCTGACCAGAGCGCATTCGTCCTCCTTGTGACCGTTAGCTTGAAGTTCTACCGTTCAGTCGTACCTTTTTACTTTCTTCCGTCGTCTCTTCACTGTTCAACCGTAAGTTTATTTCTTCTCTTTCTTCCCCCCCTTTTTTTACTTGTACGTTGGTCCGTTGTCCATGTAGATCTAGAGTCTTAGGTTTCCTTCTCCGTCATTTGTAGGTGTCCGATGTCTAGTGAGACTTACAGCGGTCAATCTTTTGTCCGTGAAGGAGCGGGCTATGAGGAGGTGTACCCGTCAGGTCAGGGAGACCCAAGTACCTTCGTTGAGGAGAGGGAACCGTCATCAAGCTCTCCTTCCTATGCGGAAGAAGGAGGGCGAGGTGAAGACGGGTCGGAGTATGACTCGAATGACGATGTAGAAAGTGTAGATCCTCCCGTCCGGTCTATGATAGGCAAAGATGGGTTAAGGGACTTCATCCTGCTCCTTACGTGGACAGCGAACAACTTCACTTCTTTCATCAGTCCTTAACATTTCAACTCCCTTTGGGAAAAATACCAGATACTAAACACCATACCCATCCGTCTACCATTCAAGTCTGAGAGGTGCTACTATAGGGACTAGAAGATGTCGGCGTGTACGAGCAGATGCTCAAAGCGGGCCTTCGCTTTCCCTTGAGTGCCTTGCACCGTCGCCTCCTCTAGTATTTGGGTTTGTCCGTCACCCAGATTTCACCAAATGTCTGGAGAGTTTTCCTGAGCGTAGAAGTTTTATATGGTGTCATGTCTAATGGGACAAGATGGTTAACACTAGAGGAGTTCTTCAATTTTTACCATCCGGATGAAATTATTAAGTCGAAGGGTATGTATAGTTTTGTGGTGAGAAGCCCAGTACTTAGGTTAGTGTCCAAGACCCCAGACTCCAATCGCAACTGGAAAAGTAGATTTTTCTTTCTCCAAGGGGATGATTGGATGGGTCGTCCCGATGACCAGGAGTTTATGCCCGTTGATAAAACATGGGGCATACTATCACCGTTCAGTATGCGTCTCATTCTGTCCGTCCTATCTTACTTGGCTATTGGTTATCATTCTAACCGTCCTCGTTTTTCTTAGTAGTACGTAGCCGTCCAGACATCACCGTTGAGTAGTTCGGTTTCCTTGAAAATTTTTTCCAGAAAACTGACTTGTCGGAGAGGACGTGGGCAAAGCTCGTCACCTTGGATACCATCCATTGGTACTACGACGGCCCTGAACCTTCTGCCGCTGCACTAAAATACGACACTGGAATACGCAAACGTAAGTCTCAATTTTTTACTGACAGCAATTTTTCTCGTCCTTCATGTATTCTTACCGTCCACTCTTTGTAGAAATGGACGATGCTAAGAGGAGAGCCCTTATTAAGCAACAAGCTGCTAAGAAGAAGCAAGATCCTCCTAAGTCAGGTTTAGCCAACCCGTCTATAAAAAGACAATTGGAGAAGTCTGACCGTCATAGCAAGAAGGCCAAACTTGTAACGGGACTGCTAGCTGTCAATGAACCCGTCACAGTGAAGTTGTCCCCAAAGCTAGGCATGGGTAAGGGTAAAGGTCTAATGACCAACCCTGACACCGTCAAGGAGAAAGCCCCCGTCCTGCTCAGGGAGGACTCGCAGTACGCCCTTACTTAGGTGACTTCTATCATCAAAGAAGAGGACTACGACGACCTGGACAATCACGCAATAGAGGCCATGGGGGAAACGTGTCTTTTTAGCCTTACACAGGTAAGCGTCCGTCGTTTCGCTTGTGAAGTGAAATTTGTTAATAAGTTTACTTAAGCATATGCCATGTGTTGGTGCAGGTCGTCCTAATGTCCAAAGGTTTAATGGACCGTTGCCTTCACCGAGAGAAGACGTTGGAGCGGGTCCGTGCAAAATATAGGACGACGGTGGAGGAATTAGAGGAGCTAAAGCTCTGGAAGCTTCATCATGAATAGAAGCTGAATGCGTCCGAGCAAGCTCCTGAAAGCCTGGAGAAAGAGGTTGAGTTCTTGAGGGAAACGGTGAAGGCTAATGATGATAATGTTCGCTGTGCAAAGGTTGAGGCCATCCAGGAGTATCGAGACTCCGATGCTCTTTTGACGGAATTAGGCACCTCATTTGTTGACAGTTTCGACGATTGCCTCCTTCAGGTGAAGGCGTCATTCCCGGACCTCAGCCTCTCCCACATCAACATCGATGCTGGAGGCCAGACACCAGCTCACCCTATCGACTCTGAGGGGACCGCTGAACTTTTTGGCAAAGTCCCTGTGAAGATGAGGCCCCAGGGGACAGTGAGACTGGACCCGTCCGTGATGACGTTCGTCCTCCTACTCTTGACGGTACTGGCGCCCCAACTGATGCCCCCTAAGTTGAAGAATAGTTCTTTTATCCGTTGTGTAACCCTTTTTTTATTTTAATGGGAGAACAATTTGGCTGTGTAACTTTTGTCCGTCATATGTAACTTTTTGTAGACAATTTAATTTATTTATCTGTCGCATGTTTTTCATATGAATGCCTTAATTGCTTCCAACTATTTTTATGATCCGTTCACCCCACACGTTCTGTAAACTTCATCCTTCTCTTGGATGCCCCGTCCACGTTTTGGGCTTGCTAAATAACATCCTTTTGGATGACCCATCCACTTCGTGAACTTGGTAAATAACATCCTTTTAGATGATCCGTCCACTTTGTGGACTTAGCAAATATCATCCTTCTTTTGGACGATCCGTCCATTTTGTGGACTTAGTAAATATCATCTCTTGGAAGATCCGTCCACTTTTGGACTTCGTAAATATCATCTCTTGGATGCTCTGTCCACTTTGTGGACTTTGTAAATATCATCTCTTGGATGATCCTTCCACTTTATGGACCGCAAATATCATCCTTCTTTAGATGATCCATCCACTTTATGGACTTAACTATTATAGAAGTTGGTAAAATTCTCAATCCGTATGTTCTGAAAAACTCCTTTTATTATAATGGATATGTAGAACATTGTCTATAAAAATAAGAAAGTTGCCTTTAGGCGTTTAAAAAGTACTGTAGGAAATAAGAACTATAACTGTATACTAGAAAAGATAGACTGGAAATGAGGAGTGTAGTAGTGCTGCTGCTGTCGTCTTCTATTGATAATACTTCTTCAGGTGCTCTGCATTCCATGGGTGGCTTAGCTTCTTTCCGCTCAGGGTCTCTAGATAGCATGTTCCCTTCTTGTGCCATGATGTGATCCTGTATGGTCCTTCCCAGTTCGGTCCAAGCTTCCCTTGTGTGGCGTCCCTTGTAGTGCCGAGTACTTTTCTTAGGACAAGATCTCTAACCTGGAAGTCTCTGTGCCTAACTCTAGAGTTGTAGTGTTTCTCCATCAGGTCCTAGTACCGTGCTATCCTTTGTTCTGCAGCTGTCCTGAGTTCGTCCACTAGATCAAGTTGTATGTGCATGGCTTCATCGTTCCTTAGCTTATCATGGTGCTCAACACGGTAGCTCGTAAGCCCCACTTCTGCCTGTATGACTGCCTCAGTGCCATATGCCAAGCGAAACGATGTTTCTCCTATCGGTGTTCTTGCTGTTGTCCTATACGCCCACAAGACACTTGGTAACTCGTCCGGCCATATACCCTTTTCCCCCTCAAGACGAGTCTTGATGATTTTGAGCAAGGATCGGTTTGTGACCTTAACTTATCCTTTGGTTTGTGGGTGTGCGGGTGACGAGTAGTGGTTTTTTATTCCTAGCTGGGAGCAGAAATCCCTGAATGCTTTGTTGTCAAATTGCTTGCCATTGTCCGAAACTAGCACTTTTGGTATGCCATACCTATAGATAATATTTCTCCATACAAAGTTGCAGATATTTTTCTCCGTGATGGTGGCCAAAGCCTCAGCCTCCACCCATTTGGTGAAGTAGTCGATGCCAACCACTAAGAACTTTAGTTGCCTTGCCGCTATTGGGAACGGGCCCATGATGTTGAGCCCCCACTGTGCGAACGGCCATGAGGCCGTTATGGGTGTAAGCTCTTCTGTAGGTTGCCTTATGAGGTTGCTAAAGTGCTAGCACTTGTCACAGGATCTGACGTATATGTTGGCATCCTTTTGCATCGTTGGCCAGTAGTATCCTGCCCTGAGAAACTTGTGCACTAAAGACCTTGATCCGGAGTGATTCTTGTAAATCCCTTCGTAGACCTCCCTTATGACATAGTCCGCTTCTTCAGGAGCAAGGCATCTCAAATGGGGTCAAGAGAAACCCCTTTTGTATAGAACGTTTTTCATCATGATGAATCGAGATGCTTTAACTCTTAGTCTCCTTGTAGCCTCCTTATCGTCTGGTAACAGGCCGTCTTTTAAGTATGCAGCTATGGGAGTCATCCAGCACTGCTCATTGCTTACTTCCTGCAAACCCGTACCGTCTATTAGTGGTGAAGTTTGAATAAAGGATAATACCTGGTCAAGAACAGTCATTGGTTCCGCGGAAGCTGCTTTTGCAAACTGATCAGCTTCTTGGTTTTCCTCCCTTGGGACTTGAATTAATTCGACCTGGAGGTTGCACATTCAACTTTTCACTTCATCGAGGTACTTCTTCATTCTTTCTCCCCAGCATTCGTAACTCCCATTAATCTGGCTGGTGATGACTTGGGAATCGGAGTAGACAACTACTCTTTCTGCTTTGGCAACAATGGCGAGATCCAATCCTGCCACCAGGGGTTCATATTCTGCTTCATTATTTGTTTTTGAAAAGCACAAACGAACCATGCACTTAATCTTATCCCCCTCGGGTGTGCAGATTACCACACCGATTCCTTTTGCATGCTTGTTAGAGGATCCGTTTGTATGAACACTCCATAAGGAAGGCTCACCTGCCCCCTGGTCGGTAAACTCCGCAATGAAGTCTGCTAGGATTTGGCCTTTTACTGCGGGTCGAGGTCGATAGCGAACATCGTACTCGTTTAGCTCGATTGCCCACAATGCCATCCATCCTGCTGCTTCGGGACTACTCATCGCTCTTCTTAAGGGCTAGTTTGTCATGACGTTTATGATATGCGCTTGAAAGTACGGTCTGAGCTTTCTTGTCACGGTTACCAATGCGAAAGCTAATTTTTCCATTAGTGGGTACCTCTCTTCTGCTCCTTTGAGCGCTCTTCTTGTAAAGTACACAGGCCTTTGTATTCTATCTTCTTCTCTAATGAGAGCCGCGTTAACAGCCGCTGGGGAGACGGCTATATATAGAAACAACTCTTCACCTGGCTTCATCGGGCTAAGCAATGGTGGAGATGAGAGGTATGTCTTCAAATCTTTAAAAGCCTTCTGGCACTTGCCTGTCCATTTGAATGATTTCCTTAATGTGTGAAGAATGGTAGGCATTTGTCTGTTGCCCTTGAAACTAATTTGTTCAGGGCGGCTATCATGCCATTTAAGCTTTGGACCTCCTTCAGTGTCTTTGGGGGAGCCAAGTCCACTATCGCCTTGACCTTCTCTGGGTTGACCTCGATACCTCTTTAAGATATCATGAACCCAAGAATTTTCCTGTCGTGACCGCGAATGCGCATTTGCTGGGGTTTAGCTTCATGTTATAGGACCGAAGGGTGTTAAAAGTTTCCCAGAGGTCGCTTAAATGGTTGCATTCGTGAACACTTTTTACCAGCATGTCGTCCACGTAAACTTGCACATTCCTCCCAATCTGATTTACGAACATCTCATTCATCAGCCTCTGGTACGTGGCCCCAGCGTTCTTAAGCCCAAAGGGCATTACTTTATAGCAAAAAAGCCCTTGACTAGTAATGAACGACATTTTTTCTTGATCCACTTCATCGAGCTTGATCTGATTGTAGCCGAAGAATGTGTCCATGAAACTCAAAAGCTCATGTCTTGCAGTCGAATCTACCACGGCATCAATACATGGTAGAGGATAACTATCTTTTGGGCAGGCCTTGTTTAGATCCGTGAAGTCAACACACATTCTCCACTTCCCGTTTGTCTTCTTGACCATTACTACATTTGCTAACCAGTTTGGGTAGTGTACTTCTTGTATGAAACCTGCTTCCTGCAATTTTTGGACTTCCTCGGCGATAGCCCGGTCCCTTTCTGGAGCAAATATTCGTATCTTCTGTTGGATGGGAGAGAATGAAGGTAACACATTCAGCTTATGTACTATTACTGTCAAATCGATCCCTGGCATGTCCTCATGGCTCCATGCAAATACATCCTGATTTTCTCTCAGGAAAGCGGTTAAGCTTTGCCGTACCGATTGACTGGCCATTGTACCAATTCTTGTGGTCCGTCCAAGCCTCAAGTCATCAAGTGTTACTTTTTCTAGTTCTTCTACTGCTTCAGCCGCAGCCTGCTGTGCTTCGACATTTAGCGTTTGTACGTGGTTGTCCATCTCCGTCATGGCAACATAGCATTCTCGTGCTACAGCCTGATTCCCACGTAGCTCTCCGACTCCATATTTGGTAGGGAACTTAATCATCAGATGATAAGTCAAAGTTACAGCTTTCCATGCATTGAGAGTAGGTCGTCCAAGGATTGCGTTGTAGGTAGATGAACAATCAACTACCAGAAAAACCACATCCTTGGTGATTTGTTGTGGGTGATCTCCTATCGTCACGGACAATGTGACGGCATCAAGGGGATAGACTCTTGTTCCTCCGAATCCAGCGAGGGGAGCATTGGTTGGAACCAGTTGCTCCCTACTAATTCCCATCTATTGAAACGCAGGGTAATAAAGAATGTCCGCCGAACTTCCATTATCGACCAGTACCCGATGCAAGTTGTAATCCCCAGCCCGTATGCTGACCACGAGCGCGTCGTCATGTGGATGGTGAAGGCGTCGGGCATCCTCTTCTGAAAAGCCGATAGTTGGGATATTGATCTGTGCCACCTTTGGTGTCGAGCCCGTCATCTGGACGTTCTGTATTATCCGTATGTAAGTTTTACGAGCCCTTTTGGACAGTCCTGTGGTACCTCCGATGATCATCCTTATATCTGCAATGGGTGGTCTTGGGTGTTCATTCTCCTGTCGGGGGGGCTGGTCCTGTAGTGGATTCGTCCTTTCTTTACTGACAAACCTCTGCAGCTTCCCTTGCCTTATGAGCGCCTAGATCTGTTGCTTTAGGTCGTAGCAGTCAGATGTGTCATGGTCGTGGTCACGATGGAAACGGCAATACTTGCTTCTTGACCTTTTATTGGGATCCCCCTTCAACTTACCGGGGTACGTCAAGGCCTCCTCATCCTTTATTTGCATCAATACTTGGTCGATCAGGGCCGTCAGAGGGGTGAAGCTGGTGAATTTCCCCATGGGTGGTTTCGGACATCTATCCTCCTTTCGTTCCTCCGTCCTAGCCTTCTTTCGTCCCCCCTCTGATCGTGCTTCCTCCTGCCTCTCCCTTTTCCTAGGCTTATCTTCTCTTGCTATCAATGCATCCTCTGCGTTCATGTACTTCGTCGCCCTGTAAAGTACCTCAGACATAGTTTTCGGATCATTCTTATACAGGGAGAAGAGGAACTTACCCTTTCACAGCCTGTTAGTAAATGATGCTACTTGTATCTTATCGTCCGCTTCGTCTATCGAAAGAGCCTCTTTGTTGAACCTCGTTATATACGATCGTAGGGTCTCGTCTTCATGTTGTCTGATGCTCACCAGGCATGTCGTGGACTTCTTGTACCGGTGGCCCCCGATAAAGTGTGACACAAATTGAGCGCCTAGTTTCTTAAAGGTGCTAATTGAGTTAGGCTTCAACCTGCCATACTAGACCCTTACAGATCCCTTCAATGTAATAGGGAAGGCCTTACACATAATCTCGTCCGACACTCCTTGAAGGTGCATTATAGTCTTGAAGGACTCCAAATGGTCTAAGGGGTCCTTGGTTCCATCGTAGCTCTCCACTTGGGGCATACGAAACTTCGGGGGAAGAGGGCACGAAGAGATATGCGCCGTGAAGAGCGAATCAGTTTGGTGGACCAGGTCGTCGAGGTCGCTAGATATTTATCCCTTAAGGGCGTTCATCATCACATCCATTCATTCCCGCATCTCCTGCATCTCTGCGGCGATGTGGGGTGGTAAAGTCTCAGAAAGGGCTGGCTGATTGGTATCTCTCCTCTCCAGCCTGCTTGGAGCGTTGCTGCCCTCAGGTCCGTCGGGGTTCCTCCTTTCAGTGCTTGTTCCTTCCTGGTCTTCCTCTTGTATTCCTGGATGTGCATTCTTCTGACGTAACTGTTCTTCTAAGTCGTGATTCTGTTTGGTCAGGCGTTCGACCACCGCTGCCAGTGTTTGAACCTGTCTTTCCAGCGCCGTAGCGTTCGGTTCGTCACCCTGGTTGTTGGTCGTTGCCATCGATCTTGTGAGAGCCATGCAACTTTTCGTCTTAGGAGCAAGGTGACGTTTGATCACCCTAGTTTGTCTCTTTCCCACAAACGGCGCCAATTAATGATGCCGAAATTCACCAGTAAGCTACGTGGTCCTCACGAGAGTGAAATAAAACCTACACAATTAAAAGAAAAGACCTAGCAGAGAGCACCGGTGTGGTGCCCGCCAAAAACCCACCGAAGGTCAAGTTAGAAACCTTGTTTTCAACACTAGAGTGCTAGAGTTGAGTCAATTATGCGTACCTTGGTTTGTGAGGGTTTTGGAGTATTTATAGTCATGTAGAACCAAAGTCTATGCCTTGGTAAAGAAGTCTTTTTCTTCTAGGAGAGTGACTCCTTTTCCTTGTAGGAGAGTCCTTTGTTTGGGTTTAAGCATGTAGGTCAAGCAAAAACCACGATAGTCCAAATGTAAGCCGCAACCAAGGTTGTATAAAAGGCCTTGAAGTCCAACTCATGCCATGTATCACACACGTCCGTCCACCACGTGTCCGTCACATATTTTTCCTCTTCAATTGGTATATTGTATTATACACAATTGGAGGATTTCAAGTTGATGTTACTATATAGACCACATCTGCTTCTTAAAGCAAGAAACTAACAAGGTCTAAAACAAGGCCACAACAACATACTATATCCATAAGATAATTACCTGCCAATGCCACCCGCCAAGGATGATGCCTTCCTGGCCACACCCTAAGGATCCACAACACTAATTTGGTTCGATTGAAGGGACCGTGACCTTGAGAAAAAGAGAAAGAAAAAAGGCATTAGGCCCAAAGAACATAAGAGACCCACATGAGTTGATAAAACTTATAAAAGTTATTATCATTATACACTACTGGCAGCAACAACTAAAAAATGAAGACTTATAAGAGGCAGGGAAGGCTAGTTCCAACCACAAAGTATAGGTTCAGGCCAAACATTTTGAAAATTTTGAACTATGTAACTGCAGGCAGTGTCATCACATCTTCGCCTTTGAGCCTATATCCACAACAAAAAATCCTTAATGATTATGTCTTTGCTTTTAATTTGTTCATATTACAATGAACCCAATGTAGGCTTGATGTACTAAAGAACGTCACAGTTGTTAATAGCTTTCAGTTCTACAAGTTTAGACACCAACCACAAAAGGGAATACTTTATTAAAGTAATGGTTAGACAAAGTAAAAAAGGGAGAGGAGGAAGCACTGTCAATGGAGTATGTTTACTTTTTTTTGAGCAAAGGAGTATGCTTAGTTATAGATTGATGTTTCGTTGAAACTTGAAACCACGTTATGTAGCAACAATACTTATGGGAGAGCTCATTGTAACATTAAACTTCACAACGGCACTAACCACATCATTCTTTAATGTATTCCTTAACCTAGCCTCCCTAAAGACATAAGATTAATATAGCTCAAACATACCCTGAGGAGAAACTGTCAAACCTGAAACAAAATCTGTAAATTTTGAAGCTTATTAGGAATCAATAAATATAATTTTAAACAAGTATAATACGATTTAACAGTACTTATAAAAAATTAATCATAATATGATTTAATATTATATGAGGATAATAAAACACACATTTACTATGCATGGTTGGGTGTAATTGACCTGATTTTCAATTTCTGAAGTCTATACTCGATTGGAAGATCACATCAACCTAGAAAGTCAAGCCTGAAGCTACTCTAAAGGCCAACCACAGCTTGCCTAATTCAGTTCTAGAGTTAGGTCATCCAGCTCAATGTTACTCTCGTATTCTATCTCATTCAACTGTCGAAACTAGTTATTTTAGTTTTCCCAGGAATAGTAAGTTTCCACATATGCATTCTAAAATTATTGGTGAAGGGAAAAATGAGTCTACAGATCCCCAACCTTTAATCTCTCTCTCTCTCTCTCTCTCTCTCTCTCTCTCTCTATATTATCTCTATATTAGTATTATATATACCTACCACTCCTTTATTGAGGCATTCCCTTAAAAAAAATCATCAACATTGCTAATCAATGCAATAAACTCAAATATGCAAGAGAGTAGGAAAAACTGATTAAAAAAAAATTCTGCCAAGAGGCCTTTTATAATTCATACCCAACAAAAGCTAACACGTATTAAAAAAAACAAAAGAGTGGAAAATTTTTATTACCTTCAGCCTTGCAGTAAGGTTGCTCTCTAAGAAACTTGGCTCACTCCATAATGGTTTGCAATTACCTACAAATAAAAAAATCTCAAATTAAATTGCTGAAATGGTGGGCCAAAATGGCCAAATACCACAATTTTCAGAAATTAGTAGAAAAAAAAACACTGTTTTGGTAATAAATAGGGAAATACCACTTTTCTAGTACTCGAGTTTCTTAAACTCGAGTTCTAAATGGTACTCGAGTTTAAGAAACTTGAGTACCTAGAAGTTCAGCCACCGTGGCACTGCTGACCTGAAATTTGTGCGATTTAAGAAAATAATATGGTACTTGAGCTTGGTAAACTCGAGTTCCATGCAACACAGTACTCGAGTATACCAGACTCGAGTACTTATTATAAATAAAATTATGTTTATGTTTATTTCTAAGGTACTCAAGCTCACCAAGCTCGAGTACCTTATAAGGAACTCGAGTACCTTGTAAGGAACTCAAGTTCCTTATAATTTTTTTTTTTGGATAATCGACAAATAAACATAAACGTAAACATAAACATAAGTAGCTTTTTTATGTTTTTATTTATTTAAATAGAAGAATTGTAAAATAGATTTTAATTTCAAAATATGAATTAATTTCTATATTAATTAAAATTGTTCATTGTTTTCCCATAAAAATTGGTCACTATTTTCTGCAAAATTTATTTCTACAATAATCGAATACCTACTGAAATCGTGTTTTCTTCTGCATTGATAAAATCTATTTCTACATTAATAAAATTTGCTCTCTGCACATCATGTTTACTGTATATTCAAATCTACTTATTGCATTCATAAAATCTGTTTTTTGCATTAATTAAAACTATTCATTGTTTTCTCATAAAAATTGTTCACTGTTTTCTGCAAAAACTATTTCTAGGATTTTGCATAAAATTATTTTCTCTTTAGTATTATTTAAAAAATTATTCACTCTCTTTTCTGTGTAAATTTTTTATGTTCACTATTTAAAAAATTGTTCACTGTTTTCTCATAAAACACCTACTGAAGTCGTGTTTTCTAAATTTAAACACCAAATCTGAATGATTTTTCATGCTTAAATTTCACAATAATCAAATTTGTTTTTTTGCATTGATGAAATTTATTCCTACATTAATAAAATTTGCTCTCTGCACATCATGTTTACTGTATATTCGAATCTGTTTACTACATTAATAAAATATGTTTTCTGCATTAATTAAAACTATTTATTATTTTCTCATAAAAATTGTTTACTGTTTTCTCGGGAGTGGTGATCTTAAAATCACCCGGTGAGGTTTTTGTCGTGTTAGTTTTCCCCCATTCGAAAACAAATGACCATGTCAATTCAATTTCCGTTGCACTTAGTTTAATTGGTGATTTGTTTGTGCTGCCACATGCTTTGCATGTTAATTTGATTAATTAATAACTTAACTAATTAATCAATTAATTAATCACTTGGGGTCAATACATTTTTGGCCTATCAAATTTTGTTGAAAGTACAAAATCGTGAAAAGTTGAGAGAGAATTGTGTACATTAGACGTACAGATCGGTTTGAATTTGTAAAAAAAAAAAAAATATTCGTTGAACGTATAAATTCTTGAAAGTACAAAATAAAATTGTGTAAATTAGATATACAGATAGTCTGAATTTGTTGAAAAGTTTGGATTCGTTAAATGTACAAAATCGTGAAAATTAAATGGAAAACTATGTACTAATGTATTGATCATCCGAATTTGTTGAAAAATCGTTGAATAAACAAAATCGTGTAAATTCAATGGAAAATCAAAGAACATACCAAATCGTCGAGCAGCACATGCAGCACTACGAACATCAATGTAGCAATGGTGGACATTAACAACAACATCTAATATTCATAGGTAGAAATTGTTGGAAATCATCATTACTTGAATCTGAAAAGTCTAAAATATCTCTTTCATCATCTAACACAGTAACTTCATTAATAGACTTGATGGCTTGCTCTTGCGCCTTCCCCTTTAGATGCTTCTTAGCTTTTTGGATTGCATGAAAACGGTCTAATCGTCTTTGCATTTGATTGTTCTCTTGTTCAAGACGAGCAAGTATATTGGCAGGTTCATTTCTAGGTAACTCGGCTGAGCGTGCCTTAGGAACTCATAACCCATGTCATCGACAATACACCTCCAACTCACACCTTTTCTTGTATAGGGTTGACCATGGTGGTTTTGCTATGGTGAACTCTATTGTGGTGGTATCTGTACTTAATTTTGTAGGTTTGCCGACCATGATGTGCCTAATGCTTCCAAGACTCTCATACGTGTATATTGGCATATTAAGGAAATCTCTCATCTTTCCAACCTATTTCCCTCCATAGTGGTCTGTGTATGTCTGTAGTTGTTGATCTGCTAGAACTTGTAATAATCCATTTGTTGAAGTAGATCCAAACTTGTTTCGCATTATATGATTTGATGTTGAGGCGTTGCGACTCATAGCTTAGTCAATCTACGAAGTTAGTGGGGTAGAAATAAGATCATTATTGTGGTGCATTTATAACCTCATTTCATGTTCCAAGCATTATAATTTCAGTTATTAGGGCTTGTCATGTCAATACAGGTTGGAAAAACACTACATGAACAAAATTTTAAATGTTCCCAATGTCACAGTGAGATTTGAAGATGTGGGCGGTAGTTGCAGTGTTCTTGAACAGAGTATCATATTTAATTGACACGGTGCTATATTCCTGGCACCAGGGTACGATTATTCATATATTTAAGTATTCACGTAAATGTGGATGATATGACTGGACAATGTGTGAAATCGTGCTGAGCTGTTGAGCAGCACATGTGAAACAGTGGCATCTGTTGGCGCATGTGGTTCGTATAACTATAGTTGGTGCTACAACAGCGGGCTGGTGACGAGTCTTCAAAAAACTACTCATGCCATTGTTGGTGCTACATTATGTTTACTGTATATTTAAATCTTCTTATAACATTCATAAAATCTATTTTCTGCATTAATTAAAACTGTTCACTATTTTCTCATAAAAATTGTTCACTATTTTCTGCATAAACTATTTTTAGCATTCTGCATAAAATGATTTTCTGTTCAGCATTATTTGACAAATTGTTCACTGTTTTTTCCGCATAAATTATTCACTGTTCATTAGGTGTTTTATGATCCAGATACTCTAATACCAATGACTACCCAAGAGAGAGCACAACACTAATATGGAAGCATAAAGAATGATAAAATAGATAATAAAGAGAGTAAATAGAAAAATAGATATGTTCAAAATAAGGTTAAAATGGAGTATGGAATATGAAAATAGAAACTAGTAAAATCTTACTTGAATAAAAACTTCAGTCTTTGATAAACTTGAATACAAACTATTGGCTTTGATACAAGCTTGAAAATAAAACTGTCTGAAGAGAAAGGTTACAAGATTACAAGAGGGGGAGAGAGTACAAAAGTCTTTCTGAGGAAGAGGGAAGGCTATTACAAAAGGCTTTCTAAAACTTGGAACTTAAAAACTTAGAATCTTAGAAACTTAGAAACTTGTCTTCTGTCTTCATAGTCCGTCTCTTTTATAGGTGAAATGAACCATGGTAAAGTAACCTGAGTAGATAAATTTAACTCAAGTTAATCTGTCGGTGGTATAGAAATTAGTACTGATGATTAATAGTCTGTTTGTATCTGTCTAGGAATCTTTTAGATTTCGGGAATCTATCAGATCTCTTTTTACACATGCTAGTAAATACTGTAGCAATGTTAATTTTTTTTTTTTAAGGGAAATGGTAATAAGCACGGTGCGGTGTTTGTTAAGGTTTCTCTAATATGAGATCTACGTAATAAAAAATGTAATAAATGATAGAAAAAGACATAAAAATACTTATAAAACAAAAAAAAAAATTGACATAAACTACAAAAAACAAGACAAAAAAATTATCATAAAAAAGTCAAAAAAATTGTTGTTAACCATTTTTTTTAAAAAGAAAGTTGTAGCTTAAGGCTACAACTAAGTTTATAGCCAAATTCTATCTAATTTGTAATTTCTCCTTTTGCATCTCTCGCTCTCTCTAATTTTTAATTACTTCTTTTTCTTTTGGTGGATTTTAATGGTCTTGCACATCTATTTTGTGCTGATATATTTTACTATTTTTGGCTGATATGTCTTGGCTTATGCATTTTTTGCTATTTTGGTGTTTTACGTTCCCTCAAGTCCTTCCTCTCTTCTCACTTTGGTTTGGTTTTAGTTTCGATTAATATTTAATAGTTTTAAAAGTGCAAATTTGAGTTTTACACAATACTTTGTCTATATATTTATAATTGTGTACCAATTGTTTGAGTGATTTTTATTATAAAATTTATCTCATATGTATGATAATAATATAATATTTCTTTTGAGATAGAGTTTAAATTTATAATACCTACTTTGTTATAATTACTATTTATTATAGGCTAAAACACCATTTAATTTTTGATGTTGACAAGATTCAACTTAATTATTTTATTTGATGGTAAGAAACTTTATTTTTGTTAAGCTAACTAGATTTACAAACAATGTTCAATTGATGATTGGAAAATTTCATCTCAATATATAAATATATATATATATATATATATTATTTTTTATGATTGGAATTTGTAGGTTATTATACCACCATTGTTTGGGTTATTTATTTATTTATTTTATTTTATGACTTATGAAGTTGGGCAAATCTTAAGTTCATACTTCATACAACTTGACCTATGATATTCAACTACACAAAATAGAATATCATAAGATGTAAAAAATTATTTCTGTGTACAACCAATAAGTAAACAAATCTATCTGTTCTTCAGAAAAATAAAAAAAAAATCTTCTTCGTTTTATTTATTTATTAAATGTACATTCTGTTAAAAAAAAATATTAAATGTACATTCCAATTTATTTTAAATATATGATTTTTTTAAAGTGCATCCTTAAATATACTTTTCTTTTAATAATCTGATACCTACAACAAGCAAGATTGAGAATTTAAAACTTAATTTCTTATTAAATAAAGCAGCTTAAAGACAACCTTTTAACATTTATGTATTGTACCAAAAACATTTATGTAGAACCATTTTAAAAATTTTCATGTCAAAAAAAGTTTTAAATAAATAAAATTAGAGAAATGAAATAAATATGTTAATATTTCTTCCAAACATTTCCATCCACCCCATGGGTTAGCAACGTGTGCCAATAATAAAAAACCATCTTTTCAAAAACTAAAAATAAAAACCATCATGGAATCAATAAATTAAATTTATATATATTAAAAAAAAAGCTTAGCTTCAAACCAATTTTCCTTAAACTCACTATTTGGTTATTAAAGAGACCATTTACATATAGTTTTAACTACATTATTGTTTTACTAAACCATATCAGTCATGTTACCTAGAAATGAACCTACCAACATACTTACCTGTCTTCAACAAAAAAGCAATCAAATGCAAAGGCAATTAAACTATTTTCATGCAATGCAAAAAGCTAGGAAGCATCTAAAGGAGAAGGAGAAAGAGCGAGCCATCAAGTCTATTAATGAAGTTACTGCGTTAGATGATGAAAGAGATATTTCAGACTTCTCAGATTCAAGTAATGATGATTTCCAAAAAATTTTATCTACGAACATTAGACGTTGTTGTTAATGTCCACCAATGCTACACTGATGTTCGCAATGCTGCATGTGCTGCTCAACGATTTGTTACGTTCTTTGATTTTCCATTGAATTTACACGATTTTGTTCATTCAACGATTTCAAATTTTTCAACAAATTCGGATGATCAATACATTAGTACATAGTTTTCCATTTAATTTTCACGATTTTGTACATTTAACGAATCCAAAATTTTCAACAAATTCAGACTATTTGTACATCTAATTTACATAATTTTATTTTGCGCTTTAAAGATTTTATACATTCAACGAATAAATTTTGTTTTTCACAAATTCGAATGATCTGTACATCTAATGTACGCAATTCTCTCTCGAATTTTCACGATTTTGTACTTTCAACAAAATTTGATAGGCCAAAAACGTATTGATTCCAAGTGATTAATTAATTGATTAATTAGTCAAGTTTATTAATTAATCAAATTAACATGCAAAGCACGTGGTAGCACAAACAAATTACCAATTAAACTAAGTGCAGCGAAAATTGAATTGACATGGTCATTTGTTTTCGAATGAGGGAAAACTAACACGACAAAAACCTCACCGAGTGATTTTAAGGTCACCACTCTCGAGAAAACAGTGAACAATTTTTTATGAGAAAAAAATAAATAGTTTTAATTAATGCAGAAAACAGATTTTATTCATGTAGTAAGCAGATTTGAAGATTTAGTAAACATAATGTGCAAAGAGCAAATTTTATTAATGTAGAAATAGAATCAATGCAGAAAAACAAATTCGATTATTGTGAAATTTAAGCATGAAAAATCATTCAGATTTTGTGTTTAAATTTAGAAAACATGATTTCAGTAGGTGTTTTATGAGAAAATAGTGAACAATTTTTAAATAGTGAACATAAAATAATTTACGCTAAAAAGAGAGTGAACAATTTTTTAGATAATACTGAAATAATTTTATGCAAAATCCTAGAAATAGTTTTTGCAAAAAACAGTGAACAATTTTTATGAAAAAACAATGAACAGTTTTAATTAATGCAGAAAATAGATTTTATGAATGCAATAAGCAGATTCGAATATACAGTAAACATGATGTGCAGAGAGCAAATTTTATTAATGTAGAAATAGATTTTATCAATGTAGAAAAACAAATTCGATTATTGTGAAATTTAAGCACAAAAAAGCATTCAGATTCGGCGTTTAAATTTATAAAACAAGATTTTAGTAGGTGTTTTATGAAAAAAACAGTTCACAATTTTTTAAATAGTGAATAGAAAATAATTTACGTAAAAAAGAGAGTGAACAATTTTTTAAATAATGCTAAACAGAAAATAATTTTATGCAAAATCATAGAAATATATTTTGTAGAAAACAGTGAACAATTTTTATGAGAAAACAACGAACAGTTTTAATTAATACAAAAAATAGATTTTATGAATGCAGTAAATAGATTCGAATATACAGTAAACATGATGTGCAGAGAGCAAAGTTTATTAATGTAGAAATAGATTTTATCAATGTAGAAGAACAAATTCGATTATTGTGAAATTTAAGCATGAAAAAGTATTCTGATTTGGCGTTCAAATTTAGAAAACATGATTTCAGTAGGTGTTTTATGAGAAGACAGTGAACAATTTTTAAAATAGTAAATAGAAAATAATTTACGTAGAAAAGAGAGTGAACAATTTCTTAAATAATGTTGAACAAAAAATAATTTTATGCGAAATTTTAGAAATAGATTTTGCAGAAAATAGTGAACAATTTTTATGAGAAAACAATGAACAATTTTAATTAATGTAGAAATTAATTCATATTTTGAAATTAAAATCTATTTTACAATGCTTCTATTTAAATAAATAGAAACATAAAAAAGTTGCTTATGTTTATATTTATGTTTATGCTTATGTAGTTCCTTATAAGGTACTTGAGCTTAGTGAGCTTGAGTACCTTAGAAATAAACATAAACATAATTTTATTTATAATAGGTACTCGAGTCTGGTATACTCGAGTACTGTTTTGCATGGAATTCGAGTTTACCAAGCTCGAGTACCATATTATTTTTTGAAATCGCACAAATTCTAGGTCAGCAGTGCCACGGTGGCTGAACTTTTAGGTACTCGAGTTTCTTAAACTCGAGTACCATTTAGAACTCGAGTTTACGAAACTCGAGTACTAGAAAAGTGGTATTTTCCTATTTATTTCTGAAACAGTGTTTTTTTGCTACTAATTTCAGAGAAATGTGGTATTTGGCCATTTTGGCCGAAATGGTGTTTAGAAAACCCGAATTCACGTATATAGTAGTGTGCAACAAGAAGTGTAGCTACAAGATTTAGTTCTTTTTAAATTATAAACAGTATTTTAGCACACATTGGCTCTTGCCATATGGCATGAGCCATCAATTTTGAGAATTGGAACTGCAATTTTAATTGGACTAGGCTAAAAATGAGAAAGAATTTTAAAAAATTGAGCCAATCGATGAGGACATTAAACGCTAATAGCATTCAGCTCATGTTTTTTATATCCGCTTTATAAAATTTGAATTAGCATTTTCAATATGCCAAAAAAAAAAAAAGTATTCTATATATGCATACCATTAGGTAATGCTTGGTTGTCAAGGGACTGAATACAAATTCATGATGTAATTTGCTTAATTTTCTTCTAAATATAGCTTTATGCTTTAATCAAATCCTGAATACAGACTCGTGTGCTTAATAGGGTTATTTAATTTGAAATCTTGACCATGATTTAAAAAGTTTTTAAAAGATAGTTGTTGGGCATGAATCAATAAAAACAAGATTAAAGTAAGTTATAATTAGTTCAACTAATAAATTCTCTTCTCATAGTCCAATCCAATTAGTGATTTGGGTTTAATGATAAAAACAATAACGACGTCATTAATTATCAATTAAAATGTTATTGTTTCTGCGTTTTTATTAAAAGAATAGTAATTTTTTTTTTCTTTTTAGAAACAAGAATAGTAAGATTAGATTAGTCAAAATAGGGAAAAAAAATGAGCCGACAATAATTGGCCACCAATTAGGCCAGGAAAGAGAATTACTAGACCAAGGTCAGCATTGGTTAAAATGCAAGATATTCTCACGCAAAGCCGAGATTTCTTGTTTAACAAAACAGTGTTGCAGCATCATGTGCAAATTCTTGGAAAACAACAACAAAAACTTTGCAAATTAAGAGGAAAAAATATTAGTTGTATTCCAAATAAGCTGCCTTCCTTTTTCTTTGATATGTGCCTTCTCATGACTCCTGCTCCCCCCCACCCCCCTCCCCCACCCCCTCCTCACCCTCTCCACCCCCTCCTCCATCCCACCCTCTCTCCCTCTCCCTCTCCCTCAACCATCACCTTCTTTCTCTCCTTTTTTGCCACCCTCACTTTTTCCTTCTCCTTCCCCCTTATGCTTTCCTCCACAGTTTGGGTTTTTTCCCATATCCTTATCCCTTTCCTCCACCACTACCTCTGCCCTCCCCTTCCCTACCACCTCAAAGGTCTAACCAAGCTTTGCCTAAATAGCCTACCTCAGATGTACTAGCACCTTTAACCATACCAAGTTCTCCCTCCATAGAAACCTCTCAAAACATCCCTTATAAACCTCTATCCTCTATCCTTGGGGGAAGCAAGAGGTCGTTTAATATTGATGCAAAACTCTTTTCTTTTTCTTTTGATGGGGGGCAGTCTGATTCGTATGCTATACATGAGATAAGTCGGAATGTTAAGAGCTCTATTTGGGTTGGACGTAGGGCCATGGAGTGGATACTTACTTGTCTCGAAGATATTCGAGATTGGGTGCCTGGCCATGGTTTACTTTGTAAGAGATTAGGGAAAATGGGAAGTTGATAGAGGATTGTGGGAGATCTAACAAAGCTGTTCCGTTTGTTGTTATTGCAGTATATTTTGGAGGGTCTAGGAGAGGTTGTATAATGATACCAGCAAGCTCTAATAGAGCTGGTTGGTCTTTGTTTCAGAAAGATCTTAGGAATTTTTGCTCTGGTGCTAAACCGGTAACTTTGGCCAAAGTTCCATTGAATAATGGTGGTGGAGGTGGTCAGCTTGCTAGTGGTGGCCGGAGTGGGAAGAGTAACTGGAAATTTTTATCTGTTTTTTGCAATCAGCAAAAAAGCAGGAATTTTGAAAATTTTGGAACTATATCGGGGCTGAACGGGTTTCATGGAGACCTTTTAGATAATGTTTCAGTTAAAAGTGGTAATATTTTACTCAAGCATGGCAGACCCACACAGGCTTTTCAATTTAAGTTGACTCTAGCTGTTTTGGCTTTGAGAGTGTGCAAACCTGAGGGTGGGAAACAAGTGGTGACTTGTCTAGGTGCTACTCAAATTAAATGGCCCAATGATTTAAGTGGTGGGCCTGAAACTACAGAACTTATTGGTGGGCTTGTTAAAGCCCAACTCGAGGCTACAATATCTTCAGTAAGTGAACATATTTCGTTCAAACCCAAGCCTTTTAAAGGACTTCTAGCTGGTCAGACTAAGTGGGTAAGAGGCGAGTGTTTGAGAGGAGGAACAAGGGGATATTCCGTGTCGTCGATGACTGCAACGCTGCCGAAATTAGTTTGCTGACTAAGTCAATCCACTAGATCTATGGTGTCTAGAGTAGTAGTAGTAATGATGCGTAGAAGTCTTACAACATGACATGCTTAATTATGATTAAGAGCACAATTATTGTTTATTTCATTGTGTGTCACTAGAAATCAACCCCCTATTAATTAAGTGCAAGTTAACAAAAGCATGTTTAAGAAGGTAAAGGCAGGTTTGCACACCTTTTTAGGAGAAAAAGGATTTAGTGCAGTGACCAGTGGGCATAGTGCAAAGTTACTTGGCTGTCTAATCTGGAATTGTGAGAGACTAATGCTTCCATACATTGCACCAATACACAAGGTTTAATATGTCATTTATCTATTATGACATTTTCAAGATCTTTTATTCTTTTTTGTATCCAATCTCTTAATGAATGGATTTTGTTGTTCAGGCACTTGTGGCTAGGCTTCTTGAGGGCACTGGAATGAATGCAAATAATGGCATTATAAGTGGAGTTCTTAGGGATCTTACTAGAGTGGTGAGCTATGTTCTATTTTTCCTAGATTGTCTGATTACTAAAGTGCTAACTTTGCACTTTCTTCTCTGCATTTGATATAGCATGAAAAAATGACCACTTTAAGTTTGTTATTAAAGGCTAAAAATTGATAAGGTAATAGATGGTGAAGGAGGGACATTTGCTCCTACTTGTTATTTGAAATTTTTTCATATTGTTCTAAAGTGTATTCATAGATTAATTAGTACAGCCTCCTAACAGTTAGAAAAATTTAAACTGTGCCTAATGAGTATTAGATATATATGATTTGAGTTCATTATATAGAGGTTGGCACCTTGCTTCACTTGGGTGAGCACCTTTTTCATACCCCATGCTTCTTGTGATACAAAGACTTGGCACCTTAACTTTGACGTTTGCCTTTGACTATGCTGTTTCAGATATAGCTTTATCTAGGAAACTAATTCTGCTAGTGATGTTCTACCTAAGATGGTAAACAAGTATTACCTTAACTTGACAAGCCCGAGTCAGTTCACTTCTCAATTTCCTATTGGCAAATGAGGAACTTTCTTAATACAAGAATGACAACAACAACCAAAAAAAAAAAAAAAAACAACTCTTTAATAATTTTAATTCCCTAGACATTGAGAGACGATTCTAATATTACTAATAGAGCATTACGCAATCTACATAATTCACAGTGATAAAAAATAAAAAAAAAGCTCAAAATTTTGTAGTAGTCCAAACAGGAATCCATCAAACTGAGAAGAATAAAATCAAGTATACTGAAACACACACGAATAAGAACCAACCGTGCAAATCTTAGGAGATTAAACTGTTAATAGAGTAGGCAAAACAACAAATTGTATCATGGAAAACAGTTATAACAATAATCACTAGAACAAATCTTGTTCCTTCAATCTTGCCCTAATTAATATATCTTAATTTTTTTAAAAGTGTTGTACCAGAGAGGAAGATGTGTGACCAAGTCGAGCATGCCAAAGTGCAAGGGAAGGAGTAAAAGAAATTGTAGTAGCTGCAGCAAATAAGAGCAACACGTGGAAGATGAAGGTTGTCCATGGGAAACATACGCCCAACTTTGGGACCGGTCCCAAGCTCTTGTCCCGTCCTTGGATCCTATATGGTACACCTTGAATAATTGAAGGTAATGCGATAACCCAACTTAGCTAATTGTCCCATAGAAAATAAATTATAAGAAATGTTAGGAACATTAAAGATCCTAAAAACCGAAAGATTGGAGGTCAAGATAGAACCTATATTATGGCCAAACATTGTGGAACCATTTGCTGTGCAAATATTAAAAGAGTGTGGTGCAGGTTCAAGTTGAGAAAAAAAGGATGAGTGAAGTGTCATGTGATTGTAACAAGTAGAATCCATAAGCCAAGAAGAATGAGACATACCAGATGAAACTGAGAGAGAAGAGGAATAAGATACATTACCAACCATACGAATGGTATTAGAGATGATGTTATGAAGGTTGACTGTGGAAATGTTGATAGTGGATCCAAAAGATTTGGACTTTGCGAAGACGGGAGCCATTGGTTGGCAGTGACGTCAGCTTGATGACATCACTTAGGTCTGACATTCACTTAGGGTTAACATGGCATAGATGATGTAATCGTTAACACCAGTAGATGCAGTTTTGGGTAACGTAATCGCGTGGAAATGCGTGAGGGATAGTGATGGAATGTGAGGATACTGTCGAGACTTGTAGTGGTGTGTGGGTGGTCTGATGAAGACAATTTTTCATAGGCAAGCAGATCGGGGATAGTCCTTTCTAATGGTGTAACCTTTGGTTTGATCGAAGAAGAAGAAGCAGAAGTAGTGGTGGCAGCAAGGCATTGGTATTTGTTGTACTATAGTCATGGTAGAGGTAGTGGTGATTCTGAAAACGACGGTTGTAGCAGATGACACCCACAAAGACAAGACTGCTTAAGAGTGGCACACCAGAGGATTAGAGCAGTGGCTCTGATACCATGTTAGAAATACTGAATAAATATTATTGTATTTCTCAAGTAATAAAATATACATGAATGCCTTTAAATAGGAGGCAGAGTATGTAGTACAAGTATATGTGTAGTGCAAGTATGTGTGCTATATAAGTAAACAAGGAAGGCCTAAAACTCATAGCCTATTACACGTTAACACTGTTGTGTGAAATTTTGCTTTGAAATGAGCTCTTTGAAGAGTTCAAGGATGAAGCAGCCATCAATAAGCATCATCTTAGCAAATTGGCCTTTGCTAAGTTTAACTTCATCACTATAGCAGCTTTTAGCTTTCTCTTCCAACTTTTCCATTGCTTCCATCAAGAGCTCTAATTCTACTCCATGCTGCTATTTTGGATTAAGGAGATGATGAAAGCATTGCCATTTGAGCTCTTCCATGGCTTGTAGCCGTGGTTCTCCATTGTGGTAAGGACTTATTGAGACAATACTGGGTTCATATGCCTTCTTCTTCACTAGACGCATGTTTGGAGGCACCTTGTATATGTAGACACAGTTGCTTTCTCTAGGAATTTCATCATTTTTCAACTTCTCTTTCACTGAGGCACACCAATTTAACGTGTGGATAGCATGGGGAGCACCTAGCCTTATATCATCTGCATGAGCTATTCTTATGCCCACAGAATGAAGTTTCTGAAAATGTTTTCTTTATGTTATTAGATTGTAAATAACCATAATATAAATTCTAGGATCTTGAATTATCATGATTTCACAACCACACAAATAAATTATTAAGCCTACCTTGATCCATTGCTAAACTCTTCTTAAGACCAAGTCTTAGTATAAAAAACACTTAATTCTTATAGGATTGATGTTTGAGGGCCTTTCTCTGTCTCTAGTATTGGTGGATCTTGATATTTTGTTGATTATTATTCTTGCTATAGCTGGATTTTTCATATGAAACATCGTTCTAAACATCGTTCAAGCTATTTTGCATTCCTATGGCACTATTCATCAATTAACTTGTCCAGGTTCCTTTTAGCACAATGGTTGAGTAGAACAAAAATTTCGTCATATTCTTGACACTATTCGTGCTCTCCTTCTCTCTGCCAAAGTTCTTGTTCCTTTTTGGGGCGAAGCTACTCTTCATGCTATTCATGCTATTAATTGCATTCCTAGTCTTGTCATCCAAAATCAAACTTCATATGAGCGCCTTTTTGGTTCAACTTTAGCCTATCACCACCTTCGCTCCTTCGGTTCTGCCTGTTTCGTTCTTCTTCAACCACATGGACATAAAAAACTTGAGCCTCAGTCTAGGCTTTGTTGTTTCTTGACTATAGCAAAACTCAAAAAGGGTATTAGTGTTATAATCCAATCTCTCATTGTCTTTGCAATGTTGTAAATTAGGAACATCACTCCTTTGTCGAGCTCTCTCACTTTAGTGCCTCCCTATCTACCTCCTCTGTCTTAGATCTTTTTCCAGATAAGCCACATATTCTTTCTTTAGTTGCTCCTGATCTTTTTATAGACTTCTTTGTCCAACCACCATATATTTTTTTGTCTCTCCTCTAATGAACAAGTGAAAGATGAATAGGTTGAAGACTCTTGGGTCCCCTGCTCTTGCTTTCCCAGAAGATCTTGCACAGGATATTCTACCTCGTCACTCAACTTAGTTAAGATCCATTCCTGCACATTTACTTGATTATCATTGTTACACTGCCCTTGCTACACTACACAAGCCTCAAACCTATCTTGAGGCCTCCACTAACCCTTTATGGCAGATTGCAATGAAATTGGAACTTGATGCATTATCTAAAAACCATACTTGAGATTTGGTGACTCTCCCTTACTAGGAAATCTGTGGTTGGTTGTAAGTGGATTTACAAAATCAAGACTCCCTCTGATGGTTCATTGAGCGCTATAAAGATCGTCTTGTTGCAAAAAGTTTTACATAGGAGTATAGGATTGATTATGAAAATACTTTTGCTCTGATTGCTCTAATCACATTTGTTCGTGCCTTTTTAATTGTTGCCGCTGCTAGTAAATGGGACCTTTTTTCAAATGGATGTAAAAAATGCATTCCTTAATGGGAATTTAAGTGAAGAAGTTTATAATGCAACCTCCTCTTGGTCTCTCTTTTGAACTAAGCAAGGTTTGTCACCTTCATCGCCCTCTTTATGGCCTTAAACAAGCTCCATGAGCTTGGTTTGCCAAGTTCAGCTCTACCATCTCTCACTTGGGTTACATTACTAATCATTATGATTCTGCCTTATTTCTTCATCGCACTGACAAAGACACTATTTTGCTCCTTTTATATGTGGATGATATGATCATAACTGGCGACGACCTCAGTGGTATTCAAGAACTCAAGGATTTTCTCAGTCAATAGTTTGAGATAAAAGGTCTTAGACATCCCAACTGCTTCTTGGGTCTTGAAATCACTCATTCTACAGATGGGCTTTATATTATTCAAGCCAAGTATACTTCTTAACTTTTGTCTTAAGCTGGACTAATTGATAGCAAGATTGTTGACACTCCAGTTGAACTTAATGCGTAACTGACTTCATCAGAGAGAAAAACCATTGTCTAATCCCTCTCTTTATAGATTCTTAGTTGGGAGCCTAGTTTATCTCACTATCACTCGTCCAGAAATTTCCTATGTTGTTCACCAGGTGAGCCAGTATCTGTCTGCTCCACTATCGACTCACTATGCTGCTGTTCTGCATATTCTTTGATACCCGAATGGCACTCTCTTCCATGGCCTTTTCTACTTTGCTCAGTCTCCTTTTGTTATCTGTACATTCTCTGATACTAATTGGATAGGAGATCTCACTAATCGTGGGTCCATTATTGGTTATTGCTTTCTTCTTGGTTCATCTCTGATTTCTTGGTGAAGCAAGAAACAAACCCTTATGGCCCACTACAATACTGAAGTAGGAATATCCTGCTTTTGTTGGTACCACATCTATGCCCATTTGGTTACGATGGCTTCTTAAGGACTTAGGTGTGCTCACACCCTTTGCTACTCCTCTTTATTGTGACAACCAGAGTACCATTCATATTACTCACAATGATGTCTTCCATGAATGGACTAAACACATCGAGAACGATTATTATTTTATCCATTATCAACTTGTCCATGGTGCTCTCAAGCTATTCTCGGTCTCCTCTAAAGATCAACTTGCAGATATCTTCACCAATTCACGTACTAAGGGACACCTTCGTGCTTTGGTCTCACACCCACTTTAAGTTTGAAGGGGGTTGTTAACGTGTAATAGGTTGTGGGCTTTAGGCCTATCTTGTTTACTTGTATAGCACACGTACTTACACTACACACATACTTGTACTACACACTCTTCCTTCTATGGGTCTATTTTGGATTCGCTTATGTTGTTAAAATTAAAAACTTTTTAGTAAAAATATTGTAGATAAAGGTAAATGTTAGTTGAAATAGTACAGTGGGACCCATGAATAGTAGTAAAAATAAACTGAATAGTCAAATAAGTTAGCAAAAAATAAGTTAGCTAATCAAACACTATATAAAGGCACTTATGTATATTTTATTACTTGAGAAATACAATTATGTTCATTTAGTATTTCTAATAGAAATTGGATATCAATAAGAAGCGTTCCTTAACATGGTTTTAAAAATGGACCGGTCCAATCGGTTCAATCGAGAATCGACCTTAATTCGGTCTAGTTATGGGCAAAAACTGAGAATGACTTAAAAACCGAAAAAAATTCGAAAATCGGCCAGTTCAACCGGAGAACTGAGAATCGGCATAGTCGACTTGGTTAATGACCAGTTGGGGTTTTTTGACTTTTCCCAGCCTAAAACTACGTCATTTTGGTCCTAAAAACTAACCCTAAAGTCCTCACTCTCATCTCACAATCATGCCTCTTCTCAAACTCCTTACCTCACTCTGCCTCAATTTGTGACTCTCTCACTCACCTCACTCAACTCAACTAAAACTCACACACGCACGCACCTCTCTTTGCCTCACACACAGTTTCATTCCTCTTAATTTTTTTTCCTTCTCATCCTCACGATGTCTGAAGTTCTAGGTTTTTTTTTTTTTTTTTTTTTTTTTTTTTTTTTTTTTTTTTTTTTTTTTTTTTTTTTTCCTTCTCGGTCTTGCCCTCGCTTTCTAATCTCTGCTTTCTACTTCTCGGCGTCTGGGTTTTCTAATTGGGTAATATTCTTTTCTTTTGATTATGATTACTTAATTTTCATTTTCATTTTCATTTTCTCAATTCTATTTTTTTTCCCATTTCTCTCGGCTTTATCAGGTAATAATTAATATTCTTTTCTTTTTTATGATTTTGATTACTTGATTTTGATTTTGATCATTTTCTCAATTTTTTTTTTTTTTTTTTCATTTCTCTCAGCTTCATCTCAGATTCTTAGTTCATGTTCTTGGCATTATCTCAGGTTCTCCTTTCATGACTTCACTGGTAAGTGGCAACTTCTATCGTTAATTCTCCTTTCAATTATTAGTTTACAATAGCATTTTAGTTTATTTGTGATTTTGTGTATGTTGTGGATTTGATTTACAGAGCATTATTGTTTGTGAAATATAGTTTACAAAGTATTATACTATTGTTTGTGTATGTTGTGTTGATGAATTTATTTGTTGATAAAATGATTGCTACCAGTCTAAAATTTTTGAGTGACATGGAGTCCTTCTCTATACCATCTCATGAACATTCTTCTACAACCTGGTTCATCTGTGAGAGCAAAATGTGATCCCGCATGGGATCGTGTAACTGAAGAATTGAAAGACAAAAAATGTAGTTACAAATGCATATATTGTGGGAAAGTTTATAAAGGAGGGGGCATCAATAGGATGAAAAGACATCTAGCTAGAATTAAAGGTGATTGGCTACATGTACAGGTGTACCTTATGATGTTAGGTTTCAAATGGTTGAGAATTTGAAGGAAATTTCTAATTCTAAAGAACCACAAAAAAAAAAAAAAAAAGATCAAGAAGATCTAATTATTCGCCATTAAAAGACTCACCAGAATTTGAAGATGTCCAAGAAATTACTCCTAGAGGTAGGGGAAATAGAAGTGATCCTAATAGTTTTCCACCAAGATCAAATCTTGGTAAGAGAAAGGTTGGTGAAATTGGTAATTACTTCGCTCCTAGAACAACACCGGGAGCTTAATCTTCTATTAAAAGTGAGCTTGTGGGCAAAGAAAAGAAGAAGAGGGTTGATATGGTTATAGCAAGATGAATGTATGATGCTTGCATTTCAATTAATGCTATGAATTCTAGTTATTATCAACCTATGTTGGATGTTGTAGCTTCTTATGATCGATATAGAGGCCTAAATTATCATGCCCTTCGAGTGCATTTGTTGAGAGAAGCAAAAAGAGAAGTACAATTGATTGTTGATTCTCATCGTTCATATTGGGCTGACACTGGTTGTACAATAATGGCTAATGGGTGGACTGATATTAGGCATAGAACATTGATTAATTTCCTTGTTTATTGTCCTAAAGGAATTATTTTTATACATTCTTTTGATACTTCTAACTTGGTTAAGGATGCTATTAATTTGAGTAACTTGTTTGATGTAATTGTTAATTGGGTTGGTCTCGCAAATATAGTACATTTGGTCACTGACAATGCTGCAAATTATGTAACTATTGGAAGAATTTTGTGTGGAAAATATAGGAACATTACTTGGTCACCTTATGTAGAACATTGCCTAAACCTAATTTTAAAGGAGATTGGGAAGGTGGATCATGTAGATAAACTTGCAAAGTGTGCATCCAAGATTGAAGTGTTCATCTATAACCATGTGACTTTGTAAGCTTGGTTGAGGACTAGAAAAAATTGGACAGAAATTTTACGTCTAGGGCCAACTAGGTTTGCTACTACTTTCATTGCCTTAAGGAGCCTTAAAGAACATAAGCATGACTTACAAGCATTGGTGACTAGCAAATTTTATGTTGATCCAAGATATGCAAAATATAAGAAAGCAAAGGCAGTGGTGAAAATCATTCTTGACAATCAAATTTGGAATGATTGTCATGTAATTCTGCATATTGTGTTACCATTGATTCGTTTATTACGCATTGTTGATTCTGATGAAAAACCAACTATGGGTTATGTATATGATGGCATGTATAGAGCAATTGATGGAATCAAAAAAAATTTCATGGACAAGAAGAGACTACAGGAGCCTTATGTTAATATTATCAAGGATCGTTGGGTACTCAATTTTATAGAGATATTCATGCTGCTGCTTATTAGTTGAAACCTGCATTCCAATATGACCCATCCACTCTTAATAAGAGGCTAGAGACACAATCTGTTGTGACAGATGTTATTGAATCAAAAGTTTTAGTTGGTTGAATGAAGTTGGTGGAGAAAATAAAGTTATTTCAAGAGCGTGAACAAACTTTTGGAACCCAACTTGCTTAAGAATCAGCCAAGATATCTCAGCCTGGTAAGATATTGTTTACTTTAGCTAATAATAAAAAAGAGCTATGATCTTTAATATATGGAGCTTAGATGAGTGGTGGAAGTTGTTTGGATCTTGTGCTCCAACCTTACAAAAGTTTGCAATTTGGATCCTTAACCAAACAGCTACCTCTTCAGGATGTAAGCGGAATTGGAGTGTTTTTGAACAAATACATACCAAAAGAAGAAATAGATTGGAGCATCAACGACTTAATGATCTTGTGTAAGTTCATTATAACTACCAATTGAAAGAAACGTATATATTACATAATCTCTTTGTTTCAATCTTTTTGTGGGGAAATATGAGTGATTCATTGATTTGGTCAAGTGGGTTATTTGTGATTGTGAAATATAAGTGATTTGGGTACTAATTATTCATTATGCTCATCAAAAGGAAGAAGTTCAATTTTGATATATTGATTATGCAAGTATTGATAAAACTAAATTTTGGGTAGTGGAAGACGAGGAACCTCCATTTCTTAATCGTGAGGAGATAAAGAATGCATTATATGAAGAGGGAGCTTATCCAATCAAAGAAGGGTCTTCTAGCCATGTACAAGGAGGTTAGCTTATACAATTCTTTGCCTAGTTACATATTTTAATTGGACTATTTATGATTTATGAGAAATGATTATTAGAATCGTTATTTCATTTATTGTTCTTTGGTTTTGGAATTTGTAAAGATATGGACAATAAAGTGATTGAGGATGATAATGACATCAATTTGGAATCATTTGGTGATGAACTTGATGCTCCTCTCGGATTTAGAGATAAAAATCATCCTATTCAAGTTGAAGATGAAGAAGATGAGGATGAGGATGAGGATGATGATAATGATGCTAGTGGTGGAGCATTTGGTTCACATGATGATATTGATTTCAATTTTCTTCATAACAAATGAGGCTTGTGTCTTAAAACTTAGTAGTTGTTTATTTGAAACTTTAAAACTTATTTGCTATTTGTCATTTGGATGTAAATGTAATGACTAATGAACTTATTTATTTGATTTTGTTGAAAGTTTAATATGTTAAGGATGATTGTTTTGTAATTTTATTATGTTAAGTTCTTTAAAAAGATGTTATATACTTGTATTTTTTTAAAAGGAAACATATTTATTATTATTAATTTGTTAGTTTTAGTATATGTACGGTTTTTAGACCCCTTAAACACAACCAGATTAACCTAGTTATTTAGCCAAGTGATTAACTTAGGTAAATTAAGCAGATCTAGGCTAACACAAATATATCATATCATGCAAAGCAGCGGAAAAATAAAAAACACAATGATATGATGACCCAGGAAAACCAAACTGGTAAAAAACCTGGGAAAGATTTAACTTAGCTATCCTTAAGGTAAAACTGAATCAACTATGAAAGAATTGAAATTTACAAAATAGTGACTTAGACCACTAACATCCTATTGCTACCTCGAGTAGGAAACTTACTACCACGACCACGTGATAGCTCCGAGTCCATGGACTACTTCTATCTTGGATTCCTAGCAAGCACAAGTACTCCCACTTGTATATCTTTAAGCTCTTGAATTTGCAATTGAATCGATCACCAAGCTCTTGACATTAATCTAGATCTTGATAACCTTAAGTGTATGTGAAGGAAAACACCTCTAGATCTCATAAAGATTCACACACACAACATAAAGAGAATCAGCAGCTCTCTCTAAACGTGCTAGGGTTTTCCCTTTTATACTTAGGGCAAAACATAAAACTCTACACACAAAACGGGCTTGGGCTGAGTTAGAAATTCTATAGAAAAAACAATCTGCACGACTTTCAATCAGTTGAGTCTATTTCTCGATCGATTGAACTAGGCAGAATTGCACAGTAAATTTTGCAGTGCACTCGATTCCAACTTTACATAAGACACATATACTTTGAGCAGTCTACATAAGACTAACATGTTTTGATCATGGTTTGCCAACATTACAAATTAGTATTCTAATACATTTAAACTTAAAGGTCTTAGAACCTAATAGTATATTAAAAAATTATTAATTATTTATATAGATGAATCTACAGTGAAAGGGTTTGATGGGAAGGTTTTTCATGATCTTTTCCGCTCTAACATCCTCCCAAACCTCCCAGAGAAAGATGCACGAGATAAGCAAATTAACTCACATGACGCGCTCCATATCAGAGCTAAAAGATATTGGTTTTAAGATTACCACAGCTAAAAATCATCAGAGTCCATTGGATATAAGCTTCGGGAAGTGGAAGTTGAATATGGGAAAGAAGCTGGCAATTCCTCCTTTATACGTTGATGATCATAGAGGCACTTTGTTTCGAAAAATGTTAGCATTTGAGAAATGCCACCGGTTTTGCCATCCAGTTGTCACATCATACTTGTTTTTCTTTGATGGACTCATTAGGTCAGCTAAAGATGTAGGGCTTCTCCATTATATTCTCTACCATTCATTGGGGAGCAATAGAGAGGTGGCAAAACTTGTCAACAATCTTTGCAAGGAAGTGGTTACGGATAATGATGAGTCCTATTTATGTAAGGTTGTGAACAATACCAATCCTTACTTCTGTTCATATATAAGAGATTTCATTTTACTACCATTTTCTGGTAATCCTAGCACCCCAAATGGTCCAACTGTTGGGGAGATTAACCAAAGCGACAAGAGTTGCAAATGTTTGTGTACTTATTTGGAAAATTTGTTGAAAGGGATTGATGAGACAAAAAAAGATTAATAATATCATGTATTTACTTCTTTTTTGCTGAATAATATCATGGATTTACTAAAAGAGCCCTTTCATATACTTTTGAATTCTGTATACCATTAACTAGACCAAGTTTTTTAGTCTAATACTAAAATGTGGTAACATTATTATCTCTACAGAGAGGAGAGAGTGAAGGGAAAGGGACCACTGTATGGGCTCACTTGAGGTTTTGGATTGGAAAACACCAAGCTTTTCTATTTTTTTAAGGATGAGTATACTTCATTGAAAACAAGAACACCAGTATAAAACAAATAAACTATAACACTAGCCAACTAATTAAGCAGCCGCAGACATAAGAGGACAGAAAAAAAAAAGTGTAAATAAGGTGCATATTCAACACTAAAAACAAGCCGCATAGAGAATACCCAGGAAGACTCCTACACTAGATAACTCAAATCCTACCACTGTGTTCCTTAAAAATAGAAAAACCACTCACCAGTTGCTTCAAAGAACTTAATTTAGCAATTAGCACTGATTTCTCTACATTGTTGCAATATTCAATTCTCCACCTAACATCCTTTTTAATTAGATGAAGGAGAGCTTATGTTGCCATTATAGATTCAATCATTTCCTTGCTAACAAATGTGGTAGATTGTTGGAAAAATATATGAAGATCGGTCGAACTAATTAACAAAATTATAACGAATAGCTCTAAGGATATTATAATTGAATGATAAAAAAAGTGTGTATAACACCTATGAACATTTAGACCCCCAAATTACAAATTACCAACACAAGCTTATTATCAAACAATGTATATGTGGAATATGAAAATAAGCTAAATCAGAATTAGTAAAACAATCTAAACTGAAATTAATCACAACCACAGCAGCAATTAGAAGGTAAAGATTAAGGGAAGAGAGATGCAAACACAAAGACAACACAACTATGTGTTATCGAAGAGGAAACCGAAGTCCTCGGCAAAAAACCTCTCTGCCGCCCTCCAAGCGATCAATAATCCACTAGAGAATAAAGTTTGGATACATGAATAGCAGAAGAACCTCCAAGCTTCTTGCTCCAATAGGGTTACGTCAAACATTGTCTTCTTTAGCTTACCGAATCCCACAATAAGCCCATTGCATCAACCAAAATTAATTGTTCCCTTCTAAACTGCTTCCCAAGTATCAAAATGCCTCCTCACAGATATGGGTATGGTGAGATAAGGATTTGGTTAATGTACCTTTCAAGGGTGTAACAATGGAGAGGGTGAGAGTAAAGGAATTTGGAGAATCAAATGATGAAGATTGTGGATGAATCAATCTTGTTTTTCTCTAAGGTTTCTCTCTCAAAATTCTTTCTGGAAGCTCTCTAAATTTCGTGGGTATTAGGGTATTTATAGTAGGGTGTGTATGGAATGTGAAAAGTTATTTACAGCCAAACAGGGCATTTTGGTGACTTGAGCTCGCGATTGGAACGAGTCGTGAGTTTAAGTTGTGAGCTAACTACCTAGCCAGCTAGAGGTTTTGTCCTGTAGTACGACAGCTGGCGTGACCCTTTAGCTCCCCTTGCATACTTCACACGTGTGCCATCTTTGGTGACTTGCCAGTCGGGAGATCTAGTCGTGAGGCCCTTCTTAAATGCACACTCTTGAGCTTTTCTTCACACCCTCTTACACACAACCCTTACATGATTCCTACCTAAATATAGGGTTTTAAATGCTGAATTACCAGCAAATTTGGCACGGAATAAAGACACCAAAATGATTGAATAAATTCAACCTTACAATCTCCCCCTTTGGCTATTCCGTGACAAAACCCTAAAACAAATTCTAGACTTAACATGTGAGTTAGGAATAGTTGAACAAAACTCACTCACAACTAACTCTAGAATTTGTGAAGCTCTTGAACCATACGGACAAGTATTTCCTGAAAATTACAACACAATACGATCATTGTAAGCAGAAAATTTGAAATGCACATGGAGCAAGCACAATGTGATCAATCAATAAAGAGTAACAACAATAAAGCATGGCTTGACAAAAATGAGCAATCGCTATAAATAGTGACTACAATGATCATTCACTCAAGGAATGAACATCCGAACATGCAAGCTTATAAGCTCAATGCAAAGAATCATTTTCATGTCCAACACTCAACTGATACAACAATACAAGGTAATTGCATCAAGGATATAAAATCCAGCAAGGGCATAAGAGTGATGTACTAAAAGAAATGCATAACATTAACTAAAAGTACTGAGCTACAAAGATAAGGTACAAAACAAGTACTGAAAACCATAACTATATAAACCAAAGTTTTTAACAAAGTGCTGTGCAACCCATATTTAAATAGTCTAAGCAAAACAACAAAAACCATAACCACCATAATATAAACAACGTAAAGTAAAATGCTTAGGTTTTGCTCCCTGCTCCCCCTCAAGAGCTACTTCTCCACCTTTTTGACCAGAATGGCCAAAGGGCTACTGCTGGGTAGTGAAGCTGTCGAGCTTTACTGAAAGAAGATTCATCTGCTCTTGGATAGCAGCCAGTCTATTATATTGCTTATTCTGGACATCACAAAGCCCATCAATCCTTTCAAGAATGATCTGGAAGGCATCTGAAGGTACTACAGAAGATGATGAAGCATGACTCCATTTATCTCGGCCTCTTGAGCTCGAGGGTTGTTCTTCAGCTTCTATCTCGGTTTCCATAGGCTCTCCTTAATCTCGATCAACCTCCACTTCAACACCCGGAAGATGAACTTTGATCTGTGTAATGGTTAAAGCATTTATAACTGGAGTTGTAGACATGAGACTGATATCTTGAGGAATCTCCACACCTTTTGCTCGAAAGAGTCGCATGAGTAGATTAGGGAAAATTAGCTTTGCCCTTGAAAAGGTTCTTGTTTCATCAGCAATAATGCAGAAGATATGAGCACTAATATCAATATAAGTGGTCTCCCGAAGTTCCTAGAGAAAAATGGCTCTTGCATTCTTGATGGTGGTCAGCTTCTTCACCAGGTATAGGTTAAACATCATAATGTATGTAAGACATCTAAGGTTCGGTGGAAAGGCAGTAGTATTAAGGCATTTTCCTTCTCTGACTCCACCAATGTGAGATAGAACAGTTTCTATGGAGAGCATTTGGTCCTTGTAGTGTGTGAAATCATGGTCTAACTTCTCAAAGTCAAGAATTTCATCAATGTCCTCCAAGTTAATATTGAATTCATTGCCTCTTATCGAATAGTTGATTTCATCCTCTCTTAAGACATCATTGGCATAGAATTCTCTGATCAATGGTTCACATACTCTGGGCAAATCACTAAGAAGCTTGTCCCAACCTCTATCCTGAGAACAACCTGGTATGAAGTAATCCTTCAAATCGATCAAATCCACAAATCTCTCTTGGATGATAGGAGCCTTCAAATTAAACTGATTGTATCTCTCAAAGTGTTTGTTGGACCTAAACCAAATTGTCCATTTTCTTTGTTTTGTCAGCCTTTTGTGTAGTGGTCTTCTTCTTTGGAGTTATCTACACAAACACAACAGCAAAAACCACAACACAGAACACCATATATGGTAACATCAAAAGTTAGTGCCAAATTAGTATCACTAACAAGGACAAAGAAGTAGACCAAAAATTTAGTCTACAGCATAGTTCTAGACATGAAAGAACACTCAACAACAAAACACAGTAGATTTAAAGAAATTTCAGGCAGATCACATTGTGATTGTGTGCTCAAAAACTTCCATAAACAACCTAAGGCTAAATGCAAAACACATAACAAGTGATGCCAATCACAATCAGTGAATACTAAGAACACGCCACAAACATTATATTACACAGAAACCCAAAAAGAACACAAGACAATGTCTACGAGACATTTTACATGGGTATGATATGCAAAACACAACTCAGATCATGAATCATACTCCACAAATGAAAAGCAATCATGCGAGCACGAATAACAAGAATCATAGTATTAATATCAACAAAACCCATTCAATCAAACTCAATAAAAACTACCCAAACCATATTCGAAACATAATTTTTCAAAACTCATCAAAGACCAAAAAATCAAGAAATTAAAAGGAATAATCATGAAATACTCTGAGAAAAAAGAAAAACCCATACCTTTTCTTGAAGCTTGTAGTTTAGAGATGATGAAAATGGTGGATTTTCGAGTAAGACATGGTGAGTTTGTGAGAAGAAGACAATGAATATTCACAATGTACGAGAGAAAACTGAAAAGTTTTTAGAAAACTGCCCTAAAAATAACCTTCAGTGTGCAAGATAAGCAATTTTTGCGACTGGATTGAGTCACGAACAAGTCGCCAAAGCAAGCTGCCAAAAACCCTTGTGACAGAATTTTGAAAAAATTTTCCAAGTGTTTTTCATGACTGGAAGTTCCACCCACGAGAAAGTCGCGACAGGAGTCACCAAACTGTTTGAGTAAACTCACGACTGGAGCTTTCACTTGTAAGCAAGTAGCCAAACTGAGTCGCGAAAATACTAAAAACCCAGTTTTTTGAAAAATTTTCTAAGTCTTTTTCGCGACTGGGGGCATGACCTGCTAGAGAGTCGCCAAACCTTCTGAGTAAGTTCACGATTGGGGTATGTGACTGGCTTCACTTGCAAGGCAAGTCGCCAAAACAGGGTTCCACAGTTTTTTTGAAATTTTTGGAATTTTTCAAAACAAAAATACTTTCCAAAAATAAACAAAACACTCAAAAATATTTTTGTGTTTGATCAACATCAAATTGAGCATGTGCAACATATTTAATCATCTACAATCACACAAATGAGTAAGGCATTCATTAATCATCGACATGTGTGATGTGTGTGGGTACCAAAGATGAGATAGTCATTAGTCTAATGTAAAGCTTCAACGATCAATTCAACCAAGACATACACAATTAGCATAAGGAAAAGTGACCCATCTCAATTATAGAAATATACATATATGACCTCCCACAAAATTTGATTACATAGATCTAAAGCTTTTCATTTGGCTTCATACGCATCATATCATTTGATCTTTTAGAAATAATACATCTCATTTTGAGATCGATGCCTGAAATTTTTGATATTTCAATTTAATGAGCAAGCCTTTGGCTTTTTGGGCATCATGCATTTTCCATAAAGATCGCTTTCCCTTTTTCCTAGTCAAATACTAGTATGTGCGATGACTTTGGCAGCTCATTATCTCTTTTCATTTTGAGATTTACATTTGTTGAGCTCTTTAAGAAAATACAATAAAAGAGTGGGAAGATATATAGGCACAAATATATGCAAGTTCCAAGATCAACAAAACCATTGAATAATCATTCATGACAAGTTTAAAGATTTATTTACAACAGTCACATAGATTTCAAGATATATCCCACAATGATACGAGTGCATAAAGAACAAGATACGCTCGTAAATGCACAAATCCATTAGTATAAAGGTACAAGGCATAACATGCTTTTGACGATACACAATAATGTCGATCAAACTTTTTGGATTTTCTACTTTTTATGTGTTTTTGGATTTTTGACACAAAAACAAGTAAAGATTGACCCAAAAAAAAATGTAAGAACATTTAAAACGGAAAGTAAACAAAGAGAATTTCAACACATGTTAGAATGATAACAAAAGGCACACAACCAAACAAAGTCACAAAACATAGGAAGTATTAATGCATGGATATGTTGTAATGCTTATGCATGAGTACTCTTCTTCACCCACACGACACTTGCGTTTAGGGTGATATCCCTAGAGAATTGGGTGCCATTGTTCTGAATTTCGAACCTTCTGGTGAAGCTTGTCAAACATGTGGTGAAAGCATCAATCATCTTCATCACATCCCTCATTCCAAGATTACTTTCTTGTCCTTTTGGTTGCTCAGTAATCCAATTTCCTTTGCCATGTCTTGGTCCTCTCAACTTTTGAGAACTTGAATTCTTTAATGCTTGGAGCTTATGACAATTTGGTCTGGTGTAACCTGAAATTCCACAGTGATAGTAGAAATGTTGAGTTTTAGGACCTCTTTGTGACTTTGGGGGAGATTTCCCTTTACCTTTAGGTTTGACCATTAATTGGTTAGGAGGCTTAGTCAAAAACCTTTGGTCAGTCACGTTCCACTTTTTTTTCCAGCTTCACTTTCTCAACAACTAAAATTTCTACCACTTGTTCCTTAGCTTTCACAAACTTCATTTCCTTGGATATATTAGCAACTGAACTGCTCTCTCCAGTGTATCCCAGTCCGCTTTTGTCAGAAAAAGGTTTTTGGTGAGCAAGCATTTCATCAAGCTTCTTGGAGGAGACTCTCTCTATTTTAGCATTAGCTTGAACCACCTCAAGCTTAAGAAATTTTATCTTTGAGTAGGCTTCGGTCAGCTCTCCATTCAGCATCTCAACTTCACACTTAGTCTTCTTGTATCGAACTAAAAGACTCTTGTAGTCTTGCTCTACGCTCTTTATTTTCTTAATGGCTGCATTAGCCGCTTTTGCATATTCACTGATTTTCTCAAGGAGGGAGTTGTAGGTCTCTTGAAGTCCCTATGTTCTTTCATCTTCCTCATCATCGAATTTTTCTACTACTCCCACTAACTCTAGTTCAGTGTGCTCACCAAGCTCTTTCACCAACACACTTAAATCATCTGAAGATTCCACATGAGCAATGGTCATGAATGCAGAGAAGTTTCCTTCTTCGTCACAGCTTTCATCAGGATTTGAATCAGAGGAGCCAGAATCACTAAGAGTGGTGGCATACACCCTGCCCTTCCCTCTCAAATAATTGGGACACTCTTTCTTGACATGTCCATTGCATTTGAAGCATGTGATTCCTTGATGTTGGGATATTTGTCCTTAAATCCTATTGTATGATGCTATGTATTTTATTATGTAAGACATTATGTATGACTTAATGTTTTGGTTAATAAAGTTGTATTATTATTTGAAAATAATGGTAACATGAATATTGGGACATTATCATATAGTCCATGAGATGCAATAGTATGTGATTTATGTGATTTAGTCACAGAAGATATAAATCACAAGTTCTTTGTAAACTCAGAATTATAGTTCGTAGTCGGTGATGAAATTGGGCATTTCATCTGCGAAGGCTATAACATATCAACTAAGATGATTTGTCTTGATCATAGAAATGGAGATTTCTAGTTGATATGTTGATATGTTTTAAGAGTTAAGACATATTGAACTGGACCGGTGTGAGATTTATTATTCTCCTAAAGACTGTCAATAGAATAATAAACTCATGACTTATATTTGCATGAACTCTTAATCCTGAGAGGATAATGGACCTGATCATGAAGTGTAGGTTGCTTTGATATATCAGGAGTGAGATCTATGGTTAAGGTCAAAATCTCAGTATGTTGGGCAGCCACATTTAGTGTTGATGGAACATATATTCTCAAGATGGAATTCATAGTCTCTTACCGGAGATATAAAATATTCCCTTGAGATAAGTTTAATGTGTTTGTTATTCAGAGAGTTGGGCCTAACCACTTTAGTAAGGAGTTACTAAAGTATATATTTATGGAATTGGATTTCATAAATATATGATGAATAACTTAAAGGATTAAACCGGGTACTCAAGGAATTAAGATGTAGTAATATACAAAGTGGCAGTCTTCTTTCATGACTTTGTATTACTATGAATATTTTATGAAGGGGTTGCATGTATAATAAAGTCTTGGGATATAATTTATTAATAAGGCCTAGAGTGCAACTATATTTATATAGTGGTATTAAATATAGTTAATGGTAACTTTGGACTTGTCAAGAGTTGACAGAAAAGCCCAAGACCCATTGGAGCTAGTGTCTTATTGGTCCCTTTTGGTCCCACTCCAAGCCACACACTTAAGCCCAATTGGAAAGGCCCAAAAGCCGGCCCAATTAGATAATCAGTTGGATACAAAGAGAGAAACACACAGAATTTTTCTGTAGAGAATTGGTAGAGATTTTCATAGAGAAAAAGAGAGAGTGTGAGTCACACTTTAATTCTCCCTTTGGAACTGATTGAGAGACCACACATCTTGGGCGTCAGTGGAATTGGAGTGAAGATTGAAAGTATTCCCAAGTGCTTCCGTTCTTCAAGTTTTGAAATTCACCGCTCCAAGGTACACTCTCTTGTCTCTAATTCTGAAACTTAAATAGCCCATGTTAACCTTTATGTATGAAGTAGATCCGTTTACACATTATATTTTCTTCCGCTGCGCATGTATGATTCCAACACTTGAGAGGATTGAGACTTGTTCCCATTTTTCCTCTTGAAATCCTTTTTCACCTTTCTAAAACTTGAGAATTTTCCCTTTTCAGCAAATTTTCCATTCTTCTTGAACTTCAAGAACTTTCAGAAATTCTTTGTAAGATATGCCACATCATTCTCAACCTCATCCTCATCCGATGAGTAGTGAGTTTCCACCCTTTCATTGATCTTCTTTAGAGCAAGAGATTTGCTCTTATTTTGTGATGGTAATGACACTTATAAGTTTAGAGTGAGCCAAGTAGTCCTTGAACTTTGATATCATCAAGGTCCTTGTTCCCTTCAATAGCTATAACCTTCACACGAAAGCTCTCCGGCAATGATCGAAGGATTTTCCTCACTATCTTCAAGTCCTCCATCTTTTCACCTAAGTTAAAATTGCCGATAATAACCTCATTCAGCTTGCCATAGAATGAGTCGAATGACTTGTCGTCACTCATTTTCAGCTCTTCAAATTGAGTGGTAAGCATCTGCAATTTAGTGTCCTTGACTTTCTTTGTTCCTTCATAGGTGGTCTCTAATATTTGCCATGCCTCCTTAGCAATTGTTACGTGAGAAATCCTGTGAAACTCATCTAGAGAAAAACCACAAAAGATAGCATTCAGTGCCTTGCTATTTGCATTGGCTGCCGCCTTATCCCATGTGGATATAGCGGCCTCTGGCCTAGTCCATCCTACATCTACTGCATCCCAAATAGTCTCATTAATTGAGCATAAGAATGCCCTTATGTGGACTTTCCAAAATGCATAATTACTTCCATCAAAGTATGGTGGAGCATTGAGAGATTAAGATCAACCCATCTCAAACGGGGTCAGGGATCACACTTAGGTAATTAAACCACAACAAGTGCACCTACTCTGATACCAATTGAATGTTCAAAAAAGTGTGTATAACACCTACGAATGTTTAGACCCCCAAATTACAAATTACCAACACAAGCTTATTATCAAAAAAAGTATGTGCGAAATATGAAAATAAGCTAAATCAGAATTGGTAAAAAAATCTAAACCGAATTTAATCACAACCATAGTAGCAATTAAAAGGTAGAGATTAAGGGAAGAAAGATGCAAATACAAAGACAACACAACAATGTGTTATCGAAGAGGAAACCGAAGTCCTCGGCGAAAAACCTCTCCACCGCCTTCCAAGCGGTCAATAATCCACTAGAGAATAAAGTTGGGATATATAAATAACAGAAGACCCTCCAAGCCTAATCTACCCAGTGCACCTAAGCCCTCCAATCTTCTCGCTCCAACAAGGTTACGCAGAAACTTGTCTTCTCTAGCTTACTAGATCCCACAATAAGCCCATTGCATCAACCAAAATTAGTTGGTCCCTTCTTAACTGCTTCCCAAGTTCCAAAATGCCTCCTCATAGATATGGCTATGGTGAGATAATGATTTAGCCAATGTACCTCTCAAGGGTGTAACAATGGAGAGGGTCAGAGTAAAGGAATTTGGAGAATCAAAGGATGAAGACTGTGGATGAGTCAATCTTGTTTTTCTCTATGGTTTCTCTCTCAAAATTATTTCTGGAAGCTCTATACATTTCTTGGGTATAAGATTATTTATAGTAAGGTGTGTATGGAATGTGAAAAGTCAATTACAGCCAAACAGGGCATTCTGGTGACTTGAGCTCGCGACTAGAACGAGTTGTGAGTTTGAGTCGCGAGCTAATTGCTTGGACGGCTAGAGTTTTTGCATTTCATGATCGGGTTCACTATCCTCTCAGGATTGAGAGTTTATGTAAATTAAAGTCATGAGATTTATTATTTAATTGACAGTCTTTAATAGAATAATTAATCTCACAGTGGCCCAGTTCAATATGTCTTATACACTTAAGCCGCATCAACATTTCAACTAGAAGTCTCCACTTCCATAATCAAGACAAACCATCTTCGTTGACACGTTTTAGTCTTCACAAATGAAATGCCCAATTTCATCACCGACTATGAACTAAGGTTTTGAGTTTACAAAGAACTTGTGATTTATATTTTCTGTGACTAAATCACATACTATGCATCTTAAGGACTATATAATAATGTTCAAATATTCATGCTACTATTATTTTAGATAATAAAATAGCTTCATTATTTATAACATAATGTCATACACAATATCATACATAGCATCATACAATAGGATTTTACAGCATTAATCCTAAAAATCTCCCACGTGCCCTTAAAGACTATTGCATACCAATCTAGCTCCCATTCCGTCCAAGTGTGACTCAAAATTCCTCTGGGGCAAGGCTTTGGTAAAGGGATTTGCCAGATTATTTGCACCATTAATCTTTGCTACTACAACATCTACTCGAGTCACAATGTCTCAAATAATATGATACTTTCTTTCTATGTGCTTTACTTTCGTGTGATTCCTTGGATCCTTGGATTGTGCAATTGCTCCATTATTGTCACAAAACAATGTGCTTGGAACTTGTTCCATTCTCATAACTCCAAGATTAGAAAGGAATTTCTTGAGCCAAATAGCTTCCTTTGCTACTTTACAAGCAGCAACATATTCAGCTTCAATGGTGGAGTCAGCAATAAAATATTGTTTAACACTCCTCCAACTAATGGCTCCACTTTTGAAGGTGAACACATAACATGAAATGGACTTTCTGAAATCAAGATCTGACTGAAAATCAAAATCTATGTAACCAATAGGTATCAAATCCTCACAATGGTAAACAAGCATATAGACCTTCCTTTCTTGGAGTTTTACATGCTAAACCTTACTAGAATCTTATCTATATATCCAGTTTGAGATAAGCCTAACATCTTACTCTTTTGATCTTGCCAAAGCTTGATCCCTAAGATATAGCTTGCTTCACCCAAGTCCTTCATATCAAATTGGCTTGACAACCAAATCTTGACTGATGACATTACCCTTACATCATTCCCAATGAGTAGGATGTCATCAACATAAAGCACTAGGAAAATTACTACTTTGTCTTGATGTCTCTTGTACATGCATGGTTCCTAAAGATTTTGTTCAAATCAAATGGTTTGATTGCTTGATCAAACCTGATGTTCCATGACCTAGATGCTTGCTTAAGTCCATAAATGGACCTTTTCAATTTACATATCATATCCTCTTGGTTCTTTGCTAGGAATTTATTCTTCAAAATTTCCATTTAGAAAAGCAGTCATGACAACCATCTGCCAAATTTCATAATTAAAATGAGCAGCAATGGATAAGAAAATTCTGATAGATTTAAGCATGGATACTAGCGAAAAAGTTTCCTTCATAATCAATGCCTTCTTATTGTGTATACCCTTTCACCTCTAGTCTTGCCTTAAAGATTTTAACCTTTCCATCTACCACTCTCTTCCTCTTATAGACCCATGTACAACCAACAGGTTTAATGCCATTAGTTACCTCTACAAGATCCCAAACTTGATTGAAATACATATAATCTAATTCAGATTTCACAGCTTTGACCTAATAATATGCATCTATATCTTTCACTGTCTCTTCATAAGTGTAAGGATCAGATTCAAGCCCTTCTGAGATAGCTTCAAAAGTTTCTCCTAGAAGTGTAAATCTTACAGGTGGCCTAATACCCCTCCCACTGTGACGAGGTTCTAGTGTACTATTTATCTCATGAGTAGTGTCTTGTGGTGAATCTAATACAACCACATCATCCCTAGTTTCATCCATTGATTGATCAATTACAGGTTCATTCATTTTAGTCAAGACAACTCTACTTCTAGGAGTAAAGTTATTCATATGGTCATTTTCCAAAAATTTGGCATTGGTACTAACAAACAATTTGTTATCATTATGACTATAGAATAAATAACCCCTAGTTCTTTTTAGATAACCTACAAACAAACACACTTTTGATTTTGGTTCCAATTTATTAGGCTTCCCATTTAGCACATATGTTGGACAACCCAAATGTGGAGGTATCTCATACTAGGCTTACGCCCACTCCACAATTCCATGGGTGTTTTAGGAATAGATTTTGGTGGAACTAAATTTAAGAGGTGCATTGTTGTTCCTAAGGCATATGTTAAGATGTGTGCCCTTAAATCCTATTGTATGATGCTATATATGACATTATGTTATGATTAATAGAGTTGTTTTATTATTATTTAAAATAATGATAACATGAATATTGGACATTATCATATAGTCCATGAGATGCATAATATGTGATTTAGTCATAGAAGATATAGATCACAAGATCTTTGTAAACTCATAATTTTGGTTTGTAATTGGTGATGAAATTGGGCATTTCATCTGGGAAGACTACAACATATCAACTAAGATGATTTTTCTTGATCATGGAAGTGGAAACTTCTAGTTAATATGTTGATATGTTTTAAGAGTTAAGACATATTGAACTGAACTGCTATGAGATTTATTATTCTTCTAACGACTGTCAAATGAATAATAAATCTCATGACTTCTATTTGCATAAACTCTTAATCCTGAGAGAATAATAGACCTGATCATGAGGTGTAGGTTACTTTGATATATCAGGAGTAAGATCTAAAGTAACGGTCAAAACCTCAGTATGTTGGGCAACCACATTTAGTATTGATGGAACATATATTCTTAAGATGGAATTCATAATCTCTTAACGGAGATACAAAATATTCCCTTGAGATAAGTTTAATGGGTTTGGTTCTTAAGAGTGTTTGGCCTAACCACTTTAGTAAGGAGTTACTAAACTATATATTTATGAAATCCAATTTCATAAATATATAATGAATGATTTAAAGGATTAAACCTAGTACTCAAGGGTTAAAGATGTAGCAACTGTTACGATATATGTCCTTAAATCCTATTGTATGATGCTATGTATGACATTATGTATGACTTAATGTTGTGTTTAATAAAGTTGTTTATTTTTATCTAAAATAATGGTAACATGAATATTTGGACATTATCATATAATCCATGAGATGCATAGTATGTGATTTATGTGAAAAGTCACAAAAGATGTAAATCACAAGTTCTTTGTAAACTCAAAATTTATAGTTCGTAGTCGGTGATGAAATTGGGCATTTCATCTGCGAAGGCTATGACGTATCAACTAAGATGATTTGTCTTGATCATGGAAATGGTGACTTCTAGTTGATATGTTGATATGTTTTAAGAGTTAAAACATATTGAACTGGACCGCTGTGAGATTTATTATTCTCCTAACGACTGTCAAATGAATAATAAATCTCACGACTTCTATTTGCATGAACTCTTAATCCTGAGAGAATAATGGACCTGATCATGAGATGTAGGTTGCTTTGATATATCAGTAGTGAGATCTAAAGTAACGGTCAAAACCTCAGTATGTTGGGCAACCACATTTAGTGTTGATGGAACATATATTCTCAAGATGGAATTCATAGTCTCTTAACGGAGATACAAAATATTCCCTTGAGATAAGTTTAATGGGTTTGGTTATTTAGAGAGTTAGGCCTAACCACTTTGGTAAGAAATTACTAAAGTATATATTTATGAAATTGGATTTCATAAATATATAATGAATAACTTTAAAGGATTAAATCGGGTACTCAAGGATAAGATGTAGTAATTTACAAAGTGGCAGTCTACATTCATGACTTTGTGTTACTACGAATATTTTATGAAGGGGTTGCGTGTAAAATAAAGTCTTGGGATATAATTTATTAATAAGACCTAGAGTGCAATTATATTTATATAGTGGTATTAAATATAATTAATGGTAACTTTGGACTTGTCAAGAGTTGACGGAAAAGCCCAAGGCCCATTGGAGCTAGTGTCTTATTAGTCCCTTTTGGTCCCATTCCAAGCCACACATTAAAGCCCAATTGGAAAGGCCCAATAAGCCGGCCCAATTAGATAATCAGTTAGTTATAAAGGGAGAAACATACAGAATTTTTTAATGCGATTTTATCGTAGAAAAAAAGAAAAGATTTTTCGTAGAGAAAAGAAAGAGTGTGAGACACACTTTCATTCTCCCTTTGGAAACTGATTGAGAGACCACACATCTTGGGCGTAAAGTGGAATTGGAGTGAAGATTAAAAGTTTTCCCAAGTGCTTCTAATCTTTGTTTTGAAATTCTCCATACCAAGGTACGCTATCTTATTCTTAAATTCTGAAATTTACAGAGTGCATGTTGTCAATCATGAATGAAATAGATCCTTATTTGTTGCTTCCGCTGTGTGTTTTGTATGAGATACAAAACCAAATTTTTATCCAACAATTGGTATCAGAGCCAGGTTTTCATATCATGATTGTATAGCGTGTGATTGAATTTTAGAATTTAAGAAAACCGTTCATTTTGTGTTTCAATTTTCTGCATCATTTGAATATAATGTAGAAAATTGTATTACCTATGTATAAAAGTTATGGCCATTACAATTCTGCACTGCCATATTCAATATCTATTGCCTTGATATTTGTTCGAATAGGAGTAGTTATTGGAATAGGGGTAGTTATTTTCATTATACGGATATATATATATATATATATATATATATATATATATATATAAATAACTACCTTTTACGTGCATTCATTCCTTGCACTGTTTCGCTTGGAAATGGGAATTGTTAGATGGCCGTATATTGTATGGCATGTAAGTTAAATATATATATATAGTGATGTCATAAGCATACGGAATTGGTCTTGGGTTTTGTAATGCACTGGTTGCCATTTATTGCATGTATTGTATATCTTTGCATGGAGTATAAGTGCATGGTTTCAAAAGTTAAGACAATTGATTAGTTTGTCTTGATGGGTGTGGAATCCGTACCTGAAGGATTTCATATTTCCAAAAGTTATATATATATATATATATATATATATATATATATATTATATATTTATTATATTATATTATATTTATATATAATATAATATATTTTTTTATAAATATATATGAATTTACGTTACGTTACGTTATATATATTTATATATGTTAATGCTAGTTTTATGAAATTTATTCCTAATGAGATTAGGATTATGTTTTTCACGTGTCTAGCATTATTATGGTCCTTAACCTTAAAAACCTTAATTTTAAAATATCTAGTGGGAGAGAGATGCAAGGGTTGCATCTCACGGCCTCCATTGTTGGTTCATAGTAGTGTGAAATATATACTTTGTCTTTGCCTTTGCCTCGAGCTTAGCATTCCATGTGGAGAGTATATATTTTATGGTCCTACAAGATTGAATTTCTTAGTTTATAGTGGTTTTATAAACACCTTGTCTTAGCCTCGAGCTTTGCATTCCATGCGGAGGGTGTTTTTATCATGGTACCACAAAATAAGCTTGTTAAAGGGATGAAATGTGGCTACACATGATTCTAGACAATGGTATACACTAGACTAAGTATTTTAGTATCCTCTATGCTGAGTTCTTGCTATTATTACTTAGAGGCTAAATGTAAAAAGGCATATTATTAGTGTTTGATAAGAGTTATCATGATAGCACTAATAATGAGAATAGTTCTCAATCAATCATAGTATTTAATGTTCACTCTATGCTGAGGGATATTGGATATGGGATTGGGTTGTCGTTGCATATATTATTTTATGGTTTTATTAAGGTTCCATATTATATGCTTATATGCTAAATTGATAATGTCCAATTTACTCATTGTATTCATGTTTATTATTTTCAGATTTAAATCATGGCATCATTTAGGCCACTTGTTGCTATTCTTAACCAAAACAAACTGACTGGATCCAACTATGTTGACTGGAAAAGGAATTTGGACATTGTTCTTACTGCTGAAGAGCACAAATATGTGCTTACTCAACCATGTCCTAGCTTTCCTTCATTAGATGCTCCTATTGAGGAAAAACAGCAATATGATCGTTGGCAGAAATCTAATGAGATGGCCAAGTGCTACATCCTAGCATCTATCTCAAATGTTCTACAGCATCAAATGCAGGATGTAGAACATGCTTCGGACATCATGCAAAGTCTGAAGGAGATGTTTGGTGAGCAAGGCCGGTCTGCAAGGCAAGAAACCATGAGGCAAATTTATAATACCAAAATGGCTGCAGGAAGTTCAGTGAGGGAGCATTGTCTTAGGATGATTGCTAATCTGAACACATTAGAAGTTTTAGGTGCCGACATTGATGGAGAATCCCAAGTGGATATGATACTCCAGTCACTACTGGAATCATTCAAGGAATTCAGACTCAATTATAATATGAACAAAAAGATTTACTCTTTGTCTGAATTAATGAATAAGTTAGTGGCGGCGGAAGGCATCCTTGGTACTTCTAGTGTTGAAGCCAATGTGGGTGAAGCTTCTACTTCTCAACCTAAGTCGAAAGGCAAAGGTAAGAAGAAGAAGAAGGATTTCACTAGGAAAAATGGTAAACAAATTGCCTTAGGGGTTGCCAAGAAATGAAAGAAAACCAAAGGAAAGTGTTTCCATTGTGGTGAGAAAAGACATTGGAAGAGGAATTGTCCAAAGTTCAAAGCTGCCAAGAATAAGGGTATGAAAAGTTCCTTTCTTCTTGAAATATGTTTGGTACAGAATCCAACAGATTCTTGGTGTGTGGATTCAGGTTGTACTAATCATATCTGCAATTCTTTGCAGGGGTTCCAGGAGACCAGAAAGTTGAATGAGGGAGAACTGTTTCTTACTTTGGCTGATGGGAGCAGGATTCCGGTTGTAGCTGTTGGAGTGTATAATTTGTATTTTAAGTCTAGAGTTTTAATATTGGAAGACTGTTTGTATGTACCTAATGTTTGTAGGAATTTAATTTCTGCAACTTACTTAGGTAAGCATGGATATTGTGTTATCCTGAAAGACAATGTTGTAATAAAGAAGGATAAAATGTTTATCTGTTCTGGCAATATTGTGGATGGTCTTTATATTTTAACTCCTGACATGCATGAATTATACAATTCTGAAATAGATAGTAGCTCTCATGTAAAATCATTAAAGAGAAAGTTTCCTTCTACTAGTGATGCATATCTATGGCACTTGCGTTTGGGTCATATTAATTCAAGTAGGATTCAAAGATTAATCAAAGATGGACTTTTACAGCCCATGGACTTTGATGGATTTCCAGTTTGTGAATCTTGTTTGGAAGGTAAAATGACCAAACGGCCTTTTAATGCAAAAGGTAGAAGAGCCCAAGATTTGCTAGAACTAGTGCATACAGATGTATGTGGTCCTATGTCAACCCAAGCAAAAGGAGGTTATGAGTACTTCATCACGTTCACGGATGATTACTCTAGATTGGTTATGTGTACCTAATAAAACAAAAGTCCGAAGCCTTTGAAAAGTTCAAAGAGTTTAGGGCTGAAGTTGAGAATCAATTAGGTAAACGCATAAAGGCCATTCGATCTGATCGAGGTGGCGAATACCTTCTTGGTGACTTCAAGGATTACTTGACTGAAAATGGGATAATATCCCAGTTGACTGCAGGTGGAACTCCACAACAAAATGGTGTAGCAGAAAGAAGGAATAGGACTCTTTTGGATATGGTTAGATCCATGTTGAGTTATTCGACTCTACCAATTTCCTTTTGGGGATATGCCTTAAATACTGCAATGTATCTTCTGAATTTAGTACCTTCGAAGTCTGTTCCTAAAACACCTGTAGAGTTGTGGAATGGGCGTAAGCCTAGTATGAGACATCTCCATATTTGGGGTTGTCCAGCACATGTGTTGAAAGGAAAGTCTGACAAGTTACAGTCTAAAACAGAAGTGGTTTTCTTTGTAGGGTATCCAAAAGGAACTGTTGGAGGTTTATTCTATAGTCATAAGGATAATAAAGTGTTTGTTAGCACAAATGCCAAATTCTTGGAAAATGACTATATGAATGATTATACTCCTAGAAGTAGAGTTGTCTTGGCTGAAATGAATGAACCTGTAGTTGAACAACCAATGGATGAAACTAGGGATGATGTGGTTGTATTAGATACACCACAAGATATTACTCATGAGATGTCTAGTACACAAGTGCCTCGTCGTAGTGGGAGAATTGTTCGGCCTCCTATAAGATTTATAGGTTTAGGAGAAACCTATAAAGCTATCTCAGAAGAGGCTGAATCGGATCCTTACACTTATGAAGAGGCAATTAATGATATAGATGCACATTATTGGATCTTAGCTATGAAATCTGAATTGGATTCTATGTATTCCAATCATGTATGGGATCTTGTAAAGGCGCCTAACTACATTAAACCTGTTGGTTGCAAATGGGTTTACAAGAGGAAGAGAGGGATAGATGGAAAGGTTGAAACCTTTAAAGCAAGACTAGTGGCGAAAGGGTATACACAAAAAGAAGGCATTGATTATGATGAAACCTTTTCGCCAGTAGCCATGCTTAAGTCTATCAGAATTCTCTTATCCATTGCTGCTCATTATGATTATGAGATTTGGCAAATGGATGTCAAGACTGCATTTCTTAATGGCAATCTTGAAGAAGAAATATACATGATACAACCAGAAGGATTCATAGCAAAGAACCAAGAGCATATAGTATGCAAGTTGAATAGGTCCATTTATGGACTTAAACAAGCATCTAGGTCATGGAACATTAAATTTGATCAAGCAATCAAGTCATTTGGTTTTGAACAAAATCTTGATGAACCATGTGTGTACAAAAGACATCGAGACAAAGTAATAATGTTCCTAGTGCTTTATGTTGATGATATTCTACTCATTGGAAATGATGTAGGGGTAATGTCATCGGTTAAAGTTTGGTTGTCTAGCCAATTTGATATGAAGGACTTGGGTGAGGCTAACTTTATTCTAGGGATCAAGCTTTGGCGAGATCGTAAGAATAAGATGTTAGGCTTATCACAAGCTGGATATATAGATAAGGTTCTAGAATGGTTTAGCATGCAAAACTCCAAGAAAAGATTGCTTCCTTTTAGACATGGAGTTCCTTTGTCTGATGACCAAAGGCCTAAGACTCAAGAGGAAGAAAATTTGATGAGACAAGTTCCTTATGCTTCTGCAGTGGGAAGTCCCATGTATGCCATGCTTTGTACTAGACCAGACATTTGTTATTCAGTTGGCATGGTTAGCCGATATCAATCAAATCCAGGACCAAAACATTGGCAAGCTGTAAAGCATATTCTCAAGTATCTTAGGAGAACGAGAAATTATATGCTTGTTTACCATTGTGAGGATTTGATTCCCATTGGCTATACAGATTCAGATTTTCAATCGGATCTAGATTTCAGAAAATCCACTTTAGGATGTGTTTTCACCTTGGGAGGTGGAGCCATAAGTTGGAGGAATGTTAAGCAATCTTGCATTGCGGACTCCACCATGGAAGCCGAGTACGTTGCTACTTGTGAAGCAGCAAAGGAGGCTGTTTGGCTCAAGAAATTCCTTTCTGACCTTGGTGTTATAAGAATGGAGCAAGTTCCTATCACATTGTTTTGTGATAATAGTGGAGTGGTTGCACAATCCAAAGATCCAAGAAATCACAAGAAAGGAAAGCACATTGAGAGGAAGTACCACATCATTCGAGACATTGTTGCTCGTGGAGATGTTGTGGTAGCAAAGATTGAAAGTGCAAATAATCTAGCAGATCCTTTTACCAAAACCTTGCCTCAAAGGACCTTCGAGTCACATTTGGAGGGAATGGGAGTTAGATTAATGCACAATAGTCTTTAGGGCGAGTGGGAGATTGTTAGGATATATGCCCTTAAATCCTATTGTATGATGCTATGTATGACATTATGTATGACTTAATGTTGTGTTTAATAAAGTTTTTTATTTTTATCTAAAATAATAGTAACATGAATATTTGGACATTATCATATAGTCCATGAGATGCATAGTATGTGATTTATGTGAAAAGTCACAGAAGATGTAAATCACAAGTTCTTTGTAAACTCAAAATTTATAGTTCGTAGTCGGTGATGAAATTGGGCATTTCATCTGCGAAGGCTATGACGTATCAACTGAGATGATTTGTCTTGATCATGGAAGTGGTGACTTCTAGTTGATATGTTGATATGTTTTAAGAGTTAAGACATATTGAACTGGAACGCTGTGAGATTTATTATTCTCCTAACGACTGTCAAATGAATAATAAATCTCACGACTTCTATTTGCATGAACTCTTAATCCTGAGAGAATAATGGACATGATCATGAGATGTAGGTTGCTTTGATATATCAGGAGTGAGATCTAAAGTAACGGTCAAAACCTCAGTATGTTGGGCAACCACATTTAGTGTTGATGGAACATATATTCTCAAGATGGAATTCATAGTCTCTTAATGGAGATACAAAATATTCCCTTGAGATAAGTTTAATGGGTTTGGTTATTCAGAGAGTTAGGCCTAACCACTTTGGTAAGAAATTACTAAAGTATATATTTATGAAATTGGATTTCATAAATATATGATGAATAACTTTAAAGGATTAAACCGGGTACTCAAGGATAAGATGTAGTAATTTACAAAGTGGCAGTCTACATTCATGACTTTGTGTTACTACGAATATTTTATGAAGGGGTTGCGTGTAAAATAAAGTCTTGGGATATAATTTATTAATAAGACCTAGAGTGCAATTATATTTATATAGTGGTATTAAATATAATTAATGGTAACTTTGAACTTGTCAAGAGTTGACGGAAAAGCCCAAGGCCCATTGGAGCTAGTGTCTTATTGGTCCCTTTTGGTCCCATTCCAAGCCACACATTAAAGCCCAATTGGAAAGGCCCAATAGGCCGGCCCAATTAGATAATCAGTTAGTTATAAAGGGAGAAACATACAGAATTTTTTAATGCGATTTTATCGTAGAAAAAAAGAAAAGATTTTTCGTAGAGAAAAGAAAGAGTGTGAGACACACTTTCATTCTCCCTTTGGAAACTGATTGAGAGACCACACATCTTGGACGTAAAGTGGAATCGGAGTGAAGATTACAAGTTTTCCCAAGTGCTTCTAATCTTTGTTTTGAAATTCTCCATACCAAGGTACGCTATCTTGTTCTTAAATTCTGAAATTTACAGAGTGCATGTTGTCAATCATGAATGAAATAGATCCTTATTTGTTGCTTCCGCTGTGTGTTTTGTATGAGATACAAAACCAGATTTTTATCCAACAGTAACCTACAAAGTGTCAGTCTACATTCATGACTTTGTATTACTACGAATATTTTATGAAAGGGTTACATGTACAATAAAGTCTTGAGATATAATTTATAAATAAGGCCTAGAGTGTAACTATATTTAAATAGTGGTATTAAATATAATTACTGGTCACTTTGGACTTGTCAAGAGTTGACAGAAAAGTCGAAAGCCCATTGGAGCTAAAGTCTTCTTTGTTCCCTTTTGGTCCCATTCCAAGCCACACACTAAAGCACAATTGGGAAGGCCTAAAAGGCCAGCCCAATTAGATAATCAGTTAGATACGAAGGAGTAGACATTATTGTGAAATGGTGTGCATGTGAGTGAAAGCCGCTCTCTATTCTCCCTTGGAAACTGATTGAGAGACCACACTTCTTAAGCGTAAAGTGGAATTGGAGTGAAGATTAAAAGTGTTTCCAAGTACTTCTGATATTTTATTTTGAATTTCATCACACCAAGGTACTCTCTCTTGTTCTTAAATTTTGAAATTTACATAGTGCATGTTATCAATCATGATTGAAGTAGATCTGTTCAAATTCCGCTACACGTGTTCGTATGAGACACAAATCTATTATTCCATGTGTTTTACCAATAGCATACCCCTAAAAATAAATAGGCAAAGTTGAATAACTCATCATGGACCTTACCATTTCTAAAGGAGTCCTATTCCTTCTTTTCGCCACACCATTCTATTGGTGAGTTGCAGGTGCATTCAATTGGGATACAATTTCATTTTCAGTTAAGTAATCATTGAAATCCCTAAGAAGGTATTCGCCACCATGATTAGATCAAATGGCCTTTAGATGTTTACCTAATTGATTTTCCACTTTATCCTTAAACTCTTTGAACTTTTCAAAAGTTTTAGATTTCCGTTTCATTAGGTACACATAACCAAATCTAGAGTAATCATCCGTAAAAGTAATGAAATACTCATAACCTCCTTTTGCTTGGGTTGACATAGGACCACATACATTTGAATGTACTAGCTCTATGCTCTTTTTGCATTGAAAGGTCTTTTTCTCATTTTACCTTCCAAACAAGATTCACAAACTAGGAATTCATCAAAATCCAAATTTCTTATAAAACCATCTTTCACCAATCTTTGAATCCTATATGGATTAATATGACCTAAATGCAAATGCCAAAGATATGCATCACTAGTAGAAGGAAACTTTCTCTTTAATGATTTTAGATGTGAATTACCATCTAATTCAGAATTATACAATTCATGCTTATCAGGAGTTAAAATATAAAGACTATCAACAATAATGCCATAACAGATGAACACTTTATCCTTCTTTATTACAAAACTGTCTTTCAAGATAACACAATATCCATGTCTACCTAAATAAGTTGTAGAAATCAAATTCCTATGACCATTAGGTACATATAAATAGTCTTCCAATATTAAAACCTTAGAACTAAAGCACAAATTAAACACCCTAAATGCTACAGCTGGAACTTTTCTCTCATTAGCCAAAGTAAGGAGCATTTCCCCTTCACTCAGCTTTTTGGTCTCTTGGAACCCCTGTAAAACATTGCATACATGATTATTATATCCTGAATCCACACACCAGGAATCTGTGGGATTTTGTACTAAAAAGGTTTCAAGAAGGAATGATCTTATCATACCTTTGTTCTTGGCAGCAAAGAATTTTGGACAGTTTCTCTTCCAATGACCTTTCTCACAACAATGGAAACATTTTCCTTTAGTGTAGTCCTTTACTTTCTTCTTTCCCTTATTGGCAACTCCTAAGGCAACTTGCTTACCTTCTTGTTTAATAAAATTCTTTTTCTTCTTCTTCCAACCACCCTTTCCTTTTGACTTAGGCTTAAAAGAAGATGTTGCAACCATATTAGTATCAACACCAACTTTCACAAGGATGCCTTTTACTGCCACCAATTCATTCATAAATTTGGACAAAGTATAAATCTTTTTGTTCATATTATAATTAAGTCTGAATTCTTTGAATAACTCTGGTAGGGATTGGAGTATCATATCCACTTGGGATACTCTATCAATGTTGGCACCTAAAACCTCCAGTGTATTTAGATAAGAGATCACTTTAAGGTAATGTTCTCTAACTGGAATCCCTAGAGCCATCTTGGTATTTAGAAGAAGCCTCATAGTATCTTGCCTAGCTGAACAACCTTGCTCACCAAACGGACTAAACATTATGTCTGAAGCTAGTTCCACATCTTGCATTTGATGCTGTAGAACATTTGAAATAGATGCTAAGTTATAGCACTTAGCCCTCTCATTAGATTTCTGCCAACGATCATAGTACTGTCTCTCTTCAGAAGAAGCATCTGATGCAAGAAAGTCTGGACATAGTTCACAAAGCACAAATTTGTGTTCTTCAGCTATAAGAACAGTGTCTATATTCATTTTCCAATCAACATAGTTAGGACCAGTCAACTTGTTTTGGTTAAGAATAGCAATAAGTGGGCTAAAAGATATCATGATTAAATCTGAAAATAATAAACATGAATACAATAAGTAAATAGGAAATTATCAATTTAGCATATAAGCACATAGTATGGAACCTTAACAAAACCATAATATAAAAATATGCAACGACAACCCAATCCTACATTTAAAATTCCTTGGTAGATTAAGAACTATTCTCATTACTAGGTATCTTGATAACTCTTGCCAAACACTAATAATATGCCATTTTCCCTTTAGCCTCTAAGCAATAATGACATAGCTTCGTAGGGAGGTTAGTATTAAACTTAGTCTAGCGTATGCCATTGCCTAAACTCTATGTGAGTCACCAAGTAACCCCACGGTGGCGTGGTCGTTCTCAATGTAAAAACACATATCATCCATCATTAAGAAATTTAATCTATAGTACCATGAATTAAACACCCTCCATAGGGAGCAAGGCATATACACCAAGGCAAGGTGCCTAATCACACTACTATAAACTGACAATGGAGACTATGAGATTCAACCTTAGAATCTCTCTCCCACTAGAAATTTTAAAAGAAAGGTTTTTATTATTTTCCATCAAAAACATCTTTTGATTTTATAAATGAAGATTTATAGATCAAACACTAAGATTTTCAAGATCAAGATCAAGAACCCTAAAAATGCTAGAAACCCTTGAAAATAAAATCCTAATCCCATTAGTCATAAATTTCATTAAAGGATTTCAACAAGTAAACAAAAATACTTTAATTCTAGCATTAACATAAACTGTTTGACAATAAATATAAAATAATCAAGGCCAGCAACATTACACGTTCATCATTTTTATCTTAATACATATCAACATGAACTGATATCATGGTTTGTACATCTGCACACTAATATATATATATATATATATATATATTAATCAATTCATGGATATAAGCTTACCCGAAACAGTAATACTTACTTGTTTTAAATATGAGCATTTATTTTGATAAATAAGTATTGCTTCAGAACAGGTTGTTGTTATCTTTAAAAAAAATAACACCACTACAAAAAACGTGTTTTGTAGCCATGTTTTTGAGCTGCATTTTACAAAAATGCAACTGCAAGGGGTACTTTGAGCTATGTTTCTGGAAAAAGAAGCTCCACCCCTGGTCCAAAGCCACGTTTACTAAATGCAGCTATAGCCCCTCCATGGAGCTGCATTTTCCAGATGCTGAGGCTGCGTTTAGCTGGGTAGGATTGAAGCCACGTTTTTAAAAACGCGGCTCTAGACCCATCTGTGGAATTATTTTTTTCTTTTTTCAATATGCCTGGACCTGCGTTTAATAAACGTAGCTTCAAAGATGCTGAGAGCTGCGTTTCTCTAAACACACCTTCAACATATCTGGAGCTGTGTTTAATAAACGCAGCTACAAAATTTATAGAGCTGCGTTTGATTAAATGCAGCTTTATACAGTCTAGAGTTGCGTTTGATAAAACGTAGCTTAATTTTAAGTATAAATTAAAAAAAAAAAATTTCCCTCAACTCCACATAATTGAAAAAAACCATAAAGCTGCCTCTCGGTCCCTAAATCCCTCAGATCATTCTCAACTATCAAAAACCTCTCGATCCAACACCCTCCCCTCCTTCCCTCACTTCCACCCTATTCGAATCCCCTTCCTCCCTCCACTCTTCCCTCCTCTTCATTCCCTTCGCATCGATCCATTCTCTTCCGATTTTCCTAGCAAAAATGAACACGATAGGCCGCATCTACTCCTACAAACCCATGTCAATGAAAAATCGAGAACTTGGGGTCTTGTTCTTACAAAAATTCTGACCCTTTGAAGGTCAGGTCTGACAATAATGATGTCTCTTTTGTTAGAGACTATTCTTGTTATTATTTATTCATCATCATATATGTACGTACATAAAATAAAAAACAGGAATAATCAAAAACACTTTTAATGAGATCATCAAGTGTCAAAAGCATAAAGTATTAACAACCATCATGTTCTACGTTTAAGACCCATTCGATCAATATGTTCCTTAAATGTCTTAGGAGGTAACCCCGTTGTCAATGGATTTGCAATCATAAGCTATATGCTTATGTGTTCTATTGACACTCGTTGTTTCTGCGCTTCTTCTTTAATAGTAAGGTATTTCAATTCCATGTGTTATGCACCATTAGAAAACTTATCGTTTTTAGAGAAAAATACAGCTGTAGAATAATCACAATAAATTCTCAATGGCTTGGAAATAGAGTTAACAATTCCAAGTCTTGAGATAAAATTCTGCAACCACAATCCATGAACTGTGGCCTCAAAGCATGCCACATATTCAGCTTCCATAGTGGATGTAGCAGTGATAGTTTGCTTTGAACTTTTCCATGATATTGCTCCTTCAGCTAACATGAACAAATAACCAAAAGTGGACTTTCTACTATCAACACATCCAGCAAAATCTGAATCTGAGTAACCAATGACCTCAAGATTATCTGATCTCTTTAATGTGAGCATGTAATCCTTTGTGTCTTGCAAGTACCTCATCACTTTCTTTACAGCTTTCCAATGATCCAATCCTGGATTGCTTTGGTATCTTCCTAGAATACGAACCACAAAGTTGATGTTGGGCCTAGTGCATGTTTGGGTATACATTAAACTTCATACTGTAGAAGTATAAGGAATTCCTTCCATTTGTTTCTGTTCTCGTTCATTTTGTGGACATTGCATAAGGCTGAATTTGTCCCCATTTTTGAATTGGGGGTAACCCCAGCAAAACATTTCTCCATATTGAATCTCTCTAGGACTCTTTCAATGTATCCTTTCTGAGACAGCCCTAATAGTCGACGTGATCTATCTCGGAATATTTCTATTCCTATCACATAAGTTGTCTCACACATATCTTTCATTTCAAAGTTCTTAGAGAGAACCTTCTTGGTTTTAAGCAATAAGCCAAGATCACTACTAGAAAGCAAAATATCATCAACATACAAAATTAAAAATATAAACTTACTCCCACTAACCTTCAGATAAATACACCAATCAATAGTGTTTTCCTTAAATAAAAAAGATGTAATGGTATTATTAAACTTAAGATACCATTGTCGGGAAGCTTGTTTAAGTCCATATATTGACTTCTTTAGTTTGCAAGCTAAGTGTTCCTTACGCTTAATGGAGAAACCTTTAGGTTGATCCACATAGACTTCCTGTTCTAAACTCCCATTCAAGAAAGCAGTTTTTACATCCATTTGGTGCAACTGCGAATCATAATGAGCTACCAATGCCAAAATGATTCTAAGTGAGTCCTTCTTGGATACAGTGTTGGAAAACCTGATTTTGTATCTCATACAAAACACATAGCAGAAATAACAAATAAGGATCTATTTCATTCATGATTGACAACATGCAGTATGTAAATTTCAGAATATAAGAACAAGATAACGTACCTTGTTGTGGAGAAATTCAAAACAAAGATTAGAAGCACTTGGGGACACTTTTAATCATCACTCCAATTCCACTCGACACCCAAGAAGTGTGGTCTCTCAATCAGTTTCCAAGGGAGAATTATCGAGTGGCTTCACTCACACATATATACTATTTCACAATGATATCTCTCATTTTCTTACTTTCTTATAAAAAATTCTGTATTTTTCTCCCTTTATAACTAACTGATTATCTAATTGGACTGACCTATTGAGCCTTTCCAATTGGGCTTTAGTGTGTGGCTTGGAATGGGACTAAAATGGACCAATAAGACACTAGCTCCAATAGGCCTTGAGCTTTTTTGTCAAATCTTAACAAGTTCAAAGTTACCATTAATTATATTTAATACCACTATATAAATATAATTGCACTCTAGGCCTTATTAATAAATTATATCCCAAGACTTTATTGCGCATGCAACCCATTCATTAAATATTCGTAATAATACAAAGTCATGAATATAGACTGCCACTTTGAAAATTACTACATCTTATCCTTGATTACTCGGTTTAATCCCTTAAAGTTATTTATCATATATTTATGAAATCCAATTTCATAAATATATACTTTAGTAACTTCTTACCAAAGTGGTTAGGCCTAACACTCTGAATAACCAAATCCATTAAACTTATCTCAAGAGAATATTTTATATCTCCGTTAAGAGATTATGAATTCTATTTTGAGAATATATGTTCCATCAACGCTAAATGTGGCTGCCAAACATATTGAGATTTTGACCGTTACTTTAGATCTCACTCTTGATATATCAAAGCAACCTACACTTTATGATCAGGTCCATTATTCTCTCAGGATTAAGAGTTCATGCAAATAGAAGTCGTGAGATTTATTATTCATTTGACAGTCGTTAGAAGAAAAATAAATCTCACAGCGGTCTAGTTCAATATGTCTTAACTCTTAAAACATATCAACATATCAACTAGAAGTCTCCACTTCCATGATCAAGGCAAATCATCTTAGTTGATACGTTATAGTCTTCGCATATGAAATGCCCAATTTCATCATTGACTACGAACTATAAATTCTGAGTTTACAAAGAACTTGTGATTTATATCTTCTGTGACTTTTCACATAAATCACATACTATGCATCTCATGGACTATATGATAATGTCTCAATATTCATGTTACCATTATTTTAGATAATAATAAAACAACTTTATTAAACACAACATTAAGTCATACATAATGTCATATATAGCATCATACAATAGGATTTAAGGGCATATATCCTAACATACAGGGGATAAGGTCTCTTGGTAATCAATGCCTTCTTTCTGAGTGAAACCTTTAGCCATAAGTCTAGCTTTATATCATTCGATATTGCCCTTAGAGTCACTTTTAGTCTTAAAGACCCATTTACTACCAACTTTCTTGTATCCTTCAGGCAATTTGATGAGATCCTAGACTTTATTTTGGTCAATTGATTTCATTTCATGTTTCATGGAATCCATCCATTTAATAGAATCAACACTTTTTATGGCTTGTGTAAACAAAACCAGGTCCTTACTTGTTCTTATATCAAAATCATATTCATGTAGATAAGCCACATAATCATTAGAAATAGCATACTTTATTTCTCTTTGAGATCTTCTTAATACTATTTCTTGTGGTTCATCTACCACCTGTTCATTGGTGAGCATCTCATTATGGAGTAGTGGTTCATTAATTTGTTATTCAACATTTTTTGGCTGTTGAACATCCACTTTTCATAGATTATTATTACTCCCACTAATTTCACCATTTTCAATGAACTTGGCATTACAAGATTCCACGATTATTGTACTATGGTTAGGACAGTGAAACCTATACCCTTTAGACTTTTCAGAGTAACCTATAAATTAAACATTGATTGTTCTTAAATCTAATTTCTTTTCAAGTGGATTATAAATTCTAGCCTTCGCTGGACAACCCCAAACATGCAGGTGTCTTAAACTCGGTTTCCTTCCTATCCACAATTCAAAAGGAGTTTTTGGAACCGCCTTACTAGGAATCTGATTTAATAAATACACAGCGGTCTTAAAAGCATACATCCACAATGATAAAGGTGATGTGGAATTACTCAACATACTCCTAACCATATCCATTAGACTATGATTGAGTCTTTTAGCTACACCATTTTGTTGTGGTGTACCTAGTATAGTGTATTGTGAACAGGTGCCATGCTTTTCAAGGAGTTTAACAAATGGGTCTGGTCATTGCCTTGATTCATCATACTTTCCATAATATTAACCACCTTTTTCTGATCTAATGATTTTTACTTTTCTTTCTAATTGCCTTTCTACCTAAATAATGTACACTGCAAGGGCTTCCATTGCTTGAGATTTTTCATGCAATAAATAAATATAAGTGTAATGTGAAAAATCATCTATAAAGGTGATAATATAGTTTTTTTTACCGAAAGATGGAGCATCGAAAGGCCCACAAATGCTTGTATGGATAATTTCAATAAGTTTTGTACTTCTTGTGGCACTTTTCTTAGTGTGTTTGGTTTTTTTTCCCTTAATACAATCCACACACACATACCGAGATCAGTAAAATCTAGGTTGGGAGAATCCCATCTTTTACCAGTCTCTCTAACCTTTCTCTGGAAATGTGTCTCAGCCTTCTTTACCACAAATTTGAGGAATTTCATTAATTAGGCTACGTTTAGTACCGATACTATGATGCAAGGTGAGAAAGGTTTCAGCAAATTCATCATAAAGGTTAAATTTGTACAAACCATCAAAAAGAATACTAGAAACAACAAAAGAGGTATTCTTAAATAAAGTAAAACTTTTATACCCAAATTTTATGAAATATCCATCAAGATCAAGTTTAGGAAAAGAGACTAAATTTCTAGAAAGAGAAGGAACATAAAATGTTTGAAACAAATCTATGTGTGTATTGGTATCTAGAAATAAACGATAAGTCACAATTGCTTCAATTGGTGCTTCGACATGATTTCCCATCAATACAAAAGTCTCACTTGGATTTATGGTTTGGATTGAAAGAAATCCTGCATCGTATTTGAAATATGAGTAGTAGCCCCAGAATCAAGCCACAAAGTATTAGAAGGAACTTCAATTAGGTTTGATTTGAAACATACAGAATTATAACCTTTAATTAAAGATTTACCTTTTCTTTGGAACCATTGCCTACATTTTAGGCAATCTTTCTTAGAATGTTCCAACTTCTTACAGAAGTGACATTTATAATTGCCATTTTCCTTCTTTTGAGCTTGACCAATTGGATTAGGATCACCTGCTTTGAGTGACCCATGCTTAAAACAATTTTTAGGCTTCCCCCATTTTCTTTCAGCTTGTTGATTTATGAGGTGAATTGAATGTTGCTCAAGTTGCTTAAGTCTTGCCTCTTCTTAATTAAGCATAATGGCCAATTGATTTACATTCCACTTATCTTTCATAGTGTTGTAATTAATATGAAATGATCCATACTAAGGAGGCAAGGAATTCAATATAAATTGAATGAGAAAACACTCATCAATAATAGCAAACGGTTAATAATTGAACGTGAATAAACTCATCAATAAGGAATTCAATATTAATTTGAAATGGTACATGCTTTGTACAAAGCCTTTTCTTTGACATTGCTTGTATTAGTAAGAGCAGACAATTTCTCAGATCCAAGTGCTATATCAAGATCCAGTACACCTAGGTGAAACTAAACTTGTTCTTTCCAATCTGAGAAATTTGTTCCATTCAGCTTGGGAATAGACGAAGCATGTGAATGAAGTGAAATAGAGATTGATACTGAAAACAAAGTAATAATATATGCTCACTACATTAGTGCTAAAAGTTAACGATTAAGGAACAATATACCAAAATGAAACACATGTTTAAACAATGATAAATAGTATTACCATGATCACCTTTGGGCTATTCTTATGGTAAACTATTAAATAGTTTTGGTGATTCCCTTTCACCTAATAGGACTAATTAATAAAATTTTCATAATTAATTTGGTCCATTACCTTAGGGTATCCATTCCAATGTCAACCATGAATATTCTTAATCACTTGAAAGTGTTGCACCTTTGGGCCAACCTGATATTCTTGTGATTAATACTATAGACACTCAATTTTGCACCCATGATTTAATCAAGGAAGATGTCTGGAATGACCATCCATGTACCCGACAATCATTCTTGCATTACATGCATCAATTTGTTCTTGCATTACATGCATCAATTTTTCCTCGCATTACATGCATCAATTTGTTTTGCATTGCATGCATCAGTCTATGCATTGCATATTATAACAATGATCTTGAGGTCCTAACGGCCGCAACGGTGTGTCCGGTTTCTAAATCGAACCATCGGATTGAAAGATATCGCATGATCAAGTTTGCATGGTCTATATGCATTGTGTCTAAGAAGAGTCGACCACACACGATTAATTTAAATTAATTTTGATTGGTTGAACAATTAAAAATTAATTGAATAATTTTGTGATTGGTTGATAATTAGTGTTTAAAATAGGATTGCATGCATAGGAATAAAAGGGATGATTGGATAACAATAAAATTGTGGATAATCTAAACTTTATCAAGATTTATTTTAGGATATTTATTTGCAAGATAATTGTTCTTAAGAAGTCTGAATTATCTAGAAAAGAGATAAAAAAAAATCATGGACGGAGGATGAAAACATGTCTAGATACAAGGATTGGATCAAAAAACCCTATAAGGAGAGTCCAAACGGCACCCAAGCATGAAAGAGCGTTCATCATCCAAAAGCACCGTTTGGTACTTTTAGAGTGCTGAATGGCACTTTAAAAGTGCCTAATTGGCATCTTTTGGGATTTGGCCCATCGGCCTTTGGGTGACAATAAGGCACACCCTTTTCGATCTTTTCGCAAAAGGATGCGTTCAGATTCACATCCTAATCGTTCGTGCCTATTGAAAGCTCAGATTTGTGTTAAAAACACAAGAGTTGTTTAGACCCAAAAATTAAAAAATTACGGCTTGGTTGATTTTACTCTAACTTAAACTAAGTGCAGAATAGAGTAAATGCGAGCGAACAAACAATACAACTACTCTAAACCATATTCATTAAAGCACAACAGTAAAATGAAAGCTAAAAGAGTAGGGAAGAGAGATGCAAACACAATGACAGGCCACAAACGCGTTGACCCCTTGTGATAATTTAGATTAATTAAATTAGCCCAGTTATTAATTAATCAAATTAACATGCAATCACGTGGCAGCACAAACAAATCACCAAACTAAGTTATGCAGCGGAAAATAAACAACACGGTGATTTGTTCACGAATGGGGAAAACCCTAAGGCAAAAACCCCACCGGGTGATTTAAGGTCACCACTCCCGAAACTCCACTATTATCACAACAAGCAGTTACAAGTAAGGAATCCCAGTACCTCACCAACCTACAGTTGAACTCTTACCCCAATACCCAATTGGACTTGTTCTGTAGTGACAATTTCTCCAGTTAAATGCACGGCTCCCAGTACGTGACTAACCAATGTGATGCGCGGATCCCAGTACGCGTCTTACTCCTTTTGCACGAATCCAAGTACGTGACTCACTCACCAACTTGAGGAAGAAAGAATGGTGGCTGCAAAGTTCTTCAAATCATCAGAGATGAACTAGGGCACGAACTTTGTCTCACAGATCACAATTTGCATGACAGAGAAGAAGCAACTTGTGTCTTGTGATTTCTGCTTGTTGCTTACTTTGACGGCCCTTAAAATAATCCTTTTATATGTCTAGGGTTAGGAGAAAAGAAGTCCCAAAGACACACACACGGATTGGACTTGAAACAGACTTGGAATTCTGTTTTCTTTAATTCTCGACAGATAGAGGTGTCGAGAGGTGTCGAGACAGCTGTCGAGGCTCGGGCAAAACAGCTTCTTTAAATCTCGATAGATGTATCTGTCGAGGTAGGTGTCGAGATTTAAAAACCAGCACTTCCTTGCTTGTATCTTGGACAGACTTTGACGGCTTCAACACTTAATCTTGAACCACTGTTTCTTGAAGTGTATAACCCATCCTAGATCTACCCAATTACAAGTAAAGTGCGTTTTGTCTAAGGATAAGCCAATTACATAAAATAGCGACATATGTTCACAAGCTTGAACAACTACATATGTCCTAACAATCTCCCCCTTTGGCAATCCGTGACAAAACCACAACATACAAATGACGATATGAGAGAAGTCATAAATCACTCAACTCATACTCACTTGTTACATACAGTAAAATCTATCCTAACACAAACTCTTGAAAAACTTTGCAAGAAGAGAGTTCATGGCAAGAAGACTTTGACAACCTGTATTTCTGAAACACTTATAAACAAAACACATCAAGGCATCTTTGTGTGAAACAGAAATAATAGATTGCATACAAGTAAAGAAACATGTGTATAAAGACAGAAAAGAAACAACACATGTAGAGATAGGTGAAAAAGAAAACATACATCATCATATAGAGAAAGAGAATAAGAACAATGTATGTAAGTACATGATCAATGTATCTCTAAAAGATAAGAAAAGAAAAAAATACATCTGATCACCTCACTACATCCCTCAATCCACACTCCCCCTAACAAAAATGTCCTATGCTAATACTCCCCCTAAGTATGACTACTCTCATACAAAACTACTCCCCCTTTTTGTCACGAGTGACAAAGGGTAGAGTGTCAAGTAGACATCTCATCCGATGAGTCAGCATCTCCATCATCATCATCGTCGGAAGCATCATCATCATCGCCATCGTCATCAGCCTCGGTCTCAGTCGACACATGAGGTGGCGGAGGAGAAGCCTCTGATGCAAAGCCGCCCATGGTCGCCTGTCGCCTGGCGATGCGACCAACACGGACATTCACCTGATACAACTCTGTGGAGAGTGTATCGAGGCGAGCATCCATGCGCTGTAACTGCGCCATGATGTCGCTCAAGGTGACGTCGCTCGAAGAGGAAGAAGCAGACGCACGAGCTGATCTGGAGGTGGTCGGACGAGTGGAAGGAGTGGCAGCATCCGGATGTCGCGATCGAAACTGTGCCTCGCTACGTTTTACGGTAGCGGCATCTATGGCGGACATGACGCGGAAAGGATCGGACGAAGGGAAGGGAATGGAAAAACGACTCAGAATCCTCGTGATAGCGGAAGGGAAAATGAGCTTATCACGGGTGGCCGTATCTCTATAGACATCTATGATGGAACAAATAAAGTGAGAAGGAAAGTCTATAGAGAGATCCTCAAGGAAGGACAACAAGAACCGAGCACGAGGCTCTGTGATCGAGTTGTAGTGAGAGAGTGGGTGCAAAACAAAAGTCATCACCATGTTAAGGAATCTAGGACCTTTAGCAAAAGGTCTACATGGTGTGTACATGTGATCTCCCCAAGAGGTAGGACGTTCACAGAACGCCGAGATCATCTCGTCTTTGGACACAGTCCAGAGACGCTCACAGCTAGGGTAATCGGGATGATCCACCCTAGGTACATGGAGAACCTCAGAGACTAGCTCTGGGGTGACACAGAAGCGCGTACCTCTAACGCAAGAATAGAAAGAAGGTACTGAAGAATCTATCCCGTGGATATTGGAGTAAAACTCCTGTATCAACACGAGAGGAGATGTGACCGGGACGTCACACAGTGACTCCCAACCCCGAGTGTGAATGACATCGGGAAGGTCAGTGTCGGCAAAGTCTGCCAAGACGACGTGGCGTTCCGAATGAACACCGCGTTTAGAAAAGTTCTCCGAGAAGTCCTTGTGGGCTTTCTCATCACGGAACCGAACAGAGAGGGGTAGAGTCAGAAGAAGACTGTCCCTTAGAACGCAGAGGGTTCTGGGACGGAATGGACTTACGTTTAGGAGCCATAGACGCTACTAACGCAAACATAGAAGAGGGGGAAAGAAGAGACAAACAGAAAAGTCCCAAACAAATCAATATTGACAGAAGGAAATATTGAAATGAAAAGAACGTATGCATGAAAATGCATGAACATGTGACATGCAACAATAAACACATCATGGGCTCAGCCCAATCTAAACCTAACAGCACACAATAGATTTGCACACATCTAAATGCATGAAAATACAATTTGAATGCTAATGTGATGCAATGCATGTGGTTTTGAAGATCAAAACTAGAAAACCAACCCAAAAGTTTCATGAAAACCCCAACAATTTTGAAAACTCCCAAAAATTTTTCAAAAACACAAACCTAGGGTTTTGAAACAATGCAATGCATGAAATGAGGGATAAAAAGCTTACCAAATGATGAAGAACACGAAGAATCACTTGAGAAAGCCTTGAGAGAGGTTTGGAGGGAGAGTGAAAAGTTTTTGAGAGAAATCCGAGAGTTTTCGAGCGAGAGAGATCGAGAGAAATGAACTGAAAATCGCGAGGAATCAACTTATAGCCTCTCAGTAATTCTCGACAGCTGAAGGTGTCGAGAGCTGTCGAGGTTAGCTGTCGAGGTAAGCTGTCGAGAAATGCACGTGGACAGAAGCAGCTATCGAGGAAGAAGAAATAAGCTAGAGGGAACCTCGATCGATCCAGAAGCTATCGAGGAGCTATCGAGCAAACAGAAAGTTTCTCGATCGATCCGGCTGCTATCGAGGTATCTGTCGAGACTGCGATAAGAAAGAGTCTGAGGATCTCGACAGATAGCTATGTATCGAGAGGTATCGAGGAGGTGTCGAGATGCCTTTCAAAGCAGTTTTTCAAAAGAGGAAAAACACAGACATGAATGCAATCATGCATGCAACTCAACCAAAGATACAACCAATACATTAAGCTCTCAAAATCATCTCTCAACAAGAAATATGATGCACATGTATCTCAAAACACGCACACACACACTAAACAAGTCTAGCCAATTTTATTTTTCAAAAACAAGTCAAGACAGTTTAGTGAACATACATTAAAGCATATAAACCTTGTGATGGCCAAATCACATTGTACCTGCACATGTATCAAGAATAGCAAAGAGTATTGCGTGTCGTGTGTGAAAACATCGCAAGATTGCATAAGTAACTCAATGTTATGACGATTTAAGATATGAGAAAATCACTTTAACTCACACACAATCATAACTGCTCGATGGGGACTATCACCTTTGAGGTACATCATATAACTCCCACATCTTCTAGAAAACACGCTTGCAACCATATTTTAAAGCATTTTGATCTTTTTGCTTTTAATTTCTTTGCATATTTTCTTTTAACAAGCATATCATACATGGGCATACAAGAGAAAGAAAAGAAATATCCAATGATGTTAAGCTTTTGACACTGCACTTTTGCTATGCCGAAGCATACAGGTGTCCTATGACATTGCACTTTTGCTATGCCGAAGCATACAGATGTCATATTATGATTGGCGAGTAACAGTGGTGAGATGGTTATTTATGCCTTTCTCTTAGGATTTTCTAGTTCAACCCGTCAAAAAGAGTGATACGAGTGTTAAGAAGAAGAGATTACTTAACCTTACTCATCACACACAAAAAGCTACAAAGCTCACTCGCTTAGTTGTGCAAAAGAGTGCTCATCTAAGCTACAGATGATACAAAGTTTAGAAAACTCTGTTTCATTGGCCATTACAAAAGTTCGCATGAACTAATGCACACAAACACACACTGTTTTTGTATTTTTCATTTTTCAATTTTTTTTTTATTTTTATTAAAGAAGCAAAAATAAAACACAAAACTGAAAACACACAAACAAAAACATGTAAAGCAAAACAATGCATAAAACTAGACTGACTCAAAACAGTAAAGAAACACACAAGTAGTGCAACACACAAATTAAGAGAGAGAGAAGAAGAAGTGACTAAAATCACTTGGAACCCTTTGGCTTCCACACCTTGGAAGATCCTTTCCTTTTGGTTGACTCTTGAACCGGTGAAGAGGGAGAAGAATATGAATCGTTCAAGTTCGAAAGGAACACGAGGGCTTTAAGAATGTCTCCAAGAGGAGCGAGAGAAGACTGAAGCTGATTCTGGCTCCCAGATGCTATTTCGCCATTGCTCTTTTGAGTGGCAAGCCACTTGTAGCAATTTGGTCGAGTGTGACCGGCGAGACCACAATGATAACAGAGATGCGACTTCTTCTGTTTGGCCTTTTGAGAGTTATCCTTCTTATTCCTAGGGTTTCTAGATTCCCTTTTCTCAATTTTAGGGGGTGCTCCTAGGATGGATTTACACTTGCCTATGTTCTCACTAGCTAAATCAGTTTTAACATTATTTTCCTCAGTTTTAATGTTATTAGCCGGTGGAACAAAAACAGTAGTACTAGCAGAAGGAGTATTAGAGATAGAGAATTCATACCCCAATCCAGTACGATCTGAAGAAGATCTCTGAGCACTTAGCATCTCGTCCAGTTTAGCGCTTGACGTCCTTTCCAGTTGTGCTCTGGCTTGAAACAGCTCTGCTTCAAGCTTCTTGGTTCTCTCAGCCAAGAAATTGTTCTCGAACCTCAGTGCTCCAATGGTTTGATTCGCTTGATCAACCTTTGTGGACAGCTCCTCATGGTCAAGTTCCACATCACTGAGTTTCTTGGTGGCCAGCCTATAGAGCTTCTCATGCTTCTCAGAGAGCTTGTAGAGCTTCTCATAGGCGGTATGGATATCATCTTGATCATCCATAATCTCAATCTTGGATTCCACCAACTCTTCTTCTTCGTCCACTTTCTCGGTAACCCCATCAGTAGGATTAACAGTGGTTGTGAAGGCATTCAAGACTCTGTCGTCTTCATCTTCGGAATCGTCCTCTGGTTCTGTGTCGCTCAAGGTAACAGCAAGTGCTTTGCTCTTCCCTATGCTCTTTAAGTACGTAGGACACTCTTGTTTCATGTGTCCAAAGCCTTGACACCCGAAGCACTTTGGTCCTGTGGGAACAGTGTACTGACCGCCATCCTTGGCATCCTTCTTCATTTTCTCCGGATTCCTGAATTGTGAAGAACTGGACTGTCTACGGTCTTTGTTGAAACCCTTTCCATTGGCATTCTTCATAAACTTCTTGAATTGCCTTGTGATGTAGGATTTCATCTTGGAATCTTCATCATCTGACGAGTCATCCGTATCACTGCTTTTGGCCTTCAGTGCCAAACTCTTGCCCTTGGTTGACTTGCCTAACCAAGTCAGCCCTAACTCATACGTTTGCAAGTTTCCAACCAGCTCAGTCAGAGGAATTCTGTCAATATCCTTCGACTCTTCGATCGCCGTGATCTTGGCATGGAATCTTTCTGGCAGCGATCTGAGCACCTTCCTTACAATCTTGGGTTCTGGGATGGTTTCCCCAAGATTGAAGGCTGAGTTCACTATGTCCTTGAGCTTGGCATAGAACTCATCAAACGACTCATCCTCTTCCATCTTAATTTCTTCAAAGCGGGTGGTGAGCCTCTGCAGCTTTGAATCTTTGACAGCCTTGGTGCCCTCATAGGTTGTCTGGAGGATGGTCCATGCTTCCTTAGCAGTTTCTGTTGAGGATATTTTCTTAAACTCCTCATTGGTGACTGCACTGAATAAGGCATTCAATGCTCTGCTGTTGAAGTTTGCCGCCTTGATCTTAGCATCATCCCAATTGGCCGGCGCTTCTGTAGGCTTGGTCCAGCCTATCTCCACAGCTTGCCACACTTTCTCATCTAAAGACTGCAAGAAAGCTCTCATGCGTACCTTCCAGTATGCATAGTTAGTGCCATCAAATAAAGGAGGTATAATTAGAGATTGTCCTCTATCCATGACAGCAGGGGTCAATGGATCACACACAATAGACTAAACCCTAATCAGAGTGTGCTCGCTCTGATACCACTTGACAGGCCACAAACGCGTTGACCCCTTGTGATAATTTAGATTAATTAAATTAGCCCAGTTATTAATTAATCAAATTAACATGCAATCACGTGGCAGTACAAACAAATCACCAAACTAAGTTATGCAGCGGAAAATAAACAACACGGTGATTTGTTCACGAATGGGGAAAACCCTAAGGCAAAAACCCCATCGGGTGATTTAAGGTCACCACTCCCGAAACTCCACTATTATCACAACAAGCAGTTACAAGTAAGGAATCCCAGTACCTCACCAACCTACAGTTGAACTCTTACCCCAATACCCAATTGGACTTGTTCTGTAGTGACAATTTCTCCAGTTAAATGCACGGCTCCCAGTACGTGACTAACCAATGTGATGCGCGGATCCCAGTACGCGTCTTACTCCTTTTGCACGAATCCAAGTACGTGACTCACTCACCAACTTGAGGAAGAAAGAATGTTGGCTGCAAAGTTCTTCAAATCATCAGAGATGAACTAGGGCACGAACTTTGTCTCACAGATCACAATTTGCATGACAGAGAAGAAGCAACTTGTGTCTTGTGATTTCTGCTTGTTGCTTACTTTGACGGCCCTTAAAATAATCCTTTTATATGTCTAGGGTTAGGAGAAAAGAAGTCCCAAAGACACACACACGGATTGGACTTGAAACAGACTTGGAATTCTGTTTTCTTTAATTCTCGACAGATAGAGGTGTCGAGAGGTGTCGAGACAGCTGTCGAGGCTCGGGCAAAACAGCTTCTTTAAATCTCGATAGATGTATCTGTCGAGGTAGGTGTCGAGATTTAAAAACCAGCACTTCCTTGCTTGTATCTTGGACAGACTTTGACGGCTTCAACACTTAATCTTGAACCACTGTTTCTTGAAGTGTATAACCCATCCTAGATCTACCCAATTACAAGTAAAGTGCGTTTTGTCTAAGGATAAGCCAATTACATAAAATAGAGACATATGTTCACAAGCTTGAACAACTACATATGTCCTAACACACAAGATAACACTCCGATGCGTTATCAAAGAGGAAACCAAAGAACTCGGAAAAAAACCTCTTCGCCACCCTCCAAGCGGTAAATCGATCCACTAGACAATAAATTGGAATACACGAATAGCAAAAGACTCTCCAAGCCTAGTCTACCCAACGCACTTAAGCCCTCCAATCTCCTAGTCCAATAAGGCTTCTTGGAACCATGTCTTGTATAGCTTTCCAGATCAAGAAATGCGCTCGATTGCATCTGCCAAAACTTGGCTTCTTCCAATGCTTCCCAACAGCACCAAAAAGAACTCACTGGACACTCAGTATAGGTGTGATAAGTGTTTGTGCTATCAACCTCTCAAGAATTTAGAAATGGAGAGGCAGGAGTAGAGGAAAATCACAATGGATGGTGTGTAGAATTGTGGGTATGACAGTCTCACACTCTCAAGGGTTGAGGCTATGGTTTTCTCTTCTGAAAAGCTCTCTACTCAATTTGTGGGTAATGATAGTATATATAGTTTGTATGAGAATGTTGTGGAGCAAATAGGACAAAATAGCAAAACAGATTGTTTCGCGGGTATCTCGCAGGAAAGCCTTACTCGTGGGACACTTGCGAAAACCAGCTGTCACCTTCTATCATAACTCTTTGCATTCTAGTCATGTGCAAGTCACATGCATCACTTCGTAGGATACTTAGTCACGAGACACCCGCGAGAATTCTTCTGTCTTCAAATGCTTAAGTCTTCACACTCTTTCTCTCTATCACACAACCCTTACAATAAAAACCCACAACAAATACAGGGTATAAAAGATTAAATAAAATTACAATCAAATTTGACACGAAATTAAAGCCAACACAAAATAGTTGTAAATCACAACTTTACACCTATGTTTTAGAGTCTCCTGGCCTATATAAATAGAGGTTGAGTCTCATAATTCAACACCTTTTTTTTACACTCTAAGAGGCATATGTTTTGAGACTCAAATTGCTAATATTTGCTGATCCTATTTGAGATTTGCTACAAAAATTAGGATTTTTAGGTTTCAAAGATAATTGAATAAGTTTCTTGGAATCCTAAAACATCCTCTCAAGAACAAGGGGTGCTCATGCAAGAGGTTGTTGTCAATCACCCTTTCTTTTTCTTATACTTCTTGTTTAAAATGATGAATTTTTTTATCTTTGAATTATTAATCATTGTTTTGTTTAGAGCATGATTGTTTTTATGCAATTCTTATAATCTCTTTCTTGAATGTCAATAATCTGCATGTGAACAACACTTTTTCTTAAAATAAAAATGGATTTGCATTTTCATTAGATGTAGATCTGACTTTTTCTTAAAATAAAAATGGATTTGCGTTTTCCTTAGATGTAGATCTGACTTTTTCTTAAAATAAAAATGGATTTGCATTTTCGTTAGATGTAGATCTGACTTTTTCTTAAAATAAAAATGGATTTGCATCTTTATTAAATGCAGATCTGAATTTTTCTCAATTAAAAACTGATGTGTATCTTCTTTAAATACAGATATGATTTTCCTTTAACATATGCAAATTTTTGAAATAAAGAAAAAGATAAAACATGATTGTGTTTGTGTTTGTGTTTGTTTTATTTGATTCATGTTGCATAAATTTAAATTATGAGTGAAACTCTCTTCTTAAAAAAAAAATCTTTTTCATTCTTTTACAATATAAAAACAGATCTGATTTATTTATCAAAAAACCATTTTTTATCATCACAAAATAGATTTGATCTTTACAAAACTAAAACCACTTTTTCTACATACTACAAAACAGATCTAGTATTTTGACAAATCAAAATCAATTTTTTTTACCAACTAAAACATATTTGATTCTTTGCAAAAGAAGAGACTTCATTCATAATAAATTTGTGTGATTTAATTATTATTTCACATGTTCAACATATCATTCATGACATGCATAAAAATAGTACATTGGTCACAAGAGACTAGAAGACTAGACTCTATCTGGGTGGAATGGGTGTCTAACACCTTCTCATTCCATAAACTAGCCTCCAAATATAGTGTCTTGGTGAGCAAGAAGCCTTTATCTGTCAAGTTCTAGAGATTCCCCTTGACGAATGCGGGTGTCGGGACATAATTACCCCTGACACTTTGCACGCTTTTGGTGGTGGTCTTGAGCCGATGCTTGTAGGTCATAGATTGGATGCTTACTCTCGTCGACGTAAGTAATATTTCTTGTTTCTTTCTTCCCATCATCTTTATTGGCGTCTGCCTCTCTAACATTCGTCTCTTGTCTTTTGCAGAAATGGAGGCAGCGAGGCAAAGGGCCTTGGTGAGGGCAACTGCTGTGAACAAGAAGAAGAAAGAGAAAGACAGAGCTTCCTTATCTGCTCCCAAGGATGTCACCAAGGGGGTGCCCAAAAGGAAGAGCGAAGGGAAGGATGACCGTCCTCTGAAGAAAGGGACAGGCATTACCATTGATGACGTGAAGCAGAAGAAGTTGTCACCTCCTAAGCCCACTCATGAAGCTGGTAAGGGTCTGATGAAAGGAACTAGCCCCGTCAGTGAGGGAACCCATCGTCTTCTCACGCACAAAGGCTATGCCATTGAAATGGTTGAATCAATCATCAAGGAGACGGACGTGGAACCGTGTGCTGAACATGAGACGGAGGACTTGGGGGCAATAGGCCTCTTCGACCTCTTAAGGGTATGTTTTTCTTAAACTTTCTTACCCCTTTTCTTATTTGTTGGTTGATGGTTATAATTCATTTTCAGGCCCTAGTGCGCATGAAAGCCCTGCAAGAGAGGTGCGTCACTAAGGCGGTCGTGGAGAAGGAGCTGACTGGTTGAGACGGCCAGGGCTGACACCGAAATGGAATTCAATGCTTCTCAGCCGTTTATCGATGCCAACGCCGTCTATTATGGTGACGAGTTTAAGGATTGCCTGAAGTAGGTCAAGTCCGTCTACCCACTCTTGGATTTATCCAAGGTCACCATGGAAGACCCCCTGCCTTCCACCCCAATGGCGATACCGTCCTTGAGAAGAGCAATGACCTCCACTCAGTCAGAGTGGGATCCAAAAAATGATGGCATTGTTTTGGCTCAGCCTGCTGTAAAGAACCCCGTCGCTCCCTTAATCCAGTCCACCGAAGCCAAAGATGTTAAGAACCCTTCTGCCTAAGACCCTCCACCTAAAGCTAATGAGGAACCTTTGGCCGAGAGTGTCCAAGACCCGTTAGTTTAGATTTTTTTTTTTTAGCAACAATTCATGTACTTTGTCCTATTTTTAGACAGTATTAAGTGCCCTCCTGTTTTGGGCGTTGTTTGTAAACACTTAACTTTATATATGGTGCATTATTTTACATCCGTCGCTTTTAGCATGTGTTAATTTTTTGTCTTTCAATATGCGTGTTCATTTATCCCTGATGCACTTGTCCTTAAAAGGAGGTGATGGACCCGTCTACTTTGGTGCACTCGTCCACCTATAAGCTGATTAATGAACTCATCCACTTGGACTAAACTCGTCCACTTTGTTGGTTTACTTGTGGGCTTAAATAATCTCAAGGTATCCTCGTGGAGTGAACTTGTCCACTTTGTGGACTTAAATATTTTCAAGGTATCATCATGGGATGAGGTCGTCCACTTCGTGGGCTCATCCACTTTGTGGACTTTATAGTAAATTCGTCCGCTCATAGACTATAATTTTCAAGGTGTCCTCAAGGGATGAGGTCGTCCACTTCATGGGCTCGTCCACTTTGTGGACTTTATAGTAAATTCGTCCATTTGTAGACTACATAATTTTCAAGGTGTCCTTAAGAGATGAGGTCATCCACTTCGTGGGCTTGTCCACTTTGTGGACTTTATAGTAAATTCATCCACTTTGTGAACTTAGTAATATACTCGTCCACTTCTGGGCTTAGTAGTGACAAATTCATCCACTTTGTAGACTTTAGTAATAAACCCGTCCATTTGTGAACTTAGTGATAAATTCGACCACTTTGTAGACTTTAGTAATGCACTCATCTACTTGTGGACTTAGTTATGAACACAGTTTTGTAAAGGCAAACATATGCACAAGTTATATCTGAATAACTCCTCTTATTGTAATAAATGCATACATAAATAGAAAATTGTTCCAAAAAGAATAAAACTCGGCCCTTTGGGCTTAAAAGGTACTACAAATAAGAGTTAACTTAAAGAAATAAAAAAAAAATAAACTAAAAATAAGGAGTAGCATCCTTCATGCTGTCTTCTACTAGTAGTACTTTCTGAGATGCTTAGCGTTCCATGGATGGGGTAACTTTCGCCCATCTAATGTCTCCAAGTGATAAGTGTCTTTCTTCTGCCATGATGTGACTCTATAAGGCTCTTCCCAATTAGGTCCAAGCTTTCCCTAAGAGGGATCTCTTGTGGCAACCGTCACCTTCCTCAAGACAAGGTCTCCTACTTGGGAATCTCTGTGTCTAACCTTGGAGTTATAGTGCTTGGCCATGAGGTCTTGGTACATCGCTAGCCTTTGCTTAGTTGTTGCCTTGACTTCATCCAGTATGTCAAGCTGTAGACACATGGCCTCATTGTTCTTTCCTTCATCATAATTGTTCACCTTGTAGCTTGTTAGTCCGATCTCGACTGGAATAACCCCCTCGCTTCCATATGCTAGTCAAAACGGCGCCTCTTCGGTAGGTGTTCTGGTAGTAGTTATGTATGCCCATAGTATGCATGGCCACTCCTCTGGCCATATACCCTTTGCCCCCTCTAGCCGAGTCTTGATGATTTTAAGCAAGGATCGGTTCGTAACCTCAACCTGTCCATTGGCTTGCGGGTGGGCGGGGGAAGAGTAATGGTTTTTGATTCCCAATTGTGAGCAAAAGTCCCTAAAAAAGTCGTTATCGAACTGCTTCCCATTATCTGAGACTAAGGGTATGTTTGTTTGGAGAGATTTTAGGGAGGATGGAAAATTGAGGAGAGAAAAGTGGAGAGAAAACTTTTTAATAGGTGTTTGGTTGGCAGGAGGAGAGGAAAAAAATATGGTAAGGCCTAGGTATTTTCTCTCTAGGCCCACCAAAATGTTTTCTCTCTAGGCCCACCAAAATGTTTTCTCTCCAAAAGGGAGAGAAAACTTAGAAGAGAAAACTCAGTGCATTAAAAAGACTAGAATACCCTTGTGCATTTGCATATGGGTTTTAGTTTCTATGCTAGTTTGGCTTTTTGGGTTTTTTTGTTTTTTTTTTTGTTTTTTACCTCCTTTGATTTTTATCTCTATCTGTAGTACACTACTCCTATCTATTTTTTTTTTTTTTTTTTTTTTTTTTTGGTTATCAAAAAATATCTTCCTTTTTTTTTTTATGATTCTTTTCCTTTTATTCTTTTATTTTTGGTCTTTTCCTATACTTATCCTTTTTTTTTTTTAGTGCTTATCTTCCTTTAGCTTATACTTCTTTTTAAAAAAATTTGAAGTGTTCATACTTTAGACACAATTTTTTAAATAAAAAATGTGTTACTTTTTTTGTTTTATTTAATGGGTACATAATTGTAAATTTATACTTACTTCATTTTCCATCTTCTTAGTTTTCCTCTCAACCAAAAAAAAAAAAAAGTTTTCCATCCTTTCACTTTGCATCCCTTTAACCAAACACACACGAGGGAAAATTAAATCTTTTCTATCTTCTCACTTTTCCATCCTCCCATAATTTTCTATCCTTCCACTTTTCCACCCCTCCAACCAAACGAACCCTACGACTTTAGGGATCCCGTATCTGCAGATGATATTCTTCCAGACAAAGCTTCGCACATTCTTCTCTGTGATGGTGGTCAAGGCTTTAGCTTCTACCCATTTGATGAAGTATTCTATGCCAACTACCAGGAACTTCAATTGTTTCATCGCTATTGGGAATGTGCCCATGATGTCCAATCCCCATTAAGCGAAAGGTCATGGGGCCATCATCGGGGTGAGCTCTTCTGTCGACCGCTTTATGATGTTACTGAACCTCTAACACTTGTCGCAGGTTTTGACATACGCCTGGGCATCCTTCTGCATAGTAGGCCAATAATATCCTGCTCGAATCAATTTGTGTACTAACGACCGTGACCCTAAGTGGTTTCCGCAAATCCCTTCATGGACTTCTCTCATGATATAGTCCACTTCTACGGGGCTTAGGCATCTTAGGAACGGTCGGGAGAAGCTTCTCTTGTACAAGATGTCCTTCATCAGGACGAATCGTGCTGCTTGGACCTTCAACTTCCTTGTGACCTCCCTACTGTCAGGTAAGGTGTTGTTCTTCAAGTAGGAGACCAAAGGTGTGGTCCAGTTGCTTTTAGGACTTATCTCCTGCACATTGATGGAATCTAGGGACAACCATGTGTTTAGCTGATGAAGCTTTGGCAAGACAGTCGGCTTACTCGTTTTCTCCTCTTGGGACTTAAATAACTTTCGCCTGTAGGTCATCCACCCTTCTCTTTTCTTGCTCCAAGTATTTCTTCATCCTCTCACCCTTACATTCGTAATCACTACTTACATGGTTTGCGACGATCTGGGAGTCGCAATGAATAACAACATTCATGGCCCCTGCCGCTTTAGCGAGATCCAGTCCTGCTATTAGAGCTCCATACTCTGCTTCATTATAGTTCGTCAGGAAGTCTAGACAAACCATACATTCAATCTCGTCACCTTCTAGAGAATGAAGTTTAATACCAACTTCAACAGCCTATTTGTTGGATGACCCGTCCTTGTGTATGCTTCACTGAGGATGTTCTTCTGCCCCCTAGCCTTCCATGTTAGTGAACTCCGCGATGAAGTCAGCAACTACCTGTCCTTTGAGGGCAGTGCACTACCCGTACTGTATGTCAAATTTGCTCAATTCTATTGCCCATAATGCCATTCATTTGGCGGCTTTAGGATTGCTCATTGCTCGTCTTAGGGCCTGTCAGTCAGGATGACCATCGTGTGAGCCTGAAAGTACGGTTTGAGCTTACGGGCCACAATAACCAAAGCGAAGGCGAGCTTCTCCATGGCATGCAACTTTCCTCCGCACCATGGAGCTCCTGGCTGGTGTAGTATACGGGCTTCTGCACCTTGTCTTCTTCTTTGACTAAAGTCACACTAACAGTAGTTGGAGATACTGCCAGGTAAAGGAACAACTTTTCCCTTGGTTTAGAGGGGCTTAACAATGGTGGGGAAGAAAGATAGACCTTCAGATCCTCGAACGGTTGCTGACACTCGGCCGTCCATTCGAACGACTTCTTCAGTGTACAGAAGAAAGGTAGGCACTTATCCGTTGCCCTTAACACAAACCTATTTAGCACAACTATCTTGCCATTGAGGCTTTGCACTTATCTTACATTCCTTGGGGGTGCCATCTCCATTATGACCCAGATCTTGTCCAAGTTAACTTCAATGCCCCTTTGAGATACCATAAATCCCAATAATTTTCCAGCTGTCGCGCCAAAAGCACATTTTCTTGGATTGAGTTTCATGTTGTAAGAGTGTAGGGTATTGAATGTTTCCTTAAGATTGTCCAAATGGTCTTCCTCCCTTCGACTTTTCACAAGCATGTTGTCAACGTAGACCTGGACGTTTCTTCCAATCTAATGGGCAAACATCCTATTCATGAACCTTTGGTATGTTGCACCCGCATTCTTGAGCCCGAACGGCATTACCTTGTAGCAAAAAAGGCCTTGGCTGGTGACAAACAAGGTCTTCTCTTAGTCAGCCTCATCTAGCTTTATTTGGTTGTAACCAGAGAAAGCGTCCATGAAACTTAGCAACTAGTGTCGAGCTGTAGAGTCTACTAAGACGTTAACCCGGGAGAGAGGGTAACTATCCTTGGGGCACGCCTTGTTCAGATCAGTAAAATCTACACACATTCTCCACTTCCCATTGGCTTTCTTGACCATCACCATGTTGGCCAACCAGTCAGGATAGTAAACTTCTCTTATGAAGCCTGCATCTTGCAACTTGAGGACCTCTTCTACTATGGCCCTATCTTGCTCTTGGGCGAATACTCACTTCTTCTGACGGATGCGGGAAAGGTAGGTGATACATTCAACCTGTGCACCATTACTAATGGGTCGATTCCCGGCATATCCTCATGACTCCAGGCAAAGACATCATGGTTTTTTCGCAAGAACGACACTAGTGCCTGATGGACTGATGAATTGGCAAGAGTGCAAACTTTGGTCGTCCACTTAGGCCTAGAGTTATCAAGAGGTATTTCCTCCAGTCCCTTAGTGGGCTCAGCCATAGCTCGTTGCTCTTCTATGTTCATTATCTGTAGATGATCGTCCATTTCCAACATTGCTACGTAGCACTCGGGCACAGCCACCTAGTCCCTTTGCAATTCTCCTACTCCATAGTCAGTGGGGAACTTGATCATCAAATGGTAGGTCGAAGTAATGGCCTTCCATGAGTTGAGGGTAGGTCACCCTAAGATAGCGTCGTAGGTGGATAAGCAGTCGACAACGAGGAATGTGACATCCTTAGTGATCTACTGAGGGTAATTATCAACCATTACAAGCAATGTGACTACGCCAAAGGGGTATACCTTAGTTCCTCCAAATCTAAAGAGTGGGGCGTTAGTCAGAACCAATCATTCTCTATCGATCCTCATTTACTGGAACGCCCAGTAGTAGAGGATGTCGACAGAGCTTTCGTTGTCAATCAGAACTTGGTGTATGTTGTAGTCTCCTACCCGTATGCTAACAACGAGCGCATCGTCATGTGGATGGTGGAGACATCGAGCATCTTCCTTTGAGAACTCAATGATGGGATTGTCGATCCGAGCCATCTTTGGTACGACCCATTAGCTAGACTTTCTGAACCATCCTGAGGTAACTCTTATATGCCATTTTGGATGAACTAGAAGCCATGGTGCCTCCCACAATTGTGGACAGATAGCTCGACAGCTACTTTACAGATAGCTATCTATCGAAATTTAATGAGGCTCGACAGATACTATCTATCTAGGTTACGGATATCAGAATTTTCAGATTTGATTTTCGGCCCATACTTATGTATTTGTGTAGGGTTTCTTTTTTCACAACCCTAGACATATATAAGGCTTATTTTAGAGGCCGTCATATAAGAGAATACAAAGAGAATATATGCAAAAGGTGACTGAAGCCTTATTCTCTCTGAAAGAAGCTACTACGTCTTTACGCTTTAAGATTTTGTAACCAAGTGCTTCTTGATCTTCATTGTTAATGAAGTGAAGAACTTTGCAGCCAACATTCTTCTTCCTCAAGTTGACTTCTCTTTTCTTTTGAGTTTTAATACGTATAAAAAAATACGACTTTTGATTGACTTCATAATATTGTAGCAAATAAGTTTTTGAGGCCTCACAATTGTACATGCATTACTTTTGTAAGAACTCAAAAAGAAAAGTCTAGGCCCATCTAGAATAGTGGCCCCTAGTCCTTCAAGTCAAGCCCAACACAATGAATTTTTTAGAGATGGGGCTTTTGAATCAATTGCAATGCTAAGGAAATTAAAAACTTAAGACCAATAGAACCAAAAGCGGTTGATATGAGTGTGTGAGAGACCACCAAAATTGGGGGTGCCTCTCAAAAAAGAGATTTGGGTACTTTTTAGGGCACCTCTCTTTTTGGATAAGTGGTGTGAAGTCACCACTTAATTTTTATACAAATAAATAAGAAAAAATAAATATAAAATACATGACTAAATAGTATCCTTCTCATTGATTGAATAAAAAAATACATATTTGAAAAATTGAAAATTACATAGCTTTAGGTCCTAGTTACAAACTACCAAATAATTACATGGCTTTTTGTCCTAGTTACATTCTACCCAAAATAAAAAATAAAGACAAGGCTTAGATCTACTTATCCAAAGACCTAAATTCGGAGGCTAGGTTACGGAATGGGAAGGTGTTAGACACCCATTCTGCCTAGACAGAGTCTTGATAGGTCACAAATGCGTTAACCCCTTGTGATTAATTAAGTTGATTAATTAGCCAAGTTTTTAACTAATCAAGTTAACATGCAAATTGCATGGTAGCACAAACAAATCACCAATAATATACAGTATGCAGCGGAAATAAAATTGACACGATGATATGTTTACGAATGGGGAAAACCTACACGGCAAAAACTCCACCGGGTGATTTAAGGTCACCATTCCCGAAACTCCACCATTATCACAACAAGCAATTACAAGTAAAGGAATCCCAGTACCTTACCAACCTATAGTTGAACCCTTACCCCAATACCCAATTAGACTTATTCTGTAGTGACAGTTTCTCCTTTTGATGTACGGCTCCCAGTACGTGACTAACCAATTACGCAGATCTCAGTACAGGGCTTCAATTCACCAACTAGAAAGAGTTGTTGGCTGCAAAGTTCTTCAATTCATCCAAACGATGAAGATCAAAAAGATGCTTGGTTACAAAACCCTACGATGCACATTACACAATAACTTCTTCACAAGAAAGATGAACTAGGGCATGAACTTTGTCTTGGATCACAAATAGCTTGAACAAGGATTTCTCAATGCTTGTGCAACTTGTGTACTTGTGCCTCCTTCAACGGCCCTTAAAATAATCATTTTATATGCCTAGGGTTAGAAGAAAAGAAGTTCCAAAGACACATTCACGGATTGGAATCAAAATAAAACTTAGAATCTGTTTTCCATAAATCTTGACAGATAGAGGTGTCGAGGATCTGTTAAGAAACTATCGAGCCTCGGGGCTAAAACAGCTTCTTAAAGCTCGATAGATGCATATGTCAAGACTAGGTGTCGAGCTTTAATAGTTTGCACTTTTCAGCTTGTTTCTTGGACAGACTTGATGACTTCAACACTTGATCTTGAAACTCAGTTTCTTGAAGCGTTAAACACATCCTAAATCTACCTAATTACAAGTAAAGTGCGTTTTGTCAAAGAATAAGCCAATTACATAAAATAATGTCATATGTTGAAAACAACTTGAACCACATATGTCCTAACAAGTCTGATCTTCTAAACTCTTGTGACCAATGTACCTTTTATGCATACTATGAATGACATGTTGTATACATGAACAAAACTAAATCACACAAATTTATTTATGAATGAATCCTATTCTTTGTTTTAAAAAATTCAGATTTGTTTTAGTGATAAAAAAAAAAAAAAAATTGATTTGGGTTTGTCAAAAATGCCAAATTTGTTTTGTAATAAAAGAAAAAGTGGTTTTTTTTTTTAGAGAAAAACTCAAATCTGTTTTGGTGATTAAAAAACAAAATTGATTTAAGCTTGTAAAAAAATTAGATCTATTTTAACATGTAGAAAAAATGGTTTTAAGTTTGTAAAAGATCATATATGTTTTGTGATGACAAAAAAATGGTTTTTGATAACAAAAAAAATCAAATCTATTTTTATATATTTTTTTTAAAAAAATATGAAAAAGTTTTTTTATGAAGAGAATTTCACTCATAACATAAATTTATGCTATATGAACCAAACAAAACAAAACAACCATAAAAACAATCATGCTTAATCTTTTTCTTTGTTTCAAAATCTACATATGTTAAAGAACAATCATATATGTATCTAAGAAAGATACAAATCAATGTTTGATTTTAGAAAAATTCAGATCTACATCAAATAAAGATGCAGATCTGTTTTTCATTAAGAAAAATTCAGATCTACATGTAAGAAAGATGCAGATCTGTTTTGTTTTTTATTATTATTATTAAGAAAAATTCAAATCTACATCTAAGAAAGATGTAGATCTGTTTTTATTTTAAGAAAAAGCATTGATTATATGCAAATTATTGGAATTAAGAAAGAGATCAAAACAATTATATAAACAAAATCAAGATCATGCTTTAACAAAACAATGATTAACAATTCATGTTATGGATAAAGGAAAACATGCATCATCATAAACAAGAATCATAAAAGAGAAAAAAGAAAAAAAAGAATAAGGTGATTGAAGACAACCTCTTGCATGGAGCACTTCTTATTCTTGAGAGGATGTTTTAGGGTTTAAAGTAGGGGTGTGCAAAAAACCGACGAACCGAAAAAACCGCTTCAAACCGACCGAACCGATGCAAAATTTTCTGTTTGGTTTCGGTTCGGTTCGGTTTCGGTTTTTTATACAATAAAACCGAAAATTTCGGTTCGGTTGTCGGTGGCAAATTTTAATGCACCGAACCAACCGAACCGAACCGATATATATTTTATATAAGGATATATATATGTATATTATATATATATATATATATATTTATGTAACATTAAGTCACATTAGAGTTTGCGGCTTGGTGGTAGTCTGTGGCTTTAAGGACTAAGCCTTCCTCGGTTCGAGCTCTCGCCCCTGCGTTTTTTATTTTTTTGATTTTTTAAAACCATTTAAACATAAAACCCTAGCTCTCATTTTTATATGTTCTCCCTCACGCCTCCCTCATCTCCCTCTTTTCTTTCCAGCCGCATCTCCATCTCCCTCTTTTCTTTCCAGCCGCATCTCCATCTCCCTCTTTTCTTTCCAGCCGCCATCTCCATCTCCCTCATCTCCCTCTTTTCTTTCCAGCCGCCATCTCCATCTCCCTCACGCCTCCATCTCTTCCATCTTACCCTTTTAATTTCCAGCCGCCATCTCCCTCATCCTCATCTCCCTTACGCCTCCATCCTCCATCTCCCTCAAGCATCACATCTCCATCTCCCTCACGTCTCATTCCTCCAGGCTCCATCTCCCTCATGTCCCTCACGCCTCATGCCTCACACCTCCAGCCTCCATCTCCTTCATCACCCTCACGTCTCACGCCGCTGTTGCTGCCTCCACATGTTGGCCTTCACACACCGGCCTCCCCATGCGGCTCGATCTTTTCTTTCTCACGGTGACCTTCGAAGTCTCTTTTTAATTTCTTGATAACTCTCTCTCTTTTTTGTATTTTGTATTTTGTTTAATACTGAATCAATGCTAGTTTTTGTGAATGTGATGTTGAGCTATTATTTTCTTATTGAAAAAAATGTGATGTTGAGTTTTTTTTTTTTTCTTTTTGTGACTGAAATTCTGTGACGTTCATTGAAACCGAACACCGACAACACCGACCGAAACTGAAACAAACCGAAACCAACGGTGTTTCAATTTTTTCGGTCGGTTTCGGTTGACAAATTTGCAAACCGAAAATTTCGGTTTCGGTTGGCCAGTTAAAAAAAAACCGACTGAAACCGAACCGAAACACCCCTAATTTAAAGCAATTTATTTAATTATCTTTGAAACCTAAAAACCCTAATTTTAGCAACAAATATCACAGAGGATTAGCAAATATGAGCAATTTGAGAGCCAAAAAAGTATGCCTCTCATTATGAGATCTAGTCTCTATTTATAGAGGAAGACTCTAAAAAATAGCTCCAACGTATAGAATGTGAATCGGGACTCATCCTTTTGTGAAAAGATTGAAAAATGTGTGCCTTATCATCACTCGAAGGGAGTTAGGACAAAGCCCAAAAGGAGTCAATTCGGCAATTTTAAAATGTCGTTCGGCACTCCAAAAGTGCCGAATGGTGCTCTTGGATGCCGAACACACTTTTGTGTTCGTGTGCGTTTTGGACTCTCTTTCTAGGATTTTTTGATCCGGTCCGTGTATCTAGATGTGTTTTCATCCTTAGTCTATGATTTTTTTTTATCTCTTTTCTAGATAATTCAGACTTTTTAGGAACAATTATCTTGTAGATAAATTCCTTAAAATAAATCTTGATAAAATTCAGAGTATTCACAATTGTATTGTTATCCAATCATCCCTTTTATTCCTATGCATGCAATCCTATTTGAGAAACTAATTATCAACCAATCAAAAAATTATTTAATTAATTTTATTTTTTTAACCAATCATAATTAATTGTGTATGGTCGACTCTTCCTAGACACAATGCATGTTGACCATGCAAACTTGATCATGCGATATCTTTTGATCCGATAGTGCGATTTAGAAACCCAACACACCATTACGACCGTTAGAATCTCAAGATCATTTTTATGATATGCAATGAATAAATTAATGCATGTAATTCAATCATGATTTTTGGGGTACATGGATGGTCATTCCAATCATCTTCCTTGATTAAATCATGGGTGCAAAATTGAGTGTCTACAGAATGCCCCTTATTGACAGAGCTTGGAAAACGAATGTCAATGTAAAACAAAAACACTGATTTTAGTGATCATGATTTAATTGAGGTTGAATTTTTAAAAATCACCTAGCCATCGAACCTAAAACTTTGGAACGTAGAACTAGTAACTTATCTTTTGACAAAAAAATGAAAATACTTGACTTAGCTGATAGTTGATGACTCCGGAAATGATTCTTGACAAGTGAGATGTGATAAGCCAAGAATGTATTGACACCATATGATGAATTAACAAATTAATTAGCCAAGTAGAATGTACTGACCCCTATGACGGTGATTCGTTTATGAAAGGGGAAAACGTACACGGCAAAAACCTCACCGAATGATTTTAAGTTCACCACTCCCAAGAACCCACTATTATCAAAACAAGTGGTTACAAGTAAAGGAATCTCAGTACCTTATACCAACTTATAGTTGAACCCTTACCCCAATACCCAATTGGACTTGTTCTGTAATGACAATCTCTCCTTTTCAATGCACGGCTCCTAGTACATGACTAACCAATAGATGCGCGGATTCCAGTACGCGACTTGATCACCAACTTGAGAAAAATGTTGGCTACAAAGTTCTTTTGTTCTTCAACACATGAAGATCACAAAGTTGCTTGGTCACAAAACCCCACGGTGTACAAACACAATAGCTTCTTCAAGAACTAGGGCAAACTAGGTTTCCGGTTACACTTGAGGAATTATGCTTTTGTGCAATTGTGCTCTTGGCTGTGCAACCTAATACGGCCCTTAAAATAATCCTTATATATGTTTAAGTTTGTGAGAAAAGAAAGTCCAAACACATAATCACGGATTAGATGAAAATCAGTCCAGAAAAACTGAGTTTCATAAACCTCGACAGATACCATAGCTATCGAGCAGCTATCAAGCCTCAGGCTTAAATAGCTCTTTTAAACCTCAATAGATGCTAGCTATCGAACTTTAAAGAACAGCATTTCTTTACTTGTTTCTTGGACATACTTGCATGGCTTTAACACTTGAACTTGAAACCTTGTTTCTTGAAGCATTAAATACATCCTAAATCTACCCAATTACAAGTAAAGTCTGTTTTGTCTAAATATTAGTCAATACATAAAATATTGACATATGCTCCTAACAACCAATTGTTGGGATATTTGTCCTTAAATCCTATTGTATGATGCTATGTATTTTATTATGTAAGATATTATGTATGACTTAATGTTTTGGTTAATAAAGTTGTATTATTATTTGAAAATAATGGTAACATGAATATTGGGACATTATCATATAGTCCATGAGATGCAATAGTATGTGATTTATGTGATTTAGTCACAGAAGATATAAATCACAAGTTCTTTGTAAACTCAGAATTATAGTTCGTAGTCGGTGATGAAATTGGGCATTTCATCTGCGAAGGCTATAACATATCAACTAAGATGATTTGTCTTGATCATGGAAATTGAGATTTCTAGTTGATATGTTGATATGTTTTAAGAGTTAAGACATATTGAACTGGACCGGTGTGAGATTTATTATTCTCCTAAAGACTGTCAATAGAATAATAAACTCACGACTTATATTTGCATGAACTCTTAATCCTGAGAGGATAATGGACCTAATCATGAAGTGTAGGTTGCTTTGATATATCAGGAGTGAGATCTATGGTTAAGGTCAAAATCTCAGTATGTTGGGCAGCCACATTTAGTGTTGATGGAACATATATTCTCAAGATGGAATTCATAGTCTCTTAACGGAGATATAAAATATTCCCTTGAAATAAGTTTAATGTGTTTGTTATTCAGAGAGTTGGGCCTAACCACTTTAGTAAGGAGTTACTAAAGTATATATTTATGGAATTGGATTTCATAAATATATGATGAATAATTTAAAGGATTAAACCGGGTACTCAAGGATAAGATATAGTAATAAACAAAGTGGCAGTCTCCTTTCATGACTTTGTATTACTATGAATATTTTATGAAGGGGTTGCATGTATAATAAAGTCTTGGGATATAATTTATAAATAAGGCCTAGAGTGCAACTATATTTATATAGTGGTATTAAATATAGTTAATGGTAACTTTGGACTTGTCAAGAGTTGGTAGAAAAGCCCAAGGCCCATTGGAGCTAGTGTCTTATTGGTCCCTTTTGGTCCCACTCCAAGCCACACACTTAAGCCCAATTGGAAAGGCCCAAAAGGCCGGCCCAATTAGATAATCAGTTGGATACAAAGGGAGAAACATACAGAATTTTATGTAATGAGATTGAGAGAGTTTGAAAGAACACTCTAGAGAAGTGGTGAAAAAGTGTTAGACACTTTTTGACATTGTCCCTTTAGAACTGATTGAGAGACCACACATCTTGGGCGTTAGTGGAATTGGAGTGAAGATTGAAAGTATTCCCAAGAGCCTCTCATCTTCAAGTTTTGAAATTCACTGCTCCAAGGTACACTCTCTTGTTCTCTAATTCTGAAACTTAAATAGCCCATGTTAACTTGTATGTATGAAGTAGATCCGTTTACATTATATTTTCTTCCGCTGCGCATGTATGATTCCATCACCAATCACATATGTCCTAACAATCTCCTTTTTTGGCAATCTGTGACAAAATCACAACAAACAAATAAACATATGAGAGGAGTTATAAATCACTCACCTCATACTCACTTGTTAAGTACACTAAAATCTATCCTAACACAAATTCTTGAAAAACTTTGTAAGAAGAGATTTCATGGAAAGAAGACTTTGACAACCTATATTTTTGAAACACTTAAATAAAACTCATCAAGGCACCTTTGTGTGAAACAGAAATAAAAAATTGCATACAGATAATAAGAAACATATGTATAAAGAGAGAAAAGAAATAACACATGGAGAGATAGGTGAAATAGCATACATCAACATATATATAAAGCAAATATAAATACAATGTATGTCAAATGGTCACAAGACCTAAGGTACAAGAAGAACGTATCTAAAATAGAATGAAAAGAAAAAAGATACATCAAAATCCTCACTAATTCCCTCAAAAATATGAACACTCCCCCTAACAGGAACCTCTTATACTAACCCTCCCCCTATGAGTATGACTACTCTCATCCCAAAACTACTTCCCATTTTTGTCACGAGTGACAAAGGATAAAAGTATCAAGTAAACATCTCGTCATCACCAGAAAAGCTAGCATCACCATCCGCAGCATCACCATCATCATCCTCATCCTTAAAAGCCTCTAGAGTAGGAGGAGGAGAACCAATGAAGCCACCCATGACATCCTGTCATCATGCAATATGACCAACATAGGTGTTCACCTGACACAACTCATCACTGAGAGTGTCAGGGCAAGCATCCATGCGCACAAGCTGTGCCATGATGTCCTCGAGTGTCACACCTCCCGTAGAAGAAGGAGCAGATGTGGATGGAGCTGTAGGAGCTAGAGGAATCGTTGATCCAAACCGCCTCAAACATAGCTATGCCTCGCTCCGTTTAACATTAGCGACATCTATGGCACATATGACATGGAAGTAGTCGGAAATGGGAAAGGGAACAGAAAAATGGCATGAAATTCTCGTGATAACAAAAGGGAAGATGGGCATATCACGAGTCGTCGTATCCTTATACACATCTATGATGAAGAGAATAAAATGAGATGGAAAGTCTATGGTAAAATGCTCTATGAAGGATAACAAAAATCGAGCACACAGCTCTGTAATAAAGTTACTTTGAGAAAGAGGATGCAAGACAAAGGTCATAACCATGTTAATGAACCTAGGACCTTTAGTAAAGGTCGAACAAGAAGTGAACTAACGATCACCCCAATTGGAAGGTTGCTCACAAAAAGTAGAAATAAGCTCATCTTTAGACATAGTCTTAAGAAGCTCGCAACTAGGATAGTCAGGATGCACTACCCTAGGGACATGGAGCATTTCGAATATAATATCTGGAGTGACCATGATGCGTGTAGCTCGAATGCAAGTGACAAAAAGAGCCATCTATCGAGCTAGCTATAGAGCCACAGGCTTTAGCAGCTTTTAAACCTCGATAGATACTAGCTATCAAGCTAGCTATTGAGTTTTAAAATCCAGCACTTCATTACTTGATTCATGGACAGACTTGCATGGCTTCAATACTTGGACTTGAACTATTGTTCCTTGAAGCATTAAACATATCTTAGATCTACCCAAATACAAGTAAAGTGCATTTTGTCAAAGGTTTAGCCAATACATGAAATGTTGACATATGTTCCTAACATCCAATCACATATGTCCTAACAATCTCCCCCTTTGGCAATCCATGACAAAACCACAACAAACAAATGAACATATGAGAGAAGTCATAAATCACTCAACTCATACTCACTTGTTAAAGACAATAAAATCTATCCGAACACAATCTCTTGAAAAACTTTGCAAGAAGAGAGTTTATGGCATGGAAGACTTTGACAACTTGTATTTCTAAAACACTTAAACAAAACTCATTAAGGCATCATTGTGTGAAACAGAAATAAAATATTGCATACAATAAAATAAGAAATATATGTATAAAGAGAGAAAAGAAATAACACATGTCGAGATAGGTGAAAGAATATATATCAAAATATAATAGTACAATGTATGTCAAAATGGTCACAAGACCTAAGGTATAAAAAAATGTATTTAAAAAAAATAAAAAAATACATCGAAATCCTCACTACATCCCTCATGAACACACTCCCTATCTCCTAACTAACCCTCCCCTTATGAGTATGACTACTCTCATCTCAAAACTACTCCCCCTTTTGGTCACGGGTGACAAAGGAGTAAGTACATCAAGTAGACATCTCATCATCACTAGGCAAGCCAGCATCCTTATCCTCATCACTGTCGCAGCCATCGTCACTTTCATCCTCGGACAACAGTGGAGATGGAGAAAAAGCAACAGTGAAACCACCCATCACAACCTGTCATCGTACAATACGACCCACACAAGTGTTCACCTGACACAACTTAACACTAAGTGTGTCTAGGTGAGCATCCATGCGCACAAGCTATGCCATGATGGCCTTAAAAGTCACTCCACCTGCTGAAGACAAAGGAGTGGAGGTGGATGGAGAAGTAGAAGCTGGAGGAGCAGCCATCTCGGTCTAAGTCTGCCTAGAGCAAAGCTGTGCAAAACTCAGCTTAACGGTAGCGGCATCAATGGCACACATGTAAGAGAAGTGGAAAGACTCTGGATAGGAGACAAAGAAATGGTGAAGGAGCCGCGTGATAGCTGAAGGAAAAATGAGCTTCTCATAAGTCATCGTATCCCTATAGACATCTATAAGCGACAGAATGAAGTGAAAGGGGAAATATATGGTAAGGTCCTCAATAAGGGAAAGCAAAAGGCGAGCACGAGGCCCTGTGATAGTGTTATAGTGAGAGAGAGGATAAAGAACAAAGGTCATAACCATGTTAAGAAACCGTGGACCTTTAGCAAAGGTCGTGCAATGGGTGAACTTATGATCACCCCAAAAAGAAGGTGTCTCATAGAAATAAGACGACAGTTCCTCTTTGGACATGGTCCTCAGATGTTCACAACCAGGATAGTCAGGAAACTCTATCCTAGGAATGTGTAGTACCTCGAATATAATACCTGGAGTAACTACCGTGCGTATACCACGAACACGAGTGACAAACTGGGGTATAGAAGTGTCAAATCCTTGCATATTGGAGTAGAACTCTTGTATGATCACGGAAGGACATGTGACAGGAATGCCACAAAGAGACTCCCAACCCCTACTGTGAATGACAGTGGGTCGGTTAGTGTCAGAAAAATCAGACAGAATGACTTGGCTTCTTCGTCGTGAACAGTTCTCAAAGAAGTCCAATTTGGCCTTCTCATCACGAAACTGTACGTGAAAAGGAGTAGGGTTAGAAGGAGAAGAAGATGAAGATGCCCCAGAACGTAGAGGGTTCTGAGATGGAACAGATTTACGCTTAGGTACCATGATGCAACTAATGTAAGAGGGAAAGAGAAAGAGAGAGACAATCAGAAAAGTACCAAGCAACACATATATCCAAATATATAAGATTGAAGGTACGTATGCATGAGAATACATGAACATGTGACATGCACAACATAAAACATCATGGGCTCAACCCAATCTAAACTTACCAGGACACAGCATAGCAACAAAGTAAACACACATCTAAATGCATGAAACATTGTTATAATGCTAGTGTGATGCAATGCATGAGGTTTTAAACTTATTTAAGGAACGCCTATCCCAGAAATTGCACAAAACCTTCATCAATTTTGAAAACCCCCAAAAATTTTGAAACAACTCAAAACTTGGATCTAAGCATGAAATGCATGAAGAATGAGAGATAGAGAGATCATACTAAGTGATTAGAAGCAAGAATAGGCTGAAAATCACGTGGAGTGAAGGTTTAGAGAGAGAAAAGAGAGTTTGGGAGGTGAAGAGCATGAAGTCTGTCAAGAGAGATCAAGGAAGTGAGATCTGAAATCGCAAAGGCTCCTTATATAGCATCCTTATAAAGCTCAATTGATCGAGAGCTATCAAGCTTTAAAGAGGCACTTTTCAACTGTCGAACTGGCTATCGAGGATTAAACGAGAGGTTTGTCAACAAAGAAGCTCGACGGATTGAGGTAGCTATCAAGAAGCTATTAAGGAGACAAAAAGTTTCTCAATTGATCGAGATAGCTATCGAGAGCTATCGAGATTACTTAAAAACAGTTTTTCAAAGAGGAGAATGACACAGATATGAATCCAATCAAGCATGCCACTCAACTAAAGATCCAAATAACATTTTTAACCTCTCAAAAACATCTCTCAACAAGAAAAATTTCATGCAATTAGATCCAAAAACACACACACGCACTAAACAAGTCTAACCAATTTATATTTCAAAAACAAGTTAAGACAATTTAGTGAGCATACATTAACACAAGTATTCTTTGTGATGATCAAATCACATTGTACTTACACATGTATCAAAAGTAGCAAAGAATATTACGTGTTGTCTGTGAAAATATAGTAAGATTGCATAAGTGTCTCTATGTTATGATGATTTGAGATATGAGTAAATCAATTTAACTCACACAAGATCATAATTGTTTGATGGGGACTATCACCTTCAAGGTACACTTTATAACTATCACATCTCCTAGAATACATGCTTGCAATCATATATAAAGCATTTTGATCTTTTTGTTTTTGTTGTTTCTTTGCAATTATGTTAACCTTATTGACATTGCACTTTTGCCATGCCAAAGCATACAGATGTCATTTCACGATTGGCGGGTAATAGTGGTGAGATGGTTATTTATGACTTTCTCATAGGATTTTCTAGTCCTTCCCGTCAAAAAGAGTGATACGAGCGTTAAGTACAAGAGATTACTTAATCTTACTCATCATAAACAAAGACCCACAAAGCTCACTTGCTTAGTTGTGCACAAAGATGTTCATCTAAGTTACAACAGATACAAAGTTTAGAAACTTTGTTTCATTGGCCATTCAAGGTACTCAAGTACCAATGTGCACAAACACACACTGTTTTTGTATTTTTCTAATTTTTTTATTTTTTTATTTTTATGAATGAAAAAACAAAATAAAAACAAAACTGAGAACAACCAAACAAAAACAAGCCAATTAAAGGAATACATAAAAACTAGACTGTCTAAAAAAAAAAACACGCAAGTAATGCAAGCATAACAAAAAGAGGGAGAGAGAAAAAACAAAGTGACTAAATCACTTGGAGCCCTTTTCCTTCCACTCCTTGGAAAAACCTTTCCTTTAAGTAAACCCTTGAACCGGCGGTGAGGGGGAAAAATTAAAACCTTTCAAGCTTGAAAGGAACATGAGGGCTTTGAGGCGATCTCCAAGAGATGTAAGAGAGGGCGAAAGCTGATTCTGGCTTCCCAACAACATCATGCTGTTGCTCTGTTGAGTGGCTAACCACTTATAGCAATTGGGTCAAGTATGTCCAGCTGTACCATAATGATGATAGAGATGCTGCTTCTTCTCTTTGGACTTTTTAGCATTACTCTTCTTAGCTCTAGGGTTTTTGGTTTCTCTCTTAGCAAGCTTAGGGGGTGCTATTAAGATAAATTTATCCTTGTCTATGTTCTCACTAGCTATCACATTTTTAACATCATTATTCTTAAAATCAATATTGTTAGTAGGAGAAACAAAAACAGTAGTACTAGAAGAAGTAATATTAGAAGAAGAAAAGTCATACCCTAATCGGTTCGATTAGAGACAGATTTTTGCATGCAGAGCATCTCGTCAAGCTTTGCACTTGAGGTCCTCTCTAACTGAGCTATCACTTGGAATAGCTCCACCTCAAGCTTCTTAGTCTTCTCAACTAAGAAATTGTTCCTAAACCACCTCAAGCTTCTTAGTCTTCTCAACTAAGAAATTGTTCCTAAACCTCAGTGCTCTGATAGTCTGATTTGCTTCATCAAACTCTGTGGAGAGTTATTCTTGTTCAAGTTCCACGTCACTGAGCTTCTTGGTGGCCAACCTATACAACTTCTCATGTTTCTCCGACACCTTGTATAACTTTGCATAGGCAATATGGATGTCATCTTGCTCATCCACCTTCTCAAATTTTGACTCCACCAAGTTCTCTTCTTCATCCACATCTTCTACTATCCCTTCAGTAGGATTAACAGTAGCGGTGAAAGCATTTAGGATTCCGTCATCCTCATTTTTGGAATCATCCTCAGGTTTGATGTCACTCAAAGTAGCAGCAAGTGCCTTGTTTTTCCCAATAGACTTAAGATAAGTGGGCATTCTTGTTTCATATGACCGAATCCTTGACAACCGAAACGCTTAGGCCTTGAAGGAAGAGTGTACTGACTGCCATCCCTAGCATCCTTCTTTCCTTTTTCTTGGCTCTTAGACTATGAAGAACTTGATTACCTATGGTCCTTATCGAAGCCCTTTGCATTTGCATTCTTTATGAACTTCTTGAACTTCCGGGTGATGTAGGACTTCATTTTAGAATCTTCATCATTGGAAGACTCATCAGTGTCACTGCTCTTAACCTTCAGTGCCATGCTCTTGCTCTTGCTTGACTTCCCGAGCCTAGACAAACCCAACTCATAGGTCTGTAGATATCCAACAAGTTCTGTCAAAGGAATTTTATCAATATCCTTTGGGTCCTCAATAGCTGTGATCTTGGCATGAAATCTCTCGGGCAGAGATATGAGCACTTTTATCACAATCTTGGGTTTTGGAATGGTTTCCCCAAGATTAAACGTTGAGTTCACTATGTCCTTGTGCCTGGCATAGAACTCATCAAATGACTCATCCTCCTCCATCTTGATTTCTTCGAAGCTAGTAGTGAGCCTCTAAAATTTTAAATCCTTGACAACTTTGGTTCCTTCATAGGTTGTCTAGAGAATGGTCCACGCCTCCTTTCTAGTTTCAGTGGAGGAGATCTCCTTGAACTCCTCATTTGGGGCCGCAATGAATAAGGCATTCAATGCTCTACTGTTGAAGTTAGCCACCTTGATCTTTGCATCATCCCAATCGGCCGGCACTTCCTTCGACTTGGTCTAGCCTATCTCCACAGCTTGCCACATCTTCTCATCTAAGGACTGCAAAAAAGCTCTTATGCATACTTTCCAGTATGCATAATTAGTTCCATCAAATAAAAGAGGTACAATAAGAGACTGTCCTCTATCCATGACAAACAAGGGTCAATGAATCTCACAACAAAGACTAAACCCTAATCAGAGTGTGCCTGCTCTGATGCCACATGATAGGCCAAAAATGTGTTGACCTCTTGTGATGAATTAGCCAATTAATTAGCCAAGTGAATTAATTAGATTCAATTATATGCAATGAACATGGCAGCACAAACAAATCACCAAATAACTAAATGCAGTAAAAATTAAATTTGACACAATAATTTGTTTACGAATGAGGAAAAAATATACGACAAAAACCCCATCGAATGATTTTCATATAACAAGAGACCAATAATGTTAATATAGCAAGAGACCAATAATGTTTTTCCAAAAAACAAAAAAAAACAAGAGACCAATAATTATTATAGCAGTAAAAAATTTGATTTATTATAAATAACATTTTGTTATTGTGAAATGCGGTAGGTGTATAAAGGATAATAAAAATGTGAAAAAAATATATATAAATTGTTGGCACTACAAGAAATCTATACTATTGTGGTGTTTTTTTGTGGCGGGTATATGTCACCTATTACGGTGTTTTTTGGGACCGCCGCTATAGGTATAGTCTTTTATGGCGTCCTACAGCGGTGGGACATAAAGCCGCCGCAATAAATATATCATTTTGTGCAGATACTATAGCGCCAGTATAGAAAAAAGCCGCAATATGATAGCTACAGCTGCGTTTTGTATGACCGCCATAATAGGGACTCCTCTTTGTGGCACTTTTCCTTAGTTATAGGGGTGGGTTGGACCGCCACTATATACCTTTAAATCTCTAGCCCCAAAATTTTCCTTTTCCTCTATTTTTTCCGTCATACCTCTTATTAGGTTTTCATTTTCCCAACTTATTCACTTTCACTCTCTCCAAAACCCTCACTTCCTCTCCGCCGGCGTCACTTCATCTCCACTGCCGCTGAAGCTTTCAATCCGAGCTAACCTTCACTTGATCGGTGCTTCTCGGTTTCCTTCTTGGTGCAAGGAATGTTCTGCTCAAAATGATCGAGGACATCGTGAGCTCTCTCTCTCTCTCTCTCTCTCTCTCTCTCTCTCTCTCTCTCTCTCTCTCTCTCTCATTTCTTTTCATGTAAATTCAAAAACCAAAATAATAGTTTTTTTTTTTTTTGGGAATGAAAATTTGGGGGTTTTGAAGCATAATGATTGGAATCTACAAGAAGATACAAAGCATTTCAATTTCTTTAGGTATCTCTCTCCCACTCTCTTTTTACTTTGAAAATGTATTTCTTTCTTTCTACAATCTGCTTTTTTTTATATATTGTTGAAATTAAACCGACCTAAAAATAGCATTTGTTAAATTTTTGGGTTTGTAATATTTATCAAACATATGTTTAGTGTTTAGTGTTTAGTGTGTACAAAGTTAAGAGCAATTACTTGCTACAAGTTATATACAAAGTTAATTAGTGATCTGTACCAAATGCACAATGAATGTGGCTACTCTATGTGAGGACTGTGAGTTTTCTTTATGTTCAAGTACAACATCTCTTTTATTTTGTTCTTCTATTTTTGTTTTTGTTTAGAATTTTTTTATTTTTGTTCTTGGTTTTTATTTTGTACTCTAGTTCTTTGTGTTGCTGTGTTAGGAATTTTAAAATTATTGTATACTCTCATAATCATTACCTAGAACTGATTGGATTGTGTATTTGCATTTTTTTGTCTTACCTGTGTATAATGTGATCATGTCAAAAGTATGGGTTTACAAACGAATATAGGACTGTAAACCTAATTCTTAAGGTCTCAATTTTTTTCTATCTATTGTGTGGAAATATAAGCTTTTAACAGGTTCCAAGTTAATGCAATTAGGTCCTTAGGTAGTGCCATCAATACAACATGATGCTATTTCTGTTTATGATTATATTGGTCCAATGTTTTAAAATTGTTATATGTTAATAAAAGCAGAAATTTTATTTTGGATACCCATTGGGGGAACCCTGTTTTGTGTGTTCATAAAAGCATAAATTGTTGTATGCTATCTCCCACTTGGAGCAAACATTGGCAAGTATATTGATGTTTGGAATTGTGGAATCCTTTATGCTCTTACTGTTAAGATTACACTGTTAATCTGAGATTCTTGTTAAGATTGCACTATCAAGATTGCAAGTATATTCATAAAACACATTTTAAATGTCAGTATATATTTATATATATTCTTGTATTTGAAATTTTGTAATTCTATTCTCTTTTAAGACATTCCATTGAATCTTTTTTTAGTATTTTTATGACCAATTTGATCAAAACATCTCTGCAAAACAATGCAAGATAGGCTCTATTAGAATTGGGTTGTGGAGAAGTATTATCCTCTTAGTTGATGTTTCTCTTTTCATTGACTTTTGCACAATAGTTTTGGTAGTAAGGTATGATCTCATAGAGAATTGTGCATTCAGATTGTGCTATTCTTTGTGGTATATTCATGATTTATTTTGGATATTATGTTGGGTGACAATTATTATAGGAACTTTAAAAACTGTGGATCTAAGACTAATGGCTGCATAGCTTAGGTGTAGCTTTATTTGAGTAGAAAGCATTGCTAGGACAATATTATGGTTAAAGAGAACATTGGATCAGGCTAGCGAGAAAAGATGTTAATATATTATGAACAAGTTTATGAGAGCATGGTCTGTTTATCAACTTTGTTGTGGTAAATGATTAGTTTGGTTCAGGTAAATAAGCAAAGTGTGGTATTGTTAAATGATAAAATGATGTCTTATACCATTTCATGAAGTTTGATAATAATTCTATGATTGTGCATTGAAATATATATATTAAGGAGAGTTAATGTTGATATTAATACTGTAATTAGTAGTAACTTAATATATGAAGTGGATTATCATACAGATTTGTGATAATCTACCTTCTAAGTTCATGCATGATATATCAATCTCATACTTAATTAAACTGATGTAGAAGATTCTAATATGTCCTATTTTTGACACTTTGCAGCATTTGGACCGTTGATCTCTCATAGATACAACTAATTGCTGGCAAAGTAAGTGAAGTTGGTGACATAATTAAGGTACTCTCTCTCTCTCTCTCTCTCTCTCTCTCTCTCTCTCTCTCTCTCTCTCTCTCTCTCTGTGGTTGTGGTGGGTTGTTGAATTGGGGCAAGTAGGTGGCATGCATGGAGTAATAAGGTGGTTTTATTTGATATTGGGAGTGTTGACTATTTTGTGTAATATTGGATGATTCTTGTTCATTTGTTTTTATTTGATTAATTCATTTTAGGTTATTGCTAGTAATGATGTTGTAGTTACCAAATGTATTGATAACTTCTCTATGCGTTTAAATCATTACTTTGTTAGGAACATAGCTGAAAGTGAATTATTAAAGATGATTTGTTTCTTAAATTAAAGTAAAATTGTGAAATGAAATGTGTGTTAACTCTTGCTTTGTGCTTTCATGAAATGACATTATAGGTATTTCTTGTAAAACACTTTATAGCAATGGATAGGAGTTGTATAAAACTTACGAATAGAAAGTCGCGAGAGTATTTACATGGAGTCCAACAGTTTCTAAGTTTTTCATCTAACCATGCACACCCAAATGGAATGATTTCATGTCCGTGTAAACAATGTGTGCATACAAATTCGTGGTCTATAGATGTCGTACAGGCTCACTTAGTGTCAAAAGGGATTTGTAGGGGTTATAACCCTTGGGTTTTTAATGGTTAATCATCATATGTATAGACTTCTTCTGAAATTCCTATTAGTCATGTCCAAGAAAACACGATAGAGTATGCCGATCTTCATGACATGTTCCCCATACAAGATATGGCATCTGGGCCAATGGAAGAAATCCCTATTATGCAACAACCCACAGAAGGTCCTAATGAAGATGCACTTTGGTTTATGAAATTTCTTGAAGATGCTAATCAACCTTGTTATGAAGGTTGTAAGCATTTTAGCAAATTGTTAACCATTGTGCCTTTTTACAACATGAAGTGTCTTAATGGTTGGACCAACAAATCATTTACCATGTTGCTGCAATTTTTGATTAATTTTCTTCCTTCAAATGCTAAGTTGCCAAAAGATTGTTATGAGGCTAGGAAGATTATTAAGGATTTGGGCTTGAGCTATGAGAATATTCATGCTTGTCCTAAAGATTGTATTTTATATTGGAAGGGCCAATCTTGAAGCTTGTCCAAACTGTAACTGTTCAAGATGGGAAAGTAATGAGTCTAAATGTCAACAAAGTACTAATGTTTCCTCCAAGGGAAAAAAAAAAGAAACTTGCAAAGATCCTACAATGGTTTCCCTTAAAGCCAAGATTGCAATGACTATTTATGTCTCCTAAAACAGCCAATCATATAAAGTGGCATGCCAATGGTCATGAGAATGATGGGTTACTGAGGCATCCTGCTGATTTTGAAGCTTGGAAATCATTTGACTCAAAGTACATAGAGTTCTCATCCGAGCCTCGTAAAGTGAGGCTTGGATTAGTGACCGATGGATTCAACCCGTATGGAAATATGAGTAGTACTCATAGTACATGACCTGTCATTTTGATCCCATACAATCTCCCTTCATGGATGTGCATGAAAAGGTCTTCTTTCATACTATCATCATTGATTCTTGGTCCAACCTCTCACAGGAACGATATAGATGTGTACTTACAAGCCCTAGTAGAAGAACTAAAGGAGTTATGGGATGTTAAAGTAAAAACATTTTATGTGTCTTCCAAAAAATCTCCAAATGCATGCTGCATTATTATGGACCATAAATGATTTTCCTACATATGGTGATATCTCAGGTTGGATTACCAAAGGTGCTCTTACATGTCCCCCTTGTGACTATGATAGTCAGTCTTGTTGGTTGAAATATGGAAGGAAATTTAGTTACATTGGACATAGGTGATTCTTGGATAGTGATCATAAATTCCGTAAGAAAAATTAATCATTTGATGGGCATGTTGATACAAGATCATCTCCTATTACGGTATCCGGAAGGGAAATCATGTTACAAATGGATGCTGTAGTTAATCATGTGTTTGGGAAGAAAACAGTTAATTTGCCCAATAAAAGAAAAAAAGTGGATGAAGCCTTAACTGTGTGGAAGAAGAGAAGTATATTTTTCACCTTGCCTTATTGGGAGGACCATGTGTTGTGTCACAATCTTGACGTGAGGCATATTGAAAAGAATGTAGTCGATAATATAATTGGCACATTGTTGAACTTGGATGGCAAGACAAAGGATAACTTGAAGGCACATCAAGACTTAAAGAATATGGGTATAAGAAGTGAACTTCACTTGGAAAAGGTTGGGAATGATAAGACACGTATGCCACATGCATGCTACTATATGAATGCTAGTGAAAATGATGGTTTTCTGCAAGTTTTGAAGGATGTATAAATGCCAGATGGATATTCTTCAAACATCTCACGTTGCATTAAACTCAAAGAATGCAAGATTAGTGGGATGAACAGCCGTAATAATCACATCTTAATGCAGCAACTTTTTTCGATAGCAATACACGGATCATTGCCCCTGAAGTGGGTAGGCTTTTAATTAGCTTGTCTTGTTTCTTTAGGGAGATATGTTCCAAAGTACTAAATGTGGATGAACTTGAGGCTCTTGAGAAGAGAAATGCAGTGACATTATGTGAGTTGGAAAGGTTATTCCCTCCCTCTTTCTTTATAGTGATGGTACATCTAGTCATGCATTTGGCTGGTGAAGTCAAAGTTGCTGGCCTAGTTCATTATCGTTGGATGTATCCCATAGAGAGGTAACACATATACTAACTTTATCTATCTAATTTATTTTTTTTCACACCAATTTCTCGTTGCTGATCTTGGGTTTTCCAATAGGTACTTGTCAAGACTTAAGTCTTATGTGCATAATAAAACTTATCCAGAAGGCTCTATTGCAAAAGGGTATATAGTAGAGGAATGCTTAACATTCTGCTCACACTATTTTAAATTTGTTAAAACTGTATTCAATCAACTTGTAAGGAATGTCGAGGAATCCATGGGTGCGGTGGTGAGCATTACACTATATTCAAATTCATAAATCCAAGCACATCGCTATAAGCTATTCAATTGAGAAGAAATCACCCCATTTTGCAAATAAGTAATATGTCACTGCATATCCTTTCATGGCATTCAAATACAATATTCTAACTTAACGCTAACACATTTGTCTACATAGTGTACACATAGCAGAGATCAAGGTTGATTTTGCTTTTCATGTAACTGATGATATTATTCAAAAGCAGCACATGGAGAAATTCTGCAATTGGTTTAGGAACAATGTAAGTAAAGCATATATATAAAACTTTATTGTTTATAATAGGTGATGTCAATGTCTATATATAAAACTTGGTTGTAACACTTTAGATAGCATACTTATAATAAACATCATTGTCTCTATTAGGTGATGTCAATGGATGCATCTGAGAAAAAGAAACTCTCTGATAAAGTCATATGGCTTGCTCGATGTCCAGATAATGAAGCAAAACAGTTCAAGCGTTATGTTATAAATGGTATGAAGTTCACACCAAAGACTCTGAGGCATCTAGGAAAACTCAAAATAGTGGAGTTTCTGTTGTTACTAAAGGTGGTGCTACTTATTATGGTATAGTAATCGACATTATTGAGTTGAACTACTCTGACAAGTATCGATATGTACTATTCAAATGTCAATGGGTTAATGTTATTAGTGGGAAAGGATGCAAAAAAGATGAGTTTGGATTTCCCCTTGTCAGTTTTTCACGATTGATACACATGGGTGGTCGATTGATTGACGAGCCTTATGTATTAGCATCCCAAGCTTCACAAGCGTTTTACGTGGAAGATGTGAGACATAAAGATTGGGCAGTGGTGGTCAAAACAAAACCTAGGAAGGTGTTTGATGTTGGTTTTAATGTTTCACATTATGATGATGGTGAAGTGGGTTCCTATCTTGAGAATGTCCCTTACAATATAATTGCTGATGATGCATGTGATGATGCAAATGACAACCATGCTTGGGCTCGAGTTAATGAAGAAGGAACCATTTATGATACACCGTTGATCAATGAGGCTGAATTGCTTGAACAAAACTTTATCGATGATGAAGAGCTTAGTGATGATGTTTTTGAGTCTAATGATGATGAGTCGTAGAGTTTCAAAACCTCTCTCTGGTTAGTTTCTTCTCCTTAAAATTGTTTGTAATGTTTGAAACTAGTTAGTAGATTTAAAAGCAATTCGCAGTTTTTCTATTTCTAGAAATCTTTCTAGTTAAAGTGGAGCTTTGCTTGATTTTTAGTCTCTCTAATTGGTTTTCATGTATAGTTCTCTTCATTGAAATTGTTTAGTCACTTGATAATCTCTCTCTCTCTCTCTCTCTCTCTCTCTCTCTCTCTCTCTCTCTCTCTCTCTCTCTCTCTCTCTCTCTCTACTTTTGTTTTTGTTTTAAATGAATATTATCTAATGTTGATTCATGTCTGTGGATTTAGTTCACTAGTTTCATACATTGTACTAGATATAAGCTAATGTGATAATCTCATAGTTTCATACAATTGAACTACAAGAACTTTACATTTTAAAAGAAGCATATTATTGAACAGCCATAAGGATGCTACAGTACCCTCCTCTAAGTCTGGTTCAGATTGATATCATCACTCCTAAGCAACCATTTAACTTTCATTATCTCCCTAGTACCAAATTTTTGAAGCTATCCATTAGTTTCTTATGAGATATTATTCTACTTTTGACCCTTTTCTTCTTACTTGTGTAGGAAACGATGCCTATGGTCCTCAACCTCAAGGCCAACTAGCTCTTCCTCTTAAAGGTCAGCTTTTTAAAACAAAAAATATATATATAATTTTCAGTACCCAGTAAGTTCCTATTACTTGCTTGTTATGTAACATTGTTTTTTTTTTTTTTTTTAAGTTTTGTTTCCGCTTATGATTCCTCCTCTAATGCACTAACTCTTGTCCAACAGAGGTCCCTGGTTGTTAAGGTTGTCACTTTTACTTCTTTTTTGAAAATTTTTTTATGCTTTTAATGTTGAGGGTTATGATGATGTTACAATTTTTTATGGGATGTTTTAGATATGATGGTTGTGAGAAATGTTGTATGGTTGCGACAATGACAATAATTGATTGTATGAGATTGTGATAAGAATGGGATTTCAACTTAGTAAGCCAACACCATAGACTAATTAGTAAAACAGTCTTGTTACATGCTAGTGAGTCAATGTCATTTTGATATATTGTCATGTTCATTGTTTGGGTTTACTGTCAAATTTTTTAAAACTATACTTAAAGACCTTGTGTAATATTGTTTCTTGAACAAGATGACTGGGGAAAAGACATGTTTCAAATTCAGGTGTCGGTGACCAATGACCTCTAGGTTAAATGGCATTTCCTAGTTAAAATGCATATAAAAAAAATGGAGTTGGTTATCCTACTTAGGAATCTACATGGTGAAAGTTTTGGGTGGTCAAGAAATTTCAGGGACTTTTTTTTTTTGGGAAATACTAAACAATTCTTTAGGCATAGTGCTTGCCTTTTAAAAATAGTTAATGAGCAATTAATTGCACCTTCTACTTCGTTTGTATCTTCCGACTTTTAAATCACTATAGGTTTCAAGATTGCAAGAACAGTTGCAAGTTGAAAGAGATCTTAGAGCTGCACTTGAAGTCGGTTTGAGCATGTCTTCTAAGCTAGAGGAAATTGCACTTGCCAAAGCAAATGTGGCAAGGTTGAAGCAAAAAGTTTCAGAACGAGTGACCACTACTAAGTACACTATTACCAGCAGTTGTGGAGTTAGGACTGGTGGTTCTTCTTGCAAAAGTGTACCAATGGCATCTTCTTCCAAAAGTGTTGAAGGATTTGTTTAAATACTTTGGAACTTTGATAATGTTTATAATTATATGTATTTGATAATATATTTTTATGTTAATATTATGTTAGTTTGGAGACATTTGTGGTGTTGTTAATTAGTTGCATTTGTGGTATTGTGTTAGTAGAGCTAAAACTATTACAGGTTCTTTGTAATAGGTCTGTAAAAAAAATAGCGATTTTAATACATGAAAAAAAAAAAAAAAAAAAAACCTATAATGGCAGTCAAAAAGTGTCACTAAAGGTGCATATATTATGATTTAAATGATGCCCTATAATGGCGTTTTTGCTCGCCACTAAAAGGTTTACACGTATAGCGGTGTTTCTTCCCAAGCTAAAAGTTAAACGAGTCTGTTTTAATTGGTTCTTTATAGCAGCACATTCTGCCCACGGCTAAAGGTGGATACGAATAGTGATGGGCATAACCCCCCGCTAAAAGTCAATTAACATGAATTTTGACCTCATATGGCAGCGGTTTTCTGCTCGCCACAAAAATCCAAAAATGCCACTAAAAGGTGCATTTATAGCGAAGTTTTTTGTTACCATCGCAATAGAGCTATTGTGGCAATGCAGTGCTGGTGGGTAGAACCGCCATAATAGCCCCCACCGCAAAAGGCCAAATGGACCTTTAGCGGTGGTTTTTTGGGCTTTTGCGGCGGTTTTGGCCCGCCGCAATAGTACAATTTTTTTGTAGTGTGGTCCTCTTTTTTTTTTTTCATACTTGCTAAATTAAAAAATGATTAGAGAAACTAATTAAAAATACACGTATTTGTGTTTTTAGTTTTTGAAATAATCAAGAAACTAATTCAAAAATGTACTTATATGCTTATTAGTGATGATTTTATTTATGAAAACGGAATGGTAAATAGTTGAAATTAGAAAGAAAAGAAATTCCACTTTCACCCAAAAAATCTAACATGAAAATGTATGTAGAAAGATAACAATTTAAAATATATTCACCACATTTTCACAACAAATCATAGGTAGTTAGTTGTTATTAGTTCAAATTTAAACCTAACACTAAGATTACTTTTTTGCCCCAATAATAACAACCAGTAACAACCTACCACTAAGGATTTGTTGTAATTGTGAAAATGTTGTGGACATATCATTTCTCAAAAATATTAGGAGCGACAAATATATGTGTTAAAAATTGATTGTATTTAAAATTGATTTGCAATGGTCTGTATAACTCCATATATGTTTAAGAATGAATAATGCTAGAGATACAAACTATTTCACAAAAAAATTTACAAATTGCTGATATGGTGAGTGATTATTGGTAAATGAAAAAGTAATATTAATGGTGGGCATAAATAAAAACTAATAAAAGGTTTGCCACATCAACATTTTGTAAAATAATTTGTAGCTGTAGCATTACTCTTTAAGAATATATTCTATGATGCACCTAGAATTAATGAAATCAGATCCTCTAGATTTCTTAGGGTACTCTACCAAATAAATTTCCTTAAATTTTAACCATTCTTTAATGATTTAATGGTCTAGATTTTGTAAGTAGACTGCTGACATGACAGACTCTAGACCCTTAAATTATAAGAAAGCAGATAGGATTTAAGAAAATATATTAGTAAAGTACCATAGGAAATCTAAAAGATTTAAATCCAGAATTAATAGGCTTTGACCTTTAAGGAAAGAGAAGTGCTACGTTCACAACATTTTTATAACAAATCATAGGTGGTTAGTTGTTATTGGTTCAAATTTGAACCTACTATTAAGATTACTTCTTTACCCTAATATTAATAACCAGTAACAACTGTCACCTATGATTTTTGTAAAAATGTTGTGACAATATTGTAGATATATCATTTCTCTTAAGGAAAGAAAAGTGCTACGTCCATAACATTTTTACAACAAATCATAGGTGGTTAGTTGTTATTGGTTCAAATTTCAACCTACCACTGAGATTACTTTTTTTCCCCAATAATAATAACTAGAAACAACTTGTTACCTATAATTTGTTATAAAATTGTGGTAAAGGATTTACCAAAATCCTGCTGATATTCAAATCTAGCCAGATAAGGAAATCTTTTGATTGGTGGCCAAATAAAAGAAAGACTCCTCATAAGGAGAAATTATTAGGTCCACCAGTAGGACTGCTAACGTGGTCCTGTTTGACCTCCCAACCAATAAAAGGCCCTTATTTATGCAAATGTGAAATCACCTAGTAATTTTTATTTTTTATTCGTAATGCTAATTAGGAAGTTCACTCACACATTTGTATAAATGACATTATCTCATTAATTGGGAGGACCACATCAGTAATCCTCCTAATGGACCTAATAATTTCTTTCTCATGAGACACCTAAGTAGGAGCCTTTTCCAATCTTATAAAGAGGGGTTTTTACACTATAGAGAGGTATGCCAAAAAAACTCCAAAAATCTTTGTCTGATAAAAAATATTCCAATCCTAGGCTGACTTAGGAACCAAAGACTCTCCGTCGAATAGCCCCCAACATTTTTCCGATTCCCTCCGTTCTTTTTGCATGTGTTCTCATGCTTTCAATTGGCTATGCAAATGTATACTTCATTATTTTGCTTTGTCTCTAGGAAATGAATCTCAACATATATTGCATGGCTAGGATGAGAATCACTCCTGGGATACCCAAAAAAGCCACCATTATTGCCTACATATAAGTGATAAGCCAAGAATATATTGACCCCTTGTGATGAATTAATTGATTAATTAGCCAAGTTTATTAATTAATCAAATTAACATGCAATATACATGGTAGCACAAACAAACCACCAACTAAAATAAAATGCAGCAAAAAATAAAGTTGACAAGGTGATTTGTTTTTTAATGGGGAAAACCTCCAAGGTAAAAACCTCACGGAGTGATTTTAAGGTCACTACTCTTGAGAATTCACTATTATCACAACAAGCAATTACAAGTAAAGGAATCTCAGTACCTTATACCAATCTACAGTTAAACCCTTACCCCAATACCCAATTAGACTTGTTCTGTAGTGACAATCTCTCCTTTTAATGCACGGTTCCCAGTACATGACTGACCAATAAATGCGAGGATCCCAATATGCTACTTAATCACCAACTTGAGAATAATTTTGACTGCAAAGTTCTTCAATTTATCACACGATGAAGATCACAAAGCTCATTGGTCACAAAACCCAACAGTGTATAAACACAGCAGCTTCTTCAAGAGAAAGAAGAACTAGGGCAAATTAGGTTTCTAGTCACAATTTGCATAAACAACACTTTGCTTCACACTCGTACAACTGTGCTCTCTTTGACGACCCTTAAAATAGTCCTTATATATGTTTAGGGTTGTGAAAAAAGAAAGCCTAAACACATACTCACAAATTGGAATGAAATTAGATTTTAAAATATGATTTTCATAAATCTCAATAGATACCCTATCATTGAGCAACTGTCGAGCTTCGAGCTTCGAGCTTATACAGATTTTTAAACCTTGATAGATACTAGCTGTCGAGTTAGTTGTCAAGCTTTAAAAACTAGCACTTCATCACTTGATTCTCGGACAGACTTGCCTGGCTTTAACACTTGAACTTGAAACCTTGTTCCTTGAAATATTAAACACATCCTAGATCTGCCCAATTACAATTAAAGTGTGTTTTGTCAAAAGATTAACCAATACATGAAGACATATATGTTGGATAAAAACATGTTTGTATCTCATACACTGCATACACAGTGGAAAGTTAACAGATCTACTTCATTCATAAATGTTAACATGTACTAAGTTAGTTTCAGAATTTAAGAATAAGAAAGTATACCTTGGTGCGGTGAATTTGAAAACCGAAGATCAGAAGCACTGGGGAACACTTTTAATCTTCACTCCAATTCCACTAACGCCCAAGAAGTGTGGTCTCTCAATCAGTTTTCCAAGGGAAAATGTCAAAGTATCTAACACTTACTCATACACCATTTCACAATAGTGTTATATTTTTCACTCACTCAAAATTCTGTATGTTTCTCCCTTTGTATCTAACTGATTATCTTATTGGGCTGGTCTTTTGGACCTTTCCAACTGGGCTTAAGTGTGTGGCTTGGAGTAGGATCAAAAGGGACCAATAAGACACTAGCTCTAATGGGCCTTGGGCTTTTTTGTCAACTCTTGACAAGTCCAAAATTACTATTAACTATATTTAATACCACTATATAAATATAGTTGCACTCTAGGCCTTATTTATAAATTATATCACGAGACTTTATTGTACATGCAACCCCTTCATAGAATATTCGTAGTAATACAAAGTCATGAATGTAGACTGCCACTTTGTAGATTACTACATCTTAATTCCTTGAATACCCGGTTTAATCCTTTAAAGTTATTCATTATATTATGAAATTCAATTTCATAAATATATACTTTGGTAACTTCTTACTAAAATGGTTAGGCCCAACACTCTGAATAACCAAACCTATTAAACTTATCTCAAGAGAATATTTTGTATCTCCATTAAGAGACTATGAATTTCATCTTGAGAATATATGTTCCATTAACACTAAATGTGGTTATCCAACATACTGAGGTTTTGATCGTTTCTTTAGACCTCACTCTTGATATATCAAAGTAACTTACTCCTCATGATCAGATCCATTATTCTCTCAGGACTAAAAGTTCATGCAAATAGAAGTCGTGAGTTTATTATTCATTTAACAGTCGTTAGGAGAATAATAAATCTCACAGTGGTCCAGTTCAATATGTTTTAACTCTTAAAACATATCAACATATCAACTAGAAATCTCCATTTCCATGATCAAGACAAATCATCTTAGTTGATATGTTATAGTCTTTGCAGATGAAATGCCCAATTTCATCACCGACTACAAATTAATATTCTGAGTTTATAAAGAACTTGTGATTTATATCTTCTGTGACTAAATCACATACTATGCATCTCATGGACTATATGATAATGTCCCAAAATTCATGTTACCATTATTTTTAAATAATAATAAAACAAATTTATTAATTACAACATAATGTCATACATAGAATCATACAATAGAATTTAAGGGCACACATCCTAACAATATGTTCCTAACATGAATCACATATGTCCGAACAATAAGCAACTAGAATCGGATATTAATTACGTGGCTGGGTTTATAATTGTTCAAGCTTCTTCAACGTCATTAATATCGTCAATTATGGAGTAACACCCATCTTGGTAAAGGGGGAGGTTTGGGTCTAGTGCTTCCAGTGCACTAGACCCGGTCGGATGATGACGCGTATCCAAAAATAGACACGTGTTACAATTCCAACAAGTCCAGTGTCACAGGACACTGGACCTAATCTGGACCCCCAGGTAAAATCTCTCTCTCTCTCTCTCCCCCCCCCCCCCCCCCGCATTAATTTCAGTGAGGTTGAGCTAAAGTTGTAGAATACTTTTTCTGTTGGCCAAACACTTAGAGTTACATATAGGGAAAATTACACTTCTCTACCAAAAACCATCACCCAGTTACATCTAAGCCCCTAAACTATCAAAACGCACGATCATCCCCAATTTTCAAAATATGTTACACTTAACCCCTTGTCGTATGTTAACTTTAATAGAATTTAATATTGAAAAACCAATTTAAACCTTAGCCCCTTGCTTAAGAGATATGTTTAAATTGGTTTTTCAATACTAAATTTCATCATACTTAACACCAAAATTAACAATATTGGGGATATTGAAACAATGTTATAAGTTTTGGTGGTTAACAGTATGTTTCGATAGTTTAGAAGGTAAAGTGTAATCTAGACAGTAGTTTATGGTGGGAAATTGTAATTTACCCTTACATATATTTCCAACAAAAATATGGAAATTTAGATACCATTATTGTTAATTTTTATCTATTTATTTATTTTTGAAATGCGCTTCTAGCGAAATTGTGTGATGTAGTAATTATGTTCAAATTGAAAAAATTGATGATGCATAACCATACCCTGAAGGTGTTATATTTTTTTCTCAAATTCTTATTTTGAGTTAATTTGACTTTTCTTGGTTTGGAAGGAAAGTCTATTCATTGTCCATTTAAAGAAATTGTATTCTTGTTCACCATGGATGATATTTATTGTCCTCTAAAAATAAGCTTTTCCTTCTCTACCAAGGAATATTGAAGTCTCAAAAAACAATAACAATAATTAAGGGTTTGGTGGCTTTGCCCAAGGGTCCTCCCATTTAGGGAGACACATTGAATTAGTTTGAGAAGCTCTCTGAAGAAACTTTGTTATTTGTGTGTGTACTTAGAGCATATAAATCTCTCTTTGATTTAATGAATTCATTCTCTACTACCTTTGAATGTAGGCTATTGACAAACCATGTAAATATTTGGTATTTTATTTTTTGTGTGGTTTTTTATTTTTCATTTTGGTTCTTTTTCTACAAGAATTGGTCCAAAAATGATCATAAGGGATTGTCACAAATATCTTTCCGCTAGATGCATTTTCATTTTCCCTTTCCTTGTGCGTTCATTGGTGAATGCCTTAGACAATCTATAATGGCACTCGAAAGAAATGATAAACTTTTGATGGCTCGCCTGCAGCGTTGGACTTTACCATCTCTGGCATTCAGATTGCAGTGACAAGTGTAAAGTTAATTCAAAGAAGGCTTTTCATCTTGGATGAGATTTTTCTAAGACAATTCACATAAGAGCACTTGCCGTACCTCATCCATTTTTAGAAACACTTCAAGTAAAAGTTTTGACCACAAGGAATCGTGATTGAGAATATCGAGAAGATCATTATCACAACTACTTGTGGTCACAATTTATTGTAAAGTTGTGATTTACAATTATTTTGTGTTGGCTATAATTCCGTACCAAATTTGATTGTAATTATGTTCAATCTTATGTACCCTGTATTTTATGTGGAATTTATTTGTAAGGATTGTGTGTGAGAGAGAGTGTGAAGACTCAAGGCATCATTGAAGAGCAAAGGAGTTTTCACGGGTAGCTCGCAAGAAGCCTTCCCACGAAGTGAAGCCATGTGCTCAGCACATGACTAGAATGCGAAGAGTCATGACATATGGAGACAGTTGGTTTTTGCAAGTATCTCATGAGTAAGGCCTTCCCGCAAGACACTCACAAAACATTCTGTTTTGCTATTTTGTCATATTTGATACACCTTATCCCTATCCACACTATATATACCCACATTACCCACATATTGAGACTAGTGCTTTCAAAGAGAAAACCCTAGCCACAACCCTCGAGAGATAGAGATTGGCATACCCACAATCATCTATATAATCCCTTGTGGTTTTCCTCAACTCCTACCTCTCTATAGCCATATCTTTAATACATTGATAGCCCAAACACTTACCACGCCCATTTTGAGTATCAAGTGAGGTTTTGGTGCTACTGGGAAGCATTGGAAGAAGCCAAGCTTTGGTGGATGCAATCGGGTGCATTACGGGATCTGAAAAGCTAGACAAGACACGGTTCTGAGAAGCCTTGTTGGAGTAGGAGCTTGGAGGGCTTAGGTGCACTGGATAGATTAGGCTTGGAGGGTCTCTTGATATTCGTGTATCCCAACTTATTGTCTAGTGGATCGATTTGCCGCTTGGAGGGCGGCGAAGAAGTTTTTCGCCAAGTTCTTCAATTTCCTCTTCGATAACACATCGGCATATTATCTTGTATTTGCATTTCTCTTCCCTACTCTTTTAGCTTTCATTTTACTGCTAAGATGTGATAAATATGGCTTAGAGTAGCTTTATTGTTTGTTCGCTTGCATTTACTCTATTCTGCACTTAGTTTAAGTTAGAGTAAAATCAACCGAGCCATAAAGTTTTAATTTGGGGTTGAAATAGCTCTTGTGTTTTTAACACAAATCCGAGCTTTCAATTAGTATCAGAGCAGGTGCATTTCCTATGGTTTTATTACCTAAGTGTGATCCTAGGTCCCTTTTGTAATGGATCAGTCACAATCGCTCAATGCTCCACCATTCTTTGATGGAAGCAACTATACATTTTGGAAAGTCCGTATGAGGGCATTCCCTTGCGCCATAAATGAGTCCGTATGGGATTCCGTTAAGAATGAGTATGTTAGACCCACGACAGCCAAGTCCAAATGGGACAAGGTAGCTCTTGCTTTGGCAAATGCCAATAGTAAAGTAATTAATGCTATCTTTTGTGGTGTGTCTATTGATGAATTTCATTGGGTATCGCATGTGAAGACAATCAAGGAAGCTTGGACGATTCTTAAAACTACCTATGAAGGTACCAAGAAAGTCATGGACACAAAGCTACAAATGATGACCACCCGATTTAAAGAGTTCAAGATGAGTGACGATGAGTCATTTGATTCATTCTACAAAAAGCTCAATGAAATCGTGATTGCTAAGCTCAATCTTGGTGAAAAGATTGAGGATGTTAAGGTAGTGAGAAAGATTTTGAGGTCCTTATTGAAGAACTACCATGCAAAGGTCACAGCTATAGAAGAAAACAAAGATTTGGATGAGATCAAGATTCAAGAATTCATTGGATCTCTCCAAACATATGAGCTGGGACTGCCTTCCCACAAGCCAAGCAAATCACTAGCTCTCCAAACCATCATTGAGAGAATGGATGACTCCTCCGTAGAAGATGATGTGGAGAAAGAAGTAACTTTCATTGCAAAGAACTTTCAAAATTTCTAAAGATGAAGAACAGTGGGAAGACTTTCAGCAAAGGAAAGTTTTCATCATCCAAAGGAGGTAGGAAGGATTTCAAGAAGAAAGATGGGAAGGACTCTCAATGCCCTCAAGGAATCGTGTCTTACGAATGCAATGGCCATGGACACCTTAAGAAGGAATGTCCCAACTATTTGAGAGGGAAGGGTAAGGTATTTCAAATAGTGTGTAAAACACCTATGACTGTTTAAACCCCCAAATTACAAATTACCAACATAAGCTTATTATCAAACAATGTATGTAGGGAATATGAAAATAAGCTAAAACAAAATAGGTAAAAAAATCTAAATCGAAATTAATCACAACCATAGAAGTAATTAAAAGGTAAGGATTAAGGGAAAAGAGATGCAAACATAAAGACAACACAACAATGTGTTATCGAATAGGAAACCGAAGTCGTCGGCGAAAAACCTCTCTGCCACCCTACAAGCGGTTAATAATCTATTAGAGAATAAAGTTGGGATTCATGAATAGCAGAAGACCCTCCAAGCCTAATCTACCCAGTGCACTTAAGTTCTCCAAGCTTCTTGCTCCAACAGGGTTACGCTGAACTTTGTCTTCTCCAGCTTACCGGATCCCGCAATCACCTATTGCATCAACCAAAATGAATTAGTCCCTTCTGAACTGCTTCCTAAGCACCAAAGATCCTTCTCATAGATATGGGTATGGTGAGATAAGGATTTGGCTAATATACCTCTCAAGGATATGTCAAAGGAGAGGATGAGGGTAAAGGAATTTGGAGAATCAAAAGATAAAGATTGTGGATGAGTCAATCTTGTTTTTCTCTTGAGTTTCTCTCTCAAAATTCTCTTTAGAGGCTCTCTACATTTCGTGGGCATAAGGGTATTTATAGTAGGGTGTGTATGGAATGCGAAGAGTCAATTAAAGCTAAACAAGGCATTCTAGAGACTCAAGCTTGCTATTGGAACGAGTCGCGAGTTTGAGTTGTGAGCTAACTGCCTGGCCAGCTAGAGGTTTTGTCCTGTAGTACAACAACTGGCGCGACCCTTCAGCTTCCCCTGCATGCTTCACATGTGAGCCACCTTTGGCGACTTGCCAGTCGCAAGGCTCTTCTTGAATGCACACTCTTAAGCTTTTATTCACACTCTCTCACACATTACCCTTACATGATTCCCACCTAAATACAGGGTTTCTAAATGCTGAATTACAAGCAAATTTAGTACGAAATAAAGCCAACAAAATGATTGAATAAATTCAACCTTACAATCTCCCCCTTTGGCTATTCTGTGACAAAACCCTAAAACAAACTCTATACTTAACATGTGAGTTGGGAATAGTTGAACAAAACTTACTCACACCTAACTCTAGAATCTATGAAGATCTTGAACCATATGGACAATTATTTCCTAAAAATAACAAGACAATACGATCATTGTAAGCAGAAAACTTGAAATGCATATGGAGCAAGCATAATACGATCAAGAAATAAAGAATAACAGTAGTAAAGCATGGCTTGATAAAAAACAAGCAATCACTATAAATAGTGACCACAATGATCATTCACTCAAGGAATGAACATCCGGACATGCAAGCTTATAAGCTCAATGCATAGTATCATTCGCATGTCCAACACTCAACGATACAACAACCCAAGGTAATTGCATAAAGGATATAAAATCCAACAAAGGCACACGAGTGATGTACTAAAAGAAATGCATAACATTAACTAAAAGTACTGAGCTACAAAGCTAAGGTACAAATATAAAGTACTGTTTTAAATAGCTAAGCATTATCATGAACTATGAGCAAAGCAAAAACATAATTAATATAACACAAAGCTCTTTCTCTCTTTCTCGCCCTATTATATCACTCCCCCTATCATGAATCATAGGAGCTATGATGAACTTAGAACATATATACTTGTAACCTGAAACACTTTCATAAAACACATTAGACCCTCAAATATAATGTAACAAGTAAATTGCGATTAAGTAAACATGATGTGAAAAATGTGAGCAACTTGATCATACACCAAAATAGTCATATAGAAATGACTACAATGATCACATAGCAAACCAAATGATCATCCGAACATGTAATTAATGAAGCACAATAGCATAAGGAAGTATGCAAGTCCAACATACAAACACGATGCAATGAGAACAACAAAGCATAGATACTAAACATAACTCAAAGCACCATAAAGCAAACAAGAAAACAACCGTAAAGAAAAAATAAATAAAACAAAGTTTTCTTATTAACTCAATTTCTTCTCCCCCTTGGTATATGCATCTCCCCTATGGAATATCTCTCCCCCTACAAATGTGTATGAGAAATAGAATTTCTCCCTCTAAGAATGTGCACAAGAGTCATATAAAAACTCTCTAGAATAAACTCTCCCCCTTTTTGTCACGAATAGACAAAAGGTCAAGGAGAAATAAGGGCAAGAGATGAAGGTACGACCAATGATAATGATGCCAGAGGGAAGCGAGATGAATGAGAAAATGAAGCTCAAACCTAAGATAAAAAAATGCTACAAAGTATAAGGTAAAAATGACATGCTAGGATGAAGAAACAAGGTATAGACCAATGCATGACAAGGGTAGCAAAGGTGTGTGCAAGAGGTGGATGTGTGCAAGAGGTGGCTATCTGCAATACATGACCAAAGCATGGAAAAAGCACATGTGGGGCAAGGTGTGTTAAATACGCAACCAATGATCCAAACATGTTCCTAATGAGGAAACATGAGAAATCCCAAATTTTGGTACTCATTGGAGTCCAAACAAGTGAGAAAATGCCTAAGAGGCATTTTATCAAACACCTAGCATGCACACTATGAACAACAATGTGAAACAATGCATGAACATCATGAAATCCACTCGTAATACATGTTCTTTTTGCCACAAGGGGCCAACATCCAAAGCAAATCATCAAAAGAAACCAATCCCATACAAAAATTTGACAAAATATAAGTCTTCCTAACCCTTATGATGAAAATCCCAACCAAGAGCACAAAACTCTCCAAAACATAATCTAAGGATCCAAATTAATGAAAAGAGTTTAAAATTTCCTTAGAAATGTTAATGAAATGAAAAACCGTTCAAATTGATTGGGTTTTGATGTAAAAATATTGAAAGAGGGGTTTTAGAGAGGATGGAAAAGGTTTAAAACAGGTTTCCCATGAAAAGCTGTTTAAAAAGCTATTTCTAAGTGTTTCGCGACTTAGCGAGTCGTAAAGATGAGTTGTGAAGATTTTCGCAAGTCACAAGCCAGTCGAGGGATGAGTTGCGAAAGCTTCTAGATGAACTCGCAATTGGGGTTTCACAACTAGCTAGTCGCGAGATGAGTCGTGAAAATTTTCGCGAGTCGCGAGTGAGTCACAAAAACTCTGACACCTGTATTTCAACACAAAAAATGTTTAAAACAATGAAAAACAAAGTAAGCACTAAACATGAACACAAAGAGTGATAAAAATCACTTCCAAATACATATAAAATTGAACATTTTTAGACTCCTTAAACACAACCAGATTAACCTAGTTATTTAGCCAAGTGATTAACTTAGATAAATTATACAGATCTAAGTTAACATAGATAAATCATATCATTGAAACAGTATGGAAAATAAATAACACAACGATATGATAACCCAAGAAAACCAAACCAGTAAAAAAACCTGGGGAGGATTTAACCTAGCTATGAAAGAATGAAGTTTACACAATAGCGACTTAGACCACTAACATCCTATTGCTACCTCAAGTAGGAAACTTACTACTACGACCACATGACAGCTCCGAATTCACGGACTACTTCTTTCTCAGATTCACAGCAAGTACAAGCACTCCCGCTTATGTATCTTTAATCTCTTAATGCAAAAACTGAATGATCATCAAGTTTTTTGTATAATCTTAATTCTTTATAACCCTAAGTATATATGAAGGCAAACACCTCTAGATCTCACAAGAGATTCACATACACAGCATAAACAACAACTGCAACAACAACTAAAATGTGGCTAGGGTTTTTCCTTTTATACCTAGGGCAAAACATAAAACCCTACACATCAAATCGGGCTTGGGCTGAGTTGGAAAAATTCTACAAAAAAACAATCTGCATAAGTTTCGATCGATCGAGTCTAATTTTCGATTGATCGAGCCAGGCAAATTTACACAATAAATCCTGCAGTGCACTTGATTCCAACTTTACACATAAACATACTTTGAGCAAGTCTAAAAACAAGACTAAACTTTTTGATCATGGTTTGCCAACATTACAAAATGAATTTCTAATACATTTAAACCTAAAGTCTTAGAACCCAACAAACTCCCCCTTTAGCAATCCATGACAAAACAAAAATTAACAAAGTGCTCAAAGTTACAAATATAGCCCATCACAAAACATTGCCCAACAAAAAAAAATTCAACCTAACTACTATCTATCAGTTGCAAGTGTAGACAGCAGCATCACTGAATCAACCTGTATATTCCTGTAACATTTAACAAACACATAAACGCATGTGTTGAAAATACAAGTAAACAAATATGAAAAACAATATAAAAACAAAAGTAAACTAACTCTCCCCCTAAGTTAGATACATCAAAAAAAAAAAAGTTATTTTCTCCCCCTTTCAAAAACAATTTCAACTCCCCCTAAACAAAACAAACAGGATTCCCACATTTCATCTATTTCTCCCCCTTTTTGTCATCTATTGACAAATACAACATAAACAAAGAGTAAACAGACAACATACGCAACAAAGGATAAGAGAAAATAGAGAATCAAGGAAACAAATGAATCCAGCTCTATAGAGAATAGAGGCAACTCCCCCTATGAAGAGCAACAAAAATTAAAAACAACTTTTCTCCCCTTATAAAAATAGGAAAAACAAAACATGTTTTGGGAAAAGCATATTTGGGAAAATTTCAGAGGTGGGGAAAAATAAAAACACATAAACCAAACTTAAAAACTAAGTTGAGGATGCACATGAAGAAAAATATTCTCTCTTTCAATAAATGCAAACTTGACACTATGTGACCCATAAACAGTTTCATGAGTAGAGAAAATATTTGTACATTGATTATCTATCATATCTCTTAAGAAAAATATTTTCTTTAGTTCACACATAAAAAATAGCATATACTAAAATGTACAAAGGACTCAAAAATTAATCAATCAATTTTTAAATCAAGTTGAGTACCCAATTTAGCAAAGTGTATGCATATTATGTGTGAAAACAATGAGAGATTCGACTGCAAAACTGCAAGATGGATAAAGAAAAAAAAATGCAATGCATGTGAATCCTAAACATAAATGATGCACGAAAAAAAGATTGGCCAAATACTTACAAACTAAAAATTTTTCAATTTCGATCGATCGAGCATCGATCAAATAATAATCGAGTCAAGTAGATTCAAACCAAAATTTTTAACGCATTTTCGATCGGTCGAGAAACAGCTTCAATCGATCAAAAATTTGGAAAATTTAAATTTTTGATAACAAAGCAATTTTATGTAGAAACTCCTCAAAGCACAATATTTCATTAATGAAATGCATGAGTATGAGATCAAAAGTTTTTCAAAAACACTTGTATTCAACCCAAATTTTCCAAAACAAGTTTTTCAATCAATTTGTCCTCAAAAACTCAAACTTTAAAACACATTTTGCATTAAAATCAAGGAGTTTTTAATTTTGGATGGCCACAACAAGATCACACACAATATCATGTACTAAGTTTAACAAAGAATAACTTGTGTAGTGTATACAACTAGCAAAAGCTTGAGATACATGTGAGGTGATATATAAATAGTAATCAATCATAATTTCTACAAAATTCATCACATAAAGTTGAAAGAGACTATCACCTAAAGAGTTGCATCATATAACTCCCACATCTCCTAGAAAATAAGCTTGCAATCATGTAAGTTTCTTCTTTTGCCTCATAATGTACACACTAATTTTATTAGATTTGGAAATTATTAGAATAGTCAAGATAATGTACACACCAATTTTATTTCATTGTGAATTGAGTATAGCCCAATAATGTTCACACCAATTTTAGCATTAATCCGAGGCTATACCTTATGTTCTTTTTGTGCATGTGCTATACTTTCTTGAGCACTAAATCTTATGATATGAACTAAGGTGTTCATGATTAGCTAGTAAACAGTGGTGAGATGGTTATTTATGCCTTTCTCATTAAGTTCAAGTCCAACAATCAAAAGCACGTGAATTCAAGATTAAGATCAAGTGATCAAAAACTATAAACATCTCCCACACAACATGCACTACAAAGCTCAAACTAGTAAAGTGCAATAAAATAAGCTCATCCAAGCTAAACAAAGTACACAAGCATGTTATGTCAAGATAATAGGCAACCTTGATTACAAATCCATGATATGTAATACAAAACACAAAAATCTTTTTGGTTTAAAAAAATTTCTGACTAGAAACAAAAAGCACAAATTATGCTAAATGAACACTGCAAAACTATGCATAATAATGCTTAACTAAGCTATAGAGGGTACACAAACAAGAAATATCTTAATTAACCCATGAGTACATGTACAAACTAGTACATACTCACACAAAAACTTAAATAGCTTAGCACTTATATAACACATACTATTCAAGTTTCTCCACAATGTCAAGCATGTTCTAAATCAAGAGAGAGATATCATAATTCATGTAATCCTCAAGAAAAATAAAACAAGACTCAAAATAAAATATTTTTGTCTTTTTGAAATTTTTCAATGTTTTTGGATTTTTTTTTTTTAAAAAAACCTTAAAAACAAAACAACCAAAAACGAAAACAAAACATGTCCATAAACAATTGAAAGAATTAAATCAAGGATAATTAAACAACACTCACCTTAGCAAATCTATTCTCACCCATATAGCAATAGTCTTCGCCTTTGTAGGTGAAAATCCATGAGAAGCAGAGTGTATTTAAGGGATTACACCAATCTTCTGAGAAAAACTGAGATCCTGCAAATTCCTTTCACAAGCCAACAAGCTTAAATTTTTCAAAAGCATATGAAACAATTTATTTGGACTTATGGCGGGAGAAATATCATCACATATCCTAGATTGAAATACAAAATGTTTAAATTTCAATTTATGACAACTAGGACGAATGTGATCAGAGAAACCACAAAAGTGACAAACAAGAACAAATTTAGCAACATCAGTATACCTAACAGCAAATCTAGTCATAGATTTTGGTTTTTGCCTCAACAAAGAACAATTTGGTTTAATATGACCAACAACACCACAAAGGTGATAGATATGCACAAAAATAGATTTCTTATGCTCTCTAACAGTAGGTTTAGACTTGGGTTTAGAAACTTCAGCGTCTACGTCAGAACTTTTACCTTTGTCTAACATAGCAAAATAAGCATTTTCTTTATTATTCCTCTTGAAATGAGGAATATAAACTTTTTCAGTTTTAGGCTTAAGAGAAACAGAAATACTTCTATTATCAACAGCAGGCTTGGTTCTAGTCAAATTTTCAATTTTAGCTTTAGATTCAACTAACTCTTGTTCCAAGCTGAAAGTTCAAAAATTGTGTAAAACACCTTTGAACATTTAGACCCCCAAATTACAAATTACCAATTCAAGCTTATAAACAAACAATGTACATGCGAAAAATCTAAATAAGCTAAAACAGAATTGATAATATAATCTAAACTAAATAAAATCACATCCACAGCAGAAATTAAATGGCAAAGATTAAGGGAAGAGAGATGCAAACACAAGGACAACACAACGATGTGTTATCAAAGAGGAAACCGAAGCCCTCGGCATAAAACCTCTCCGCCGCCCTCCAAGCGATCAGTAATCCACTAAAGAACGTAGTTAGGATACATGGACAACAAAAGACTCTCCAAGCCTAATCTACCTAATGTACCTAAGCCCTCCAAGCTCCTACTCCAATGAGGTTGGGCCGAACCTATTTCTTCTTTAGCTTACCGGATTCCACTATAGCCCATAACATCAACCAATATAAAATTGGTCCCTTCTTAACTGCTTCCCAAAGCACCCAATAGCCTTCTCACAGATTTTGGTAATGTACCTCTCAAGGATGTAACAATGGAGAGGAAGAGAGTAGAGGAATCTGGAAAGTCTCTATGTGAAGATTGTGGATGAGTGAATCTTGTTTTTCTCTAGGGTTTCTCTCTCAAAATTCTCTTTGGAAGCTCTCTACATTTCGTGAGTATAAGGGGTATTTATACTAGAGTGAGAAAGGAATGTAAAGAGTCAAGTTTTTCCAAACAGGGCTGGCTAGCGACTTGGCCTCACAACTTGACTGAGTCGCAAGATCAAGCCGCTAGCAAACAGAATGGCTAGACTAGACTTTTTGTCCTGTAGTGCTACAGCTGGCGTGACTGTTCATCTTCTCAGCATGCTTCACTCTTGTGCATCATCTGGCAGCTAGCAAGCTGCGAGCCACCCGCAACATCCAGCCGCGAGTCTCTGGTTCACTGCACATTCTTGAGCATTTCTTCACACTCTCTCACACACTACCCTTACATGTATCCCACCTAAATACAGGGTTTCTAAGTGCTGAATTACAAGCAAATTCGCACGGAATAAAGCCAACAAAATAGTTGATAAATTTCAACCTTACACAAGATTTTCATCTTTTCATCTTGAAAGGAAATTTGATTTCTCAAAATTCATTCTTTTTATTAGATTCATCTAATCTAACAACTTATTCCTCTTTTTCAAGATTAGTTAATTTTTACTCTTCCTCGAATTTCTTAGCAACTTTCAAAGATTTAGATAATTCCTTACGAAAAGTTTCACAAGCATAAAAAAGATCAACGGAAACAATAGTGTTTTTTTGTTCAAATCATCACTATCAAAAACAGTAAGACACTTAGAATGATCCATGATAACAGTGATCAAGGATCAACTCTTAGATCAAGGATCAACTCTTAGATCAAAAGATCTAGACACTAGAGCTAACCTGCTCTGATACCACTTGTACGTTTTTAGACCCCTTAAACACAACCAGATTAACCTAGTTATTTAGCCAAGTGATTAACTTAGGTAAATTATACAGATCTAGGTTAACACAGATAAATTATATCATTGAAACAGTGTGGAAAATAAATAACACAACGATATGATAACCAAGGAAAAGAAAACCGGTAAAAAACCTGGGGAGGATTTAACCTAACTATCCTTAAGGTAAAACGAATCCACTATAAAAGAATTGAAATTTACACAATAACAACTTAAACCACTAACATCCTATTGCTACCTCGAGTAGGAAATTTACTACCACGACCACGTAACAGCTCCGAATCCACAGAATACTTCTTTCTCAGATTTATAGCAAGTACAAGCACTCTTGCTTGTGTATCTTTAAGCTCTTAATGCAGTAACTAAATGACCATCAATTTCTTAACATAATCTTGATTCTTGATAACCCTAAGTATATGTGAATGCAAACACCTCTAGATCTCACAAGAGATTCACATACACAGCATAAATAACAACTACAACAACAACTAAAACGTGGCTAGGGTTCTCCCTTTTATACTTAGGTCAAAACATAAAACCCTACACATCAATCCAGGCTTAGGCTGAGTTAGAAAAATTCTGCAGAAAAAGAATCATCATTAGCTTCGATCGATAGAGTCTAATTTTCAATCAATCGAGCTAGGCAAATTTACACAGTAAATCCTGCAGTGCACTCGATTCCAACTTTACACATAAACATACTTTGAGCAAGTCTAAAAACAAGACTAAACATTTTGATCATGGTTTGCCAACATTACAAAATAAAGTTCTAATACATTTAAACCTAAAGTCTTAGATCCCAACAAAAATGATCAAAAATCTTTTTGGTTTGATCCATATATAGTTAAGCACACACACATCACATTTAAACAAATACAATCGAACAAATGAATAAGGCATTCATTGAACATTAAGCATGTGTGTTATGTGTGTGTATCAAATGTGGAATAATCCTTAGTCTAAAGTAATGTTTCAATGATCAATTCAATCAAGTCACACACAACTAGTACTAAGTCAAATGGTCTATCTTAATTATAGAAATGAACATATATGACCTCCCACAAGAAAATAATTACATATCTTTGAAACTTTTCATTGGGCTTCTTTACATTTCATAACATTTGATCTTTTTTTGACCTGTACATCTCTTTTTGAGATCGATGCCTGAAATTTTTGATATTTCAATTTGATGAACATGTCTTTGGCTTTTGGGCACCATACATTTCAATACAAGTCGTTTTCCCTTTTTTCTAGTCAAATACTAGTATGTGCGACGGCTTTTGCAGCTCATTATCTCTTTTTGAGATTTGACATTAGTTGAGCTCTTTAAGAAAAAATATAAAAGAGTGTGAAGATATATAGACACAAGTCTACGCATGTATCAAAACCAACATAACTATTGACTAATCATTCATGACAAGCTTGAAGATCAATTTACAACAATCACACATAGATGTTAAGATTTTTCCCACAAAGATAGATGTGCATACATAACAAGCTGGGCTTGTAAATGCACTGCGCCATTAGTACGAAGGTACTAAGCCAAACTCACGTGAGATATGTGCTCAAACATATATGATCAAACTTTTTGAATTTTTCACTTTTTATGTGGTTTTAGATTTTTTACTCAAACAAAACTAAAATATAAAAATAAGATCAAAAGAGCAAGAGCTTAACCATAGGAACTTTTCCTCATCCAAACGGAACAATTGTTTGAGTGTCTCATGAGAAGTGAGACGAGAGTTGGAAGAATGAGAACCGGAGATGCGCATAAACAAGGAGTTAAGAGCATTAAACACTTTCTTTAACAACATTCTATTTTCACTCAAATCCGATTTACCCTTTTTAGCACAACTTCCAAGAAACTCAAGTTTCTCTTTTCTTTTGATTCTTTTAAGAGCATGAAACTTAGAGTAATGAGGTCTTAGATGACCAAAAGCACACACAATGGTGACAAACAATGTGTTTAGGTCCACTAGGCTTTTTGGAAAGGAATCTAGCAACATGATTTTGTTCTCTCTTCAACTTATGACATTGAGGTCTTATATGACCAATCACACCACAATGGTGATAAGTTGGAACAAACTTAGATCCATCCAAATCCCCAGATTGAGACCTAAACAGAGGGTTTGAATTAAGAGCCTTTCTCTCCACCTTTTGATTTCTTTTGCGTGGAGAAATGTACACTGATTTATCATTTGAGGTAGAACACACAATAGCCACAAAATCGGGTACCACAACATGATTGCAACAAATATTTTCATCCTTTTTAGCCATAAGTTCAGTAATCAAACACTTGGCATGTATCTTAAGAGATTCATTTTCACATTTTAATTCATCAACAAGTTTGTTAGACAAAACAAGTTTAGCATCCAAGTCCATATTCAAACATTCAAACTCTTTTAGCTTTTCAAGAGAATTTTCTTCAAGTTTCTTATATTTCTCAACCAATTTGTTGCATTCAATGAGCTTAGCAATCAAATCATCATTTTCACAAAATAACTTGCTCAAATTCTTTTAAAACTTCTTAGAATTCTTTTTTCAAGAGTTTGATGTTAGGAATATCAACAACACCCAAAGATTCATGTAACATAGTATCACAATCATGAGGATTGTCACTCATAAAGGCATTTTCACAAACACATGACATGTTACATTCATCAACATCCAATACATGCATAGAAGCATACAAAGCATTATTAATGGCAATAAGCACAAGGGGTCAAGGATCACACTTAGGTAATGAAACCACAACAAGTGCACCCGCTCTGATACCAATTGAATGTTCAAATAGTGTGTAAAACACCTATGAACGTTTAGACCCCAAAATTACAAATTACCAACACAAGCTTATTATCAAACAATGTATGTGCGAAATATGAAAATAAGCTAAAACAGAATAGGTAAAACAATCTAAACTGAAATTAATCACAACCACAGCAGTAATTAAAAGGTAAAGATTAAAGGAACAGAGATGCAAATACAAAGACAACACAATGATGTGTTATCAAAGAGGAAACCAAAGTCCTCAGCGAAAAACCTCTCCGCAGCCCTCCAAGCGGTCAATAATCCACTAGAGAATAAAGTTGGGATACATGAATAGCAGAAGATCCTCCAAGCCTAATCTACCCAGTGCACCTAAGACCTCCAAGCTTCGTGCTCCAACAAGATTACGTCGAACCTTGTCTTCTTCAACTTACCAGATCCCGCAATCGCCCATTTCATCAACCAAATGAATTAGTCCCTTCTAAACTACTTCCCAAGCACCAAAAATCCTTCTCACATATATGGGTATGGTGAGATAAGAATTTGTCTAATATACCTCTCAAGGATATGTCAATGGAAATGGTGAAAGTAAAGGAATTTGGAGAATCAAAAGATAAAGATTATGGATGAGTCAATCTTGTTCTTCTCTAGAGTTTCTCTCTCAAAATTCTCTCTAGAGGCTCTCTACATTTCGTAGGTATAAGGGTATTTATAGTAAGGTGTGCACAGGATGCGAAGAGTCAATTACAGCCAAACAGGGCATTCTAGAGACTTGAGCTCGCGACTAGAACAAGTCGCGAGTTTGAGTCGCGAGCTAACTGCCTTGCCAGCTAGAGATTTTGTCCTGTAGTACAACAGCTGACGTGACCCTTCAGCTCCCCCTGTATGCTTCACACATGTGCCACCTTTGGCAACTCGCCAGTCGTGAGCCAGTCATAAGGCTCTTCTTGAATGCACACTCTTGAGCTTTTCTTCATACTCTCTCACACATTACCCTTACATGATTCCCACCTAAATACAGGGTTTCTAAATACTGAATTATAAGCAAATTTGGCACTGAATAAAGCCAACAAAATGATTGAATAAATTCAACCTTACAATTATGAATCATGCTATGAGAAAGATGAAAAAGATTGAAGAAGTGTATAGGTGTACTCTTGTGCAACTTAAGGAGGCAAAATGTGAGGTGGAAGGACTTAAGGAGAGCTGGTTGAAGCTTACTCTGAGATTAAGTTTCTTGAACTTGAAATAATCCACACTAATGTCAACGTTGATCACATCTCTACCAAGAAGCTTAACAACATGCTGGCCTCACAAAAACATTCACATGATAAGACCAGTTTGGGTTATACTAAAGAAGGAAGCTCCAGCAGTGAACCCAAGAAAGAAGTGAGGTTCGTATCAGCCAAGAATGTTAAGAAGCTCAAAGAAGTGAAGCCTGAGACTGAGACCCCTATTGCTGTAAAGAGAACCATTGGTGGAAAACTAAAGGACAAAGGGAATTCATTACCCAAAAATCAAAGAGGGCCTCAAGTGAAGTATGTGTGTCATTATTATGGTCTTCAAGGGCACACAAAGCCAAATTGTTTCAAGCTTCATGCACTCAAAAAGGTTGACTCTATGCGTGGCTAAGAAAATTCAAAGAAAAGGCCAAGGGGAGCACAACCTAAAGAAGAACATGAAGGACATCTCATTGGAGACGTCATGGAAATGTTGAAGAATATCAATCTATGCCTTGCTAGCTTCACTCCGAGGTTGGAAAGTTATGTTGGACTACCTCTCTATCCAAGGATCTCATCCAAAACACTCGCAAAGTGTGGGTGAAGAAGAGTACTCATGTATAATCACTCTCTTTGCCCATGCATTAATACTTCCAATGTTTAGGGTCATAGGTTCATGCATCAAGACATACATAATCTTCTTGTGTCAATGCTTCCGATGTATGGCATGTTTCCTTTTCAAGTTATGTTTTGTACTTGTTTTTGTTGATCTTACTTTGTCTATTCTGTTTTTTAATGTGTTTAAAAATTAAAAAATTCATAAAAATTGAAAAATCTCCAGAAAGTTTGATCGCTTGTTTTGTGTATATCATATGTGAGTTTGGCCTAGTACCTTCGTACTAATGCTGTAGTACATTTATGAGCTTAGCTTATTTTGTATGCACATCTATCTTTGTGGGAAAAATCTTGAAATCTGTGTGATTGTTGTAAATCGATCTTCAAGTTTGTCATGATTGATTAGTCAATAGTCTTGTTGGTCTTGATACATGCATAGACTTGTGCCTATATCTTTTTCCACATTTTTATGTTTTTGTTCTATAGCTCAACAAATGTCAAATCTCGTAAAGAGATAATGAGCTGCAAAGGTCATCGCACATACTAATATTTGACTAGGAAAAAGGAAAAGCGACTTGTATTGGAATGTATGGTGCCTCAAAAAGCCAAAGGCTCACTCAAAAATTGAAATATCGAAAATTTCAAGCATCGATCTCAAAATGACATGTAATGTTATTATATGATCAAAAGTTATAAGTTATAAGAAGCTCAAAAGAAAAGCTTCAAAGTTTTGTGATCATTTTTCTTGTGGGAGGTCATATATGCTCATTTCTATAATTGAAATAGGCCACTTGATTTAATACTAGTTGTGTATGGCTTGATTGAATTGATCATTGAAGTTTCACTCTAGACCAAAGACAATTCCACATTTGATACACGCACACAACACACAAGTCTATTGTTCAATGCATGCTTATTTCATTTGTGTGATTGTACATATTCAAATGTGATGTGTATACTCAATTACTTGTCGACCAAACCTAAAAAAAAGAAATTGAGTATTTTATATGTTTTTGAAAGTGTTTTTACGCTTTTGAGTTTTGAGTTTTTGTTCAAAATTGCATTTTCCATGTTTTTCATCAAAAACTCCTGTAGAGACATTTTCACGAGAAGCTCACGACTAAGCTCTTCCCGCGAAAATGAGTTAAGGCAAAATATTGATAACACAAATTTCAGACAAAAACTTTCGCGACTATCTTATGACTAAAATCTTCCCATGAAAGGTTTTGTGCTTCAGAGGCATTTTTCGCGAGTAACTTCGTGAGAAACTAACCTGCTTAAAATGCATGTTTTCAATTTTAAAGGGTTGATGTAGACAGTTTTTCAAACACACCCTATTTCACTCACTTTGCCTCCCTCGTGCCTCTCTCAACCCCAAACGGATTTTCACTCAAAAACCCAACCAAAACTCAAGAGATAACTTCTTCAAATCATATCTAAGGTATGTCTATACAATCTTTTCTCTCTATTTACTTAGATTATGTAGAAAATTCCAGGTTTTCTTAAGTTGGGTTCATTTTTGAAAAAGGGTTGGGAACTTTAAATTTTGTGAAAAAAAAATTCCAATGTCTTGATTGGGCTTTGTCCCATTTGTTTGTCCCATTTGATCTATTTGTGTTTGTGTTGGCCAATGGTGGCAATTTAACATGTATTTAGGCAAGATTCACTCATGTTCATGCATTGCCTACATGTTAGTTCTATAGATGCATACCAAGTGTTTGATAAAATGCCCAAATGGCATTTTGTTGTCGTTTTGGACTCCAATGAGTACCAAAATTTGGGGATTACCATGATTGGACTTGTTTATCATGTTTTAATCATTGGGTGTGTGTTTTACACACTTCGACCCAAATGTGTTTAGTCATGTATTGCACATGCATCATAAATGCACACTACATGCACACTTGATGCACACACTTGTTCACTTGTCATGTTTTGCATATCACTCATGCTAGGTATATGTTGTTACATGTTCAGCACTTTGAACATGATTGTGTAATATTGTTTTTGTTCTTTTTAGGACTTTGTGCTTATTTTATGGACTAACTTGGTACTAATCAAGTTTGTGTTGTTGTCTTTGTGTTTTTGCACTTGTCTTTCCGTATTTTGTGTCTATCTTGCAGATGTCTCCTACTAAGCACTCTAACTCCAAGAAATCCTCGAAGCGTCCTTGCACGGATTCAGTGAATTTTCGAACATTTGAGGCAAACATGGCTTACAACGACTGGTACAAAAGGGTAACGATCATCATGGAAAGGTTTGTAAGAATGGATACTCTTGAAAACACTATCATTCCTGAGATTTTCAAGGAGAGAACTTGGACAAAGTGGCTGAATCCAAGTGGAACTATCTATGCTGAAATCAAAAGGGAATTATTCGCTAATGCCATTGTGGAAGGAGATCACATCAATGGTTGGGTGCGACAAAAAGAATTCATTATCACAAGGGATTCCATTCAAGAGTTCTTAGAAGTTCATCCAACATCTCAACCAATCTCCATACAATATGATGATAGATTGGATTCTCTTGAGCCAATGGCGAGGCTCCTCGGTGGTTCTCTCAACAAGAAGTCAATGAACACCATTCCCTTCGATACGGAGATGAGGACATTGGCTTATGTAATGATCCACAATCTCTTCCCGATGACAAACTTGACTTCATTATCAACACCAAGAACTATTTTTTTGTATGATCTCTTCACACATAAGGAGATCAACATATGCGATCATATATACTTCCTCCTCACCAAAAGCATCAAAAAGAGGAAGACAAGGACAATACTGCCATTCCCTACTCTCATCATGGGTCTCATAACAAAAACAAAGCTAAAGATTCCAAGCGGTCTTAATGCATTATCTTTAATACTACACACTTATGCCCTTGTTGGATCATGTATCCTTAATGCAAATACTTTGGTTTTTTGCATTGGTTGTGTGTTTGGACATACAATTGATTTTTGCTTTACACTTAATTGCATTGCATGTCTGAATGATCTTTTACTTGTTAAATGATCATTGTAGTCATTCTTTAATGACTGTACCTATATGATCAAGTTATGTTTCATAGTTTATATCTTGATTATTACCTTAATCACATTTTACTTGCTCCTATACGTACTTTGTATTCAACTTGTCATAAGTTTAATAAAAATTTTGTTTATGTAAGAGTGTTTTAGAATACAGGTGCATACGTGCAAGTACTTTACAGCTTCTAGATTAGGTGTGAGTGAGTTTTGCCACTATTCCCAAACTCATATTTTAGTCTAGAGTCAGTTTTAGGGGTTTTGTCATGGAATAGCCAAAGGGAGGGATTGTAAAGTTGTGATTTACAACTATTTTGTGCTGGCTTTAATTTCGTGCCAAATTCGATTGTAATTATGTTCAATATTATGTACTTTGTATTCTACGTGGGATTTATTTGTAAGGGTTGTGTGTGAGAGAGAGTGTGAAAACTCAAGGCATCATTGAAGAGCAAAGGAGTTTTTGCTGGTAGCTCATGAGAAGCCTTCTTGCGAAGTGAAGCCATGTGCTCAACACATGACTAGAATGGAAAGAGTCATGACAAATGGAGACAGCTGGTTTTCGCGAGTATCTCGCGGGTAAGGCCTTCCCGTGAGACACCCACGAAACATTCTGTTTTGCTATTTTGTCATATCTAATACACCTTATCTCTATCCACACTATATATACCCACATTACCCACATATTAAAAGGAGTGTTTTCAAAGAGAAAACCCTAGCCACAACCCTTAAGAGATAGAGATTGTCATACCCACAACCATCTACATAATTCATTGTGGTTTTCCTCAACTCCTACCTCTCCATATCCATATCTTTGAGAGGTTGATATCCCAAACACTTACCAAACCAATTTTGAGTGTCAAGTGAGGTTTTGGTGCTGCTGGAAAGCATTGGAAGAAGCCAAGCTTTGGCGGATGGAATCGAGCGCATTGCAGGATCCGTAAAGCTAAACAAGACACAATTCCAAGAAACCTTGTTGGAGTAGGAGCTTGAAGGGCTTAGATGCACTGGGTAGATTAGGCTTAAAGGGTCTCTTGCTATTCATGTATCTCAACTTATTGTCTAGTGGATCGATTTACTGCTTGGAAGGCGGGGAGAGGTTTTCGCCGAGTTCTTCGGTTTCCTCTTCGATAATACATCGACATGTTATCTTGTGTTTGTGTCTCTCTTTTATACTCTTTTAGCTTTCATTTTACTGCTGAGATATGATGAATATGGCTTAGAATAGCTTTATTGTTTGTTCACTCGCATTTACTCTATTCCGCACTTAGTTTAAATTAGAGTAAAATCAACCGAGCCGTAAAGTTTTAATTTGGGGTCTAAATAGCTCTCTTATTTTTAATACAAATCTGAGCTTTCATTTATCTTTGAAGTGCTTCCATAAATGGATTAGGAAATTCAAGCGCACTTAATTGTCGTAGTTAAATCCCGTCTAAGATGACAAGTCTTACTCAAATCAAATCTATGCTTGTCACTGGTATCAAATGCCAAAGACGTCAAAATCTAATGCTGCAAATGAGCCATCAAAGGTTTATCATTTTGTCTATAACCATGATAGTCCTCATAAGCTAGAAAGCACGGGTGCGGCTCCAAGACTGCTGCACCCACACCGAACTCGCGGCGACACGCCGATTCGCCTTTTTTTTCTAATCCTCAAAGCCACTGTCTCTCCTGTAGCTTTATCCTTGTCTCTGAAAGTTTTTGGAAAAGAGATTAGCTCAAGCATTTCTTGAAGAGAATTTTGCAACATAAGTAAAGGCACTCTTTGGAGTTGACTACAACGAGAGAGCTACTATCAGGAAGAAAAGAGAGTTTAGACTATTTAGAGAACTAAAAAGCTAAAAAGAAGAAGAAAACTTCAAAGAAAATTTTGAATACACAGGCTGGGATGGGATTTGGGAATTGGGATGTGGGAATATTGGGATTTGGTAGAAATAGGACTTAAGAGAAAAAGGAAGATAAAGGAATACGTAAGAAAGAGAAGATAGAGAAATACATAAAAGAATTGGTAGGTGGGGCCAGTTTTAGAGTGGAATGACTAAAGAGAAAATAATATATATATATATATATATATATATATACACACTCTAATAAGTGTTGTTATGAATAATGATTCGTTATAAATCTTTTTATGTAATGACTAAATACTTTGTATTATTTTATATATATTTACAATTATATGAAAAAGTATGATTAGAAATATATAGAAAATATAAATAAAAATATTTTTAATAATTTTTTAATCGCCGCACCCCGCCGCACTCACACCCTACTTTTTCAAAAATTATCGAGTTTCGCACCCGCATCCGCACCTACACCCGAATCCGGAAACACACCCTTGCTTCATAGCTCATAAGACATTCACCAATGGACGAGTAAGGCAATAAAGAAAGGAAAATGCATATAGCGGAAAGATTTTTGTCACAATCCCTCCTAATCATTTTGGACCAATCCTTGCTAAAAAACAACCAAAAAGAAAATGAAAAACTGCACACAAAAGAAAATAATACCAAATATTTACATAATTCAGCAATACACTACATCCAAGCAGAGGATAAATTCATTGTATCAAAAAGATATTACATAGTGTTTATATACTCAAAATACACTCGCAAATAACAAAGTATTTCTAGGGAGCTCTCAAACTAATTCAATATCCCTCCTCAAATGGGAGGACACTTGGCAAAGCCACCAAACCCTTAATTATTGTTATTGTTTTATGAGACTTCAATATTCCTTGGTAGAGAAGGGGAACCTTTTTTATTAGAGTACAATAAATATCATCCATGGTGGACAAGAATACAGTTTCTTTTAATGGACAAGGAATAAACTTTCCTTCCAAACCAAGAAACCCAAAATAGGAATTTTAGACAAAGTCTAACACCTTAAGGGTATGGTTTTGCATTAACAATTTTTTCAATTTGGACATAATCATTACATCACATTTCAATTTGTCGGTACAAATACAAGAGTTAACTTTATACATTGTCAGCATTGTATCTTTATTATAAAATAAGAATGCCTACTTGATATGCCACCATTGCTCTCACTTAACAATAGGAGTGTCATTTTCACTATAAGGATAAACTTTGTCACACTAAGGCCAAAAAATAATTTTTATCTCAATTCTCAAAAGAATTTACATGGCTGAGAATTATCATTATTTATTTTATAAGTCCCAAAAAAGTATTTCTCAAATCAATATTTTTTTTAATCTCATGTTCCTCAATTTTCAATAATCCCCACTATTTGTGAAAATATAAATGAAAACGTGTCATATAACATTCTCAATTTTCAACCTCAAAAATTTAAAGACAAATGAATTTTTCTCAAAATAAGTTAAAAAATAAAAATAAAAACACTATATTTTGTGGGTTTCATAAAAAAATAAAAAGAATTTTTCACATTCTCATAAAACCCACCATATATATATATATATATATATATATATATATATTTGTAAGTATTTCTCAATTTCATCTCTTAACTTGTTATAATGGCTGAAAATATTCAACAAATAAATCAAATCAATATTATCATAATCATAAAACACTTTTGGGGAGTTTACTAAAATTTCATTTTGACAAGAATGTTTTTTATTCACGAGATTTCTCCATTTTATGATTCACCACAAAAAATTTCCTAGAATTTCAAAGATATCTCCCAATCACATGTCACATAGCCATTTTTTAAAATGCAACAGACGAAAATTATACAATCTCACATAATTTTTTCCAAAAAAAAAAGAAAAAAAGGCTTAAAATGTAAGAACATCTCCAAGAACATATCTACTAACATACTTCCTTAACACAAAATTAGGAATTTCACAAATACAACTTAATTATATTTTCAATTCTCATGTAGATATCTTTTCTTTTTCTTTTTCTTTTTTTTGAGAAGAAGATATCTAATTATATGTCACCTTAAATTTTATTTTCAAACATATAAAAATGTCAAAATTTGTTGCACAAATTCCTTTCTAATATTTGTAGTAATTCATATATATCAAGTCAATTTTTCTCAAATGACTTTAACAACTACCAAAAATAAATTCCATACATATCAACACGCATAACATAAAATTATATGTTATATATGCATACAAATTGACATATGACTATGACACATATTATATAATTATACACATACATATTTAAGCCATAGAAAATTTTTATATGGTATCAATACATTGAATAAAATAAGATATACCTTATAGCAAACTCACTATTTCTTGCCTCTTAGATTGTTTTTCATTCAAGAGCTTGTTGAAATTTTTGCCACTGATCTCCAAAGCTCCAACGTATTAGATCTCCTCAAAACTTTTACTAAAATTTTCACCATAAACAATTTATTATACATATATAATAATTTTAGTAAATTCAAAGAAAAATATGGAAGTATTCTTTTTTCATAGACAAGAAATATGCATGTAAGGAGCTCTCAAATTTATGAAATTTATATGTATAACAATATAATCACATCATCTTTATCGTAAACTTATGTTTGGTCTCAAATTGTTGTTCACTTTTTCCTAAGAACATAAATTAATATATAAATTACATCTCATAATTCATAGAATAATTATTTAGATAATTATATTTCACTAAAATGAATTTACCATAAATTAGAGGATAAGTTAAGAAATATTACCTCGTTGGTACTTTAAAATCATCTCATAACATGATAAACAAAAACTACCTTCAATTTTATGAGTTTTTAGGTGGAGTTGATGCACAAACCAAGTTGCTCTCTTGAGACAATTCACGTCATTTACATATTTTTCTGGTGTAGTATACTAATAACTTTGGGTGTCACCCCAAAGATATAATGAGTCTAACCAAGCTATATATCCTTAAAAAGTCTACACTACCTGTTGGATAAAAAGCTATCAAAAAATAGTTTATTGACCCTAGAATATAGCACATAAAAAATATGGGAAATTACACTTTACACTTTGCGCCTTAAATTATTTGAGTGCACATTTTGCACCTTAAACTTTGACATTTGTTACACTTAGCATTCCAAAGTTAGTTTTACTGTTATGTTAGACAAATATTGAAAGTACGTGACTTGCACATCATTTTCGCTTAGGTGACAGATAGAATAAAGACAAAAATACCCTCTTCTCACTCAATTAAAAACAAAAACTCTCACGTGTTGCATCTCGTCCTCTCTCAAATAAAAAAATCTGTTGCAGCACCTGATACAACAATTGCGGATGCAGCAATTGCAACCAGCCACAGCTCGTTCTGTGCTAAGGAAGTGAACAAGGAGGTATCTACATATTTTACACCGCCACTCAGGTCCTTAAGTGTGCCTAAGGACAAATCTTGTGATGGTACAAGCAGTTCACGTTGTGATCAACCTTTAAATGTATTGAAATTTTTGAGTACGAGACATTCTTTTTGACTCTAAGGAGGAAAACTGAAACCTTATTGGTTCAAAGCTTCATCAATACTTCAATGTAAATTTTAAAAAGAAAGAAGATAACATTTTTTTTTAATACTATAGGTGTGTACGTCCTCTAATGCCATAGTTGTATTAGAATACAAGAGTAAATACCTTTTCTCACTCATAAAATGTTGCATCATGGTAGTTTAGTACCTGGAACCTGTGAGAGGAGAAGAGGAGCTGTTGGACACACATACGTGAGAGCTGTTTGGGGATTTAGGGTTAGACAGATTTTTGATTTGGCAAGAATGTATTGACCCCTTGTGATGAATTAACTAATTAATTAGCCAAATTGATTAATTAATCAGATTAACATACAATATGTGTGACAGCACAAACAAATCACCAACTAAAATAAAATGCAGTGGAAAATAAAATTGACACGGTGATTTATTTACTAATAAGGAAAACCTCCAAGGCAAAAATCCCACCGGGTGATTTTAAAGTCACCACTCTCGAGAATTCATTATTATCACAATAAGCGGTTACAAGTAAATAAATCTCAGTACCTTATACCAACCTACAGTTGAACCCTTATCCCAATACTCAATTGGAATTGTTCTATAGTTGCAATCTCTCTTTTAAATGCAAGGCTTCCAATACATGACTAACCAATAAATGCACGGATCTCAATATGCGACTTTATCATCAACTTGAAAAGGATGTTGGCTGTAAAGTTTTTCAGTTCATCACACGATGAAGATCATGAAGTTGCTTGGTCACAAAACCTAATGGCGTACAAACGCAGTAGCTTCTTTAAAAGAAAGAAGAACTATGGCAAATTAGGTTTCCGGTCACAATTTGCATGAACAACTCTTTTGCTTCACACTCATGCAACTGTGCAACTTGTGACGGTCCTTAAAATAATCTGTATATATGTTTAGGGTTGTAAGAAAAGAAAGCTCAAACATCTATTCACGGATTGGAATGAAATCAAATCTGAAAATCTGATTTTCGTAAATCTCAATAGATACCTTATCTATCGAACAGCCGTCGAGCATCGGACTAGAACAGCTTTTTAAACCTCAATAGATAGTAGTTGTCGAGATTTAAACACTAGCACTTCTTCACTTGTTTCTTGGACAGACTTGCATGGTTTTAACACTTGAACTTGAAACCTTATTCCTTGAAGTATTAATCACATCCTAAATCTACCCAATTACAAGTAAAGTGCGTTTTGTCAAAGAATTAGCCAATACATGATAACATATGTTCCTAACATGAAACACATATGTCCTAACAGGGGAAGATGATATGCTACGCACGTGAGAGAGATTTTGTTTTTAATTTATTGGGAAGAGGGTGTTTTTGTCTTTAAACAATTCGTCATTTAAGCAAAAAATCACATGCTAGTCACATGCTATCAATTTCTGTCTAACATAGCAATAAAAATAACCTTGGTGTGCAAAGTGTAACAAATGTCAAAGTTTAGGGTGCAAAAAATGAGCATTCAAATAGTTTAAGGTGCAAAGTGTAATCTAGGGTATAGTTTAGGGTAGTAAAGTGTAATTTCCTCTTAAAAATATTGTGCCACGTTAATGAAAGTTGAGAGTTGATTGTCAAAAGTGTAAACCGTTTAAAAGGCTAGACTAGAGATCAAAAATTCATATATATCTTATTCTTTACACTAGTTAGATAAAAGGCTCACAGATAGCCTTTCTATTTAACAAACTTTATTACATGAGAAATGCATGACTATTGATTTTTTATTTTTATTTTTTTGAAAATCTGACTATTGAATTGAGTATGGGAAACATTTTGTTACTAACCGTTTGAGGTATATTTGCTCATTGAATTTAGCAAATAAATGCGAGATACTGTCAAATGACAAATTTTAACTTTAGCATCCATATCAGTGGAGCTAAAAATTTTAGCATTTAACACCTAAAAAAACTACTTTATATATTTTAACACACAATTTCACAGCACACCTTTCATCAATGGTATTATTTTTACTATCAGTTAAACACTATTCATTTTTTTTTTTATTAGTTTCTTTTAACTTTCCCTCTACCAGACTGCCACCAAACCCAACTAAGTGATAAAGTATTTTTTTTTTTTTTTTATACCTTTTTGCTACACTGAATTGCTAGTCTTGGCAGTTGATTGTAGCAAGAAGGCAAAAAACATTTGTCTTTGGCTCCACCAATGTTAGGCACTAAATTGGAGTTGGAGGTGTTAAAATAACTAAAAAACTATTTTACCACCATCAATGGTGATGCTTAGGAGTTAAAAGGTATAAAGTTAAAATTCTTGAACATTATATGCCATTAATGGTGGCTCCAAGATTTTTTTCTAGAGGGTCAGTGGTGGTGACGTTAGGAATTTGTCATTTGTCATGGAGGCCAAGTAAAAAAAATGATTAATTTTTTCTATGTATACAACTTCCGTATTATATACAATAATCTAAAGTAGTATCCTAAATACAATTTAGTATACGATACAACTATTATACAATAGTTTAAAAAATGTTATTAATAGTTTAAAGATTGGTAAGAAAATAAAAAATAATCAAACATTTTTTTCAAATTAATAATAACTTATTATATTTATATGTAATATCAATTATATAAAAATATATGATAAAGAAGAGGAAGACTAGTAACACACTTAGGAGTAGGACTAGGAGTAAATGTGAAACTAAGAAAAAAAATAGTAGCTAATATAAGTTTTTACTTTTGAAGTAGATGACTTTTTAACCATACACATAGACATAATCATTCTCTTGGAATTGTAGATAGAAAGAAAAACTAAGAAAAAATCAAAGGGAGAAAGCAAGATAGAGAGAATGTGGAAAAAAATTAAAGATGTAGATATGTATTTGTTGGTTGTAACAATGATGTAATTTTTTGCTAACGAAGAAGAAAAGTGCAAGGTAAAATAGTTTCATTTAGTTGTCAACTGCAAAGTAAGCCAGAATTCTGGAAAAATTATTTATATTCTTTTTAATGAATGAGAAAAATTTTGAAAATATTTTTTTCTTTCTAATAAAATTAAATATTTTAAGAGTAAAGTTATTGACACTGTACTTTTACAAAAATTTCACAATAAAATTTAAATGACAAGTTGTTAAAGGTAAATTAAAAAATGATGTCAGTTGTGGGTTCAGATAAAAACCAATTAAAATTTGCCGCATATTATTGTGAAAATAATATGAAAATGTTTATATTCAAGTTTATTTAAGTTGGGTTTAAATAAAAAAAAAAATTTAGGATTAAGTGTTCAAATTTTTATTTTAGCAGCCAAAAAAAATTATATATAAAAATTTTGTTTCGGCTAGATCATGAACCGCCTGGTGATGAGATAATATTTCACCATTAATCATATGTGAACAGATATTCTGTGGATACATTTTTATCTTTTGTTGGATTAATTTTTGTGAGAATTTGTTTCGGTAAATCTTCATTTGTATGCATTCAAAAAAAAAAGTAAATATTATAAATTTCATTACATAATATTTACAAATTCATATGTCATCAATCATAAAAATGTAATACTAACAATTATTATTATATTGTTAACATTGTTGATACCTATTTTCGCGACACATTTTTTTACAAGCCCGATACAACCAAGGCCAACTTCCTTGTGGGCTCAATTAATTTATTGTATTCTTTTTTATTCTTTTAAGCATGGCCCAAGTCCATGCAACTTATTAGGGAAATTAAAGAAGTGTGGTTTGGAAGGAATGGTCGGTTCCTTTCAGACCTTTTGATTGAGCTCAGCCCATGCATGCTACTAAGTGGGTAAGGAACACTGGTAACACATCTGACCCATGGAGGAACTATTGTACCCAAAATTTCCATCTTAAAAGAGTTTTTATGCTCTTACAGACTGTGGCCTAACTTTTTTGCTTTACCATTTTTTGGCCTAAACATAGAGCTGACCATAAGTGGCTAGCATTGTCTGCTGCAACAATCAAATGCAGACTCTAAGAGTTAGGAAACATCAACCCATGAATTTAGGCAACTCCATTTCCCAAATTTTGCGAAAAAAAACAAACCAACCCTCTCACCCAATTAAAGCAAATCTGACCACAACCTCTTTGATTGAGACCTTGGGGTTCAAAGTCTCTTTTAATGACCAAAAACCAGTCACTTAGAGCACACCAAACTTAATACAAAAAGCCCCAATCAAATTTAAAATGAACCAACTATGTTTTTCTCCATAAAGCTGAAACTTGAAAGCAAAAACCCGCTCAACTAGCTAACATCCTCACAAGTTTCAAACCTATATACTTTTCTTCTTTTTTTTTACATTTTCTTGTATTTTAGTTATGAGATTTTGATCTCTCTTGTTTGAAATTTTAGGTTTAATTCTCTACAGATAAACACTTGTAAAGAATCAAAGGATAGTATGGGGCTAATCTTGCGCAATTTTGGCCCATATGAAAAAATGTCCCCCACAAACAATAACTAAATACATTTGTTATGCCATCAATTTATAAAACTTAGGCTGTGTTTGGTTTTATGTAGAATGTTTTTCAAGTGTAAAATATTTTCAGGTGAAAATATTTTTCAGGTGTTTTGTGGTATTTTAAAAAATACTTTAGAAAATATTTTTTAGTGTTTGGTTGTGTTCTTGAAAATACTATAGAAAACACATTTTTTACTTGTTTCTCACATTTTCTCACATATTCTCAGCTTCCAAACAGATAATATCATTTCTCAATACAGAAACACAACACAAACAAAACCCAAAAAAACAAATTCATCAAATCCAGTCAGAGAAGAACAAAGAGAGAGAGGCGACTGGATTCGACGTTAAGGCGAGATCGCGCGACAGAGGCGATGGCGAAGGCACGATCTCACCGACGATTGGGTTTTTTGCGTTAAGGCATCGCGAATCAGATTGGCGATGGCGAAGGGTTTTTCGCATTGAGGCAATGGCGATGGGTTTTTCGCGTTGAGGCGATGGCGATGGTTTCAAGGTTTTTCACGATGGCGATGGGTTTTTTGCCTTGAGGTGACTAGGTTTTTCGCGTTGAGGCGACTGGGTTTTTCGCGTTGAGGCATCGCGAATCAGATCGGCGGTGGCGAAGGCGCGATCTCGCCGGCGCAGGTTGGGGCGCTCTCTCTCTCTCTCTCTCTCTGCGCGCCTGAGTCCGGAAATGGTTTGAAGTGAAAATTCACTTCAAACCATTTTCGGGTCAAAGCCTCTCTTTTACAGTCAAATGAAATGTTTTTCCGAAAAATTCTATTTTCTATGCGCAACCAAACACGTGGTGTGGTGTGGTGTGGTGTGGTGTAAAATGATTTTTTGAAATGGTTTGAAGCCAAAACAAACGTAGCCTTAATAATAAATTTGCTAAATCCAAAAAGTGATCTCTAAGTTCAAGTTAGATCTAGGCTGAAATTGGGTGTCCTAGGCTCATCCCCTCCAACAAGTAAACTATAAAAAAAGATAAAAGATTATGAATTTGTATGTTTGTAAGCTTGGTAAACCTTTTTTTTTTTTTTTGGTTTGTAAAAGCCAAGTATTTTGATTAATTGATACATTCTAATATTTTTATTGAAAACATTCACAACTCAAATCCTTCTCTCTAACCACCGCCTCACGTTGGCGAGTTGGCACCTGGGCTGTATAAAAACCAATTACTCGGGGTTTAAGCCCTTGCATTTACCTAGCAAAAATTAAAATAAAATAAAATCCTGCTCCCTAATTATCAGATTATTTTATTAAAAACAAAAAAACAAAAAATCAATGAACCTTCCAACACACAGCCGAAGAAAACAAAAACGAGAACCTTCCCGTCACTCAGAGATGATTCCTGTAATTAATTTGTTGCTAATTTTATATATTTTATTTAACTTTAGCCCAAAAAATAAAAAATGAACAAACAAACAAACAAAAAGTGAGCATTCCAATCATGATGATTATTAGCTTATGCGGCATTCACAAGCCTCTCTCACTCATGCGGACTGACATGATTTTTTTTTTTTTTTTTTTGAAAACGGACTGACATGATTAAACAAAGTTTTTGATTTGGTCAAATTATTGTGTCATGCGTGGCGTGGGAACAAGCCCTAGACCCTAGTAGGCCAGCGCGAGAGAGAGCCCCAGGCCTTATAATTTTATTGGGTAAAATATGGTTAATGGTTATCATCTTTGAAGTTTAGGTTATTGTCAGTTAGTCCAAACTTTTTTTAAATTGATTAACTTACTCCCTAGCTACTGTCAGAGAGATTTGTCATTACTTAGGATCTTATTGATAAGATTTATCAACAACCATACCCCTACATCATCTAAGTACTTCCATACTTCAATGGAGATTCCATCCGGTCTCACGGTCACGGCTTTTCCTATTTTTATTCTTTTTAGTACATTTTTTTTACTTCAGTCATCCTAATTCTTTGAAAAAATTTATGGTTTTTATCCTCCATTCAACGACCCAAATCACTCCCCATTTCCATTAAAAAGTTTATCAAAATATTTTTTTCATCTCTCTTTAATTTGCTCTTCTTTTACTATTACTAGTTGATTTTATCTTTAATGCACCGAACACCCTTCAAGCTTATAATGAGTTTTAAATAAAATATTAACTGTATTGAAATGAAATAAATATGATTTAATTAGTATTAAAATATAATAAAATGTATCATTGAAAGTTGTCACCTTATAACTCGAACCATAGAGACGATAAGTGGGCGAGTTGGATGGGTTAGGATTGGATCACAAAATGAGTCAAGTATATTTATGCCAATTTATTCATTTATACTTGTTTTAAAAAATTAATTAATGTTTAACCCATTTAATATGGGCGGGACCCAGCCCACACATTTACCTATTTATCACATTCACATAACGTATTTTCTTCTCAAAAAAAAAAAACGTGTAATTATAAACACACAAAAAAAAAAAAAAAAAACCCATTAAAATGACCAAAAAACTCATAAGAACTCCAAATTGAAAAAAAAAATCCTCAAAATCACAAAAATATACCTGAACTGTTCAAAATACCCATTAAACCTCTAAATTAACCAATATACCCCCAAACTTCCAAAATTAACAAATTACTGTCTTGAACCACCAAAATACCCCCTAGAAACTCCAAAAATACACACTCCCCCCCCCTCCCCTCCCCTCCCCAAAAATAACCCAAATACTTCTAGAACCATCAAAATGATAAACACTTATAGAATCATCAAAATAACCAAAATACTCACAGAACCTTCAAACTAACCAAAATTCCATTAAAATTATCAAAATGACACAATACCCCAAAATAACCCCTCCCCCGCCCCCGCCCCCACCTCCCCCAAAAAAAATGTGTTTTAAATAATCAAAACACTCTTGCAACTGCCAAAATATATATATTTTTGTTTAAGGAAATAGTAAGGCGAGTAGCGATTCAAGAGAAGAAACCCTAATAACCAAAATGTTTTTTTTTTTTTTTTTGTGATTTTTTAAAGTGAAAAATTAGTTTAATACATTGCTGTTTAGGAGGGTTCACAATATTAATGTTACGGAATTTGACAAGAGTTGATGGACTGAACTCACAAAAACTAAACATCAAAAACTAATTTGACATTTATAGTAAAAGTGAAATGACTAAATTGAAATTTTGCCAATTTATTTCAAACTTTTATCTCAAATTTAGACATAAATAATACAAATAAAGAAAGCAAAAATTAGAAGGTAAGTCTTTGCTCCACTAAAATTGATTAGGAAATAGATTTAAAAATTAAAATGATTCATCCACAATTCAATCCAGATAAACAATAACTAATATTCTAATTTATCATTCATCTTAGAACAAGGAAAACATTTTTATTCTAAATTTCTAATCATTTACATTTGAGGCTAGAATACATATCTTGCCCTGCATTTTGCTAACCAAAAATAAACTAGCTTTTTTTTTTTTTTTTACAATAATGTTCCATCAGTATCACATGGTTAATGGAATAGGATTCAATATTTTGGCAGATTTGGCAAGAGGAATGACAAACCTGTGGCTGTGACTGGTTAATTGATGGTTCTTTTCTCCAAGAGGAATGCCAACCTGTGACTGTTTATCTGGCTAATTGATGGTTTTTTCTCCTGTCATGTATGATCTATTTATGTCATTAATTAATCATGCATCATTAATGACAATGAAAGAAAATAATAATACCATTTTTTAGGCATAAATAAAACCACATTTAAAGGAAGCATACTAATTAAAAGGTGTAATGAAAAGATCCAAGCATTGCAATCACCGGTGAATTTTCACATAAGGCATCTCGTTTTTCCATTCCCTCTCTCTCTCTCTCTCTAAAAAGTTGGGGGTTACTTACTCATATGTGATGGTTTCAATTTTATAATCCAATGATGCAAAGATATAATCATGCTTAAAAAGCTTATCCATATCACAAGCATTTAAGACTGTAAACAAATTGAGTTGAGTATTTAAAATTTAAGATTGGTTCATTTGATTTCATTAAAAAGCCCTAAACTCAAGCTCATCACGAAACCAATTTAAACTCAAACTTGATTCACTAACTACTTGATTAATTTTTTTTTTCTCATCTATATATAGTTGACATGGATGATTTTTTGTTATTTTAATGAGCATATAAAAGTTAGATTCACTAATGTTGCATTCTTAAAAACTATATGTGTATATATATTTTTATTAAGAAACACACTATTTATATTATCTATAAATTACATGTAATAATAATTTAATATCTTATAAACTTATCTACAAGTTCATAAATTTAAAGTCAAGTTCATAAAAGTATATTTTTACACATGTATGCGTATAAATATATACTTAAATCAAAACACATTGTTACGAATTTGTTCATAAACAATTATTATATTTGAGCTATTTAAAAAATTAAAAAAAAAAAATGAGAATCCAATCGGTCTGAGAAGTCAGCTCTGTACTTAACATTCTCCATTTATTTATATTATAAGGTTCCAGCTAGAGAGGTGTGGGCTGTGAAAAATGTGTGGTCTGTGTGGAGTCTATATGGACGGATTTTACCGGACCCGCATTGCTGGCCTAAACTTCTAACTGGACCTTGCACTATAAAATTCATGAAAAGTGGGAGGATAGGATAACATGATTTTATCTTTATGAGCTAGTTAGCCTTAGCCTTAGCCTTAGCCTTAGCCATACCCACGCTCTCCTCTGGAGAGTGGATTGCACCATATTGTAGGACTCAGTGCAATATATATGCTTTTTTTTTGTTGCCGTTGAAAAAATGAATGCTATTTGTTGGTGATAATATATAGTTGTAATACTAATTACTAGTATATTACCAGCTGGGTTTATTAGTGAGCCATAGTAGTTATATTGTAGAAGTAGATAGATGTGCACTAAATCTGTGTTTCACAAATGATATAATTCATATTATTATTGCGAGAATCAAACTCAAGATTGAGTGTTTACCAAACCACTTGGGAATAAGCGTAGTGGCAAGTGAACCACCACCCTTGCTAATTGCTTAGCTACTAGTTTAAAAAACATATAGAAAATTCATTCTTATTTTTATATGTGATAAAATTAGAAGAAGAAGAAGAAGAAGAAGCTCTTTTTAAGTCGGTGTCGTCGTGTGTGAAACAAGAAGGTTTTCATGGAATAATCTTAGACTATCTATGATGCTTCAAACATAAGCCTGCCTTTTACAACCAAAGACAAAGAGACCCAGACTGTAGAAGATAGATATTTTTTGTTGTATAAATTAATTTTGTCTTCAGAGAATTCATTCTTAATGCTTAATTTGGCCCAGCCCATGGCATGGGGGTCGTTTTTATTGTGAATTTTGTGATAGGAGGACAGGACTGGATCCAATTCCATTCCATAACATTTCCATCTTTGTTAAACAAAGCAAAGGTAGGACCACGTCCTTTTTGTTTCTTTTCTAATTAATAAAGTATATCTATTCAACGTTCAACCAGAAAACACCTAACCAAAAAAAGTTATAAAGTAAAATTATTAGTGATCATCAAATCCATGTTACTTAGAATTTGGAGAACCGACGACAGGATGAAATCCCATAAAAGTTGGCGGGGTCATGCTTATATTTATTGATCTAAATTTTTTTTAGAAAAAAAATTAAAAAAAAAAATCTATAAAGCATGACAATAGACAATTTTATAAATTAGCTTGAATTAATAAAGTGAAGTGCTCTACATATTTACTTATTTTGTTTGGCGAATAATATTTATATATGACAAAAAAATATTTCGTTTTTCCAATTAAAATAAACACTTAATTTATAATTTTCACTCAACTATCTACCAAATAAATTCTTAATCTTTTTTTTTTTTTTTTCAATACAAGATAGAAATTCTACTCTAGTTTAATCTAAGTATATATGTGTGTGAAACTCCCTCCTAAAAACTTAAATCTCGGTCCTTACCCTCTACACCCCACAAGTACTTATACTTCTTTGAGCCAAGAATGCGCGGTAGTTAAATTCTTAATTTATTGGATGGGTTAGACTATAACAAAACTTCACCATCGTCTATAATCTATAGTAAATAGAACTTAAAAATGTTTAACTTTTGATTGATTTTATAATATTTTTTCACATAAATTTTTGAAGTCTCATAATTTTATACCTTATTATCTTAATATATATTTTATAATTAAATTTAAATTTCATTCTATATTTAAGCACTCAATTAAAATTGTAGGGGTAGAAATATCAAAACACCAATATGAGCCTTGGGCCTTGTCCAAGGGCGTTGACTTCAGCAAAGGGCTGCAATGCGGAGGTAAGGTCGCCTAAATTAAGGGCCCAGGAGCCCATCGATCAAGGCGCTGGCCAGTTAGGGAGAGTCCGAGGAGAAGGTCTCCTCGGACAACAGAAAACGAGGGCCAAAGGGTGCAACATGACGCCTAGGGAAGAACTCTTGAAGCTCAATGAGCCGTACTACACTTCAACCGGACGCCGAGGAGGAGAGCAAGTGGGAGGTGCTCTGCATAAAGCTGCCATCACCGTATTAATGGTTTCCCACCTACCCGCCTGGCCGCATTAATGGGGAAGTGACCCCTGAGGGGACGGGAATCAGCCTTATGGCTAGTGAGGGCAATTTCCAAGAAGACAATGGATGGGAAAGGGATCTACATTTATGGCTCCATGAATAGGAACAAGGAAGAGGGGGAGTATAAGAAGGAAATGAGAGGCCATGGAAGGGGGATCTGGTCCGAAAAAGAAGAAGATTTTTCCCCAATACAGCTCAAGGGAAGCAAGGACTGAGACTCCTCGGCCCACGTCCTAGGAAAGCCAAAGTTACTCCTCCAACTCGTTACACGCCACTGTGGACTTAGCCCAAACGCCATCACATTCTACCTTCCCAACAAGTTTAGGCTTTAAGCCCGTTCTCTATAAATTCTATTGTATAGGCCATTTGGGCTAGCCCATCACGCACTTAAGTCTAGGCTTAATTTGTGTACCTACAACTGGCGCCATCTGTGAGGAGCCTTGAGAAAAGGGACTTGAAGTATCATGGAAGGCTCGGGTTCACGTCGTGCAGAATCCATGGGATCCCAGCACGAGGATCACTTTTCGCGGCTAGAGCGGGAGAGAGACCGCGAAGCCAGCGTGTGCACAGAACATACGCGCCGAAGGAGTCGCGCATGGGATGGAAGTAGAACCTCCCGCGAGAAAAGTGTCAAGTCCCTGCAAAGGGAGATTGACCATCTAAAAAAGAAACTGCGCCGGGAGAAACGACAACGCACGCCCTCTCCTTCAGACTGGTCTTCAGTAGATTTTCGCAATAGCATCGACAGTTCCAGGTTAAGAACCCCCCCAGCGAGTCCTCCTCTTACGAGGATGAACACCATCGCGACCCTAAGGATAAGAGAACATCCTCCAGAGGTTTGGCCAACAACGCTCTGAGTAAGGCGATCCACCAAATCTCCAAGTCGCCCTTCACTCGGAGGATTGAGAAGGGAAAACTCCCGAGGCGGTTCACCCAACCAACCTTCACCATTTACAACGGACGAACTAACCCAGTGGAACACGTGAGCCACTTCAGCCAGAGAATGGTGGTGCACTCTAAGAACGAGGCCTTAGTGTGCAAAGTTTTCCCCTCCAGCTTGGGGCCCGTCGCGATAAGGTGGTTCAATGGCCTGAAGGCAAGCTCAGTCGATTCCTTCATGGAGCTCACCAAGGCATTTGGCTCGCGTTTCATCACGTGCAATAGGGTACCCCGGCCTCTGGATTCATTGTTATCTATGGCCATGAAGGAGGGAGAGACCCTCAAGATGTATACCAACAGGTATTGGGAGATGTTTAACAAGATCGATGGGGACTTCGATGAAGTTGCCATAAGTACTTTCAAGGTCGGCCTTTTAAATGAGCACGACCTGAGGAAGTCACTGACCAAAAGGCCTGTCAAGAGCATGCATCGGCTCATGGACCGCATTGACGAATACAAGCGAGTCGAGGAGGATCAACTGCAAGGAAAGGGGAAGGCGAAGGTTATCCCTCAGGAGATGAGGGATTTCAGGTCGAACCGATACAGTAACAGTAGGCCGAGGAGAGAGTTCGTTGGGCAGCCTGGTCCGATACCCACGCAGGTGGTCAACACCGTGTTCCGCGAACCCATACAACAGGTGTTCGAGGAGATCCGACATGAACCCTACTTCAGGTGGCCTAGTAAAATGATAGGCGACCCCACGAAGTGTAACCATAACCTCCATTGCCAATACCACCAGATACCCTTGGCTTTGGAGGACCAGGAGAAGACAGCTTTTGTCACCCCCACCGACAACTACCATTACAAGGTGACGCCTTTCGACTTAAGGAACGCAAGAGCTACTTACTAGAGGATGATGACCAGAATGTTCGAGGCACAGTTGGAAAAAACTGTTAAAGTTTACGTGGATGACATGATTGTAAAGAGCAAGGCTATATCTGGGCACGTAGCCGATCTGGACAGCACTTTCCAGACGTTAAAGGAGAACAAGCTACGTTTGAACGCCTCCAAGTGCTCCTTTGGTGTGAGGTCCGGTAAATTTCTGGGCTACATGCTCACTCATAGAGGGATTGAGGCCAACCCCGCCCAGATCATCGCAATCTGCAATATGTAACCTCTTCGAAACCCAAAGAAGGTCCAAAAGCTGGCAGGGATGACAGCCGCCCTCAACAGGTTCATTTCCCGATCCGCGGAAAGGTGCCGACCCTTTTTCCAGTTGTTGAACAAGTGGAAGGGATTCGAGTGGACCGAAGAGTGTTCCCTGGCCTTCCAGCAATTAAAGGAATATCTCTCTCGGCCACCCATAATGTCTCGCCCCGACTTGGATGAAGTACTGTTTTGATACAAGACGACAACGGTATACAGAGACCAGTCTATTATGTGAGCAAGTCCCTACAGGAAGCCGAGGTTCGGTATCTACCGTTAGAGAAGGCGATTCTAATCGTGGTGCACGCGACGCGCCGGCTCCCGCACTACTTCCAATCCCACACCGTCGTCGTACTGACCCAACTCCCACTTAAGTCCGTGTTGTGGAGCACCGACTACTCCAGCAGAATCGCTAAATAGGGAACTGTCTTAGGAGACTTTGACAACAAGTACATGCCTCGCACCTCTGTAAAGGGGCAAGTCCTGGCCGACCTGGTGGCGGAGTTCGCTGAGCCTTCCATGAAGGAGACCCTGGAGGGATGGGGCATGGATGGAAAACTAGTTAGCGTGATCTCGTGCGAGGAACCTCTGGCATGGAAGGTTTTCGTGGATAGGGCCTTCAACTAGAAAGGTTCAGGCATAGGGATAGTTTTGATATCCGCAGAGGGAATCATCGTCGAAAAGTCTTTGAGGTTAGCGTTCTCGGCTACTAATAATGAGGCCGAGTACGAAACTTGGCTAGTGGGAATTGACATGGTTCAAAAAATAGGGGGAAAAACGGTGCAGGCGTTCTCAGACTCGCAGCTAGTGGTCAGTCAGGTGGAAGGGAAATTGAAAGCCAAGGAACCGAGAATGCGGGAGTATTTATCTCGAGCCAAACACTTACAGTCCAAATTCGAGTCTTTTGCATTGTCATATGTCTCCAGGAATGGGAATACCCACGCTGACTCATTAGCCACACTCGCCACCTCCTCGGCGCAAGGCCTGCCTCGGGTCATCCCAGTCGAAGACCTATTTAAGCCTGCTGGGCCAAGTGGTGACGCCCTCTGGATCCACCAGGTTAGAATGGGATCCAGTTGAATGGACCCAATAGTGTCCTTCCTTAAACACGACACGCTGCTAGAAAAAAGGTCTGAAGCCGACAAGATCCGTAGAAAGGCTCCTCAGTTCTGGCTATCTAAGGAAGGGAAACTCTATAAACGCTCTTTTTCAGGACCCTACTTGTTGTGCATACACCCGAAAGCAACGGAGCAACTCTTGGAAGAACTACACAAGGGAATATGTGGCAGCCATACTAGAGGAAGATCGCTAGCCCACAGAGCCCTCACTTAGGGATACTGGTGGCCAAACATGCAGAGAAAGGCGCAGGATTACGCAAAGAAGTGTGATCAATGTCAGACATTCGCTCCCAACATCCACCAGCAGGAGGGTGTCCTTAACCTTTTGGTCAGCCCTTGGTCGTTCGCCTAGTGGGGCTTAGATATTGTGAGTCCATTTCCGAGGGCAGCAAGAAACAAGAGATGGTTGCTCGTCGGAACGGACTACTTCACCAAGTGGGTTGAGGCAGAGCCCCTCTCGAACATCAGAGACGTGGATGCAAAGAAATTCGTCTGGAAAAACATTATCACAAGGTTTGGGATCCCGCACACCCTCATCTCAGACAACAGCCTGCAATTTCACAGCAGGGCCTTCAAAAAATACTGTGGGAACTTCGGCATTACAAACAGGTACTCCACTCCAGCCTACCCACAAGGGAATGGCCTAGCTGAGACAGTGAACAAAACGATAGTTGATGGGCTCAAAAAGATGCTAGACGACGCTACAGGCAGATGGGTGGAAGAAGTGCCACACGTATTATGGACTTACCGAACTACTCCACGAAGGTCAACGGGGGAGACGCCCTATTTGATGGCTTATGGTGCGGAGGCCGTAATCCCCTTGGAAATAGGGTTTCCAACGATGAAGACTTATTCCTTCGACCCAGGCAGCAATGCCGCCTTACTGCAGAAGGGGCTGGACTTGATAGAGGAGAGGCGAGAGAATGCTATGGTCCAGCTAGCTTGCTACCAGCAAAGGCTCAAGCAAGGATACAATTCTCACGTGAAATCCAAGCCCTTCACGCCTGGAGACCTGGTACTGAGGAAAGTTGTTGGGACTGCTAAAGACCCAACATGGGAAAAATTAGGGCCAAATTGGGAGGGGCCCTACCACATAATCTCGGTGGCCGGCATAGGGTCGTAATACCTCGCCGATTTAGAAGACAAACCTGTAATGATGCCCTGGAATGTAAATAACCTTCGAAGGTACTACTATTAATGAAAGGCGTACACGTCATGCATTCGGGTATCATTGTATCATGCTGATTGTTAAATTGTCAATCTCTATCGCCAAACAAAGTGTTAATGCCAACTAAGGCTAAGCCAGGTCCTCGGACCTTCTGCCTTGGAAAAATTTAACATACACTTCATTTTAATTAAGTGTTAATGTCAACCTAGGCTAAGTCAGGTCCTCGGACCTTCTGCTTTGGGAAAATTTAACATACACTTCATTTTAATTAAGTGTTAATATCAACCTAGGCTAAGTCAGGTCCTCGGACCTTCTGCCTTGGGAAAATTTAACATACACTTCATTTTAATTAAGTGTTAATATCAACCTAGGCTAAGCCAGGTCCTTGGACCTTTTGCCTTGGGAAAACTTAACGTACGCTTCATTTTAATTAAGTGTTAATGTCAACTTAAGCTAAGCCAGGTCCTCGGACCTTCTGCCTTGGGAAAACTTAACATATGCTTTATTTTAATTACGTGTTAATGTCAACCTAGGCTAAGTCAGGTCCTCGGACCTTCTGCCTTGGGAGAATTTAACCTACGGATCCCTTTAATTATGTGTTAGTGTTAACATACTTTTCATTTTTACTCAGCGTTAACATACAATTTAGCTAAGTGTTGACATGTTCTGTGCACGTAGCCATTCGTTTATTAACCCTAACATGCAATAAGGCAAGTTACACAGCAATAAACATGATCCACCAAGAAAGCCACATTATCAGAAACAAAACACTGAAATTCATTAAAACTGTTTACATTAAAGCTGGAAATAAAAATTACAAGGTAAATGGTTGATGATAAACTCCCTAAGGGAGAAAGCTACGCAAGGAAGGAGCCCGAGGCGGCCTATCTCTTTATCTTCGGTGAAGGGTCCTTTCCCAGCTTCGCCGAGGATTTCTTGGTCTGGCCCTCCACTTCAGCACCTTTTGCCCTAGCCTCAAGCAGAACTTGGACCTGCTTCCCCTTGTCTTTGGCTTTGGGAGGAAGTGCAACCTGGCCAGCTGGCTCGTCAGACCCCTTCTCGGCCACTTTATTGGCTGCAGCAGCCTCATTGGCGGGGGGACTTGCCCTTGGGAGAAGGGAGGCAACGTTGGAGCCGCAGTCTTAGGAGCAGCCGAAATGGTTGGAGCATCTTCGATAAATCTGATATCCTCAGGATACCAGACCTTCTCTGCTCCCCTCCACTCTGAGTTGGCCGGAACTCCAGCAACGTTCAGGACTTTCGCCCAAACTTGCTGGCAGTACTCCCTGCACAGCTCGGCCAGCTCCTCGGTTAGGCAGTTCTTCATCGCCTCGACCCCTTCATTATAGGCGGCCTCCACGGTCTCTCTTATGGTGTGAGCCGCTTCTTTGGCCTACACAAGCTATCTTTTTAGATCCGAGATCTCCTGCCCTGCTTTGGATAGTGCCTCGTCCTTTTGGTGTAGGAGCTTGCGTTGGATTTTCACCTGGGCCTCTGGCGCCTTTAAGCCCGCGTCTAGGCTCCTCCTCTCAGCCTGCTCTAGGGTCAGTTTGGCGGCCAGGTCAGCCTTCTCAACCTCGGCGCGACCCAAGTCTTTCTCAACCTCCGCCTTGGCCGACTGCTCGGCCCCTACTTAGTTCTGGTAGTGCCCCACCAGCTCCTCGGCAGCGAAAACCTCCTAGATGGCCTGCGGGGAGAAATTCCGATGGATACACAGTAAATGTGAAAGTGAGATACACGAAAGCTAAAATAACAACAGAATAGAGGGATAGCGCGTACCAGGCCCAGGTTCCTCTTGAAGGAAAGAAAGAGGCGCGTCCGACCTATTTTCCCTAAATCCTCCATGTCCCTTGGCAGGAGGAGGGGCTGCTCTAGAGCATTGGCCAGGTGAGGGGCATGACCCCTCTAGAAGTCCCTGGTGCTCGCCTGTAGAGGTATCGGAGCCCCGTCCACCTCTAGAGCGAGAGACCACCTGGACTCCCATCGCCATACCTCGGCTTACCCAGGAATCTCCCTGCTTTCGACAGACGAGGCTCGCCCCCCACCCTTAGCAGTTTGTTATTGTTGCTGTTGTAGCTGTTTTTGATGCTTTTGCTTTTTCTCCCTCTCCATGTCTGCCACCTCATTCTCGTTCCTTCTCTTCTTTAGGATAATAGGGGCAGGAGGGAGTGGGTCGGATGGAGGGGGAGGTGGAGGCAACTTCGGCTAGGACCCAGAGGCGTCCACTTTAGAGACTTGAGCGCCCCTCTTCCTTGCAAAGAGTGTTTTCAAATTTGCCATGTCGTCATTGTCGTCGTCCTCTGAACTGTCTTCTGGTCTAGGGATGGCAATTTTTCCCCGTCCCGGTTGACCCGCCCCTCCCCGCTTCGCCTCGTGTAGGTTTTCCCCGCCCCCGCAAAAGTGATGGGGCGGGGATGGGACGAGATTTTAGACCCGTACCACGGGGCGGGGCGGGGATGGGTTTACACTTTTTAGCCCCACCCCATGCCCGCCTCGCCCCACCCTATGCCCGCCCCCCTCGCGTTAATAAGGGTTAAGTTGTAATTTTTTCATATTCTAAAACCCTACTATTTAAACAAAAATATTATCATCTTATTTTATTCTACCTAACATGGCTGTACCACTTTTTTCTCTCTAGCAAAATTGGAAGTAAGTTACTAATATCATCATCTTATTAGAAGTTTGGATTTTTATTGTGTCATACTATGAGATTTTTATGTGACATTGTCTTGTTAAACATTTAGACAATATTATTTAGTTTTTGCTAAAAATTAGTTTGATTTGATAAGATAAATTTATTTATAATTTCAAGTATATTTTTAATATTGAAACATGTCATTTTGTTTGAAAAAATGGTAATAGTTGTAGGGAAAATTAACAAGAAATAAAGTTTTACTGTGTAGGGCAGGGCTTAGCTGGTCTTTGCGGGGCCTTAAGGGGCGGGGATGGGGGAAGAAATTTTCCCCGTCATGAGGGGCGGGGCGGGGATGGGGCAAGAAAAATCTATACGGGGCAGGGGCGAAGATCCCATCCTTCAGCCCCGCCCCGCCCCATTGCCATCCCTATTCTGGTCGGGCGATCACAAGGCCTTTAACTCCGGAGCCTCTGTTCGAGGTGTCCTCCTCGTCCGAGATCTCAACTACTATATCCTTTAAAGGCCTCTCAGCCTCTTCCAGATGAAACAAATCGATTTCTTCGCTGAGAGATGAGGGAGAACTGGTCCTCCCTCTTCACCACCAAAGGAGTGGCCTCAACTGTCCGACCATAAAGGATGGTGGATGGAGCGTCTAGTATAGCTCGAGGGGCAAGGAACTCGGGGTAGCGGACGTCTATCCTCGCACATCTCCGGTCACCTGCAAGGATGGTGTCTTTAACCTCGCCAAAAACCTTCGATATGGGTTCGTACCCCAATATGAGGTGGGCGACCCTCACCTGCAGATCTCTAGTTACAAAGACCTCGAATCTCAGAACCCTGTTAAGGTCCGAAATGTTGACTTCGCCCAAGCGAGGAGACGTGTGCCGTTTGTCTACAAGAAAGATAGTAGAGTAGTCAAACATGGTTAGATACTAATGACAAATCCAGTAAAGAAAAGTATCAAATGGCAATGAATCTACCAAGGGGAGCAGAAAGGGGCAAAAAAAAAAAAAAAAAAACGAGAAGAACCAAAAACTCCTAAATCCTGCGGAATCACATCTGGCTGCCCTTCACTCATGGGCAATGGGGACCGTCATACCACTGCCCGGTGGCAATGAGGTAGTCATCCTTCATGCCCTTATTGGACTTGGGCAGACAAGAAATGAGCGTGACAACGTTAGACCTCGACTTGAGGTAATAGTCTGCGTCTCTCAGCCGGTGGCACTCGTACATATAAATGACGTCGTGCCATGTGATGCGCAGACCCATCTGCTCGTTCAGAGCATCGACGTAGCCTAATATCCTAAACATATTGGGTGTATACTAATCTGGACACAACCTATGGTTACGAAAGTACTCGCTGGTCATGTCCTTCATGGGGAGTGTCATCCCACCCTCTAGGAAGGCGATTTTAGGGACGACTACCTGCCCCTCTTGCCTAGAATCTGCCACGGCCTCTAGGGGCAGCATTTCAGGCCCACATCCGGAGGAATGTGGTATTTGGCCTGGAATCCTTCCATGAGTGAAGTCGTATCAACTAGACACTTAAATCTACCCATTGAGTTGAAAATCAAGGTAAAGAGTTACAAAGAAAAGGAAGAAGGGTTGACAGCCGAGGAGAAGACGGTTCGAAGAGAGGAAAAACTTACAGGAGAAAGGTGTGTGAACTTTTAAGAGCTTCTTGAAAAAGAGAGAGAGATTGAATAACTCCAGAATATGTTTGCTCTTTGGAAGAAATGGTGAATATCATGACTACCGAAGCGTTTTGAATGATTGGAGGGCGGCGGTTCGCGAATGTCCCGCTCGAATTTTTGGGAATAAACCTAAGCCGTTGGATCCACATCTCACCGTTGGACATGGGCGATAGGGAGTTAGTTACTCAGTGCAATTAATGCAAGCATTACGTATCACGAAGCATTAGGAGCCCCTTTAGAAAGCGCGTGGGGACTTCGCACGTGCAAATTTTGAGGGATCATGTGAAAATTATATTCGCAGGTCAAAAACTCATTCCCCTCCTCGGATGGGAGACAAATGAATTTTTGAGGGGCTATTGTGGGGGTAGAAATATCAAAACACCAATATGGGCCTTGGGCCTTATCCGAGGGCATTGACTTCAACAAAGGGCTGCAATGCGGAGGTAAGGTCACTTAAATTAAGGGCCCAAGAGCCCATCGATCAGGGAGCTGGCTAGTTAGGGAGAGTCCGAGGAGAAGGTCTCCTCGGACAACAGAAAACGAGGGCCAAAGGGTGCAACATGACGCCTAGGGAAGAACTCTTGAAGCTCAACGAGCCGTACTACATTTCAACCGAACGCCGAGGAGGAGAGCAAGTGGGAGGTGCTTTGCATAAAGCTGCCACCACCGCATTAATGGTTTCCCACCTACCCACCTGGCCACATTAATGGGGAAGTGACTCCTGAGGGGACGGGAATCAGCCTTATGGCCAGTGGGGGCAGTTTCCAAGAAGACAATGGATGGGAAAGGGATCTGCATTTATGGCTCCATGAATAGGAACAAGGGAAAGAGGGAGTATAAGAAAGAAAGGAGAGGCCATGGAAGGGGGATCCAGTCCGGAAAAGAAGAAGATTTTTCCCCAATACAGCTCTCAAAGGAAGTAAGGACTGAGATTCCTTGACCCACGTCCGAGGAAAGCCAAAGTTACTTCTCCGACTCGTTGCACGCCACTGTGGACATAGCCCAAACGCCATCGCTTTCTACCATCCCAACAAATCTAGGTTTCAAGCCTACTCTCTATAAATTCTATTGTATAGGCCATTTGGGCCAGCCCATCACGCACTTGAGTCTAGGCTTAATTTGTGTACCTACAAAAATCATGACACATCATGTGTTCTTTTAATAGTAGAATATATGGTTTTATATATGAACACAATTATAATAAATGTCCAATTGTCCAAAAATACTTTCTAAAAAAAAAAGAAAAATCGTCCAATAATAAATAGTTAGCTTCATATACAAATAAAATCATAATAAATAATAGTACCTCATCTAAAAAAATAAAATAAATAATTGGAATTTGGAACTATTATAATTATTAAATTTTATTTTTTTAAAAAAAGAGAAAAATTATATTATGTTAAATCTTCCTCGTGCATTGCACTATATGCCGACTAGTACATCAGAATTATATTACCTTTCATGAGTCATAGGCTTGCATCTCTTTCCTGAAATAAGAACAAGGAGGATGAAGGTTGCGCCAATAGAGGGAGAAAGGATGGGGACCAGTGCAGAGGTGGGTTAAGGCTGAAAGGGCAGAGAGAGAGAAAGAGCAAAGGGTGGGAGGAGAAGGCTTTGTTTGGGTCTAAAACTCATTTAATTAGTCATGTACTCTAATCTTTTTGTAGGAATTTCTACAACCCGAATTGCATAAAAACCTTTTCCTTAAAATAATGATTCAAACCCAAAATTTAAGAAAGTTTCATATATTCAAGCGCAATTCAAAAAAAAAAGAAAAAGATACTCAGTGTTGTTGAGTCGTCTCACATCAGTAAGGTGTAATATTGAGAAGGAGTTTATGACTTGCTCTGCGACACTAATTGCTGTATGCAATTTTGATATTGGGCCCTTCTCCTATATATATATATATGTGTGTGTGTGTGTGTTTCTCAAAAAAAAAAAAAAAAAGTATTACATTTTTATGAAGGGTTAAATGCAAAGAGACCCTGGTGATATGGATCATTATAAAACTTGTTAAAACTTGTTTCATGTGTTACATAATGGACTTCTTAAGCCACTGTGGTATTTAAAATAACACAATTGACCATTTAGTTATACTTTTGTCATTTTTGTTAGGAATGGTAGGACAATCAAAATTTGGCAGCATGGGTGGATTCCAAGGAAAAACTCTCCTTTTGTGGCTTCCTACCAGATTGAATCTATGGGAGAGGCTACTGTTTCAAGCTTGATTGAGGAAAGTTCAAAGCAATGGAATGAAGAGCTAATAGATGGTATTTTTTCTCATGAGGAGGCAGCCTTAATAAAGAAAATTCCTTTGGGCCGAATGGATGCAGAGGATGTGATAATCTGGCCTTACTCACAGGATGGACAATATTCATGCAAGTCGGGATACCGGTTTCTTAAGGATGAAGAAGAATTGGTCAGTGCGCAGGGCAATGTAACAGCAGACTCGAAGCTTTGGTCGGGAATTTGGTCTCTTCAGGTGCCTAACAAAGTCAAGAATTTGTTGTGGCGTGCTTGCCGTAACGCGTTGCCGACAAAAGCCAGCCTTGTTCGCCGGACAATCATCTCAGACCCGTTGTGTGACCGCTGCCATGAAGCACATGAGACGCCTGTACACGCTCTGTGGGATTGCAAGGAATTAGATGTGGTCTGGCCAGGTTCGAAACTCTCTCAGATGCGCAGGGATGCAAATTTTCTGGACTTCAAGGAGTTATTGTCTTGGCTGCTTCAACATCATAACAAGGTGGAGGTCTTCGCGATGACAACTTGGTTGGTTTGGTCTCAACGCAATCAGGTTCGGCTTAATCTCGCTGCACCTTCTCTGCACCAGATCCCTCAGTTAGCTATTGACAAGTTTGCTGAATTTTTGGCTTGTCAATCAACCGCTACCAATACTCACGTTACAAGCAGTACTAGATGGCACCCTCCTCCAGCGGATTTTATGAAAATAAACTTCGATGGAGCTGTCTTTTCTAGTGAGAACAGGTCGGGTATTGGAGTGGTAATAAGAAACTGTGCGGGGCTGGTTATTGCTTCATGTTCCCAGCGTTTATCACATGCTTATAGCAGCAATGAGGTTGAGGCTTTTGCTGCTGCTAAAGCCCTGTCATTTGCAGCAGAGATAGGTGTTTCTAAGGCTGTTTTGGAAGGTGATTCGCTGGTGATAATAAGGGCCTTATCAACTGATCAGAGATCCTTATCCTCTTTTGGTCCATTGATAGATGATGCTAAGTTTAGTTCAGTAAATTTTGTTCAATTGCGTTACTCTCATGTTAAGAGAGAATGTAATTTTGCAGCCCATAGTCTAGCTAAGTTTGCTAGAAATATTTCAGATTTTCAAGTGTAGATGGAGGATATTCCACCACAATTTTCTCATGTAATTCAGGCTGATTTGGCCGGATTTAGTTAATGAATTTTGACTGTCTTCCCCCTCAAAAAAAAAAAAAAAAAAATATAACCACACGGATATGTGTTAGGAAAAAATTAGTTACTGTACACATATTTTGGCTTACTTGATGCCCCATGATCAATTTTGTCTAATAAAAGTGATAGAAATCTAGCAAAAATACCAATTGCATTGTGTTAAATACTATTCACCCTACAAATTAATTTTATAGCATTTGAGTGTGTTTAATAATAAATGCTATCACTTGGGTCTCTTTGCATTTAACCCTTTAATAAATGGGGTTCGATTGTTAATTTTAGATCAAATTACACCTTTTTCACCCTAGTCTTTCACGTTGATTACATTTTTCCCCTTGAATTATCTAAACACGCTATCAAACCCCCAATATTTCACCCGGATTATAATGTCCCCCTATTGGTTGTGTTGATGTTAAGTCTAATGAAAAATGTAAGCACGTATACCATGTATGACTTCTATACCCACTGAGTGAGTTCGACTCCACCACTCGAAATTAAAAGATGAAAGTGCTTCTTATCCATCTCTGTATACATTTTGAGAGAATCTAATGATAATATTCAAGAAAACCTTATTTTATAATATATGTATGCATATTTTTTTTTCTTTCCCAAATTTGAATCACAAAACGTCTCAAAATTTATTTTCCTTTTTGCATCATTTCTTAGGAAATATCCGAAATAAACATGATAAGCAAAAAAAAAAAAAACATTTTCTTCTTTGTAAAACATTGCGTTTCTCTTCTACGATGAAAGTACATAGCCTTTTCATGTTGAAGTTATGAATTACCCAATTTTTTGCCAAAGTCAGTGACCCATTAACCCTACGTTGTGACTCCGCTCACAATTTCACAAAGCAAAAAATTCAATTCCTCCAATACTCAAAACCCTACGAAATGAAAATCTTTGACTAATCCCCCGATCCACAAAAGGCTTTGGCAGTAACGCCAAATTCTAATTTCCACATATTTCTTCCTGATTAATTTTCTTTCTCAAGTATCTCATTGCTAACAAGGCTTGGTAATCTCTTACAACTGATTTGAGGTAACAGTCACTTTGCTGCTTGTGACTACTTGGCACTGCCTCTACATATAGCTGTTCTTTGCAGTCGCTCAAGTTAATTGCTTGCAACTTCCACGAGATAACCACTTACATAGTAACTGCCATGGAAGCTACAAGATTAAACTTGATATCCCCTTGGGCTGTAAAAGTTACTTTAATTAATTCCTGTTTAGAAGTGTCATTGTCACTTTTCTACATGGCTGTGTCCCATTTTGCCAAGTGTTTTAGTTAATAAATTAATTATTTGGCCTATCGGGGTGGTTATTGTTGAGAATTTAGGGTTATTCTTTCTCTTTGATTTTCTCAAGAAATAAACAGATTTAGAAGAAGAGTATTTTCTTGTTTTAACTTTAAATAGTGGAGTCTAACTTTCTTAGTGGATCTAGAAGTCAAGTCATGTATGTCCAAACAAATTCTGTTAGACTAAATACCAAAACAAACACCAAAGAAGACATCGATAGGCAATTATAATTTTTATTTTTTTTGGGGTTATAAACAGTTTTTTTTTTTTTTGGTTAAACAGTTGAATATATAAAAAGAGAAACACAAATACAGCAACTATATACTGACCACAGAGGCCAAAGTAGTGGCAACATGCCTATAGTAATACAACCCATTTACATCTGAGTCAAGCAAAACATTCAAATCATTAGAGGGGGAGGTGTCAGAAACAACAAAAATTTCCGTCATGGAACATCCCCTCTTGGCCAGAAAATCAGCGCATTTGTTTGTCTCTCTCTAAACACATGTCCCACCTGGACCTAGGTGAGCTTGGCTATGAGTGATCTGCAATCGTACAATAGTGGAGAGTAGTTTCTATTAGGACAATTAGCACCATTAAGCATCTCCACAATCACTTTGGCATCAAGCTCCACCTCTAATTGATTTATTCCCAATTGAATGGCCAAAGTTAGGCCATCTCTCAATGCCCACCACTCAGCCATTACACTAGTAGTGTATTCGATTAATCTCGAAAACCCCTTAATCCAGATTCCTTAACAATTTCTGATAACCCCTCCACCATCAGCCTTTCCTAGATTTCCAACAAATGCTCCATCAGTGTTTAGTTTATGCCATCCCTCTAGCGGTTTAGTTCATCTCATTGGTATAGCAAGTTTGGATGATACTTGGCTGATCTTGCTCACACAGAAGAAATATTACCTAGCTTGATCAAGGAAAATTTTATCAAGATTGGGATTCAGGATGGTGTTCTCAAACACCATTTTATTTCTGTTCTTCCACAAACACCAAACCGCAAAGAGAAACAAAAGTGCACTAAAGAATAGAAGTATTATGCCTAGTTGTGCTCAGACAATTTATTTTAAGCCAATTCTCAAGATTTTCATTAAATGAGCTTATGTGTGAGAGAGGTACCCCCAACTTGCACCACAAATCACGAGCAACTTCACAATCTCAAAGGAGATGAACAATGGTTTCCTCATGCCGTTTACACGCTGAGTAAACCTTATTATAGTTAATACCCCTTGCCGGGACAATTATAGCTTTAAAGGTGAATAATGTATTTTGATAGTTCAAAATGTAGATATAAGCGGGGTGAAATACATGGGGAAAAAAAAGAGAGAATAATTTTCCCATAATTTTAATTGTTCTGAGCAAATAACTCTTGTGGAACTAGACAAAGATTCATTTTTTTTTCGCATATTGCCAACTTGCCAATTGACCTTTTGGCATGGGCCATGTGGAGTATTGCACGCGCGAGGCAGTAGCAAGTGGGGAATGATTATGAAAAATTTGGAAACATCATGTTCAATGGGTCAATGGGACCAACTGCCAAGAAGACTTGTGGGGTCCTACAGACAAAGTTCACTCACAATCGCTGGGGCTTTCCTTCTTCTCTCATTCTTTCTCAGTCACTCGCATCCTTCTTCTGTTTTTTCTTCTTCTTTTTTTTTTTTTATGCTAAATATTTTCTTGTCCCTGTTGTGTTGGTTGTATTGTGTTGTCTCTGCTTTAAAAAGTGTTGTTTTTCTTGTTTGCTTCAATGCACACCAACACTTAACACCAATAACAAGAAAGAACCACAGCATTCACCAACAACATAAGCTTTCCACCAAAAAAAAAAAAAAACTAGTACCCCATTGACAACAAGTTTTCAGCTTTTGAAGAAAATAAAAGAGAAAAGTAATGCTTGCCTCATTATATCCCAGCATTGCTTCAAGATCTCTCATTTTCCTTGCTTTCGTTTTCATTGGCTCCCCATGTTTTTCCTATGCTTGTGGTGTCAATGTTGGTCCAGATCATCCTATCTTCACATTTCAGTATCTGGGTTGAAGAATGCTCTCCTTGAAGTCCCCCAAAGATCTGTGACTCAAGTGCTTCCCATTTTTCTGCTTGTGGTTATTCGTTGGCTTCGAGATGAAACTAGGTGAGCACTCAGTAATCAATGTTGGCAAATAATTTAACAAAAGCTAGTTTTTCATGATTTAAATAAAATGTATTTTGAAACTGAGAATCTCTGCACCTCGTGAGAAACTAAAATACAGGGCATTTTTTCTATCCTTCTTCATTTTATTATAATTTGTCATTTCTTCTGGGTTGAGCTTTGTTGAAGATTTCCATTGTTGTGGATCAGTTGGGTGTGTGAATCGGGACATTGTATGCTCTTGGTTAAATATTAATTTGGTAAATCAAAAAAGTTAAGAAAATCTAATTGCTGGGTTCTACAGGGACTTATTTACTTCTTAAATTTGTATTTGGGATACTGCTTGGTGGTATTGGGCCTTTAAATGATGGATGGATTACCCATACATCCATGCTTAATCTTGCACTAATAGGAGTATATAGGACATTTGTCAAATTCACCAAAGATAACATGAAATGGTATAGATGTGCTTAGAAAAGAAAGAAGAAGACATTGCTTGCTTACTAATTCTTTAGATTCAAATTCAAAAAGTATTGATGCTCTTGAGTTAACTTTTGGATCATTTGGAGACCACTTGATGGCAGTGGCATAATCCTTCAATTTCACTGCTTCCATGCCTTATGTGTTGTTATATATATGTTGTCTACTTAATTTTTTGACTACCTGCATGTGTTCTTTAAGGCAATACCGGTCATTAGGCCTAAAGACTAATGCTTTCAGTGGCCTGTGAGATTGATAAAATCAGCATTGTGTCTTCCTCGTACTAGAATTTCCCTTGAGGGAATAGTGACATCTAGCTTATGGTGTTTCGTTATCTTTTTAACTGAGTTTTATTGTTCATTGGCTATACACTGTCCCACATACCCTGAATCTCCATTTGCATCACTTTGAGGTTAATTGCCTATTTTGGCTACATAAACATCAATAGGTAAAGGCAATAACCTGAGTCTTAATAATACCTGTTACATGTTTTCTCCCACCTATCAGGCTGCTGCTATTTTCAGTCGATTTTTGCCAAATAATTGCTATTAGCCTTTTACCATTTACTTCAAGGTTGTAGTACGACATAAGTGCAACATCGAATGAAAATTTTTGACAGGTAAGGCCATGCATTTAGCAATTATACATTTTATTTAAAAAAAAAAAATTAGCTCTATGCTGGTTAAAATGGTCCAGTAAAGTTTTTTGGACTAGACCACAATGATGGCATGTCATGACACCACCATAGATCATGATGAATGCTAAAATGTAGAAAATCCTAGGTGGACAATATTGGTTGCAAAAACTACTACTTTTGACATGTGTAATTATTGGAGTACTTCAAAGACACTGTCTGTGTATTTCAATCAGTAATAATTTGCATGGTTCACTCGACAAGCACTACGTCCATGGACATTATGGAGATTAAACACCTTAAGCAAAATCTACTCAGTCGGATACTACCCAAAGAAAAATACATTTATGAGCCACATCAAGAGTTATCCCACTATCTTTTTCAACAAGAGAAACCATGCGAACTTGAAGCTTGTCTCACAATCATGGGTGCCAATCTATTATAGAAGTCAGCCCCTTATGCTCATTTATCCCGTTATATATGACAATTCTTCATTTTTGCATGTTGATATCTTTCCTAATTTGATCTGCCAATTCTCTGCCTATGTGACATTTATATTTCCTTCTGCCAGAACATCAAGTTTAAACCATGTCATGGAATGTTTATTCATATACAACCTTTGCAATTAACATGATTCAGGTTCTCAACAAAATGATTTGGACTTTTATCCTGAGCAAAGTCTGGATGGAAGTTTCCGAAAGTTCATATCTGGTTAGTATTAATTTTGGTCGTCCAATGTTTTACAAGTACCTTTGTTTTGCCTTCTATATTCTAAGATCCTTATATGAATGGACGAGTGCACTTAGAAGCCTTCATTTAATTTAATTTTCTTTTTTCTTTTCCTTCCCATTTCAAACTGTAGATTGTAATTATATGATAAGTCTGTATAAACCCCCAGTGTACTTGACTTAGCTTCATACTTAGATAAATAATATAAAAAAGAAAATGTCACATGCTATATTCTCTAGTTTCTGGTGATGACTATGGCTAGCCAATCATGTTTCATTGTCTTGCTGTAAATGAAATAAAAGTCCAGTCATTCAAAAATTTACTACAATAATATTTTAAATCATCATATTTTAAAATCAAATCCAACCTCACTATTTTTCCCCTCCTTATCCCTCCTTCCCACTCTTTTGTTTAGGTAGACACCCTGCTATCATTTACAGATAGTATCCTTTCTAGAGCCTCTCTAGTTTTTCTTTCTTTTGGCTCCCTTCCAAGTGTCTTTTTATATTTGTGATGAGAAGTGAAGATGTAATTGAGAAGAAGAGATAAATGCAACATAGAACTTGAGAATCCTCTTGATACTTAAATTAAGAAAACAGCTATAAAGAATTAATCCTAGACTAAACCAAAACATGGTTCAATTTAAACTTATTCTTGAAAATGCTATGACTTTGATTGGCAACTTGATCAATACAAAAGATTTTAATGAATGATGATTACACTGGTGAATATGAAGTGAAATGCTACTGTAATAGTTATCGATTAATGAATTGTAAAAGCCTGAGGCAATATCTTGCCTTTAATTTGACCCTTCCAAAAGCTTGTATTTTAAGCCTCATATCATAAAATTCAAGCATCTGTATTGCCCAGAGTTGGAATACATATTTGTTGGTTTTGCAAAGTAAAACTATAAAACTAACATCTTGTTTTGAAATGTAGCTCTTTGTTGTCCTTATTCCCCTCAGTTTCTGCAGAAGATCTATCCTCATATGCTATGATTCTTATTATAGCAAAATATCTGTTCAGTAAAGTATATTGCTGGAGTTCCATGCTTATATCTGTATTTGCTACTTTTATGAAAAATTCTATTGCTTAGTGTAGTCAGTCTGTGCATTACTTGTATAACATATTTCTAACATGAGTTTTTTGCACACTTTAACTGATATTATGTCTCAGGTTTTATTCACAATGGTATGGACTTATCTCCAGGGCAAAGCTTGGACGGAAGTTTCAGGAAGTCTAGCTCTGGTTTGTTTTGATTGCTTTATCTTTTTCTTGTTAAGCAGTTGGTAGTTTGCAATCCTCCAATTTAATTTTGTACAATTTGCAATGCTAGTTATTTTCAACTTATGATTATCCATAGCATAGATTTTACATGCTCTCAGTTCCTGTCCTTTGAAATTAAACTTAGATTTGACATATAAGTCACATATAACTAGAGGATGATTGGGGTGAGAGTGGTTTTACTAGAAACATCCAGTGATGGAATGAATATAAATTATAAAGTTCTCTTCACAATATTCCCAGAAAGGGGAAACAGTATAGATGACTTTTCTCAATTTTGTATTCTCTTTCACACCTTTTCTATTAGTAAGCTCTTCCACCATTTGCTGACACCAATCTTCAACCTATATTTTGGAAAAATTTATGCATGCAGATTGATGGGATTGAGAGAGGTGCTGTGTTTGAAAATAGGAGTCAGAAGCTTCATCTCCTGCCTATTAGGTGGTACAGGGTGTTGGAGTTGGTATTTTTCCTTGGAAAAGGAATTGATAATTAGGTTTACCTTTGGAGGTGTCTTCTTTAACTCTGATAATTTATTCAACATAAAGGACTTCAATAGTAGCCTGTGCTTAATGTTAGAAGGAATGAGACTTGGTCCATTTAAAGTTGTAACACTGCAAAGTCTATTACAAAGTTTTGTGCAAATTTCACAAAGGCAAATCTAGTAATGCCATTTTATCATTAAGCATAATGCAATTACATATAATAAAATCATTTTTGTTTATCAAACTACTAATTCACGTGTCACAATTTAATGCCCACCCACAAAATATTACAAAATTTATGAAAATCCACATTCTACTATAGCATGAGTTTGAACTTTGAACCATTCCCCTAGTCCGCTCTAAGTTATGCAGTTATTGGGAGTATTGGTGTATCGTTCCTACTTTAACATATGTCTGTAATGGCTTTTTGGGGTACTAATATATAGAACAAGTACCAATTATTATGGGTTATTGTTTGATTTTTCAAAGGATGTAAAGGAACTAATATTTAGCACAAGAACAATTAGGCAAAGGTTACAAAATAGTAACACACAGAAATCAAGGTAACAAGAGAATAAAAAAGTCTCACTATAAGCCTCTAACAAATTAAAGATTCTTTTATATTTTAGATCAAAAGAAGGTTGAGGAAGGATACTAGAAGTTGTGAAGGAGGGTGGCAGATTCTTGGAGGAGAATTTGACAGTGGAGTTTGGGTTGCCAGCCAACCTTTGTACAGGATTTGGCAGGATTATGGATGGGTGGGACCAGCGGAGACAAGGGAGGGTTGGAAAGACCGGCAAAAAGACAAGGGAGGGGTTAAGTGGAGGCTGGAACGAGATTGCCTTGACGGGTGAGTTTGGAGCTTTGGCTACTGGACTAGAGAGAATTTAGGGGAGAGAGAGAGAGGGGATGGTTCAGGTCAGACTGGTCTGTAGAAGAGGAGAAAAAGTGCTCTAACATCTGGGGTTAACGGCGTTATTTTTGAATTTGAGCATCAGTTAGGCCAGGACACATGTCACTCTCTAGTGTTGTCAAGTTGTAGTTTGGAGAGAGTTCCTCCAATTTAGGTTGTAGAGAAACTTTGTCCAGTCCAAAGGGCCTTGCCTTGTGAGATTCCACGTCATCAAAAAAATATATAGTCTGTCTTGTGCTAAGAAGAATTTAAAGAGGAGTTCTTCCCTGCAATAGTGTTCTATCCTAACTGCAAACTTGGTCTCATGCTAACTCACTAGAGTTAGGTTTTGAATTACGGAGGGGAATGCTATAGTGCTTGCCAAACATGACACTGAAGCTATTGTTTGGGAATTGCACCATTAAGAAGCCTTTTTCTAAGTTCGAATTTGGGATCACCTGCTTTTACACCATTATAAACTCAAGATCACTAAGTTGCTTCTTTTCTTGTTAAGTAGAAGATAATATAATGTGATTTAACAGCTAAGGTGAAACAGAGTGCAAAGTTTGAAAAAGGCCTAATAAATGCTGGGAAAGGTTTCAGTTTGAGTTAGATAATTCAGCCAAACAAAAAGAGAAAAGAAAGAGTAGAGGATATTTTCTTGTTGTCTTGTAGGAGATACACAATCGAGTAAACAGGCCCACACATGCAAACTCATATAAAGGGCTTAGAGGTCATCTTTCCCCATGCTTTCCTGCTTTCTAGGAGAAAGGTTCCTAATCTATGTTTCTATTGAATTTAATATGCCTTGATCAAACTTCTTAATTATCAATAATTACTTGTGTTCTTGTTCTTGGTTTTTTGGTTCTTATATAAGTTCTCTTTGTTACCATCTTCTAAGTAATGCTTCGATTTATTTTTAATATTTTTTTCCTCTATGTGATGCAGTAACCTCTACTCATAGTATCTCAGGTGCTTCTGCTTCAAGTAAGTTTGTTCCTACTTCCAGAAGAGTGTTCAAAGGGCTAAAGGACTATGGAAGAAAACTTATCAACCTAGAACTTTTCACAAAAAGTCTTGAAGATTGGGTTTTTGAGAAATCATGTGCAGATTCAGCCAATGAGGAGCAGTTATTTAATTCGCCCTTTTTGATTGATGAATTGCGTAAGCTTGACTTAGCATTGGAGGGGGTTTTATTTCAGCAATTGTTTCGTATGCCATGCTCACCTTCTGTAACAGACAATCTTAAAGAAGATGAGTATCTCGCAGTAGAAGACTTTCTTCATGTAGTTGCCAATGGCCTATGGCGTACCTTTTGGCGTAAAAGTGGACCATTGCCATTCTTTGTATCTGGTCCCCGTCATCCTGGATCCAAGTTTTATACAGTAGAAAAGGCAATGTCAAGGGGAAGGCTTGAAGAGCTATGTGGTTTAGCTTTGCTATCAAAAATTGGGAGTGATTTGCAAGTTCACTGGGATCAAGTAGCGGAGTTTGTGTTATTTAAGCCAGATATATTGTCAAAAAATGAGTTGAAATTGTCTGCTCACAGTATTTGTGAAGCCCTCTTCTATGGTTTTCATATTCTTGTATCTAGGAGTTTGAGCAACATCAATACTGTCAGCAGCGATTCAGTTTTCCTCGTGGTTCTAGATTCTAAATATGGTGGGGTGGTAAAATTTGGTGGTGACCTTGGCAAACTTGATTTAAATTCAGCTAACCCATACCATGCTGTAGCTGAATGGGTGAAATCTCATGCTGAAGTTAGTGTTTCCCCAGTGGATCGGATATGGAACAAATTGGGAAATGTGAATTGGGGAGACATGGGGACCCTGCAAATACTTTTGGCAACATTTTACTCCATAGTCCAGTGGAATGGACCACCAAGAAAGTCAATAGCCTCATTAGCCTCAGACCATAGCCTCCGCCTTCAGAAGCGTAGGATAGAGTGTCGCCCTAATGAGAATGAAAATGCACTAGTTCCTTTCCAACAGGCTAGCCATCAACATGGAGAGATTGTTGAACTTGACGAGAATGATTCATTTTTGAGAAAGCAGGCATCACATTTAAAGCTTACGAAGGGTGAGGTACTGCTTTTGGATGATCATCGGCAGGGACAGAAAAGTTTCCAAATACAGGGTTCTCTGGTAGGAGGGAACTGCTTTCTCTACAGAGCTGTTTCTCTTGATTATCCCACGGAACTGTTGTCTTTGTATGTAGGTGCCCATCCATCAAGACTTGAGCCATCATGGGAGGATATGAGTTTGTGGTATCAAGTGCAGAGGCAAACAAAAGTACTAAATATTTTAAAGCAGCAGGGAATTTCAAGCAAGTATTTGCCTGATATAATTGCCTCTGGCCGCATTCTGCATTCTGGTCCCTGTACGAAGCAGAGTCCAGGAGGGCGATGTGATCACCCATGGTGTGGTACTCCAATACTTGTGACATCTCCTATTGGGGAGCCACTTTCATCTGTTGTTGATCGGGATGGCCCATTCTCCCCTGAGGAAGCAATCCACTGCTGCCGAGACTGCTTATCTGCTCTAAGAAGTGCAGCTATGGCCAGTGTCCAACATGGTGATATTTGTCCAGAAAATATAATATGTGTTGTTGACATGCAAGGTGTAACAAACAGACGTTTGTATGTCCCGATATCATGGGGACGTGCAGTTTTGGAAGACAGAGACGGTGCAGCTATAAATTTGCAGTTCTCTTCGTCTCATGCGCTTCAGCATGGGAAACTATGTCCAGCATCTGATGCAGAAAGCCTTGTTTACTTGCTCTATTTTGTCTGTGGGGGAAGTATACAGCAGCAAGATTCTATTGAATCAGCATTGCAGTGGAGGGAGAGAAGCTGGGCAAAGCGTATGATCCAGCAGCAGCTTGGTGAGGTTTCAGCTCTCTTAAAGGCATTTGCTGATTATGTGGATAGCCTTTGTGGAACCCCATACCCAGTTGACTATGATATATGGTTGAAAAGATTGAATAAAGCTGTGGATGGCTCAGCTGATAGAGGTAAAATGATTGAAGAAGTAGCCGTAACTTTGAGACTAGAGGATGTTGCCGAGTCTTCAGGAACCTCTGGAGGTGGTTCTTAAGTTCCATACTGAGTTTTGGGGGGTTTGCTTTTGTAACTACATTTGGGTGAGATTCAACTTCATTTCTTGAAAGGGCTCTTAAAGCTTCTAATATCTACAGTTTGATATCTTTTTCAGCAATGGCTGATTGCAATTTGATGAAATCCTGCTAGCGTTTTCTAATATGGATGCGTTGTAAATTTACTATCAATTGTAATTATACAACAAATCTTGTCCTTCTGGTATTCATTTTCCCACTATTTATGATTGAAAGTTGTACTAACTCCAGGCTTACTTCTAAGTAATCCCTTCAAGAAGGTTGGCACAGTATTGGCATCATGACATGGCCATTTTGCTGTACTAAACTATTCTAAGACCGCTGCTTGGATAATCTTTCGACATTTTCTTTGATGACACGGAATATCAGTTATTGAGTTCTCCCTTTCAGCATCAATGTCACCTTTTCATTATTCCATTCAGAATTTGAAGTTTTTACTACCTTCATGTTGTCAACTCTAGTTCTTGCCATGTGAATCCTATCAGTTAAGCAATCACCATATAGCCCACACGGGGCTATTTTTGCCTAGATGTCAGATTCATGTCAATGGCCCCTCTTCATTTGGTTCATTTAGACTTTTAGGGTCCAAAAAGAATCCCATCATATTTGGGGTTCAGGTTTTTTATAATTGTTTTTATGATTATTCTTGAGTCAGTTATCTTTTATCTTATGAAAGAAAGGTCATTATTGTATTCTATTTTTAAACCTTTTTATACGGAAATATACTCAATTTGATACTTAAGTTTATATAATAAATTTGGCAATGCTGGTGAATTTTTTCATACATCTTTATGGTAGTTCTTTTGATGATCATGGCATAATTCATCTATCTTCTTGTCCACATACCACAGAACAAAATAGTGTAGCAAAGTGAAAGTTAAGACATTTATTAGAACTACCTGTTGCTCTTTATTCCATATGGGTGTTCTATAAACATATTGGAGTGGTGTCATGTTGACATCATGCTATCTTATTATTTGCATGCCATAAACAATTTTTGATGGTGAGATTCCCTATAGTGTATTGTCTAATGATCCACCGTGATTCATTTGCCTCCTAAAATCTTTCAGTGAGTCTTCTTTGTTCACGTCTTGGGTCTAGAGGGTGATAAAGCTAGTTCCAAATCTATTTAGTACGTCTTTCTTAGGTATCTTTTGCTCAAAAAGGATACAAATCTTATTCCTTACTTAAAACGTAGCCTCATATTCATTATAATGTTTGAACTTGATTTGTTTAATAGTCAAACTTAAACTTAGGCTTAAGTTTGGCTCATTTACTAAATAAACAATTGCCTTAGAGAAAATTTGTGTTGGATATTTGGGAGGAAATAGGCTTGTTAGGTTAAAAAACCATTGACTCTAACGGATCCTAATTTCAAATTGTATATGAATCATGGAGGCTTGTTACATAATCTTAAAACATGTTGCTTGGTTCATAATTTGAACTACCTCACTAATATTTGCCGGCATATAATTTTTACAATTAGTGCTGTGATCCAATATATGACAACACCTTGTCTTCCACATTGGGAGGCTATCCTCTAGATTGTGAATACCTTGAGGGTATGTTTGGTTGGTTGAATTTTAGGGAGGAGAAGCATAAATAATTAAAAAAAAAAAAAAAACATTTTTGGTGGGTATTTGGTTAGAGGGAGGGGAGGGCGAAAATTGGTAGAATTTGGGTGTTTTCTCCCTAGGCCCATTGTTTTCTCCCCAAAATGGGGAGAAAATTAGGTGGGGATTCTAATTTGTTTAATTGACAAAAATGTGTATGTGCACTTGCATATGGGCTTTATCCGGTCACCTTTTTTTATTTTATATATATTTTTTAAAGCTTTCGTGGGCAGTAAACGTTGCCTTTTCTTTTTCATTTTTCTTTTGATTTTCTAAGGCCTTAGGCATGATAATTGTTTTTTTTTTTTTTTTTTTGGTTTAACTAGACTTGTTTTTTTTAGACATGATTTTTATTTTTTAATAAATTTGAATGATTGATTTTTTATTTATTTATTGGTTGTTTGTCACTTTTTTGTTTTAATTGAACATCATTTTTTAACGATGGTATATGAGTAAATTTATACAATCTTGCTTTTTTATCTATACACTTTTCCACTCCCAACCAAACAAAAAGGAGAAAAATTAAAACATTTTCTATTCTTCCACTATTTTCTATCATTTCACTTTTCTACCCATCTAAACTGATCTTAAAACTCAACTAAGTCATGGTCAGGGCCAGCCCTAGGCCTAGGGCCCCCTATTAGAGGAAGACCCCAAATTTTGGGGCAAAAATTGATATATATTTTTTTAAAAGAAAATGGAGATATAGGAAAAAAATTAGTTTTATAATTTTCCTCTACTTTCAAGAAGTCCCAAAGTATGGAGTAATGCTAGAGATAATACAACTGTAAATACATGAGTCTTACAAATAAAGTAATGCTATAGTTTTACAAACTATTTTACAACATTTTTACAAACTGTTGTTGTAGCCAACTTCTTACTTGTTCTCATCTGGATCTACCGATAACATCACTTTTTTATTTATCTATAATCATTCTACACATCATCAATTTGTAAAAGAGTTTGTAAAAGAATTTATATCTCTAGCATTTTCCCTTACAAATATATGTGTCACAATTGTAAGAAATAATTCAGATAGCAAAATGCTAAAAATATTATTAATTTTACTTGAAAATTTTACAAATTGATGTGACAATTAATATAATATGTGGACGTCAATAACTTATTAAATGCATTTTTCAATTATTTTTTGTGATTAATGATACATTTTTGTAAGCCTCATGTTGTAAAATTTATAATATCCCTAACATTATTCATTCAAATACTTGATTATTATCTTCTTGAAGTGTCACTAATTGCATTCAGTTTTACATCGTTTGAAAGTATTTTTTAGTAAAATTTATTATATCTTTAGTATTTTTCCAAAAAAAAAAAAAAAAGCTTATTATAAAATAAAAGGAATAAATTTTTGTTATAAAAAATTATGATATTAAATACTAGTTAAATATTATTTAAGTAATGACAAAAAAATCTCATTTAAATATATTACCTTGTCCCTCTAAATTTGTTGGCCGCCCCTGGTCATGTCATTTATATAATCAATGGTTATTTGTGTGATGCCATTTTACAGCTGTGGACTAAGATCTACTGCAGGGTATTGCTCCTTTCTAGGAAGAAACTTGATCATCGGTAAAAGCAAGAAGTAGAATGTCTTTTTTTTTTTTTTTTTTTTGGTAAGAAGAAGTAGAATGTCAATATGTCATGTCCCACTCTAGTGCAAAAGCAGAGAATAGAACCATAAAATAATTCATATGTCACGTGAACTTATGTAGATTTACAAGTAGCCTCTAGAGCGATTAAAGTTTGATGTGTCATTGCTTATGACTATGAATTGTGACAACTAGACAACAGTTCATATATCTTACAATCTATGCGGAAGAAACGGCGTTGAATTAACTTGTGGGGGTAAGCACATTAAGATAAAATGTGTCATCTTAATGTTTATTAAAAAAAAGTTTAATATTGTTTATTAGCCACATAAGCACGAAGTGTGCCAATGATGCACACTGTTTGTCACATAAATGTTTTTCATTAATGGGTTAGCAGTTTAGATCAAATTGACTATAAATTAAAAATAACAATGGCTAAATTAATTACTAAAAAAAAAAAAATAGAAACCAAATTGAAAATAATCTCAAAATGTAAATACTAAAGGAGCATTTTTGCCTTTATATTATTGTATGGGAAGTAGGGGTAATTTCGTCACATTGTATTTGTGCATAACCTATAATAATATGTGTATTAGGGTTAATTTCAATTTAGCCTAAACACAAATTTGCTAACCAAACACTTAATATACATTCACATTTGAATCTGAGTCAGGCTTAGGTAAGTATTTTTGAAATGGTAAAGGAAGAAGAACATAGCCACATACATCGGGTTGAAATAAAAAAACTGGTGACATAACAAATGATGTAATCTATATATATATATATATATATATATATATATATAGATTTTATAGAAAGAAGAAAAAAATCCAAGTATAAAATATTACAATAAGTTGATAAGTAGAACACTTAAAACAAAATTCAACTTCACACTTCCATAAATTTTTTACTACACGTAAAAAATTGTAGAATTTTTTTTTAAATTTTAAAAAAAGATATATATATATATATATATACACACACTTTATAGAAAGAAGAAATAAAATTCAAGTAAAAAATATTACAATGTGTAGTTGTGTACGTAGAAGTTAGCTAATCCCATGAATTAAAAAAAAAAAAAAAAAAAAACCACTTTCATTGGAAGGATATACACATGGGGAGGAATTAATAATAAATTTGTTCTCTACTTGTTTTTTTCAAATATATTTTGTTTTAATTTATTTATTTTTTGGATAAATATCAAATTTTTGGATGACAAAAAAAAAGAAAAAAGTAAAGCTAATAACTTTAACGACTTGATCCTTACAGTATAATTGGGAAAAAAATTGTAATTAACGTTAACAACTTGATTTTATGATATTTGATTTTAAATAAATTCCTTCTCTTTTTTGCTTATAACAAATTCTTCACAACTTAATGTTAATTTTTTAAATAGAAACAATTTCTTATCATTTTTTTTTGGGGGTGGGGGGTGAAGTTTACCATGGTTGAAATTTTGTTTGTTGGATAAATATAGGAATGATTATGGATAATAGTTTAACTATACCACTATCCTCTAAGCACGCGTATTGCACATGCTCAGAGACTCTTTTATCTTTTTAAGTAAATAATTTGCATTTATTATAATTTGAAAATATTTTTTTTATTTTTCAAACAAATAAAAATTATAAACTTTGAGATAAACAGTAACTGTTATTTCTTATTTGAACATGAAAGGAAAAAATCCTAAATTTTAAGAATTTTTTTTTAATTCAAAATGAAATTTGTTATTTGACATTTATGACTCTATTTTTAAATAAAGCTACCCTTCGTTAATGAGGGTACTTTTGGACCACATAAAAACAAAAAGTTTTTTTTTTTTTTTCTTATCAACTTCTTTGTATAAAATAACAATAAGTGTTCTAATGACTCTCATTTTTAAATTTTCAGATCACTATAAATAATAAGGCTTGATTCATGATTTTTTTTCATTAATATTTTGAACGTCCAAATATCTATCATTTTTTTAGGGTTATTTGTTTTTCTCTCAAATTCAATCCCTCTTCACTTCAAAAAATGAATTCTTAATTTTTCTTTTACTATTTTTTTTGGGAGTTTCCTTGAGGTTTTGAAGCACTCAATCAAAAAAATTTCTCAAACAAATTTCTTGAAGTTTATATTTACACATTTTGTTTTGATAGGGTGAAATTCGGTGCCTCTTCCCTCACTTTCAAAAACAAAAATTCAATTCATACGTAAGCTTATCTACTTTAGGTTCATCCCATGTGGACTTTGAGTTTCTCTGCTGCTTGAAAGTGTGGAGTCGGCGTTTCTAACTTTCTTGCACTGTAGAATAGTGTGTCCCTTCTTGTGAAGGTGCTGTTAGGTTCCTTGGAGTACCAAGTGTATTCCTAGGCTTGTGGGGTTTTTTTTTTTTTTTTTTTTCAAGGGATGTGGGAAATAGTTTTCCAAGTGGTGGGGTGAAGTTTCAAACAAGGACTATGGAGGATCTAGCATAATCTTGGAAGTGTCTGTATCAGATAGGGAAGGACCAGGCTGCTACCTCACGGAAGAAGAGAGCGTAAATCAATTCTCTATAGCTGCAAAATTCACAACAAAGAGAGCCATTAATGTTGACTCAATAGCAAGGACCTTTAATACAATGTGGCGGGCAAAGAAGGGCTTCAAGATACAAAAAATTGGAGATCATGAGATGCTTTTTCCTTTCGAAACAAAGGAGGATGTTGACAGAATCCTAATTAGCGAGCCATGGAGTTTCGACAAGCACTTGGTGATCATGCAACATTATGATCATGAGCAACCATTTCAGGATATTTAGTTTGAAAAGACTACTTTCTGGGTACAAGTCCATGGACTCCCAATGAAGTATATGACAATTGCAGCAGCGGAGAAAATCTGTGGAGTCGTGGGAGATGTTATCATCCAAACAGATCAGAAACTTTACGATGGGGGTCATTTTATGCTCGTGAAAGTTGTAGTAGATGTAACGCTGCCATTATGTCGGGGTCGCCTTGTTTCATTGAGTGATCAGAAGCAAGTATGGCTTTCGTTTAGGTATGAAAGATTACTGAATCTCTGCTATTGGTGTGGCCGCCTCACACACGATGATTGGGACTGTGAGTGTTGGATCGAAAGTGAAGAGACCCTTAACACTAATTAAAGGGAGTTCGAACCTAGTTTAACACTAATCAAAGGGAGTTCGGGCCTAGTTTACAAGCACAGCCATTTGTGGTTTCGAAGAAGAATACAATTTATGTGCCAGGGTTGACAGATCACACCAGTAAGGCATGCTAGCCAACGGATGAGGAGATACTAGTTCAGTCTCACCACTCTGTCATCGTGTCAAAGGAAGCAACAGGGGAAGAAGGCCGTTACAAGTCAAGCAGTAATACACATTCAATGTGTAACGGACATGTCTATTTAAATACCATTAAAGACGCCGACCCAATTATCATGCCAATTAAGGATTCCATGATTTGTGGATTTCCAGAAGAATCCAATAACGCTGAAACGGTGCAATTCAAGGGAATTAACTCGGCTGAGGTGGTAGAAAAGGAACAAGAGGCTGATGTGGAATCCATGATACGTGAGGAAATTAATTGTGAGAGTCCAACTCAAGAGAGTAATCAAAAAAATCCTCACATGCCCACTAGGGTTTCATCTCATGCAAAGCTTGTTCTTCCCTCTTGGACACGCAGGTGTAGGCCGGCCACAGAAACTTAGAAACAACCGTTACCAAAAATCACAGGAAAAAAAGAGAGCTTGTGATCTCAAGGGACTATGTGGAATTCACTCCAAAGCGTCTTTAGATTTCTCACAATGTTGACGAAGCACCTATCATATTGGCGGAGGCTGACCATTAGCCTCACCAGGAGTAATGGGTTGGTTAGCTTGGAACTATTGTAGGCTTGGGAACCTACGCACAGGAAGAGAGCTTGTGGAAATCACACGAGCAGAAGATCCCTTTGTAGTGTTTGTGGCTGAGACACTTACTGTGAGAGACCGCGCCCCTAGCCCGTTTTATAATAGGTTGGGCCAAACCCACGTGAATGGGTGGAGTCGTGTTATTACCTCTCAAAATGGAGGTTCGACTAGTTACATTTTTCCCTTTAGATTAAGGGTTTTACAATGGAGTCGCCACTTATTTAATTATTGGAAAAATAAGAAAACCAAAATTGAAAAATTCATTATTATATTAATTTTCAATTGAATTTACATTGGTCATAGGGAAAGTTACATAGTTTTGATCCTAGATACAATCTAAGATAAAGTACATGGCTTTGTTTCCTAGTTACAATCTCAAAATTGAAAATTGCATGGACTAGCATTTGATCTATTAACCCTTGATCTAAGTTCGGAGGCTATGTTACAAGGTGGGAAGGTGTTAGGCACCCACCTTGCCTGGTAAAACCGGTCTTCTAGACTATGGTGGCCAACATTCATATCATATCATCCAATATGTCAATTAATTTGCATGTTAAACTTAATGTGTGTGCATGTGATAAACCCTAATTCAATTTATTAAGCATTGCATTTGGATTAAAAAAATAAATTCTAGTGAATGTGTGTGGCTGGTGATATCCTAGATTCAACGATTTGAGAGAATTATGAAACAAACATGTTTTTTTATATTTTCGATGTGGATTTAAGATCAAAACTAGTGCTTATGCATGAATATGTGATGAACAACAAAAACATATGAAGAACTCATAAGAACATTCAAACACATTCAAGAGAATTTAAATAATTCTATCATGCTTTAATCCTAAATTCTTATCATGGCAACACAAAAAAACAAGTTAAGAAAAAAGATTATACCTTCATGCAAGATCCATATGGTGGATGAGGAGACTCTTAAGGGAGGTTTTATGGGTGGAGAAAAAGAAGAGTTATGAGAGGAAGAGTGAGTCTCACTCAATACCTTGAGTCTCAAGAAGACCAAGATATGACAAGACTACTCAACTTCCTAGAACTCAAGAGATGAGAAGAGATGAGGGTTTTTTCTGTCTCCTCTTTTTGAATGAAGGAGAGGGGGTTTATATAATAGTGGTGGAAGAAATATGAATGGAAGGCCATTAATGAGGGTTGACAAAAAATCATGAACCTAAACCTCATTTTGGCCTTGGGGGAAATCTGGAGTATTAAATGTAAAGTTTTGTGGGAGTGAGGAGCAAGCCAAAATTCTGTTTTCCCGTAGCTGCTGTAACAGCTTGTAGAGCCAATTTCAAAAAATCATATCTGACTCAATTCTGATCGGAATTGTCTCGTTCTTATGCTCAAATTGAAGCCCCGGATGTCTAGTTTCTAAGAAAATTAACCTCATTCACAGATTCAAAATATTCTGAGAGATATCGATGAAAAAGTGAGCAGAGGTCATTTGTTAGAAAAATGGTTTCAGCACAATAAACATTAATAGGTCCCAAATTAGTTTCTAATTAACATTAATAGGCTCCAATCACTCTCATTTCAGACTTAATTAGCTCAAAATTTACCCTAATTAAAAGATAATTGCACAAATTACTCATTGAATAATTAATGTTTAACTATCTAATTAATTAGGTGTATGCAACCTTACCATAAAATGTAGTCCTAACCAATCAAATTATGACACATCATTAACTTCAAATTGATTATCAATTGTTCATAATCACATAAGGTCGGGCTCAATTTGTGATAGTGCATTTCGGCCATTAAAACTTGATTTGATGATAACTTTCAATCTGATGGTTCGATTAGGGCTTATAACTAATCGATTTAATCGTTACAACATCAAGATCATTTTGGTGAAATGAGATTAAGGATCTAATGACCAAAATCAAGATACATATTTTTAAGGTGAAATTACCCGTTTACCCTCCAAGTGAGGTTAAATGTGGGTTGCAAAATGAGGTGTCAACAGAATGCCCCTCATTGACAGAGCTTGAAAAGCGAATGTCAATGTATGAAAAAGACACCTAACTTTACAATCAGCATTTAACCGTGGTGAATTTATGATGCATGGAAATAAGAATGCAAACCGTCATCTAGTGGATCAAAATGTGCACCGAATCTCGGGGGAGATTGCCTACGTACCTCTTGGTGGGAGGATCAGGTCTACACGTAGTTCATGCATGCAATTTTTTTTTTTTTTAAAGAGTACAAGACATGCTTACCTAAGGTTAAGAAAATATGGAGATCCTAGTCATGTGTTTCAGAGGACCAAAGGTTATGGATCCTGGCTCACATTTTCAGAGGACCTAGGATTCTTGAACCTTGGCTCATGTTTTCAAAGGACCAAGGCTTTTTTTTTTTTTTTTTTTTTGGCTTTGGGCTCATGTTTTCAGAGGACCAAAGGTTGTGGATCCTGGCTCATGTTTTCAGAGGACCTAGGATTCTTTGATCTTGGCTCATGTTTTCAGAGGACTAAGGGTTTTTTAGGCTTTAGGCTCATGCTTTCAGAGGATCAAAGGTTTTGGATCCTGGCTCATGTTTTCAGAGGACCAAGGGTTTTTTGGGCTTTGGGCTTATGTTTTCAGAGGACCAAAGGTTGTGGATCCTGGCTCATGTTTTCAGAGGACCTAGGATTCTTTTGGGCTTTGGCCTCATGTTTTCAGGGGATCAAAGATTGTGGATCCTGGCTCATGTTTTCAGAGAACCTAGGATTCTTGGATCTTGGCTCATGTTTTCAGAGGACCAAGGGTTTTCTAGGCTTTGAGCTCATGTTTTCAGAGGACCAAAGGTTGTGAATCCTGGTTCATGTTTTCAGAGGACCTAGGATTCTTGGATTTTGGCTCATGTTTTCAGAGGACCAAGGGTTTTCTGGGCTTTGGGCTCATGCTTTCAGAGGACCAAAGGTTTTGGATCCTGGCTCATGTTTTCAGAGGACCTAGGATTCTTAGATCTTGGCTCATGTTTTTAGAGGACGAAGGGTTTTTTGGGCTTTGGGCTCATATTTTCAGAGGACCAAAGGCTGTGGATCCTGGCTCATGTTTTCAGAAGACCTAGGATTCTTTTGGGCGTTGGCCTCATATTTTCAGAGGACCAAAGATTGTGGATCCTGGCTCATGTTTTCAGAGGACCTAGGATTCTTGGATCTTGGCTCATGTTTGTGGGCTTTTTACCCTAATACCTGCAAAATAGATATTTCCAATTAGTAACAGAGCTATTCATTGAAAAGAATTCGGCATACCTGGCAAATGCCCCTAGTTTGGGACATATTCCGTGCTTCGATGAATATTGAGGATGGACAGTTGACTTGATGTTGCCCCATTGGAAAATATGGAAGAAGATCATAATTTTCTTTCCCTGAAGAAGAATTTAATGTGGTTCTCTTCTGGGACTTTTGAATTTTTCTTTTGAAAAATTTGGAAATCTTGAATTTTTTGATGGAATTGGAAAATTTCTTTCTTTTGAAAGATTTGGAAATCTTGAATTTTTTTTTTTTTGAAGAAATCGAAATTTTTGATTGATGATTTTTTTTTTTGAAAGATTTGGAAATGAAGGAATTGAAAATTTTTTTTGAAATTTTTTTTTTTTTAAATCAACCTAAGAAGTATGAGCTCAATGCCCCTAGTCCCAAGTTTTTTTTTTTTTTTTTTGGAAGATTTGGAAATCCTAAATTTTTTGAAAGAATTGAAAATCTTGAATGATTTTTTTTTTTTTTGAAAGCCTAATTGGAAATCTTGAATTTTTTGAAAAATTTTGGAAATCTTGAATTTTTTGAAGGAATTGAAAATTTGTTTTGATTGGAATTTTTTTTTTTTTTTTTGAAAGCCTAATTAGAAGTCTTGAATTTTTTGAAAAATTTTGGAAATCTTGAATTTTTTTTTTGAAAAATTTGGAAATCTTGAATTATTTGAAGGAATTGAATTTTTTTTTGAAAGATTTGGAAATCTTGAATTTTTTTCTTTTTCTTTTTTTTTAATTGAAAATATTTTTTATTTTTTGAAAATTTTATCCTTTTTTTTTTTTTAGATTTGATGATTTATTCATTATCAAAAAGTAAAGAAGATGAAGATGGAGTAAGAGTGATGAAGATTTATTCATGATGGTTTTTTTTTTTTTTGGTGGAAAATCCATCTTTTGAATAAGAATAACTTCGGTTGAAAGTTGATGCGGATTGTTGGATAAGTCCCGCAAAAAGATAATTTTAATTAGCTATGGATTTATTTATTGAAATGAATTGGAAGTACTTAGCCAATGCCTCTAGTTTGGGCATATTCCATACTTAGATTGAAGTTGAGTGACAATTGGGGAACATGAAAGAAGATCACGGTCCGTCATCATTGGTTCCTGCAAAATGGCTTTTTTTCTCTAGCTTGTTAGAAACCAGTTATCATGAAAACATTTTTGTCCATTGCCCTTAGTGTGGACATGCTTGCAAAAAATGGATTGATGCCTCAAATGAAAACATACTTTCATGCAAGAAGGACATATCTGCATACAATATAAATAGGCCAATCCCCCATGTTCAAGCTTGCTTGATGCAAAACAAATAGGCTTAGCCTAACTTGCACCCAAACAATTTTGTCACATTGTTTTGACTTTGCTCCCCATGGTTGTTTGGGTGATTGGGACCGGGCCTTTGAAAGGCTACCTACGTACCTCTCTTGTAGAGGATCAGGTCAAGACGTAGTTCAAAATGAATGAATTTTGGAAAAAAATTATTATTATTATTTTTTTTTGAAATGAGATTGCACTTTCTTTTTTCTTTTTCTTTTTTTTGAAAAATACAAATTTCCTTTTTTTTTTTTGGAACTAGATGTGATCCTTTGAACAACCATTTTGGAAAATCATAGTGTTTAAGAACCAAACAAATCTCTTTGATTAGAAAGTATCAAGATCATTAAACTCATGTAATCAAATTTGCTTCTTCCTTTTGAACATTGTCAGATTGAGTCTCCAAAGGCAATCAAGAAATGAAATGTGATAATATTTAGGAGTCACATTATTGGGTGTAAACAAGAAGAGTGCTCCAAGTTTGAAAGTTCTTTTGAGCCATTTGGGAATTTGAGAAGTTTTGTCCTTCAACATATCATCCAGTGGGATTTGACAATTTTAAGCATTTTTCCTTTTTAATTCAAGAGAAAATAATATTAGAGTTTAAGATGTGCCTACAACTAGCAAGAGTTGAAGGAGGTCTTTACTCATGGGTTATAATGTAGGCTAGGTTTGGGTTATGAAATGAATGATATAAAAAGGCTCAAATTTCCTTATGATGTTTCCCCCAAGTATGCATTACTTAAAAATCAAGTATTGGAGTAGTTTTCCCATTTCTTCGTTGTCATCTTCTCATTAGTCTTCATTGATCACTTGTATCAACATTTGTTTTTATGCTCATTCATCTTGAATCATACTTTTGGACTTTCATCTTGTAAAATTCTTCTCTTTTTAGATTGCACCCTCAAGTTTCTAACTTTGTAGGATTTTCCAATTTTTTTCTTTTCTTCTTCTTCTTTTCTTTGGCCCTAACTTTTGCCTAGACCGTCCGTTTGGGTTTTCAGCCTAGCGAGCTTTTTTTTTTTTTTTTTTTTTTTTTTTTTTTTTTTTTTGTCTTTCATCTCTTGATTGAATGAACTTTTGGGGACCTTTTGACTTCTTTTTCTCAACTCAATGATTTTTGGTCATTTTGATGCACTCTCTAGACTTCTTTCTTCCTTAATGCACTGGCACTTTTTTTGTGCTTGATGAATCTTTTCCTTTTTTTGATGAACTCTCTTTTGGATGAATCTTGTATTCCTCTTGACATGATGAATTCTAGGCTCTTGATGCACACTAGAATTTCATTTCTCTTTCCTTGATTATGTGAAACTTCATTTTTCTTTGATGATCTCTTTAGCCTAATGAATTCTCCACTTGTCTTTCATGTCTTCTAGGAGAGATTTATCAATTAGCTTCAAAGCTACAAGGCTTACTTCTCCTCAACATGAGATTTAAGTATGCATATCTTGATTTTTCCCACCCCAAGTTTAGATTTTAGTGGGTTCATGCAAGAAAAAGGCTAAATATTTGAAGGTTCAAATGGGCTAGCAATGGATAATGAACATTCTAGGTAAGAGGAAATAATTTGGTTAACCAAAGATGGCCTCCTATCCCTAGTAATGCTTTCTTGTAGGCACAGTGACTCAAGCTCTTATAATAAATTCATCTTAAAAGAAAAAGTATGAATGCTCTAATGTTGTGAAACAAAAGATCTTTGAAAATTGGATCGAGTGCATGGATTCTTGGGATTTTCTAATGGAGGGATTCTTTTTGATTGCCTCTTAAGACCACTTCTTCTTATATTCTAAGTCAAGTAGCAAAAGTCTTTACATGAATCAAATGAAATTAATCATTCCTTGGTACAAGTTGATTGCTCAAGCCTTTAAACATCAAGATTTAGTAAATGTTTTGTCCAAGGGATCCTCATGTACCATTTTGAAAAGGAGACTTTTTTTTTTTTTTTTTTTTATCTTGAAAGAAAAAAAAAGGGTCTTTTTGAAAAAGTTACTAGGAAGTTCAATGCCTCTAGTTCAAAGAATTTTTTTTAAAATGACTTAAGGGCTCAATGCCCCTAGTCCAAAGACTTTTTTCATTTGAAAATTTTTCTCTTTTTTTTGGGAAAGATTTGGGAATTTTGATTTTTTTTTTTTTGGAATTTTTTTTTAAATATATACATGAACAAAGTACATCAAATGCTACATGGATTTTTAGAATTCAAAGAAACATAGAAACATGGAATAAAAAAACAAACTTTAAGCTTAACCATGATGTTGCAAATCATATGTGGAGTGAGGCAAAGTTGGGCCGGTTGCTTCTTCTTGGTCCATTTAAAATGCTTGAGACTTGGTATGCTTGAACCTTGATTATGATCTTTCGGTATTTGCTTGAAATGACTTGGGTTTGCACTTGGAAGGCTTGAACCTTGATCATGATCTTTTGGTATTTGCTTGAAATGACTTGAACCTTGATTATGATCTTTTGGAAGGCTTGAACCTTACACTTGGAAGGCTTGGACCTTGATCATGTTTGCTTGAAATGGCTTGAACCTTGATTATGATCTTTTGGAAGGCTTGAACCTTACACTTGGAAGGCATGCATCTTGTGAGCTTTTGAGTTTTGATGTGGATCATGTGTATACACACCTTTGATGGGCTCAAGTGTTGGGCTTAGACTCATTCAAGAAACAAATTGGGCTTCCATTTCAAGTAGAGTTTAATCATAGGCTTTTAGGCCTGAGTTCACTCATAGCATACAAGGTTCAAACAATTATGATAGGCCCAAGCTTTGAACTTAAGCTTATCATGGTTCAAACAACGGCCAAACACATGCATAATGCAATGCAATGCAATTTACTTGGACCGACCTAAAGATAGGTTTTATGGGTAATTACAACATGGGTAGAAGGTAGGTTAAAGATCCCCACAAGCTAGGACGTCGTACCTCCCAACTTGTGACGCCAGGAGCGCCGCGTTGGTCCGAACGGTACAGTTTGTCCCTATGAACCACCATGGCATAACCATAATGATCCTTGTCGCGGTGGGTGGTAGGTTCACCGCTGGGTATGTGAGTCTCAAGAAGACCAGAATCCACGGCTAATACTACCGGGCTTCTGGGCTAGCACACAAATAAAATAAATTTCATTCAAGCAAATGATGCATGACATGCAATATAATGACATATTAGACATATTATATACAAAAAGTAATAAACAAACAATGACATGGTTGGCCACCATAACCTAATTGAAACTTAGCCCTCAATATCCCCAGCGGAGTTGCCACTGTGAGAGACCGCGCCCCCGGCCCGTTTTATAATAGGTTGGGCCAAACTCACGTGAATGAGTGGAGTCGTGTTATTGCCTCTCAAAATAGAGGTTCGACTAGTTATATTTTTCCCTTTAGATTAAGGGTTTTACAATGGAGTCGCCACTTATTTAATTATTGGAAAAATAAGAAAACCAAAATTGAAAAATTCATCATTTTATTAATTTTCAATTGAATTTACACTGGTCATAGGGAAAATTACATAGCTTTGGTCCTAGATACAATCTAAGATAAAGTACATGGCTTTGTTTCCTAGTTACAATCTAAAAATTGAAAATTACATAGACTAGCATTTGATCTACTAACCCTTAATCTAAGTTCGGAGGCTATGTTACAAGGTGGGAAGGTGTTAGGCACCCACCTTGCACGGTAAAACCGGTCTTCTAGACTATGGTGGCTAACATTCATATCATATCATCCAATATGTCAATTAATTTGCATGTTGAACTTAATGTGTGTGTATGTAATAAATCATAATTCAATTTATTAAGCATTGCATTTGGATTAAAAAAATAAATTCTAGTGAATGTGTGTGGATGGTGATATCCTAGATTCAACGATTTGAGAGAATTATGAAACAAACATGTTTTTTTATATTTTCGATGTGGATTTAAGATCAAAACTAGTGCTTATGCATGAATATGTGATGAACAACAAGAACATATGAAGAACTAATAAGAACATTCAAACACATTCAAGAGAATTTAAATAATTCTATCATGCTTTAATTCTAAATTCTTATCATGGCAACACAAAAAAATAAGTTAAGAAAAGAGATTATACCTTCATGCAAGATCCATATGGTGGATGAGGAGACTCTTAAGGGAGGTCTTATGGGTGGAGGAAAAGAAGAGTTATGAGAGGAAGAGTGAGTCTCACTCAATACCTTGAGTTTCAAGAAGACCAAGATATGACAAGACTACTCAACTTCCTAGAACTCAAGAGAGGAGAAGAGAGGGGGTTTTTTCTGTCTCCTCTTTTCGAACGAAGGAGAGGGGGGGGTTTATATAGTAGTGGTGGAGGAAATATGAATGGAAGGCCATTAATGAAGGTTGACAAAGAATCATGAACCTAAACCTCATTTTGGCCTTGGGGGAAATCTGGAGTATTAAATGTAAAGATTTGTGAGAGTGAGGAGCAAGCCAAATTTCTGTTTTCCCGTAGCTGCTGTAACAGCTTGTAAAGCCAACTTCAAAAAATCATATCTGACTCAATTCTGATCGGAATTGTCTCGTTCTTGTGCTCAAATTGAAACCCCGGATTTCTAGTTTCTGAGAAAATAACCTTATTCACAGATTCAAAATATTCTGAGAGATATCGATTAAAAAGTGAGCAGAGGTCATTTGTTAGAAAAATGGTTTCAGCACAATAAACATTAATAGGCTCCAATCACTCTCATTTCTGACTTAATTAGCTCCAAATTTACCCTAATTAAAAGATAATTGCACAAATTACTCATTGAATAATTAATGTTTAACTATCTAATTAATTAGGTGTATGCAACCTTATCATAAAATGTAGTCCTAACTAATCAAATTATGACACATCATTAACTTCAAATTGATTATCAATTGTTCATAATCACATAAGGTCGGGCTCAATTTGTGATAGTGCATCTCGGCCATTAAAACTTGATTTGATGATAACTTTCAATCTGATGGTCCGATTAGGGCTTATAACTAATCGATTTGATTGTTACAACATCAAGATCATTTTGGTGAAATGAGATTAAGTATATAATGCCAAAATCAAGATGAATATTTTCAATGTGAAATTACCCTTTTACCCTCCAAGTGAGGTTAAATGCGGGTTGCAAAATAAGGCGTCAACACTTACAGATGAAGCAGGACTAGAGATTGTACAAAGAAGTATTGAACATGACCATCGATGGGTGGTCCCAAGAGAAGGTCGAGGTGGTGGTTTGGTTTTGTTTTGGAAGTCTTCAATTAATCTGACGGTAGTAGGATTGTGCAAGTATTACATTGATGCAGTAGTAGATAGGGGTTCAGAAAACGAATGGTGGTTGACCAGTTTTTATGGTGAGCCTGAAACAGCAAGACAAACAGAGGCAGGGGAGAAACTTAGGTATCTCAAATCCCAATCTAATATTCCATGGTTATGTTTTGGGGATTTTAATGAGATAGTTAGACAAGATAAGAAGGTGGGTGGTGCACTTAGGCCCTATAACCAAATGCAGCTTTTTAGAGAAGAGCTAGATGAATGTGGATTTATGGATGTGGGTTATGTTGGACCTAAATTCACATGGGCTAGACATTTTGATAATGAGAACTCAATTTGGGAGAGACTAGAGTGGTTTGGCCATAAATAATTGGTTTTTAAAGTTTCCTGGCACGAGGGTTCACCATTTACGCTATGACTCATTAGACCACATCCCAATCCACATTGTGTTCTCAGGTTTGGTCCCTCCTAAGAAAAAGAAATTGTTTTGGTTTGTAGAAATGTGGCTATCAAATCCTAATTGTTCAGAAATTGTCCAAGCTGTGTGGAATAAGGGTGGAGCCGAATTTGAGGAAGGGATATTGCATAGGGTAGATAAGTGTGGTAGGGATTTAAGTTGGTGGAATGGGAATGTGTTTGGGAATGTGCGAAAGGAGCTGGAAAAAGAGGGGAAATTACTCCTTAAAGCCGAAGAGGAAGCTATCCAAAGGGGTGATAACACTATGGTCAGGCAATTAAAAAAGGAAATTGAAGAGTGGCATGATAGGAAGGCTACTATGTGGGCACAGAGGTCAAGGCTATTATGGGCAAGGCAAGGAGATAAAAATTCAAAGTACTTTCATACTTGTGCCACAAAAAGATACCGAAAAAATTTGATAGAGGGAATGAGAGATAAAGAGGGCTCATGGAAAACCAATATAAAAAGATTATTGAAGTCCTTGTAAGCTACTATCATTCACTTTTCACTTCTAAGGGTCAGATGGATGTTTCAGGGGTGTTGGAGTATGTGCCAAATGTGATCACGGATGAAATGAATGCTTTGCTAAGCCAAAAATTTGAAGTTCATGAAGTGGAGGTGGCCTTGAAACAAATGGCTCCTCTAAAAGCATCAGGTCTGGATGGAATGCCATCATTATTCTATCAACACTTTGGGGCACTGTTAGTCATGATGTTACCTCCTCCATCCTGATGTGGCTAAACTCAGGTACATTACCACACTCCCTTAATCATACGTTTATCACACTGATCCTTAAAGTTAGCTCTCCTAAACATGCCCACCAATATCGCCCTATTAGCTTGTGTAACGTGTTGTATAAAACTTTCTCTAAAGCTCTAGCCAACTGTTTAAACAAAATCTTACCCTCTACCATTACAGAACACCAATTAGCTTTTACTAAAGATAGAATTATTTTTGATAATATAATGGTGGCTTTTGAAACCCTACACTGCTTGCAAAGATATAAGTTTGGCTCCCATGGCTATATGGCAGTAAAACTTGATATGAGTAAGGCTTATGATAGGGTGGAATGACCTTTTTTAGAAGGAATTATGAGGAGGATGGGCTTCAATGAAGGGTGGATACATTTGATTATGTTGTGTGTTAAAACTGTTACCTACTCAGTGTTGGTGAATGGAGAGCCATGTGGCATGATTCACCTAACAAGGGGTATAAGGCAAGGCGACCCTATCTCCCCTTTCCTTTTCTTGCTTTGTACTGAAGGGTTGAATGGGTTGATTAAAAAAGCAGAAAGGAATGGGGATATCCACAGCTTCTCCCTTTGTAGAAGAGGCCCAAAACTAACACATTTGCTTTTTGCAGATGATAGTATCCTTTTTTGCAGGGCTACAATGGAGGAGTGTGGCAAGGTGTTGGATATGTTAAATGATTATGAAGATGCTTTTGGCCAAAAAATTAATAAGAGCAAGACAACACTTTTCTTTAGCAAGGCAATGAACGGTGCTATAAAGGACCAAATTAAAGAAGCGTGGGGTGTACCAAAAATTATGCAATATAAAAAATACTTGGAGTTGCCATCTTTTGTGGGAAGAGGGAAAAATGCAAGCTTCAACTACATTAAGGAGAGAGTGTGGCGAAAAATTCAAGGCTGGGAATGGAAGTTACTTTCACAAGCTGGAAGGGAGGTGTTGATAAAATCAGTCATCCAAGCCATTCCCACTTATACAATGGGATGTTTCAAAATTCCAATAGGTCTATGTAATAAGATTGAAGCCATGACAAAAAAATTTTGGTGGGGACAAAGAGGTGATCGAAGGAAGATCCATTGGGTTAAATGGGATGAATTAACCAAGTCCAAAGATGTGGGTGGTATGAGTTTTAAAGATTTAGCCAAATTCAATGACTCTCTACTAGCAAAGTAAGTGTGGCGCCTTTTGCATAATCAAAATTCCCTATTCTACAAAGTTTTCAAGGCTCGGTTTTTTCCAAACTCAACTATTATGGAGGCAAGGACTCAAGGATGGGCTCTTATGCTTGGAGGAGTATATTAGTAAGGAGGGATGTTATGCAGAGGGGGGCTAGGTGGAGAGTGGGTGATGGGAAAAAAATTAGAATTTGGCAAGATCACTGGCTGCTAAAGAAGTACCCTTCACAGGTGGAATCCTATCCTTTGGAAGATTTAGAAAATGCTACAGTGGATATCTTAATTGATCCAACTAGCAGGCAATGGGATGTAGAAATGGTAGATGGTTTGTTCAACATTGAAGAAGCAGAACTAATTAAGAAAATTCCCTTAAGTCATAATGCAGTGGAGGATATTTTATACTGGCCATACTTTAGTGATGGAAGGTATAGTTGCAAAATCGGGTACAAATTTTTAAAAATGGAGGAGGAGCTGAATGTGGGATCAAGAGAGGCTATGAATGAGGATAAGCAAGTATGGAGGGAGATATGGTCCATGAAGGTTCCACCGAAGGTAAAAACGTTGTTGTGGCGTGCTTGCCGCGAAGCCATACCCACAAAAAATTCTCTATTTCGACACACAATATCGGCAGACCCTCTCTGTGTCAGATGCTAGGAAGCATGGGTGTAGCGTTTGGGCTGCCGCACCCGCATTCGACACAGCGGGACGCGGGGACTCGTAGGCGACACCGCTGCCTGTGAGTCCGTGCCATGTCCGCCTTTAAAAAATTATTATTTTTGGCGCGATACGGCGGCGATTTGGGCCGACGCGTGAGAAATCGGCCCAATTCGCGCTGATTTGGCTCCGACGCGCACCGATCCACTCCGAACCGGGCCGATTTGCGCTGATTTGGCCCGAATCGGATCTTATCCTCCGGAAAAGGAAATCAGTAGGTTAAAAAAAAAAAAAAAAAAACTCAAACCGAAACACGTCGCTGTCGCCGTCTTTACCAGCCTTAACCCCTTTCTTCTTCTTCTTTGCTTCTTCGCCGGCGTTTGTTCTACATAAGTTTTGTTTCTTCTTTTTTTTGAAAATGATGGCTAAATGCTTTGGTCAGAGAGGCTTTATTTTGTTTGTTGTGCCTCTCTGACCAAACACGTGAGCCTGAGCATTTTTTTTTTTTTTTTTAATAATGAGAAGCTATACCTTTTTTAATACCTGCTCCACATATTTTTTATTTTGTTTTTGGGCTGATCAAATAAGTGAGCCACTAAGCCACATCTTTTATTATTTATTTATTTATGAGAAGTCTTATCTATTTTAATACCTCTATTTTAATACTTGTGTATATCTATTTATTATTATTATTATTATTATTATTATTATTATTATTATTATTATTATTATTATTATTATTATTATTATTATTATATGAGTTTTCTATTATTGTTATTATATAAGCATGCTTAGCAATATATAAAAAAAATATATATATATATATATATATAAATACTTTTAATAATTTTTTAATCGCCGCACCCCGCCGCTCCTGCACCCTATTTTTTCAAAAATTGCCGAGTCCCGCACCCGCACCCGTACCCGCACCCGAATCTAGAAACGCACTCGTGCTTCTTAGGTCAGATGTCATGCTTCCTCTGAGACAGCCTTGCACGCATTGTGGTCATGCCTAGAACTGAATTCGGTGTGGGCAGATGTGGAGCAATGGAGTTGCCGGGGTTTAGTGCAACTATTGGATTTCAAAGAGCTCTTATCGTGGTTAATTAAAAATAAATGCCACGCCGAGCTCTTCGCAGTTACAGCGTGGAGGATATGGAATCAGCGGAATCGGGTTTGCCTTAACCAGACTGCGGAAGCACTTCACCAACTTGCTCACCTCTCCAAAGTTTGGCTTGATGATTACCAAGGTAGACAAGTAATCCCAGCTACACAGGTGCAGCAAATCCGTCAATCTGAAAATCATTGGAAGCCACCACCATCAGAACTTTACAAAATAAATTTTGATGGTGCAATTTTTCCACATGATAAAAAATTTGGTGCAGGAGTAGTGATTAGAGATCACGGAGGCCGTGTAATAGCTTCATGCTTATAACTGGTGCACCAATAGCTAAGTAGTAATGAGATTGAGGCATTCGCTACAGGTTGGGCGATTTCTTTTGCACTGGATGTTGGAGTTAAACGAGCTATCTTGGAAGGTGATTCTTTGTTAGTAACTAAAGGATTAATGGAGGAGGAAAGGCTGCTAGTCCCACTGGGTTTGCTGATTGAAGACGCAAAGAACTTGTCACAACGTTTTGAGGAATTATTTTACTGTCATACAAGGATGGAATATAATACTTTAGCTAGATATGCTACAGGCATACTAGATTTTTTAGTATGGATTGAGGAAATTCCACCACAATTTCAAAGTGTACTTCAAGCCGATTCATTAGGCTTTTTTGAATAAAAGAAGTTCCATGGCTTTCCCCTTAAAAAATAAAAATCTACTTTATTTTTTAATGTTTTTGTAACTTGGGTTGTTCATAATTCTTAACTATTAGATTGAGGTTACCACTTAAATATGCTTTCAATTATTATTTTTTAATTATTGAATTTAAGTTTTTTCATTTAAATATGCACTTGAGTTTTAATTATGCAAACTCCCTTTATATTTTTCAGGCATTTCCTTTTATATTAGTTGCATAATTATGTAGCATATTCCATTCAATTAATTTTGGACTTATATATGTTTTTTTTAATTATAAAAACTTAATCTTTCACAATATGCATTCATTATATAACTTAAAGTAAAAGGTTACTTTGTTAAAAAAAAAAATAAAGTAAAAGATTACTTTATTTTTATTATTTATTTAATTTTAATTAATTATTTATTTTTATTTTCATTAATTTACTCATGATTCTTGATTAAGTCTTGGCTCCCACAATTTTTCACGTTAGCACAATATTTAAAACTGAAGTCTCTGAAATTCTCACAATTTTTCACGTCAGCACAATATTTAAATAAAATTATCATTTTATTTAAATAAAATTATTTTTGTTTAGTTCAAACTTAACTAGGAGTAAAACTCTATCTCTCTAACAAGTCCAACTTAAACTTAAACTCATTATTATTATTATTTTTTAAATAAAATTATTTTGTTTAATAAAAACTTAACAAATAGTGAAATTCTATGTCTCTAACAAGTCCAACTTAAACTTAAACTTAAACATTGATAATCTATATAAAAACAAAAATTATGATAGGACTTAAAAAAAAAAAAAGACTAACGTTGAAAAAAAAAGAGACTCACGTTGATAATCGTGAGATTATTTTTTGGGTTGAAATTTCTATTAATTATTTTTTTATATTGTATATGACAGATAAAAAGTCTCTATTTTTTTATTTTTGGAAAAAAATCAAATATGCAACCTATGTCATCCACCTTAGGGAACGATAAATTTTTATTTGGTATGTTATATATAAATTTGTTGAATTTGGTTTGATTTTGAAGTAGAATTTGAGAATTCTATAAATTTTGATTGTTTTAAGTTTTGGAGTTTTTGGTATTAGCTTCTCAGTAGGTTGATCTTAATTCTTCACCTTAAATGCTTTTTATTTAGTTTCATGTGATTTTTTATTTTTTTATTAAAAATTATGATTTTTGGTTGATAAATTATTTGTTTAGATTAATTTCAATTATTTATCTGTTTGAATTCAATATAAAAGATAATGGAATTAGGTATTATAATTTTGATATTGTTACATGTTTTGAATTGTCTATATTGTTATTACTACAAGAAAGTCATATTGCTACTCAAATTTGAAACTTGGTGTGTCTTCTAATATCATGATCTTTGTTTATATATTTGCAGTTTATATTAGTTTTGAGTGTGTGTATATATATCTATTGACAGTTTTGCTTTATTAATTTAAGAATTGTAAATTATTTTATAGGTTTCGGTAACTATGTAGTTGCAACTCAATAACGTTCAATGTTACAACACTTCTAAACTATGGAAAAATATAGAAGTTAAATATTTCATCATTTTTTTTGAAAAAAAAATACTAACTAGCAAAATGTCTATTTACTCATTATTAGATTTTTATTAGACTCAATAACTTTTCTGTACATTGTACGGATTAGTGACGAGTTATCATAATATTAGAACTCAACCTATGAGTTGATAAAGTTCGTAACCTAGCTAAGCGACAAGACATGTACAAACAAGCATCGTGCTTAGTATCTGTTTGGATACAGATTATAATTGTTGCGTTTTACAGTCTTGCGTTTTCTCTTCTCTTTTTTTTTTTTTTTTTCAAAGTCTATGAATAGTAATTGGTACTGTTTAGCATTGTGTGGGAGACAAAGTTACTGTTCACGCACTATTCATAAGCCCTACAGCACTTTAATAAAAAAAAATATTAAAAATAAGTTTCATAATATTATTTATATATTTAAAAATTATTTTATTATAATATTTTCAGTTTTCAGAGTCCTGTCCAAACTGACCCTTAGTGAGGACAAATGATTACGAGCAAAGCAAAGCAAAGACCCAAACTTTAGAGTTTCTTTTAGGAACGCAAAGACCCAAACTTTGATGTTGGAACTTATTAGTTCTTCTTCCTTACCCTTACCCTTGCACGCTTTCCTCTTTTTATTTATTTATTTATTTAAATTCACTATTCCTCTGCTCTAAAGTAAGCATATATATATATATATATATATATATACCATCTCTTGGAAGTTTGAATGTTTGGGACAAAGACACAAATCAAACACATTTTTATCAAACTCTCACAAACACAGTGAAAACTAAAACGCTTTGATGGTGGAAGTGGGAGAGGGTTCCGGCTCAAAGCCCTCTGAAGAAATCTGGGCTAAGCTTGGTATCTCCATTTTTCTTTACTTCTTCTGCTAATATTTTATAAAGTTTCATTCTTTGTTTGCCCTGAAAATGTATGAAGATACAAAAGAAATATTAGAATTGTTTTAGCTTCCTATAGACTTTTATTTTCTTGCATAAAACCCATTTAATAACTTTCTCAAAGACGCTGAAAATGAATGATTTTCTCACTGTTTCCAAAACCCACAAGAGGGTATCCTTTTCCTCTCTACTAAACGCTGGATTTAGCCTTTCTCTTGGAAAACTGAATATTGTTGAGAAAAAGGGATTCTTTTATTGTAAATTCATTTTCTCAGCAACCAAACGGAGCACTATCCCGGATGTTATTGAGAAAAGGTGATCAGTCTTACATGCATTTTTATTAGAAATCAAATTTGGAAAAGTTGGATTCTTTTTACTTGGCAACCAAACGGGGAAGGGCATGCAATTAACATATGGGTTTTTCACCATTTCTACACTGTGAATGCTACTGTTAATTCCTAGTTTTGATTGTATTTATCTTCTTGATTAGCTCAAAAGCAATGAAGAGATTCATGTACTAATATGCAAATACTTGTGAGGTAAAGCTAATTGTTCAGTATCTGTATGAGAAGTCATCAATTTTAGGTTTGCTTCTTAAAACTTCAGACAGCACAAAACCCACCAGTTTGCCTAAGTGCACACATGAAAAGTTCTAAGATTTTAAACTCTAGAAATTACCCCCAAAAAATCGGTTTGTATATGTGCTCATCGTGTCATGCAGCATCTTGTCATTGTGAGTTTCTAATGTTGGAAGCTATGATGACACAATATTCTGGTAGGACTTGGTTTGGATATTAAAAGAAATTTTCATTTTAGATTTCTATATTAATATGATAAGTGAATTGAGCTTTGAAGATTAATGCAACCATTCAAAGCTGATGAAAGTTGTAGAAAAGAAGTATATATGTTGCCATCCAATTGAGTCTGCTTTGCACTGACCATTCTCCAATCACTTTTATTTTTTTTTCCTCCTGTTGACTTTTTGAAAGAAGCCATGTATGAATCACATCCTTGGGACCTCTAATTTCTTTAACACTTGTTTGATAAGTAATTTAGAGATGACACACACAGTATTATGACTTACAAATTGTGAGTGTATGTGGATCCTACTGATTGATGACTGAGAAGCTTCTACCTTTGAGATTCAATCACAATTTGTAGGATTTGTTTCATTGGATGTCTTTGGATTCGAATAGACCTTCTACGCTCCATGATTTTATTGAAGCATGAGCTTTGTAACTATGTAAAGAATCTTAGGGTCTACAACCTATATCCTTATATTTTGCTTCTTTTTTAATAAAATGGTTTTATTACCCATAACAAAATGGTGACTAATGGGCATAGATACTACTGACAATATATTATAGTTTAACGAACATGTACTTTACCATTACTAGACTCAAAAGAGGAGATTAAATTAACTGTAGAGTTTGAAACTTCTTTACTTTTACTCTATATTTTTTGATAATTTTTTTATCATGTTGCAGTTCCACTGGACTCAAGATATTCAGATATTGAGATAAGGACAGATGAGTTTATAATATGCTCAGAGATCAGATCATCCTCTATTGAAAAACATGACTGGTGCAAAATATCACGGAATTCTGATCTATGTTCTGCCACAATGCTAAATAAAAGGTATTTTTCTTTTCATTGAACAATATTGAGCTGTTTGATTCTTGCTGGTGTCTTAAATCTGAAATATACTTTCGAGGGTGCCTATGAAGATCTACATTTCAAAGATTCATTATGTCTAAATCTTCTGCAATATCAGTGGTTAATTTCTGTTTTAGAAATCCAGATTCATGAGCTTCCTGGCCCTCCCCTTTTGTTAAGATTTGCACTTTATAGAATTAAACATAATTTGGAATATTTTTAAGAGTAGAACAGTAGAACTGGAGGCTGTTAATATATTGGTCAACAACAAAGATACATGATCTAAGATACACTGGGTATGACGAACAAAGATATAAAGAGCATACAAAATATGAATGTCATATATATATATATTTTGATCTTTCAGTAGTCTCAACTATTGAAATGTGGGTTAAGTTCATATAATGGATAAAAATTGTCATTCATGATGGTGAGAGATATGAAACAAAAAAGAGCACTTCTTCTATAAGAATAGGTGGAGGGTGAGATCATGGGTTAAAAACTCACTTGGGTGTATGTGTAACTTACCAATTTAAAAAAAAAAAAAAAGGATAAATTTGGGGAAATTTTGTTGGAAAAGTAAAACTTTTGCTCAAATTTTTTAACAACATTCTAGAGGATGATATATTATACAATCAGAACTCAGTTTACTATTGTGCACATGCCCAAAAAAAAAAAAAAAAATAGAAGAAAAACACTATGTGCTTTGGTGTATTAGTGTCTTAGCAAGTTAGAATATTTCTTGTACATGTGTAAGTAACTTACCTTTTATATCTTGTTCACATCGTCAGTTGTGGAGGACTGGATGTAACTAAACTGCTTGGTAGATCTGAAGTATGTGTCAATACTATGATTGATTTTGTAAGATCATTATGTTAAATAATACTGCAGATTGCATCAAACTATTTTTAGATCTTATTGCAATGAGAGTAGATAGTGACAGTGTTAACCTAATTTCACAAAATTGACCTTTGTTGTAGTTCAAACTTCAATTTGTTATAAATCACTAAAGCTATCCCACTTGTTATTTAGCATGTGTTCTATATAATCTATGCTAGGTGTTTATGCTTCCTCCTTTCTCTATGTTGGTATGTCATATATCAATGATGTTATTTAAAGAATATTCATGTTCATTTCTTTTTCAATAGAAGACTCACCTTAGTGTATATCTTCCCCCTTTGTTGCTCTCTTTTTCACTTGTGTTGTTTTGTTTGGGGGGGGGGGGGGGGGGCGGCGGTGAATGATATAGCTCAAATTTGCTACTAGTTGATGAGGCTGTTGTTCAAAACGGAGATGATATTGTTATCAAGTGTGGAAGTAAAATATTTCCAGGCCCTGATACAGAAGGTCAGTAATCAGTATCTGTTAAGTCTAGTATATATCTTAGTAGATAATTTTAGTTCTAATAAAATGTTATAAATTTAATCTTTTGGAATCCATGCCAGAGCATTTTGAACTTCAGTTTGTATTTCACTGTTTCTTTTAGTTGCTTGAAGTATCATACCATTGGTTGATATTCATACTGGATGTTATAATAGTTTGCTAATGTCATGTAGGACTGTTAGAGCTTAGATTACCTCAAGAGTGTTTGACAGTAGTTGAATATTTACTATGTTAAATTACTGATTGTCCCAAAAGCTTAAGCTATTGGGACATGATAAATTTCATCATTAACCACATACTTCTAACACTCCCCCTCACATGTGGGCTCAACTCCCTTTTAATAGGTGAGGTCCAACACATGGGATTTTAAATGAGAGGTAGAGTAGAGCAGACAAGGATCGAACTTAGGACTTCTTGCTCTGATACCATGTTAAATTACCGATTGTCCCAGGAGTTAAAGCTATTGGGATATGGTAAATTTAATCGTTTAACCACATACTTCTAACATGCTATATTTGGAAATGTGTTCCCATTGTACTTGTTCCTCTAATTATTTTCATAGGCTATGTAAAAGGCTTTGTCCTATAAGCTTTTGTAAAAATAGGGCCATTGTTTACTTGATTTTATTATAAAGTGCCATTGGTACCTTGAATATATTCGGCACTGGCACAGGTTTTTGAAGGCAGTGCTTTGTTTGTTTCTTTTTGCTCCTCACGTGAATAGTTTGAAAAGAACAGGTGCTGTTTGACCTTTTATAATGTTTGAACTGTTTGTGTATCAAATTATAGTCTTTAAAGTGAACTAACTAAATGTTAATTCAGTAGTGATATTGTCATGAAAAATGGAATAATGTTATTTCTTTGTTTATAGTAAAGATATGAACCTACCTACAGATTTCAAAAGTGGATACAGTTGTGAAAGTATGCTTTCAGGAGGGATTATACAGTGTTGGAAAATTATATTTTTATTTTGTAATTCTTAGAATTTGTCTCAAATTTAACATATTGTGCCTGGATACTTTAGCATATTATTTTATCTTTTCTTGATGCCTCTAGGTTATCTGGGCTACAGATTTGAAGTAATGCCTAGCCAAGAAATCTGCAATAAGCAACTAATAAAGGTGAATAGATTATGTATTATATTTGTCACCTTTAAATGTTCCCTTGAGTGCTAATCCATCTGTAGTTATGCTGATGAATTAATCTCTCTGTTTGGTTCCAGATTTCTGTTGACATTGAGCATGCAAAATGCAGCATATGCTTAAATATATGGCATGATGTTGTTACTGTTGCTCCTTGCCTTCATAACTTCTGGTTTGTAACTTATCTTTGCTTCAATTATGAAATATTTTTATTCACACCAAACCCCCCCCCCCCCCCCCCCCCCAAAAAAAAAAGAAAAAGAAAAAAAATCCTTGGTGTAGGTGGGATTTGAAACTAGGTCTCTGATACAATGCCAAGTAACTTTACCAGTGAGCCTAGTTGGCATCCATATGGAAACTTTATTCTAATCTATAAATTTTAATTGACATTGTCGTTGATTATTTACAGCAACGGATGCTTCTCAGAGTGGTTAAAGAGATCTCAAGAGAAACATTCAAGTGTACTTTGTCCCCAATGTAGAGCAGTTGTACAATTTGTTGGAAGAAACCACTTCCTGCGTAACATTGAGGAGGTAGGCAGACCAACATATGGTTATATAGATAAGAATGAGATGTTAACTAAAGCTAGGGGAAAATTACATTTTACCCCATGTAGTTAGGCCATAAAATACAAAACCTATTTACATTTTAGTTTGTTATGCTAAACCCCCGAGGTCATGTCCAAATTGTTACACATAATCTATAGAAACAATTTTACACCTTTACTCATTCAATGACTACGGTGAACATTGATCCAAATTGATACATTACAAAATTCTCGAAAGAAACTTGTTGCAAAAATAACAAAAAAGAAACCTAGGAATCAACTAGAGTTGCTTGGAATCAGCATCAAGCCGAATAGAAAACCTAAAAATCAGCACCCAGGGTTGTTTGAAGTTAGCAATAGCCAATTGGAAAAACTCCAACTGAAATTTTATTCATCAAGCAAAACTGTCTTCATTGGAGTGAGATAGTGTGCATATGTAGACCATCAGGGCCAAATATTAATTCTAATCGGCTTGGGCCAAGACCCCAATTATTGGATTGTTTAAATAAACTTGACTTTAAGATGCTAAATTAAATTCTAATAACCTAATAAGCTAATAAAATCCAATGGACTATTAGTAAAAATATAATTGACTTCTGAATCTAAATAAAAGTAAAATTGTCTTCATGCTCACTGCATCATTGTACTTTGAACCTGACCACAAAGGTTGTGTTCGAAACTAAACTTAGGGAGTTTCCATGTTCTATGGTCTAACCACATGGGTAAATTGTATTTTCCCTTAAAGCGAATATGTGTTGGAGTTTTCATTGATGTGGTTGGTGGAACAGCATCTTTTTTCTTCTTCCTTTTTTTCCTTTTATGTTTGGTTGGTGGAATAGCATCCATTTGTTAATATTCTAAAGTCTCAACACAAAAAGTTGGAATGATGCTAGCTATTTTGAGCTGGTGGATTATATCTGCTCCTTAATTATGACTTCCAGAAAATATTGTTATGCTTTATATAAAGTTCCTTTCACTTTTCCTAGGAACATCATATTGTTGTTCCTCTGCAGTCTTTTTGTTAATGCTAATGATAGTCATGAAGTATTGATGTTTAAAGTGATGAAAGTATAGTGGTAAACATATTATAGATATGGATGAATTTTATGTCTGCATGATAGTGTAACACTAATATTAGTGCCAAAATTTATACGTTTTGTAAGATTCTAATGCTAATTTTATAACATATATGTTTCAGCTACAACCTTTTTTTCTTTTCTTTTTTGATAAGTAATAAAGCTTTATTGAAATAAAAAAGAGATAGACACCCAAGTACGAACATTACAAATATCAAGCAAATCCAAAATGGAAGAAAAATGATGGTTTCTCTACACGGAGAACCAGTCCAATATGGTTTTGAAAAATAGAAGCTTGAGATCAGGCATGGAATGCTCAATGTCTTCAAGACACCTACTATTTCTCTCCTTCCAAATGCACCACATCAAACAATGAGGAACAACCATCCAAATATCTCCATTACGATGGTGACCTTGTTACCGAACATAAAATTCATGACAGAAATTTTCATTTGTCATTGAGTTTGTTGTATACCCATAATATCAAATTGCATAATTTTGGGAATTTTCTCACGATCCTTTGGATTTAATCTCCCCTTTGCCTTCTCATTAATTAATGTGTGTGTGTGCGCGCGCGCAATTTTTGTGGTTTTACAGCATGTTAGTATCCGCTATAGTATGGCTTTCATATATGGATTTTGTTCTCTTTTAACTAGTTTGCCACTTGTTTTTTGTAGGATATACTTGAAGCAGATTCTTCATTAAAGCGGTCTGATGAAGAAGTTGCACTTTTAGATTCCTATGCATTGATACAGTCAAATCTTGTAAGTATTCTTACTACTTTCTAGATATGCTACTTGGATGCTGCAAAGTGTGTGAGGTACCTTTTATCATACATTACATAACAAGGGTAGAGATGCGGCACATGTGGTTAGGTATTTACCAGTTAGGCACATCCAATGAAAAGAAAGAAAACTTTTTCTAGTTCATTTTGAACTATTTTATTTATTTATATTTCTATAAGATGCACTACACAATTATTATCAGAGAAGTTTCGATGCCGCCCCCCCCTCCCAAAAAAAGAGTCAATTTTGATGGTTTTTAGTGTTCTGTATGATTATTTAAATAATAAAATACACTGTTCCGTGTCATGCATTATCTTTCGTCTTGAATTATGGAATGTTGTTTAGTAGAGATGGCACACAGGTTGACCACTGATTCAATGTTCAAATTAAAAAGGCAGTTCTTGCTACTAGAAAGATCTAGGAGCAAACTAAGGAAGCTTGTGTTAAAATAAGAAATTCTACATTGAAATCTGTTAACTGGCAATTTTTAATCATTGGTCAATGAGCTTAGTTCAAATGGCATCCTCATCCCCTGGCTATTCATACACTTATAGTCTTATATATGTTATTTATGGTTAATTCCAAAACAAATACTAGTTTGCCCCTAACAATATGTTACTTACAACACTCCTCAGATTGGGACATAGATATTATATAATCTGAGCTAATACTATATTAACAAATTTAAACTAGTTTTGTTCACGAGTTTAGCATACATACCAGATATTTGAGCTCCTGTAGAAACATATGGGGTAACAATTACGTTGCTTCCACTCTTCTCGAACAAGATGACAATCCCCCTCTATAGGCATGGCGATTGTCTATTCATGAAACACAGGAGTAGAAGTAGTGTGGGTTCAGAATCACACATAGGCTGGTGGTAAATCTCCAGAAGACACTAGTTTATATGCCAACATATACTCCCATTGGTGGGGTCCAGATCAGAGTTAGATTATATGAATTCAATTCCCAAAACATAATCCAATCATGTGGCAGAACACTAATTTTCCAGATTTTTTTTCCCTATTTTTATATGACTTCTTTTAACAAACCAAATTAAATTTCCCACTCAATGTTTGGTGTAGAATCCAAAAATGAGAATATTCTTACTAAATTTTAATGTTAAGATCATGTTTAGAGCTAATTTGCTCACTAATCCACTTAGAGTGAATAATCTAACGTTTAAACGCCAAATTTATGAAAATATGATGTCATTTGAATGTGATTGGCTTTGATAAACTCAATCATGCAAAATCCCCAAAAATAATTTATGGAAGGTAAATAAAATTCAGTAAATAAAAAACTCTAGACTATGTTCTTGAAAATATTAAAAATGTTTGGAAGGATTTCTTACCATAGGGGATGAATTTGAGTCATATTGTCACCAAAAATTCAATCTTCTTCCTTTTGTAATCCTTCTGGAAGCCTCTTTTTGGAGTCCTTTCTGAATGTGTGTATGTTTTTATTTATTTATTTTTTTGATTGGTTATTTATGCACCTAGTGGGTTTTGAACCTACGTTCTCACCCGCCATACTATTATGAGAAAGGAAGTGCCAGTTGTGCTATAGTTCATTGGCATGAATGCATGTCAATTATGATGTGTTCAATAACTGATAGGGGATATTAACCTAGTTTCTCTAAATGCTCTTGAAATAAGAAAATATATTTTTATCCCCCAAAGAATTTTTTTTTTTTTTACTAATGTACCCAAATTCCATTGGATATATATATATATATATATTTGAGTATTAAAATGAGTGCAGTTCCTTTAATGTTATATTTACCTATAAGTTAGAAAACGATCTATCATTTATGAATCATCTAGATGTCTATCTGGTGAACAGTTTGTTGTGTTGCATCTTGTCATTTGAAATAGGTTCAGTTTTATTGCTATGTTTTCCTTTTATAGGTTCACACCATTGGTTGGTTTGATATGTTGCTCCTTTATGTGTTATTGAACTTCAGAATAGTGCATGATTCTTTTCCTTTTTGTTGATTGTTCTGGTTATAATTTAAATTAGGTTGTTAGATCAGGGAAAAAGCTGCAAAGAAAGAGGGCTTATTCACCCTTGGATGAGGAAAGTGATGGCATAGACCTTCCATGCCCTCAATGTGGTAATATTATTTGCATATGAATTCTTGTGTTTGGAAATTGTTTCCTCAATTTTATGAATTGTGTGTATTGCACATCATTTATTCACCCATGTATCGACCTTAACTTGCATTTTTATTGCTTAGTAATTAATTTTAAAGTTGGTCATTCTTATCCATCACTTTTTTTGTAAATGTATTTTTACCAACATGAAAATGTTAAGATGGATAAATGGAATTACAAGGAAAGATAAGATAGATTCGAAATGAGGAAAATTTGTTTAAAGATAGGGTTAACCCTTATTGATGAAAAGATGTGGGAGAGTTGCCTTAGATGATTTGGTAATGTGCAGTGAGGAAGGGGGAGCTGATTCAAATTAAGGGAATGAAAAACGGTAGAGGAAAACATAAAATAACCTAGTAAAAGTAGTAAAAAAAGGGCACGTTAATTAAGGATATAATAGAGAGTATGATTTTAGATAGAATATAATGGTGGAAAAAAATGTGGCCAACTTGATTAGTCTTTTGAGGATCCATAGTCGAGCCCGAAATTTTGGGGCTAAGATTTGCTTATGTTTCTCACCAACTTGCTTGAGTGCTTTAGATGAACTGCTCTTTCAATTTTCATGTTAATGAATAATGACATGGTCCAACTTTCTGAAGTTCACTGCATTTTTATTTGGAAGGTCTTGAGAAGTTTTTCTGTTTCATGTTTCTAATATGTGATGTTTTCCTCTTTCACTGTGTGTAATTTATATATAACAAGGTCATTTACAAATTTCCAGGTACAGAATTGGGTGGGTTCCACTGCAACCAGAACACCATTCATCTACAGTGTCATGCATGTGGAGGAATGATGCCTTCCCGAACTGATATTAGTGTACCACAACACTGTAAGTTTTTGTGTGTGTGTGTGTGTGTGTGTTTGAAAGTAGCAAAGGATACATTCTATCTTGTAGCTCACCTTACAGGTTATAAAATAATTTTATTGAAAGTCAGTTGGATTGATTTTTAAGACTTTTCTTTATGCTGCAGTCACTATAGAAGTTTATTTCTTTTTAATTTTAGAACCACACTATTGATGCCTCTAAACTTGGACTTCAACTTAGCTTTTATAACTTTTTAAGATAGGGAAGATAAAGTGATCCGCTGAATCTGTACTTTCTTTCCCTTTTAGTGTTAGGTGTACAAAGCAATTGTTCTAAATTTGTCAACATTTTTATTTTTTCCCTCTTGCAGGCGTAGGATGTGATAGAGCATTTTGTGGTGCTTATTGGCAAGCTCAAAGGCTTACAAGAAGTGACTTTCACCCTGTTTGCAGTCGTGAGACTTTTAAACCAGTATGTGCTGCTCTTTTGCTTCTTTTTTTCCCCTATTATTAATTAATTCCCCAAAGTTTTAGGACTAATCCTTTCTTGATGTTGTGGTATTGATTAGTCATATTGTATATTAGGACAATTGGTTTTGTTTCATAACTTATTATTATTTTCTGATCTTCACATTCAGTTGATAGGACACTCTTTTAATAGACCTCTTTCTAAAAGCTTCTTTCTTTTCAACAAATTTTCAAATCTTTAATTAGTTGTCCCTTTCATTCTCTGCTGAAAACTACTTGCAAAAACTTGTCAAGTAAAACTCCCTAATTAATCACTTGTAGTGAATATATCTTGGTTTAATCTGGACTTTTTTTTTAGTGTGTTTGGGAACAAATTATTAGCCATTTTTTTGCTTTTTAGCTTTTATGTATAGTTTTTTAAAACCTCACTTTTGTTTCCTTTTCTTTTTTTCTCACTTTTTCAAAGTACACGTATACTTTAATACACTAGCAAAAAGCTAAATAAGTTGTTCCCAAATTCTCTAAAAGATTCCATACACAAAGTTTCCTAGGTTCACATCTACTTTCGTTGGAGTTCCTTTGTTTGCAAATCCCATTTTTAGAAAAATAATGTTAAATTATGACCTAGTTGAAAGATTGATCAGTATTTATATGCTAAAAACTATGGTTTAATATTTACTATGGTTATGATGATTATACTTCTTCCTATGCTTTGCAGATCTCAGATCACACTGTTTTTAGAATTCCTGATGCAGTGCATGACAAGAATCGGCATGAACAAGATGTGTGGATTTCTCTTTACCAAAACATTAAGCTTTTGTAATTATTTTAGTTAATGAATGGTTTGATATGACTCACATCTTAGTGGTGTTTTAGATCACACAAAGGTGTATCATACAGATGGGCAGAACGTTGCAGGATGTTATCTCAGAGTGGATTGCAAAGTTAAACAACAGAGAAATAGGTAAGTTGATATATTCTTCATTATTAGTTTAAGGCTGAAGAATGAATTTTTTGGGTTCCAATGTTCTGAATCGCAATCATGATGCCTTAATTTATCATTTAGTGTTGATGCTAGTAAGCACATGATCAACCTTCCTCATGAAGCGTATGTTTGTCATCCAATTATTAATGGAAGACTAGGCTTCTAAATTTTCTACCTGTTACATATATATTTTCATGGACTTCAATAAAGTTTCTTCTCTTCCCTGCCCCCCTCCAAAAAACAAAAGAAACGCTTGGGTCATGTAAAAGTTCCTAAATAATCGGTAGGAGGCAAGTTGATTAAATCTTTTTTTACTAACCAACTTGTCTTTTATATCTGGAACATGCTATGGTTCTGGTAGCATAATGTTTGTGGCTTCTAACTGACATAGTTATCTAGGATTCCATGGTGGAATGAATAGAAAATAATGTGTGGATCTGTGGATCAATGTACATTTCTAGGTAGCACCATCTCTAGGTATTAGGTCATGTTTCAATGTTCATTGTTTCAATATGTTTGAGCATTTTCTGTTTCATTTCAGTGCACGTGTTTCTCTACTTTTAGGTCCTCCAGGTATGAAGTTTTGCAGTTCATTTCTTTTCTAATGTTCCATTTCTTCATATGTGATAAAGGGTTCTAGTCAAACATGATTAGTTTTTCAGAGATTTTTCTGGTTATCATAGGGATCTGATATATTAATTTTCAGATAGTATCACTTTAGATAATTGTAGGGAGGCTTCGATCTCTGAGGTTATGTGCTACACGAATGGGATTGTTTCTTGGGACATTCAGTTTCGTCGTTTAGTGAACAATCAAGAGTCCTTTTCTTTGGATTTGTTTTTGGTCCTGATTTATTCTACTAAGATGCGGGGTGTTGGAGCTGACAATCTTTGTTGGATGCCAGCTTGCAGTCGAGGTTTTAAGGTGACTGGGTATTATCATTCTCTTTCCCCCTCTACTGGCATCCCCTTTCCTTGGAAAGTGGTGTGGTAATCGAAAGTTTCTCCTCGGGTAGCTTTTTTCTCTTGGACAGGGGCTCTAGGAAAGATTCTAACTATAGATAATCTTCAGAAGAGGCACTTTGTCGTTCTTGAGTGGTGTTTTATGTGCAAAGGGTGTGGGGAATCTGTAGATCATCTCCTCCTTCATTGTCCCTTCGCTTATGAGATGTGGAGTATGATCTTTTGCTTGTTTGGTATTTGCTGGGTGATGCCGCGAAGGGTAGTGGATTTGTTGGGAAGTTGGTCGGGCAATATTAGGCGGCATAGTAATTTATTCATTTGGAGGATTGTGCCGCATTGTTTGATGTGGTGTATTTGGCGGGAACGGAATTCGAGAAGTTTTGAGGATTGTGAATGGTCCAGTCTTGAGTTTAAGTCTTTTTTCTTTTGTACTCTTCTCGAATGGTGTTTGGTTTTACCTTCTTTTTCTTGTATTTCCCTATGCTGCTTGATTTTTGTACTTTGGCTTCTTGATGTTTTTGCCTCTTTCATACATTTCCTATGTACGGGGCTGTTTCTTTCAATATACCTTCTTTGTTAATTATAAAAAAAAAAAGAAGATAATTGTTTGTTTTAATTTAGAGGTAATTTTGTTCTCATGGCAGATCGAACAAGGATGCCACTGAACCATGCTGAGATGATCACTTCTGGAACTCATGTTTGCAAGTAAGTTTCATTTTGCATTTGGTGTTCTCGGTAATTGAATTAGTTTTCTGCTTGCAGTACATGTCCAATTCATCTTTAAACTCATAACATTTGTGTGACACTTTTAATTCAAGATGTTACAGTCTGATTGTACCCAAGGCATATCACTTCTTAATTTCAAAATTTTTTGCATCTGATTTTCGTGTTTCTTCTTCTGAGTGGGCTTAGTTGTTGTTGAATTTTAATTTCTAGAAAGGCACTAAAAATGTCAAACGCTATTTTTTTTTTTTGGTTCTATGGACATTGGACATAATTTTTGTATATGGTGTTTGAGTTTAGAGCTGTCAATATGATGTTTCAAGACTTGAGACACCACCTTCTCAAAAAATTTGTTTCCTTCAGTCACTTTTGTGTTGAAGCACTATTAGCAGTCTTAACTGTATTATCCAATAGCAAAAGAAAAGCAAAAATGAAGGTGTTGGGGGACATGAGGTGCTGTTTGTTCTGGAGCTTATGTAATTCCTTTCAAATTGTGATTCAAACAATATCCATCAAATCATATTATAAAGATAAAATGGCGGATAAATTAGAATACTTGGATTTCTGTCTCATTAAATGCCAGATTCTTAGTATAGATAATTGTTTTGGATGCAGCGATTGTTATGACAAATTGGTCTCATTCCTTTTGTACTGGTTTCGGGTTTCAGTGCCCAAATATGTAAGTATCATCAACTTGAAGCATTATAATTTCAAATTTCTAATTGTAGATATGGTTTTCTTTTCAATAGATGTTTGGTAGGCATTTCATGTTTCCTTTTGAAAGTACGTTTACCGTAACTTGTCTACCCACCCTATCTTCTGTTTTCCCCTCTCGTATATGTGGTTTTAACATCTGGTACTGTAATATTGAAGCCTTCAAGTTATGAAGTACATACAATGATGAGTCTTTATAATGACTTGGGGCTCTATGCGATAGATTAAGAGGCTCTAATTTGTGAGAGATGAAAATATAAAATATAAATTAAATGCTTCTTTCTATAAAAAACTGAACTGTGTTTTAACTCACACGTGCCATTCACAAATGTAATAACCTGCAAATCAAATACATTGGAAGTTCAGGAGAGTTAAAACTTGAAGTTCTGGTTCTTTAACCAAAGTGGCAAAGTGTCACCCAACAGTTTTACCTGTGCGGGCTTGGGAAGTAGCAGATTCAACCATACAAGAAATATGGAGTCATCCTAGTCTAGTGTATCTTTTGATGAAAACATTCCATAATTTACAAAGAAAAGGAAATGAAAAAGAAAAGGAGGTCATTTTCGAGTAACAAAGACATGTACCAAACAAACAATTGTCACTGTGGCATTTATGTTCATGACATTGACATTATATATATATATATATATATATAAGAATTAGAAGCTCCCCTTTTTCAAAACCAAGGCGCTTGAGAAAAAATTGCTGTTGTTCTATAATATGTCCCCTATTTTGAGTAAATTCCTTCTCAATCCAAAGCTGAAGTTTCCAAACCCAACTACTCACATGGCTGGTGGTGCTCCAAACTTGCAACAATGTACCCCAGTTCATATAGAATAATATGCTCAAATTGATTTAATAATTGAAATTTTGTGCTTTGTATGCCACTCTTTTGAAGGTGGTTTGAAGAATTGCTTGTGTTAACAACTCTTCGGAAGGCTCTTTCCAATTTATTAGACCAGTGTTTTATCTGCCTCTTTGTTGTGGAATTATTTAACACAACTTTCCCCCCTTTAAGATTCGGGTATGATAGCTTCTTTCTTAAAAATTGGTGTGTGATGGAAATCATTGATTAGCTCTTAGAGATGTCCTCTTGAAGAATCATTTAATTTCAGATATCCATAATGATTTGAGGGTCTGATTTAATCAGATGGTTCATATAAGTGATCACTAGTTAGTTCTGGAAAGTTGCCTGTAATTTTTTGTTAGTATTATTTTAATGTGGCTGTGTATGCTTCTTCATAGCTTTTACCACCAGATGCATCAAAAAGGGAAGATTGCTGGTATGGATATTCGTGTCGGACACAGCACCATAGTGATGAACATGCTCGTAGAAGAAATCATGTTTGCCGTCCTACTAGAGGTACTAACATGTAGTGTAGTTTCTGTGATATACACTAATGGATGTAAACAACCCCCAACCCTTCCCCTTTGATTTAAATATGAATGTAATCCTACTATTGCTTGATACACATGTCAAATTTACTTATCAATAGTTTTTTCGTGCCATTATTTGATTAGCGAATGACTAAATTTTATAATAATTTCTCTTGAAGATGGCTTGGGGTCTGGTAAATTCTGTGATATATTAGGTCATCCAAAATTAAGAATAGAAAAAAGAATAAAGAAAAAATGTTCCATGCGGTTCGGGTAATCATGTGGTACAGTACTATAGAGTAGGAAAGAGTTGACAGCCTATTACTCAACAGTACTGTTGACTATTTTAAGATGAGTAATCCTGAGACTACAACTTTTGCCACAATTTACTTACATGGCAAGTTATGAGCGGTGAAATTGTAGCCTGACCACTTTTACTTCACTACTCATAACTTAACACGTGATCAAGTGGTAAAAATTGTGGTCTCAGTATTTTCCTTTTAAGATTGACACTTATTTTTTAATTTTAAGTAAAAATAAAATAGTTATCATATGCAACGTTTTTACTCGTAGCAGTGGCATATTTTCTTCCTACTTTAACGTGGGAAGCACGCCTTTATGGAACTGCGGAGTGTTTAGTCATTCGGATGGCTACTTTTACATTTTTTTTAACACCAACTTCGTTGACGAAAAAAAAAAAAAACAACATTAAGTTTCACGATGGACTTACTATGTGCCCTGCAGCATGTGATTTCTGAAAGCGATATTGACTATTCAGGGCTTGTCTTAGTAGTTTTGTGGAAGTTTTCCATTTAATGAAGCTCAACTAAAGTCACTTCAATTCTTTGTCAAAGACTAAAAGGATAGAACGTCATCATCATCCTCATCTTCTGCAAGAAATTTGGATTTTGGGTGGGGGTTGTCATTTTATGCCAAGAGTCTCGTAGTTCAATTGGCACATTCTGACATTTTCAACGGCAATATCTTGAGTTGATATTCTCTCAAGAGGTTTGCCAGCTCAACTAGCACTTCTTTTTTGATGCTAATGGAAACATCCAAATATCAAATTCTCCAACTTCTAACTATTGAATACGTTAGTGTCTAAATTCAATATGGAAGATAGTTAGATTCCATAGCTTTTATTATTATTATTGTTTTGCTGAGAAGTTAGATACCATAGCTTAGAATAAGTTTTTATCAATCATCATATCTTTTTATGTGGATTAAAAAGATAGTAAACAAGTAGACATTTTGGGTGAGGCCAAATTTAAAATATATTTGTCCATATATTGTGAGCCTGTGTTACATTTACATCAAACCTTGCCGATTCTCTATGTTTGTTTATATATATATATATATATATATGTGTGTGTGTGTGTGTGTCCTTGCACTACAAGGACTTAGGACCCTTCCCTCAATGTCTTTTTTCAGTAATGAATCAAAGTTTTTAATTTTTTTACGCACTTGTGCATGTTTTCGCCAACCTGTCTCTCTGAAATCTTGTCTCATGCGTTCAATACTGTCGTCTAAGTTTCTTTGAAAACATCGTTAAAAAAACTACTATATAATAATAGGGCATCACAACAACCGATATAGAGAGAGAGAGAGAGAGTGAGTGATATTAATGTTATGTTAACAACGTTTACAGAATTTTAACCAAATATATATATATATATATATATATATATATATTCAGAATAATTTTAAGCAACAAGTTATTGGTTGTAATCTGACTCACAATCACAAATTGCATTATTTTTTTACTCATTAATAATAATTTGTCAATTAAATTTTGCTGAAAAAAAAAAGTAAATCAACTTTCTAATGTTTATATGCTGACGTGGGGCCCATGTAGCAGTGGTTGGACTTGGGCCTATAACCGTTATGAATGGTCCTCGTTTCAAGCATTCATTGTAAGCTAGTTTTACCTAACCACCACTATTTTATTTTCTATATTTTATATAATTTATTTGAAAAAGACAATGTAATACGTACGGTAGACACTAGACAGCATAGCCTTATTATATGAAGGGTTTTTGTTGTTGTTGTTGATAATCTTATATGAAGGTTACTTGGGCTATGTATGATCGGATGTATCTTTGCAGCTAATATATGGTTGAAATACATTTTAAAACCCTCTATATTTCAACAGCCATATCTATACAATTTTCAATTGTGTTAAGTAATGATATTAATATCCATTCAATGATTGATATTAGTGAAATTTGGCAAAATTTGATGTTGCTTTGCTGGCATATAATGGGAACTACTTGATCTCTAGAATAAACTGCCTTGTTGTCTGCTATTACATCTACATCTACAAAGTTTGTTATTGCATTTAGGGCTGTCCAGACAACCCGCTTGTCCGACCCACCCGGCCAAACTAATCGGACCCGAACCGTCCGCCGCTCGATCCGACTACTCTGGGGGTTGGCGGTGGGTCTTTACTTTTAAAAACCGATTCCGGCGGATCGGGTGCGGGTCTCTTCCTCCAATACCCAAGCTACCCGACCCGACTGACATATAAATGGATTTAAAGGTCTGAACTTCAGTTGTCACTCTCAGTTGTCACTCTCTTCTCTCAGAGGAAAGAAACTTCTCCTGAGGAACTGAAGCCTAGCGACGTTTAAAGGTTTGAAGTTTGTCACTCTCTCCTCTCAGACTCACGATCCTTGCTACCCTTCGTTGATCCTGCTTGTCGTACATCTCTGCCTCTTTATAGTCGATATGTGCCTCTCCATCGTCGATCTGTGCTCTTAGTTGTCAACCTTCGCTCTTCGTTTGCAACGTCCTAGCTCGTCTTCGCCTCCATCTCTCAGATTCAATCTTTCTATTTCATCTCTTAGGTTCGTTTATCTGTGGATTTGTGGATCTGTTCTTTGGGTTTTTGTTCTTTGGATTTGTGGATGTTTTTTGGGTTTTTGTTCTTTGGATTTGTGGATATGTTATTTGGGTTTGTAGATCTTCTCTTTAGGTTGTAGATCTATTGATTTTGTTCTTCAGAGTGTTTGATCTTTGTATTTCAGTCGAAATCAAGCCAACCGCCGCCCACCCGAGCCCGATCTGACTAGACCTGTGGCTTTTCGCGGACGGCGGCGGGTCTGGAACTTCTTCACCCGATCTGATTGGGTCAATTGCGGGTTGGGCACAAACCCAACTCGGACCGACCTGTGGACACCCCTAATTGCATTGCAAGACCTACTTAGTAATTATTAGTAATCACCAATATGTGGAGGAATTGGTTTGGTCCATTGCAATGTTAGTGTCACTCCTTAGCTTGGCCACACATCTTCACTCTTATCAAAACTTAGCCCCCATTCGGCCATGCAAGCTACCCACTTCACAATTTCAAAATCACTTGTTAGACTCAGTGTTATTACACACACAAGTGTGTGTAATAAATACTGCCCATTACTCAATAACTTGTCCATGGTGATGCTATTGGTATAGCTCATGTAAGATTGCCATGTCTCACCTTAGTGCACTTATTGACCATAGCACATACGTGGCTTGCAAGATGCAGCCTGCCAAACCATGGCACAAACCTCAAACCTGCTATACCTTCTTATTGTTAAAGCTACTATCACATAGCTTTTAAGCTCGTTCGCGTAGGCATGCACCACAATATATCTATGCTGGTTCAAATTCAGCTCGATCGTTCCAATAATTCATCAATCCACCATGACATGATATATAACTCATTTGTTGTTCCACGAAAAGGCCTAATCAGGATATGAAAAACTAAAGAAAAGTGAGATTTTCTGATAGTAATTACAGAACGAAATTTAATTTAAATTATATGATAATTGCTTGTCAATCATATTAAGGTTTTTTTCTAATTAAAAAAAAACAAAGAATCATAATTTCTAATGGAATAATTTTTATTTTTATTTTTTAAATTAATTTTTAGTCCTAAAGTATGTGAATTTCCACTAGTTTTAGTTAATAGTAATTAGTTATGGGCGTGAATTGAAAATATTTTTTTTAAAAAGTTGGTTATTTTAATTAAACTTTTTAAAATACTTTCGATTCGCTATAATTATAGTTATAGAAGAATTACTTAATTTACCAAATTTTTTAATAAAGGCAAGACACTTGGCTTTAGAAAAAGATTTGGTCACCTGGCACAACTATGGGGTTGTTTAGTTGTGTTACTTAAACAATAGTTTTTGTTGTTTAAATATACAACATGTATCTTTACAATATTTTTTTCATCTACATATATTTTCGCAACACTTAAACAACGTTACAAGAACAACATTATCAAATTTCTATTATTGATTTACAACTTTTTCATTTCTCAAAATCTATGGAGTACTGCTACTGCTACTGCTACTGCTAGTGCTAGTGCTAGTGCTAGTGCAGACTTCTTTTTTGGAAAGCATGGATGGATGTGTGGCTAATGTCAACTTCTAGATGATACATGTCAATCATCGACAAATTGACATTAGCCACACATCCATATGGTGAAAGAAATGATAGGCATATGGTGGTGATAGTGATATAACTCACATCCTTCTTTTTTTTTTTTTTTTTGAAAGGAACTCACATCCTTCTTTACCCCCTAACTTCACAGATGTGTAATACAAATCTAGAGCTGCAATCATGTATAGAACAACGTACGGTTAGGATTTTGGTTGTTGCATGATTGTGATTGGCACATGACCTTCTTGAGATTTTGTCTACAAACAATTTTACTATTTTATTAGTTTTGATAAATTATATATGATACAATTGATTATTTAGTCATGAATTAAAAAGAATATAATATTAAAAGAATCATGATGTAACCTCAAACTCATAAGGTAGTATCAAATAATAGACTGTAAATGGGGAAGCTCTTAATTTGGTGACAACCGGGGGGGGGGGGAAACCAAAGAGTTTGGTGGTGAGGTGAGGACAGAGGTGAGGTGAGGCGAGTGGCCAGAGTAAAAAGTAAAGTGATATATAAAAATATATATATATATATATATATATATATATATATTTATCCTACTCCACTCCACAACTCCGCGGGCCAACCTTCTAGAACACATCCACCTTCATGCCTCGTAGTCGTAGGGAAGGGATGCCATGCCATCCTCTTTTTTGGTGTGTGTATCAATATCAATCATGTCATCATTCATTAATTAATATATATATATATATATATATATTTGTGTGGGTTAGAAAATAATATATCAATGTTGGAGAAAAGACAAAGAGAGAGCAGAGAAGCAGGAATTTATGAGAAGAGACAGAGGGGTTGTTGTCTTTGCTTACATCACCCCCATCTACCAACCCAAACCGCTATCATGTTATTTCCAACCCACACACAGCACAATAATAAATTTAAGGACAACCTATCAACACCCACGTTTTATATATATATATTTATATCCTTTCCCTTTTTTTTCTTCCTTTAAATACTCTTTTCTTTTATTTTACTATATTTAGTGTCTTGGTTAGGTTCAGATCCAACTTGGTTAACACTAGTCCAACCAGTAGAGGCTGGCCAAAAGTTTCTTGATTCACAAATCTACACGTGAAATTTTCATCGTCAATGTTACTCACACATCGAATTTTATATTTACTCTTTTTTTTTTTTTCTTTTTACTTATTGAGTTTGATAGATTATGACTAATATAACATTATTTTTATTAGGACTATTAATCTCTCATTAATATTATTTTTATTATACACTAATTACATTATGTCATGACAATATTTTGAAATTTGTTTTCATTAGATTGATTGAATTTTCATTGCCTCTCAATTTTTTTTTCTTTAATGAGAAAATACTCTCTTGCATTCTTTTATATCTATTATTTTACATTAATATCCACAATTGATACAAACATATCCATATTTTTATACATGAAAAGAGACGCAACAAAAAATAAAAAATTGTTAAAGAGTATTATTGCTCTTTTGGAATACCTCTCAATTTCAGATAGCTTCCCTTTGCTTGTTCTTTTAATAAAAAGAAAATTAAATAAATAAATTGATAGTCGATCACCTTTATTTCACTAAAACATAGAGTTACAAAATAAATAAACTATTGAGTTAAATTTTATATAAAAAATTTATTTATTATATATAGGTTTGACTTCAATCATATTTATGCATGGTTTCGTTAGTTTAAATTTTTTTTTATAATAAAATTGATAATAAAATCAAACCAACTAGTAGTGACTTAGGGTTGAGGCATACCCTATAAGTTATTCTAATTTATACTCCTATTAATAAAAATTATTCCTCTTCCTGAATAAAAGTTAGTTCAAACAGTCTTGTAGCCTAATATATGAAATTAAATTTACATGAGACAATGCTATTATCTGAAAAGTACCGTAGATAGATGCCAAACAACAAAGCACTAGGTGATCAATATTTTTTTTTTTTATATATTTCTAGAAGCACTAGATGATGGCTCATCACAAATAATAATAATAATAATAATAATAATAATAATAAATAAATAAATAAATAAAATTTTCCTTTTCTTCACTTAATTTATTTATAATCCATATTTTTCTAGGTTCTTGAGGTGGGTTCCAATTGGAGGTTGATACGTTAAAGTTCATTTAAATTGAAGTCACAAGTATTAAAACACCATACGTAAATAAAGTTCTTTTTCTTTTTTCATTTTTTCTAAATATATATTGAAAATTATATTAACATAATTAACCCTGTACGTAAATCTTTACATAGAACAGATTAAATGCAAACTTCAATCTTTGAAAAGGAGCTCTAAGCTATGATATTAAAATACTAATAAATAAAAGGCACGTAACGGCTTAATTATTTATGCATCATATGAATAATCTTAGGTTGCATCTCTCATCTTCATCCCAATGGACTGCCTTAACAAAATTTTTAAGGAAAATAGCAATTGTAACTATCATTTATTAGATAAGGCTTTTTTTTTTTTTTTTTAAGAGTTTTAACTTATGGCGTTTGCTCCTGATGATAACTCTTTATTATCAGACTAAGACACTAATCAGTTTTTGGTGTAGGCAGAGATTAAACCACAGATCTCTTTTACAACCATCAAAGACTTTATAGTTAAGCTAACTAAAACTCACTATTTAGATAAGGTAAAATAGTATTTCTCAGAATTTAATAATTTTTATTATGTTGTTAAAAATTTATTTTAAATGACCTAATATTACATAAGTCCTTAAATTCTTAAAAATTAATCTTAACTATAAAATGAGTTTTCTTTATTTCTTAAATTTTAAATGAGGTGAAACTCGAGTTTTCTCAATTTCAAATATAAAAGAAAATAATTATTTTTCAACTGTATAGTATATAATGGGGTAGGCCCTCCCATCTACTTCCTTAGTATGAGTATACTTCAATTAAACTAAATTTTGAATGTTTCTTCAACTCATTATGTGACAGCTCAAAACTCAAAAGTCATATTTACATTTACTTTTAGTCACATGGCCTATGAAATAGTCACCTGACACATTTAAATGATTTATAATGAATTAATGTGACTTAATATAATTGGATGTCTTCTAAACCACCATGTAATGGATTGAACAAAATTCCTCCAATTTGGTTTAGAGAAATTTTTTATCTAATTCTATTTCATGATGTAATACAATTTTATAACTTACTATAATACTAAGAAACTTTCCCAATTAAACTACATGATCCCACAAATAAAGAATTTGGATACATGTATCATAATTTAACTAATGTGATATAATATAATTTTTGATTACATAAAATGAACAAAAAAAAAACAAAGAGTATTTGATTGATTATTGATTAATTTATTAGAAATTTACAGCATAGCTGTTTTTTTTTTTTTTTTTTTGGGAATTAAGGTGTTGTTATCGTTCTTGATAATTTAACTAAATTTAGAGAGAATACAAAATTTTCATAATAGCAATACATGATATTGGTGGCAAACTAACTCAGAGGACTGTAAACAAGTTGAACAATGTTGAATAATGAATGTTCGATCTTGACTTGATAACAAAAGTAAAATGTTCAAACTCTGAGCTTGAATGAAACCTACAAATAATGAATCAAGTTGAGCTCGAACTTAACATCAAGTTTTGAGGTTGATATTTAATGCAAGTATATTATTAAGCTTATTACTAAGCTTATAATTGAGTTTATGCTCAGGGTCGGCTGAATGCTAGAGCAAAAAATGCATTCGCCTAAGGCCCCAAGCAAAAAAAAGGCCCCCAAATTTTAACCAATAGGGTTATTTATAATCCATAAATAAAATAATATTCTTTTACCAAATGAAAAACAAATAAAAAAGAGAAAAAAAATGCAACGTTCACAATATTTTTCATGACATTTTTACAACTAATGTTAAGTAGTAGGTTGTTATTGATGGAAAAAAAAAAAAATAATAGTGATATTTTCAAATAGAAAACAAAAAGCAACTTAAAACCTAGAATTTGTTATAAAAAATATTGTGAATATTGCACTTCTAAAAAAAAAAGAATAATAATAAGAGTTAAGTTAACAAACTTTTACTAGTTCTCATTTAAGTCTACCACTTACACCACTTTTTTACTTACCACTATCAATCTGTTATATTAACAAATATGAAAAATTTTGTCAAACTTTTTCTGTTTATAAAATTTCTAAAAAAAAGAAAAAATTCTACGTATTTCATATTAATTAGTAGTAATTTTTTATTTAATACAAGATAATTAATTTTCGCCTTAGGCCCCCAAATGCATCAAGCCGCCCCTGTTTATGCTCAGCCTATTTTTATCAAATTTTAATATTTACAAACTTGTTTATGAATAATTTTGTTTTGCTTGAGCTTGCTTGTTTTTTAAATAAACACAAACTAAAGCTCAAATTTAGTTTGTTTATAAATAGAGAAATAAAAACAGCTTTTTTTTTTTTTTTTTGGGGGTTATCAAGCCAAACGTAAATTAATTATTTATGATCGTATCAGTAACTCATATTGATGGGCCGTTTGTCAAATTGTCCATTATTTATTCCTTTCTCTTCATTGTACTATCATCACACTTTATGATGTGATTCCTCACTCCTCACAATCACAAGAAGCGAGGCCTAAACACATCTTGATCTGGTTGAGTGGGTGGCTGGTACATGTATATTTATTATGCCACCATCACCATTGACAAGGATTCAAACAATTGGCACGCACGTGCTTGACAATCAAGTATATATGCAGCCTACATTAATTTCCACTTAAATAAATAATATATTTGCACAAACCTGATTTTAATAGTCTTAAATTGGTTTTGTTCGGAAAGACTTTTGACTTCATTGATACGGTGACGCCTAACGAATAAAACATTAAAAACTGAATTTAGATGAACTTCATATTCTGTCCACATCTTTCTCCTTCTTTGTCATGGATGAATTAATTCATTGGTTATTTCACTTCTCCATTCTTCGCTCTTAGCCACTCTTGAGTTGAGCGAAGCTATTCTTTTTTTTTTTTTTTTTTTTCTAAGAAAGTCACTAGCAGCAGTGACATGTTGTGAAAATTAGGCTAAACTACAGAGGAGAACTTAAATCTCATTTTTATTGCATGTTTAAAACCAAGCTAAGCTAATAATGAAGAAAGGCGTGTGAGAATTTAACAGTATTGCACGTTATACCCAAAAAATTAGTGGTCTGTTTAGTACATGTATTTAAAAATATATTTTCAGTTTTTAAATAACATTACACGTATTTTTATACATTTTTTAACCTACATGTATTTTTAAAAAATACAAACATTATTAGAACATTACCAAACGGACTCTAGATTTTTAAAACTTGCATTTAAAGTTTAAACAAAATCAATGGGTATTTAGCAAGAAAGTTAATACTGTACCGGAGGTTGTACTGGTTTGGCCACCGGTACGGTATATTTCGGATACCGGTCAATACCGGTGTACCGTTTTGGATTTACTGCTATTTTATGTATTTAATATATATACACACACTAAATCCAAATTAAGTAAAAAAAATTGGAGAGATCAAAGATTAGGTGAAATAATGAAATTATCTACAAAATACTTTCATTATTGATTATTTTAGAGACAAAAACTTCCACAATTACCAAAAAAAAAAAAACACAACATTTTGTGTTTTGGTCCGCTACGGCCGGTACGCAGCCGGTATGGCCGAAATTCGCCGGTACGACCGGTAAACGGTTGGTACGGCTGGTATTTTTCTCGGTACAAAATAAGAGTGTATCGGTATCGGTGCACTAGCCGGTACGGTATGTACCGACCGATATCGGTACGATATTAGCCACACTGGTATTTTGTTATATGGATTAGCTAAACTAGAAGTAATTTACAGTATAGCTACACTGTAAATAGGATTAGCTGTACTGTAGGGGAGAACTTAAATCTTAATTTTATCGCATGTTTAAAAATAAGCAACTAAGTAAGTGTATTGTTAATTTGTTATAACCTAAAAAAAGATTTATACTAAAAATAAACTAATCAACGGATAATTAATTCTATCAATTAGCATGTAAAGGATTTCTTTTTCTCTCACTCCAAGGCCAAAAAAACAAAAACAAAACAAAAAGGAATAAACTAAGATTTAAATGAAAACCCAAGAGCAAGAAAGTAGGTAGAAAAAGGATTAGAATTTTTTTGAGAAGTTTTATATCTTACAGCTATTTTGTTCTCTTTTCCACCCCCAAAACCCACAAAAAGAAGGGTAAAACAAAATCTAACAACTATTTGAGATGTTTCTTTACCACCACAAGATTACATGTGAGCATAGGTAGAGAGAGTGAGACTAGTTCTAACTTGTAAACTTCAAGAAGAGTTCACGGGTCTATTGTATCTGTAGAGATTGTCAGCTGTTAAGGCTGTTTCCATGGCTTTGCTGCAGCAACATGCTTGACCATTCTGAAACCCTAAATGGCAACACAAACATACACCACTTTGACTAACATTCCCATACCACTGGTACGAAACCTGTTGTTGTTGCTTCAACTCGTTTATGTTGACAGAAGAGATTTGAGACTGATAGGGCAGTCCAATGGAGAGTTCAAGGTTGAGTTCAGGAAAAACTTCCTCTGTGGTCACCCCACTGCTACTATTTGACTCTTCAGCAGACTCTGTTGCAACCTTCACGTTGATGTTGGAGCTAATATTGGTTGTTGTTGCTATATTATTCTTGAGCTCAGGCACTTGCATCGATGGTGTCACATAATTTTGCACTTCAAAGAGAGAATTACTACTCTTAATATTGTTGTTGTTGGTACAGTTTGCTTTGTTGTTGCTAGTGTTGATAGCAGTAGTTGTAGTGTTAATGGTGGTGGTGGTGGTGGTGGTGGTGGTGGTGGTGGCATTGAGCGAACGGTGAGTTTGAGGATCAATTCCACGGCTGTAAAGCTTTCTCTTGATGTGTGTGTTCCAATAGTTCTTTATCTCATTATCAGTTCTTCCTGGTAAGCGTGCGGCAATAAGAGACCATCTGAGAGATCACAAAAAGTAAAAAACAAAAAAAAAAACAAAAAAAAAAAAGGAAAAAAAAGAAGAAGAAAATTTATCAAAACCCACATCAGATTTTGCTCATTTTGAAAGAAGGGTTTGAATCAAAATCAAACAAATGGGAGAAAATGTTGTTTTTTTATTAAGTAAAATTAAAAATCAGTATTTGTTTTGAACCAAGTAAAAGAACCAAAATGAGATAAAAAGTGGGAATAATTAATAAGTATTGCTTACTTGTTTCCAAGTAAGCTGTGAAGGTTGATGATGAGTTCATCTTCTTCTTCAGTGAAGTTTCCTCTCTTGAGATCAGGCCTAAGGTAGTTTATCCACCTCAGTCTACAGCTCTTGCCACATCTAAGCAAACCTACATAAAATACAAATCAGCAAAATCTTTAACACACAATCTTTGTCTCTCTCTCTCTCTCTCTCTCATCTAAAACAAAAAACAAAACAAAACTCTTTTTTTGGGTGAATGAAATTACCAGCAGCTTTGGGAAGAGATCTCCAACAGCCTTCGCCGTGAAGTTTGATGTAGTTGATAAGGCGCTCATCTTCTTCTTTGGTCCATGCTCCTTTGTTGGTGTGCTCTTTCTCACAACAAGGAGATCTGCCCATGGTGGTTGTTGTTGTTGGTTTTTAATTTGAGAGAGAGAGAGAGAGAGAGATTTGTGGAGAATGGAATGGAAGCTAGAAAAGGAATTTTGGGGGGGGGGGGGACAAGGGAGAGAAAAGAAGGGAATATAAATGGAAGGTTGTGGAGAGAAGAAGGTGCAATTGACTCGGGACCCTTTTTCTTTTAAGAAGGGATAGGAGGGTATTTGACCGAGTTGGTGAGAAAGACGAGTGGTTACAATTAAGTTAGTGCTGGATTTGGTAGGTAGCTCTACTTTTCATGTAGTTGGAGTTATTTGCCTTTTTTACTTCCTCCACTTTTGCACTTGCACACCTTTTATTTTCTTCTATTTTTGTTTCTCCTCCTACTAACTTATTCTTCTTTTCTTTTTCTTAAAAAAAAAAAAAAAAAAAAATCCTTGTAACTCATTTTGAAAGTGGGCAAAATGTATGGTCTAAATTTTTTAGGGAAAAAAACGGATAAATGATCATGCCAATGTTTTTGTAATGAGCTAAAGTTAGCCAATAACTTTTAAAACAAGTAGAAAAGCATTTGGGCACAATCAAACCCAAAATTTTAGTAGAAAAACCTAATTTAAACAATGTGTTCATGTATCATCTAATATATACGATTTATATGATATGATACAATTCATAAGATATATACATATATATTGTAGAATTCACAAATATTTTTGATACACTTTTATGATACAGAACTTTTTGTACATAATATGATACATATCTTACATTACATATTGCATATAGTATGATATTGATAACTACGACTTAGCATATACTTGGTTCTTCTAAAAATAAAAAAAAAAAGGCATATACTTTGTAAAATTTTATGTTTTGGTAGTTTATTTACTTGAAATATAATGTTGTTTTAAATTGTACCTATTAGCTATAGATTTTGATAGGGGTGTAAATTGGTTAAGACAATTTGAAAACACCTAACAATTTTATTTTAAGTTTTTTTTAAGGGTTTTTTTTTTATTTTTTTATTTGATAGTTGGTGGAGAAAGAATTTGAACCCCATACGTGTGTGTTGGAAAATATCAAAAATTACCTATTTGAGTTATAAAAATCTTTGTGAAAACACGTAAAAAAATTGATTAATACAAAGTGGGTCATTGTAGGATATACACTTTTCTTTGTAGGTAGTATGTACCATACTTATCATATGTTAATGGAAGGTAGGAATGGTGCATTCAGGAAAAATTGTGTTCTTGAATTCTCCAAACAATGTGATATAATACTTATTTTAAATTTGGAATATTATTCAATAAATATTGACAAAATTTTTCATAACTTTTTTTAAATCATTGTGAATTTGATATGTGTATAATAAAAGTGGTGTTAATGATAGGTCTATGTGTAAGGAATGTTGCTCCAATCATAGCTTACCATCTTAGCAATATTTGTGAGAATATTAAAAAATTTATGTCCCAAAATTTCTTAATACTATTTAGTTGACTTCATGTGTCATATATGATCTATAATTAAGTCTGTAAAGTTGTTATATGATTAAAGGGCTGGTACTCTTCCCTAGTTGTAAATAGTAAATACGATTATCAAACTTCTTGTATGACAACAAAATATATTTTACAACTTACCTTTTTTTTTTTTTTTGGCTTGAAAATTTACCACTTACCTACTATTTATATTCTCAATATTTGACAAGGACAAAAAAAAAAAAAAAAAAAAAATCTTGAAAATTATATGGCCCTAACTCAAGAACATGGCTGGTACAAACAATTTGGAGGCGTAAGATGATATCTTCAAATGGAGCCTTTACATTCTCACTTAAGTTATATTTAACTATTATTTTATATCATAATTAAAAAATTCATTCTTTTTATTTTTTAATATGACTTTATTTTGGAGAGAATACTAAAGCTATAATAATTTTTTCTACAAAAATCTTACAAATTGATATAGTAACAAACATGATCTATGACACTTCAAGAAGATACTAAGCACTTATTTGAATGAATGATGTTATCGATGTTATAAATTTTACAATATGAGACCTACAAAGACGTATAACCAATCACAAAAAGCAATTTAAAAATGTATTTAATAAGTTTTTGAAGTCTACCAATCATATTCATTATTACATCAAAATGTAAAAGTTATGTAGTAAAATTTATAATATTTATAAACTCTAACATTTTCCTTAAAAAAAAAAAAGAACTCTAACATTTTCCCAATTAAATTACTTGTGATTATGGATTAGTGACACATCTATTTATAAAACTTATATATGTATTTGTCTTATTTCTAACATTATTCTATTCTTTTGGTATTCTTAAAAGTGGAAGAAAAATGTAAACTAAGTTTTTATATATCTCCAATAATATATATATATATATATATATATAAAAGAATTTCTGCCCTTAAATTTGGGGGCTTTCTCTAGTAGAGGGTTCTAGGCGATGGCCTAAGTGGCCTAGGCCTAGGGCCGTTCCTACTCTAGACCTGAACCAAAGTAACTCATTCTACTATTTTTAAGGAATATTTCTATTATTAAGTTTATGGTATACAATTTTTTTAAAAAAAATAATTCAAACTTTCATCATTTACCAAACAAAAGATTTGAAAAATGTAACTCATAGAGGCTGATTGGTCTTGAACATGATGTAAATCCAAGATTCAATCCACCACATTATCACTCCATGGAGTTCTCGTGGTGTCTCATTGACCAAAAGCAAGATAATTTAACCAAAAGCTAGGATGCTATATATATATATATATATATATATAATTTCTAAAGAAGTAACACACTATCTTCTTGTTGCATTAATTGAATTTCTCAATAAGTATCATCCTTTTTCTATTTTGTACCTTTTGGATTAATAACATATTTTCAAATTTAGTCTTTTACTTCAATGATTGAAAGCTATGATTCGTAAAATAAGATGTCTCTCTTTTTACTTGTCTCTTTCAGTCCCAAATTAAAATTGAACCAAGGGAAGGAAAGGGAGGTGAAGGAAAAGGAGGCGGAGAAATAGATTTTTTGTTGTTTGATTGAGTGGAAGTGGAGAGAAATGGAAGGATTTTCTTTTGTCACTTTATCTACTATTCACTTTCCTCCCAAATGATAAAAAGCTTTAACAAGTTCAAGTAAAAGATAATTGATGAAGCAAGATTTCGCCTCGTCAGTATGCTCCTCATTAGTACGATGGATGACTTGGAGATCCTGTATCAAAGAAAGTACTAAGTAGGTAATGGCACCAGTTTGGCTTGCCAAGGAACCCCCGATGCTTAAATTAGCTTGAGTTCTTTAGAAATATAAATACTGTAGAGTAATGTATGTGTGTTTAACCTGAATCTTTTACTTGTCTTTCCTAGCTTTATATAGCCTTATACTGAGTAAATGCTAATTATAACGTTCTACCACAGCTGGAGGATTTATTGCTCAATGATGACCATTTAATCCCAACCTTTGCTGTCTATAACGGACTTATAATTGCACATTGTTGGACGGTGCTAACAGTTTTGTGCTTATTTATCACTTAGTCATTAAATGCTATCTAGAATTAATGCACTTATGCTCATTCATACTCTTACTCATCATTATTATGAATGGTTTGTGAGTAACAAACAACCATTTATGGGCTACTTATCAGGTTCCCCCTTTATTCCTTTGTCGTCCTTTCTCTGGATGAGCGAAGGAATATGAAAAGTCCTTTTTAGCAAGTCAGTTTATTCATGCCCCGAGATTCTCGTCTCATCACATTTATTATGGGGCGATATTTCCATCAGGTGATTGCCACGTTTCCTTTCTGTGTTGGTCGTACGTGCGTTCTTTCCTTGTGTTTCTCGCGCATTGATTTTGCTTCATTTTTTTGGCAAAAACTCCTCATATCCTCCTTCTTCTTTATTATTCACTGCACTTGAAGTCTTGAAAAAAAAAAAGAAAAAAAGAGAGAGAGAGCTTTTGCACACTCTGTACGATAAGACTCCTTTTCATTAAGTCTCCATTAATGGTTGATTTTGCTTTCATTAGGTAGGAAGCTCCTTCTATTTCATTCTTCTTTGCTAAAGTATGGGTGTTTCTAGAGCTTTCTGGTAGACATCATCCCCAAGTAGGTTTGTTTTTACCATGAGATTGTGGGGCTTTTAGACCTATTTTGACCACCCTTTTTCCCTTGATTCGTCATTCTTTGATTGCTCATCACCTAGAGATGACTGCCATAGAGTATAGGGACACCCATGTTAGGTCTAACGAACTAAAAACTGGTCTGTCATCGAGTAGTAAGACTACGAATAAAGACTTTGAAATCATGGTATTGAAACCCCTGTCGTCTTCAAAACCCTCATCTTATTCAAAACCTTCCTCCTCTTCGTCTTCAATCCCTTTCCATGCTCTCTCCGAATCTTGCTTTTTAGAATAGAGACACCTGAAGTCCATAAGAAAAAGGTTCAAGTTCCCTAGTGGGGTCATCACAAGACTACCTTGTCCAAATGAAAAAGCCTGTTCCTTTGCCCATGGTGAGGTGAGTTTTTACGAGGCTACTTTTTCGCGTGGCCTTCATTTTCCTATTCATCCTTTCATCATGCAACTCCTTTTTGATCTCAATGTTGCACCTGGCCAGCTTGCCCCTAATGCTTGGAGGACGATCATTAACTATATGTCAGTTTGGGTGTTCGCCCATGATAGGGACATGATAAACCTGAATGAATTTCTTCATTTATACTGTTTGAAACCTTCTACCCACTATAGGTATTTTGAACTCTTACCTTGGAGTAGGGAGTCTAGGATCGTCCGTAACTTTCCTACTTCTTTTCATGACTGGAAGTCACAATACTTTTTTTTGTTTTTGGACCTAGATGGGAAACCATGACTGATGACTTGTGGGGTGAGGTCCCGTGGTTGCTACGAAAATGGGAAATTCCCTCTCTTGGTGTGCCCCTCTACCTTTCGTTAGACCAACTGTTTTAACTTATCACTCTCTGAATTTTTCTTATCAAATTATTTTGTAGTTTCTGATTGTCCTATATTGGAAGATTGTTATCAAGGATGAGTTAAAGCTGTTCTTGAATTTGCCCTTACTATTGACGATTTCAACAACGTAGTAGATCCTCGTCATTTATACGATTGTTGCCTTGGACTTGAACCTTTTGCATTTGTTTTAAAGAAGATTGCTAGGAAAAAGAAGAGTAGGTTTAACTTACCCTCCTTTTGTATTCCCTCTTTCTTTATAAGAGCTCGGCTTTCTAACTTTCTATTTTGCCGAAATGGCTATCAGGTATAGCAAAGATAAATATACCAGTGTGAAGAGTTTGAAGAACGAGCCTTTGTCCCTGCTTACTCCTAGATCGAAAAAGTGTAAGTTAGATGAAGGAAAAGACGAGACTCTTCCCCCCTTGTCTCTCTTTGGTACCTCATCTTCCACACCTTCCCTTGAGATGATGACCTCCACACCTCCAACCACTCGTTCCAAAGGGAAGGATAAGGTTAGCAAGAGCGTTTGGGAGGATCCTGCCACGGCCCTTGGATGTGCTCACAATGTCATTACTGATGACGAGCTTAGAGGTCTCTCGTCCATCCCTTCTCACGAATTAGTCAGTCGTCATATCCATAAACTAGTGCAAGAATTTTACTCATCAACTTTTATTGCTCATTGAATTTTCTCACCTGTTTAAAAGTTCTAATTCTTCTTTTGTCTTCAAATTCTCGAAGAGCCCCTGCATTTGATGACTGACTATCTGAGCAGTGAAGAGAAGGTAGTGGTGGTTGATTCCAAGGTTGACTCAGTTGAGGCCAAGAGCTCGAGGTTGAGGAAGGATATGATCGAGGCAATGGACCAAGTGACGAAGGAGCTCAAGGATGTGCTGAAGGTGGGGAAGAAGCTCGTCATCCAAAAAGATGAGGAAGTTCTAGCTGCCCTTCTAAAGACAGACGAAGAATGTGAGAAGGTGATCTCCAAATTTCTTGAGTCTGATCGCTTCTCTGATCTTCAATTCATCCAATACTTCAAAGGCTTCAAGCTCCTATGTAGGTGGATGATGAAGAAACATGGTTAGGTAGCAGACTTTGCAAATATTAATTTTGAAGCCATCGACACCGAGATCCTTGTCGAAGAGACTAAAGAGAAGGAAGAAAAACCTATTGCTGAGGCCATTAAAGGAGATGGTTCTACCACAGTTGGAGTTGTAGATGAAACTCACATGGACGAGGGCCATGTTGAGGAGGTCGTTGCCTCGTGTTTTGAGGCTCTAATTTAAATACGATGGATGCCTCCTGTTTTAAGGCCTTAACTTTGTAAACAATGAATATTTTGGATGCCTCCTATTTTGAGGCTTTTGTTTTTATAAGCAATGCTCTTGTTTAGGCTTTATTTACTTATTCAGTCTTTGCTTAAGAAGCCTTGTTTATGGCTTAAATCTCGTCATAATTTTGGACTTCATTGTTTGAGGTTCTTTTGTCCATACATGGTACATGACCTGAACTTGATGTTTTCGTAATTGATGATTCTATGGTTCTTACCCTCTGAATTCCCTCAGTGTTTATGGTTTGAACTCATTGTTAGAGTTTTTACCATGTTTATGAATTAAACATGTCATTTGAGTTTTTACCATGGTTAAGATTTAAACTTGACATTTGAGTCTTTACCATGTTTATGATTTAAACTCTTCATTTGAGTCTTTACCATGTTTATGATTTGAACTCGTCATTTGAGTCTTTACCATGTTTATGATTTGAACACTTCATTTGAGTTTTTACCACGTTTATAATTTAAACTCGTCATTGAAGTTTTTACTATGTTTATGATTTAAATTCATCATTTGAGTTTTTACCATTTGGTCATGGATATCTCCTTTTAGTCTATGAAATTAAGCTTGAAGCTTTGTCAAATTTATTGAAAAAGTGATGGCTTATGAAGCCCTATTATTTCATGCACCCTCATTTATGAGGGGGTTACAAGGAAATTACTAAAATAAACTTGACCAAAATACTTGAAAGAAAAACAAGGCTTAAAGGAAAACAATGAAACCTCACTTATCTGATGCATCGTAAGGCGACGTACTCCTATAGACGAAGCTTATTAATCCAAATACTTCTTACTGATAGTACTTGAGATGTTCCACGTTCCAGGGACGTGATAGTGGATTGCCTTCAAGGTCCTTTAGGTAGTAGCTTCATCTTATTGAGTAACGGATGACCTTATATGGACCTTCCCAAGTAAGACCCAACTTCCCCTAAATTGGGTCCTTAATGGCTTATGAGACTTTTTGTAGTACCATATCGTCAGGGTTGAACCTTCTGAGATTCATCCTCTGATTATGATACTATACCATATTTTGTTGATATTGAGTCATTCTCAAGGCTGTCTCGTCTTTAACTTCAAGTAAACAATCCAACTTGAGTCGAGGTCCTTTAGGTAGTAGCTTTATCTTCTTGAGTAATGGACGACCTTATATGGACCTTCCCAAGTAAGGCTAAACTTCCCTTGAATTGGGTCCTTAGTGGCTTGTGAGACTTTTCGCAGTACCATATCATCGAGGTTGAACCTTTTGAGATTCACCCTCTGATTGTGATACTTTGCCATCTTCTGTTGATATTAAGCCATTTTTAGGGCTGCCTCGTCTCTAACTTTAGGTAAACAATCCAACTTGAGTCTCAGTTCGTTATTGTTTCAACCTTCGTCATAGTGAGCTCATCTAAGACTAGACACGCCTACTTCAATGGGAATGACTACTTTTATACCAAAAGCCAACTTGAATGGAATTTCTTCTGTTGGTGTTCTCACAGTTGTCCTATAAGCCCATAGTACTCCTAGTAACTCTTTTGGCCATGCCCCCCTTTGGCCCCTCAAGTCGTGCTTTGATGAGTTTGAGTAAAGTACGATTTGTTACTCTTGTCTGCCTGTGCCTATAGGTGTCTTGGTGATAAATAGTAGTTTTTTATCCCCAGTTCTGCATAAAATTCCGTAGATTTTTTACTATCAAGCTGTCGACCATTATCAGAGATAATCATCCTTAGGATTCCAAACTTGCAGATAACGTTCTTCCAGATGAAGCTCTATATTTTGCCTTTTATGAGTTTGAGCAAAGTACGATTTGTTACTCTTGTCTGCTCGTGCCTATGGGTGCCTCGGTGATGAATAGTGATTTTTTATCCCCAGTTCTGCATAAAACTCCCTAAATTTTTGACTATCAAGCTGTCGACCATTATCAGAGATGATCATTAGGATTCCAAACCTACAATAACGTTCTTCCAGATGAAGCTTTATATTTTGCCTTCAGTGATTATTGCCAATGATTCTACTTCAATCCACTTAGTGAAGTAATCAATGGCGATGAGTAGGAACTTGACCTGCTTCTTCCTTCGAGAGAGTGGACCAAAAATTCGATCCCCCATGTGGAGAATGGCTAAGGTGAGGAGATACTTGTCAGTAATTCTCTAGGTATATGCTGCACATTTCCGAACCGTTGAAACTTATCATATTTCTTAACAAGTTCAACCGCATCTTTTTGCATAGTTGGCCAAAAATAGCCTGCCCTGATCATCTTTCCTACCAAAGAGCGATGTCCTGAATGGTTTCCACATATGCCTTCGTGGATTTCTCGTAACACACACGTTGCTTCTTCAGGAGTTAGGCATTTCAGGTATGGTGGCAAAAATCCTCTTTTGTAAAGTTCACCATTCACGACAGTGAACCTGGCTGCTTTGACTCTCACCTTCTTTGCTTCTGACGGGTTAGATAGGAGTTAGTCGTCTTTGATGTAAGGAAGGATCGGGGTCCATCTAGGTGCTTGGTCGCTGGACTGAGAGGGTCAGCAATCCATCGATACTAGAGATTATTTGGACTTCCATGAGCAAGCTTGTCGTCACTGAGGCATCTTTAGTTAACGCAAGTTTAGCGACCTTGTCAGCTGTTGAGTTGTTCTCCCTTAGGATTTGCTCAAACTTGACGTCATCAAATTCGATAATGAGTTGTGTCATTAGCTTGAGGTACTTCTTCATTCTTTCTTCCTTTACTTCGTATTTGTTGGTTATTTGCCCAATAATTAGCTTAGAATCAGCCCTCAATCTCAAATTCTTAATTCCCAAGGCAATTGCAATTCTTAGGCTAGCAAGGACCGCTTCATACTTTGCTTCGTTATTCGTTACTAGAAATTGGATTTGAACTCCATACTTAAAGACGTCTTTCACAGGTGATGTCTTAATGATACCAACGCCTCTGAGCTCTACAATAGATGAGCCATTTGCGCAAATCTTCCAATACTCTACTTCCTGATTTGGGTCGGGGAAGAGTGAATCTACAATAAAATTTGCTAAAGCTTGATATTTCTTGGCTTGTACTCAATATCAAATTGCCTTAGCTCAATTACCCATTGGACCATGCGCCTTGTAGCATCTGGTTTGCTTATTGCTTTTCGAATTGGTTGATCTGTCATAACCACGATGTCATGGCTTGGAAGTATGGATGAAGCTTCCTTGAAGCCACAATTAACGAGAAAGCCATCTTTTCTATACGTGGGTACTTCGCTTCAGTGCCTTGAAAAGCTTGACTTGTGTAATACACGGGCCGTTGTATCTTGGGTTCTTCATGGATCAACGATGAGCTAGCAGCTGTTTGTGATACAACTAGATACAAAAATAGATCTTCTCCTTCTACTGATAGGCTTAATAATGGAGGCTTGGCCAGGTATTCCTTAAGGTTCTAAAAGGCTGCTTCACACTCGTCCGTCCAATGGAAGGTCTGCTTAAGAGTTTTAAAGAAAGGGAGACACTTATCAGTGGCCTTAGAGACAAACCTGTTTAATGCTACCACTTGCCTTATCAGCCTTTGCACCTCCTTGACTATTTTGGGAGAGGTCATGTCAAGTATGGCTCTGGCCTTCTCTGGATTTTCTTCAACTCCTCGCTGAGATACCATAAAGCTTAGGAATTTTCCTGATGAGACCTCGAAAACACACTTTTCAGGATTGAGCTTCATTCTATACCTTCTCAAGGTATCGAATGTCTTTTGGAGGTCTTCAAGGTGGATTTTGGCTTCCTTGCTTTTTACGAGCATGTCGTTCACATAGACCTCCATATTCCTGCCTATTTACTTGCTGAACATCTAGTTTACCAATCTTTGGTATGTGGCACCTGCATTCTTCAGTTCAAACAGCATGACTTTATAGTAATATAGGCTCTAGCTAGTGACGAACGCAGTTTTCTCCTGATCTTCCTTCTTCATTAGGATTTGGTTATAACCTGAAAAAGAATTCATGAATGTTAACAGTTCATGACCAGCTGTCGAATCAACAAGTTGGTCAATTCTGGGAAGGGGAAAACCATCTTTAGGGCATGCATTGTTTAAGTTTGTGAAGTCAACACACATCCTCCACTTCCGTTGGACTTTTTTACCATGACAACATTAGCAAGCCATTTAGGGTAGTAAACCTCTTGAATAGATTCGGCAGCTAAGACCTTTTCTACCTTTTCCATAACTGCTTTGTTCCACTCTAGGGTGAACACCCGTCTCTTTTGTTGAACGGGCTTCTTTGTTAGGTCGACATTGAGATTGTGCTCTATTACTTGTTCGTCAATTCCTGGCATATCTTCAATGCTCCATGCAAATACATCCAGGTTATTTTTCAAAAACTTCACTAGCTTGTCCTTTAAGGACTGTTGGAGCTCCTTTCCTGCCTTAGTAGTTTTGGATGGGTCTCCTTCCACCAGCTCTATGTTTTCCGCTTCCTCCATGGGCTTGGGTGGTTCCTCCTCTACCATCCAAGTGTGATTCTCTCTGGACGCCAATACTACTAGGTAACATTCCTTAACTAAAAGTTGGTCTCCATGGATTTCTCCAATCCCATGGGGGGTCGGGAGTTTTACTCTCAAGCAGTATTTTGGATCCAACTTCATCTGCTGAAAGCCGTCATGTACATTACATCTATTGAGCTTCCGTTACTCACCAACACTCTTTGGGCGTTGTACCCTTCAATGGTTAGCATAACGAGGTCATTGTGTGGATGTTTGATCCCTTTCATATCTCGCTCGGAAAAAAAATGTTGTCATTCTCGGTACAATGATGTTTTGCTATTAGGTGTTTGATATGAACATTGTTTACTTGCCTTTGGATTGCCTTTCTCAAGGACTTGTATGATCCTCCAATAACTAGTCCTCTAGTGATCGTCCTTATTTCTCCCATGATTTGCTAGGGATTGTCCCAATCTTCTTCCTTATGGTCGTCTATAGACTTTTCTTCTGTCCACTTGCGGGCCTAATAATCTCTCTTGACAAACTTTTGAAGCTTTCCCCTCTGGATCAACTCCTCTATTTGTTTTTTCAAATCTCGGCACTCGTCAGTATAATGACCATGATCCTTGTGGAAGCGGTAGTATTTCTTTCTATCTTTTTGTTTTGAGGACGAGATCAATGGTTTGGGTCATTTCAGTACAGGATCGTCCTTTATCTGCATGAGGATTTTGTCCACGGGCATCAGCAAAGGAGTGAAATTCAGCTCTTTCTTTGATGACATCTCTAGATCACTTTTGTTGGCCTTGGCTTCTATGAGATTATCTTTACGATCCCTCTTCTTGCACTGGGACTTAGCGTTTTCCTCTTTCTTTCGCTTACCCGTCAGTTCCTTTGCTGTCAATGCATTTTCGCCATTCCTGTATTTTTGCGCTTTGAACAACAGATTTATCATTGAAGCTGGAGGAGTCTTCCCTAGAGAGAACAAGAGATAAGGATTGTTCAACCCTACTTGGAAGGTCGTCATTGTCACTTGATCATCTGCCTTGTCTATTTCCAGTACAGCTTTGTTGAAGCGTTTTACATACTCTTTTAGGGTTTCATCTTCCTATTGCTTTATAGTTAGTAGATATGAGGTGGGCCTCTTATGGCACTAGCCCCTAATGAAATGATGGATGAAGGAGTCACTTAGCTAGTTGAAGTTTGTTATAGATGTCGGGGGTAGCTTACTGAATCATACCCTTGCTGCTCCTCTAAAAGTTGCTGGGAACGTTTTGCAAATAACCTCGTATGGGGTTTGCTGGAGGTTTAGTATTGTCTTGAATGCCTTTATGTGATCTAAGGGGTCTTTAGTGTCGTCATAAACTTCCAGCTGTGGAAGACGAAATTTTGGTGGTAAGGGAAATTCCAAATCACTAGTAGTGAAACGCAAATCTGTCCTCTTGATCATGCCATCGAGATTTATTGCTGTCTTACCCTTGATGGCATTTTTGTCTTTATCTAACTCTTTCCTCATGTTCTTCATCATTTGATTGCTGCCACGAGTTGATTACGCTGTGAGTTTTGAAGTCTCTCTTCTGCTATTTCCTGGATTGTGGGCCTTGTCATCATTGTCATCGTGGTTATGATGTGACTGTGACGCACTCGTGCCTTCCATTTCAAGTCCTCGTTCTGTTTCATAAACTCTTGCACATTAATTATCAATGCCTGAATTTGTTGGGCCATTACCATCGGGTTCGGTGGTGCAGTCGTGGTTGAGTCCATTGAATTTGAGGAACTTAGTCAGTAGAGAATTCAACAGCTTATGGTCATTCCCCATAGACTGTGCCAAACTAATGAAGCAGGATTTAGCCTAGTTAGTATGCTCCTCATCAGTACGATGGACGACCTGGAGATCCTGTATCAAAGAAAGCACAAAGCAGGTAATGACATCAGTTTGGGGCTTGTCAAGGACCCCCCAATGCTTAAATTAACTCGAGCTCATAAGAAATCTAAATTCTGTAGAGTAATTTTTGTGTGTGTTTAACCTGAATCTTTTACCTATCTTTCCTGGCTTTATATAGCCTTATACTAAGTAAATGCTCAGTATAATGTCATACCATAAATGGAGGATTTATTGCTCAATGTGACCATTTAATCCCAGCCTTTGCTATCTGTAACAGACTTTTAATTGCACATTGTCGGATGACGGTAATAGTTTCGTGCTTATTGATCACTTAGTCATTAAATGATGTCTAGAATTAATGCACTCACACTCGTTCGTACTCTTACTTGTCATTATTATGGACGGTTTGTGAGTAATAGACAACCATTTTCGCGCTACTTGTCAATAATCACTTGATGATAAGGGCAAAGAAGAATATGGTTCACTTACGTCTTAGCAAACCATAATAATGGATTATAGCTTAGTTATAAATCTTTGTAGACTTATAATTATAAAGTATTGAAAGTGCCAAGAGCATTGTATTTTTAGTTAAGTACCGTCACATGACTGAATTTTAAGAGAAAAACTTAAAGAATATCATTTAAGTATTGTACTTAAGTTTTGTCCTATATATATTTCCATATCCAATGCTGAAAATATATTTTAAAAATTGATGCTAAAAATTTAATATAACGAAATCCTTGGATATGCAATCAACCTTCATAATTCAATAGTTTCTCAACTAAAAAAAAAAAAAAAAAAAAAAAATCATAGTCAGTATGTGCCCTGCATATTCTAAAAGACACAATTTTTGTGAATTTGGCTTCACTTCCTTTGAAAAAACTGATGGGGTTGAGAAGCCTGAGAGAATAAGGAGAATATAGAAAAGAAAGGGCAAGATTAATAATTAGACACAAAGCTTGGGGTAACGGTAGCCCCCATGATAAAATAAGGACCTACATGAGCAAAAACAGTAGTGCGAACTCGTGTCGTATGGTTGTATTAATTCTTACTCTTGTCCTCTTTATTCGTTTCCCCTACTTTTTTATTTTATTTTATTTTATTATTTAATTTTAAATATACGGTCTTCCTCCTTTCCACTGTGTTTCTTTCTCTACCTATATTTATTATGTCCATTTCATAAAAAAAAAATTTTCTAGAAGATCACCTACCCTTTCTCCACTTACTCTTGTCAATTCAAGATAATAAAAGTAACTAACTTCCCCTACCCTTTCTCCATTTTCAACTTCCCTCTAATCTTTATCTTTTTTATTTATTTATTAACACACTGCCTACACACCACAAGAGCATCCCTTTAAGAATACTAAATGCTATAAATACTAAATTTTAACATTAAATTTATAAAAAGTATCAAAAAATAAGTTATAACAAATATGCTAAACTTAAAAAAAATACAATTTGAGCTACAGTGTACTTTCATCTTTGAAATCACTGTAGCCCCAATCTTAAAAAAAAAAATTATTATTTTAATACTTATGGTGGAAAAGGTGGTTCGTGTAGTTGTTTTTTATTATTTTAATGAGTAATTTATATTATTTTAAATGAAATGGTAAAAAAATAGAACCTTTGATATTAGGTGTATTATAAAATGAGTTGTTAAAATTGATAAAGTGATTTTTTGAGATGCTAAATGCTAAAATTTTAAAAAGTTTGATGGGAATACTCTAAGCATTCTTATCAAAGGTATTAAAAATACTAAATGCTATTTTTTTAGCATTTTTAGCACCTCAAATGATAAAAACACACTTACATCAAATATGCTAAATCTTAAAATTTTTAGTATTGAGTTTAAGTGCAATCTCATCTTTGACACCCTATAGTAGCTGGATTGTAAAAAAAAAAATAAAAATTTTGTATTCACCCCCAATGGCTCTTTCTCATTTATGTCTTTCTCTTTCCTCTCTCATTTCTTTCTTCCCTCTTCTCTCTTTGTGGTTTGACGATTGTGGTTTGCCAATGATTGTGGTTCGACGATTGTGGGCCATCATGGGTTGTGGTCCAATGGTCATGGATCGTGGGTCTGATGACTATGGTTTTGATTTTGGGTTGTGGCCCGATGGTCATGGGTTGTTGTCTGATGGTCGTGGGTCGTCGTGATGATGGTCCGATGGTTGTGGGTGGTGGTGGCGGCGATGGTCCAATGACTATGGTTTTGGGTCACCGATCTACTGGGTTTTGGTTCGGCGTGATGGGTTCCTGTGGCTTTTGTGGCGGTTTTCCGTGGTGAGTTTGATGTTGTGGGTTGAACCCGGGTTAAAGAGTTTCCGTGGTGGGTTGAGCAATAGATCAGCGGTGGAGGGTTACCATGATGGGTTTGCTATTGTTGTTGTGGATTTTCATTGTGGGTTAGGCTCATGGTGGTGGTGGAGGGTTGCCATGGTGGTGGGGGTAGGTGATTGATGGTGGTGGTTGATTGGCTATTGTGGTTGTGGAGTTTTGTGGGTTTCTTGTGCGTGTGTGTTTTGCTTGGTGGTTTGATTGGCAATGGTGGATTGGGATGTGGGTTTGTTGTGTGTGTGTTTTTTGCTTGATGGGTTTGCTCTGTGTGTGTGTGTTTTTGGCTTGTCGGTTTGCTGGTGGCGCCAATGGGTTGAGAAAGAGACAGAGGAGGGAGAGATAGGGAGAGAGAGGAAGAATAAAAAATGAATAAAAAATAATAAAGAAAAAATATTTAAATGAAGTGTTAAAAAAAATAGAAGTTTTGCAAGTGATATTATAAAGTAATGTGTTATATGTTATAAAGTTGGTTTTTGAGATGTTTAACGCTAAATTTTTTGAAGCCTTGATGGGAATGCTCTAACCTCCTTTTCTTATTTTTCTGACTTTTGCTTTTAAAAACTACTAGTAATTTGCAAAAAAAATCATAATATGAAATAGTTTCCTTAAATTTTTTTAATTCGTCTTAATTGGAATATGAAATAGATTCAAACCCAAATAATTTCCGTTCGAACAGCAAATAATTCTAGTTGACCTAAAAATAATGAAATAATAAGTTGGCCTTAACTTTCGACATCCACTCATCCAACCTTGCCTAAGGTCATATTTTTTCACGCGTGACATAAATCCTACCTACTAGTGATGTTAAATGGAAAAAAGAAAAATATTTCTAGAACATATAGGATTACTAGTAATTGTAAATTGATTTATTAAAAAAGTTAATTTGTCATTTTCACTATTCAACTAACCTGCCCACATAATCCAGCTCTCCAGAGAGAGAGAGAGAGAGAGAGAGAGAGAGTGTTTCTGTGTGTGTCATTTTTAGCCGGCCATGCTAATTTTATGGGCAAGGTTGGTAAGGCACATCTTCCTAACTTAACTTTTTGTTGCTTCTAGAAGGATTGAAGAAAATTAGAGAGAAAAATAGGGGCAGAGAACAAAAAAGAAAGGGAAGAATCTTTTAGGTTGGTAACCCACTTCCATGTCTCCATGGTTTTCCCACCTCATGGATGGAACAAGGTGGGCCATTCTTTTTTGTGGTCCTCTCATACTATTCTCATTTTGATATATATATATATATATATATATATATATGTATGTATTAATTTTTTGAGTTAATATTCTTAGTATTGGATTATAATTGTCTTCAAAGTTCAAATTAACATCAGTCTAATATTTTGTCTCAATTGACAGCTCCCCAATTTTGGGGTCCCCATATCATTTCAGATTAGGCACACCAGAAACGGGGGGGACTATCTAACTGTTCAGGGTCTTGGCATATATCCTTAAATAAGTAAATGATTATGGGGCATTTATTGACACAATTTTTTAGGGCTTGGTTTGATTCTCATGCTTCCATATTTCCATATACTTTAGTCGATTCGTAGGGATGGAGTCATACTAGGGCCCTCTGGCATCCTTGAGTTGTTGAAATATATATATATATATAGATAGATATATATTGTAGATATATAAATGCTTAATTTGAAATGGGTTCAAGGAAAATAAAACTTGATTTTCATTTCTTCCAAAATGTTGAGTCTTCTTAACTCTAAATCATGGCATTGTCCCTGCTGATACGAACAAAATATGAGTATTAATTAAAAACCACGTTGTATTAATATCATGTCTATTGTCTATGGGAATGGCTTGTATTTAGTGGCAGTTGCCACTAGATACGTCAGGATACGAACACATGTCCACTCTTGAATACGTGTTTATATCCTGACGTGTTCTGGACATAAGCCTTACACATTGTCTATTACATTAGAGCATTGGACGCAAACCTTGCCTCATTTTTTTTTTTTTTTTAATTTATTGGCCAAACAAATATTGCTTTTTGTTACCTCATTCAAGGCAAGTAGGAACGACCAAATTGTTGACCTCAAATTCACGAAAATATTTTTGCTGTGCTTGGTTTGCATAATACTTTTCAAATAAATGAGACAAACTAGCTCAAAGAGATTTAGAGAGTATTTGGCAAACTACAAAATCATAACAAACATGAATAGTATAACTACTTGTAAAACTTATTATTTGGCTAACGGTTTAAAGTAAGGGAACACTCTTAATTGGTTGGTGCAGTTGCATCTAAAATTAGAGTAGCTAGAAAGAACCAAATCCATAATTGATTCCACAAACACTTAAGATCTTGGTTAAATGTTTTTTTTTTCTTCCTTTTTATTGAGATAAAGATGATTAAATTGGTTAAGGGAACAAAGAAAAACATAATAGGGGTATAGACTTTTACGACGGAACTAAATTCAGAATTAAATCTACCAATTTGTCAATTGCAAGTGTGTTTTTCTTTTTTTTGGCCGAGTATTTAAGAAACAGTCATGGCAACGTAAGAAAAGATTTTGGGTAAAAATACAATTTTAGTCCCTAAATTTCACCGAAAGTTTGTTTGTTCTAAGGTCTCTAATCTCTACGCTAATAAGTTTGCACCAATAATCGTACGCAATTAAAATGAGGCAGGTCTGGATTTCCCTTGCAGTAATTTAGCTAGCTAGTTAGCAACAAGGCCCAACCCTAGGTCAGCTTTGGGTCTAATGGATATATCCAACCCAGTTTGCTCTGAACTATTTGGAACTTCACTAGCCCAATAATTTGATTCTGAATCCACATTTATGGCCACACTTAATGCGGCCTTTCTTTTATTTATATTTTTTCGTTCACAATGTTGGTTTAGCTCACACGGCTACAAATACAAATATTAACTCCATAATTCACCAATCAGAATTTAGATAGATTTGTTTCTAAAAGAAAAAGAAAAAGAAAAAGAAAAAGAAAAAGAATTTAGATAAATAAGAAATGGTAAAAAGTAAAGTAATGGGAAGAAGAGAGATGAAAGGAAGAGAGAGAGCCTAGAGCAGCTTTTTGTGTAGGTAGCAAATTGTAAATTTTACTTATATCTTTATTCTTTTAAATTAAATACAAAAAAATGTTACATTCACAACATTTTCATAACACTCATGATAAATTTTATAGGGCAAGTTATTACATGTAGTTACTAGTGGGTAAAAAAGTAATTTTAATAGTGGATTTAAATTAAAAGCTTGAAACAATCAGCCACAGAATTTTTTTTTTCAAAGAGTTGTGGAAAAATTAATTTTTGTTGTTGCAAATTTTTTGGTGCTTGATAAACTTTGCATTTTAATTTTAAATTTATCAATTATGTTTTTACTAATCATTATTAAACATTGATAAAGAGAATATTATAAAAATTTAGAAAATTCCATTACTAATATAAAAAAAAAAACATTAGAGGGAGTCTTATTTTCTAAAAAACCTTAAAGGAGAGTAGTATTTTTTTTTTTAAATTTATTTTTAAGGTTTGGAAAGAAGTGTCATTTCTCCAAATTTCAATGGAAATGGAAGAGACTGTAATTACCTTTTTTTTTTTTTTTTTTTTTTTTTGATAATCAGCATTTGCTTATTGCACCGACTGAAACCACCTTCAATGTAATTGTAATTTCGATCCTTAGTGCCATGCTGATTTGATTTAAGAACACCAACTAGGTTGGTGTGGTCCAAAACCTCCCCAAAAATTAGTTGAATGGAATAACGTACACCCAAGAATGACTCGAAGGATTTAAAACAAGCTCGAATTTGAAATTGAATAAAGGATATTTCATACGGGTAAAGCTTAGCTCCAATGCTTAGTGTATTGGAGTCGGCAAGATGAGAATACGTATTTGTGTCATATTGTGATACGGTACGACCCCCACCTCGGCCGCGTGCTTCACCTCTTTTCCCGCGTGGTGCTATGGTTAGGCAAGTAAAAGCTTGATGTTTTACTGGAATATTCAGATGACTTCTTATTAATAAACGCAGGCTATAAATAGCCTCCAACTGAACATACAATGCATTCCTAATTGATAAAGATAAAATAACATCAACTCCTATCCTATTTTCAAATCCTATCTCTGTTGGACACACCCAAGCAGAGTCATTAATTGAAAAGCAACCCTATAAACATAAGCAAGATAACCATTATTAACTCCTAAACAAATCCTAAACAATCAGATAACTTCAACAAGCTAGAACCAATCTTGTGCAGTAGATAACACCCATCCAGAGCAGCCAAGAGAGAGTAACAACTGTGCTGCACAATCTGCTCTGAGCTGCTGTCCAAATCCACTTGAACAAGCTGGTCTGTAACATATCAGCTCCAGTGCACTAGAAAATTGGAGCTAAGTTCTGTCCTTACGGCCTGGTCTCATTTGTTTTTCCATAATGATATCATTGAACATAGATCATAGTAATTTGGCATCTTCTAATTGCTTAAATTGCAGACCAAATTTGATTGACATGAATTTAAACTGGTATCTTGGGTTGGTGATTTGTTTCTATTTTGTAGGGAAGAAAGAAGATTTGTGAAGGAGAGGATGTGAGTATGGCATTGGAGAAGGAGATCCTTGACTTGGCAGAGAAACTAGAGAAGTTACAAAGGAGCTCAAGACTAAAAGGATTTTGAAGTTAGGAACTGTGCGGGCCAAAGGTGGGCCTGTTGGGCCGGACACGTGCTTAGGCTCACAATTTACTTGTTTGGTGGGCTTTTGAATTTCCTACAGTGGGCAATCCTATGTTAACAAGTACGGATATCCAAGCCCTCTTCTCTGGTTCTCTGTTTTTCCCCCTTTTCTTCCCAAGGTTGCCAACCCTTGACTTTGAATATCCTTTGCCTATTTATAGGCCAAGTTGTCGAGACTACGTAATGGCATTCCTGATCAGTGGAGGCGAGGGTCCAATCTTCTTCCTCCTAAGTGGTGGCATTTAATGAGAATGGGGAAACGATAATGGCCTGGGAATCAGGCCCACCGCGAGACCTGCTGCACGGTGGTGTTGTCCCTAGATAGTGGAAAGGGAGGTCCAATGCCATCGCTCCGGAGTGGGCCTTAAGTGGTGAGTGGGTGGATATAATGGCGTGGGGGTTAGTTCCAGGACTGGGCCTGTTGCTTGGCTGGGGCGCTTCCTAGGCAATGGAAGGGGAGGTCCAATACCATCGCTCCGGAGTGGACTTTGGTTGGTGGGTGAGTGGAAGTAGTGGCATTGGGAAGAGACCTGCGGCTGGGCGTGTTGCTCGGCGGAGGCGTTCCTTAGGGGTCACCGAAAGTTTACCGAGCATGGTAGGCTACTTGGTGAGTGTCAATAAGTTCTGGCCAAGCACTTTCGGCCACGTGGCGTCGTGGTGATAGTCTTTCGTGGCTGAATGGTTTCAATGGGGTCCACGCCCGTACATTAGCCCCCCCTTGATTCATGCTCAGATCTCGGCAATGAATCAATGACCTTATAGAGCGCCTGGCGATTATCTGGGGTGGCCGAGGGCCCTTTGCGAAGGGTCGGGACGACTGTTGATGTTTCCTTCGGAGGCAGTATTGCGCCAGGCTGTCATACCCGCAAAGGGCCCTCGAAGGAAACATCAACAGTCGTCTCGACCCTTCGCAAAGGGCCCTCGGCCACCCCAGATAATCGCCAGGCGCTCTATAAGGCCATTGATTCATTGCTGAGATCTGAGCATGAATCAAGGGGGGGCTAATGTACGGGCGTGGACCCTATTGAAACCATTCAGCCACGAAGGACTATCACCACGACGCCACGTGGCCGAAAGTGCTCGGCCAGAACTTATTGACACTCACCAGGTAGCCTACCATGCTCGGTAAACTTTCGGTGACCCCTAAGGAACGCCTTCGCCGAGCAACACGCCCAGCCGCAGGTCTCTTCCTAATGCCACTACCTCCACTCACCCACCAACCAAAGTCCACTCCGGAGCGATGGTATTAGACCTCCCCTTCCATTGCCTAGGAAGTGCCCCAGCCGAGCAACAGGCCCAGTCGTGGAACTAATCTCCACGCCATTATATCCACCCACTCACCACTTAAGGCCCATTCCGGAGCGATGGCATTGGACCTCCCTTTCCACTATCTAGGGACAACACCACCGTGCAGCAGGCCTCGCGGTGGGTCTGATTCCCAGGCCATTATCGTTTCCCCATTCTCATTAAATGCCACCACTTAGGAGGAAGAAGATTGGACCCTCGCCTCCACTGATCAGGAATGCCATTACGTAGTCTCGACAACTAGGCCTATAAATAGGCAAAGGATATTCAAAGTCAAGGGTTGGCAACCTTGGGAAGAAAAGGGGGAAAAACAGAGAACCAGAGAAGAGGGCTCGGATATCTGTACTTGTTAACATAGGATTGCCCACTGTAGGAAATTTAAAAGCCCACCAAACAAGTAAATTGTGAGCCCAAGCACGTGTCCGGCCCAACAGGCCCACCTTTGGCCTGCACAGGAACTGTAGTAATTTTGATAAACAAGCGACTCTTCTTTAGAGACGGGGTAGAGAAGTTTGGAGTAACGTCGGATGAGATATGTGTAAAGGAGATGCGGGAGATGGCAGAAGCAAGCTTGTCAATTAAAACAATTTGTAGAGATGATGATAGCTTTGTTTCAAGTGGCAAATGCAATGTAAGGATGATCTGTCTTTCACTAATTGGTGTCATCAATCCATATTTTGATACCCAATGATGCTACTATTCAATTATTAACTTCTCAAAAAAGAAGCTGCTCTTAGTTTTCAATAAACTTTTTATTGTTGCGGTTTCTCAAAGTGAAAGTTATCCTTAATTGAGCCTCGTAATTTTTATTAGACAAATTCGAGTGAAGTTTTTTGTGTTCTCGAGGCCATTATGTGATAGAATATTTAATGTCAATTCACTGAGTTGTTCTCTTTTTGTAAATTTTTTAAGCAACCAGCAAAGCATTTTCATTTTCAATTTGCATAATCCTCCTTTTGGTTGATAAAATCATATAATTAAGCAAAAGCATATAAAACAGAACATTAAGCTCAATTAAGGGAAAGGGTGATTCACAAGCCCAAGTTTGCTTTATTGTCATCATCATTATTATTTTTTCTAAAATATTTTGAACATTGAATGCCATTTTTTTATTGGTAATATTAATTTGCAAAGACTGCAGGTGGACATTTTAAGATGGAAAATGGAGCGGCTGCCAAAGGGAATTTTGTTAAACAGAATGGAAGTGAAGTATAGATCAATGCTCTCTTCAACAAACAGTTCTTCATCCTCTTCCAAGCATATTGAAATTCATATCTTCTTCCTCAATCCTCAATAAGACAACCTGATCAGGCACATCCTTCTTCTTTTTTTTTACTGTGTTTCGTTTTTCATTGCTTAGATAAAATTTGTTCTTTGATGTTAATATATATGTTATATGAATATTTTTAATAACTTTGACATAAGTGGTTTGCATATTGGCTTGTACTGCATAGCTTAAACTTCCTCTAACTAGAGCAGGTTCCATTCTATTCATTTCGATTTGTCATGTCTTTTTATTGTTACCCATGTTGATACACTCCCTTAAGTTTTCCTTTACATTTCTTGATGAGCACATATGTCCTCTTGCTTTCATCATTCAAGATTTTATTGGGGCCTCCGGATGTCGACTAATGTCTACAGTTACTATTTTACTAGGCATTGCAGCCTCAACTAAAGGGAGGGAATTATTTGTACAATAGGTGGGTTTCTTTTAATTGCATCAGACCTGCAAATGCTCCATGCATATCTTTCAGTTAATTTTCATGACAAAGTGATAGGGAAAGAATTCCTGCTTAAAGTTGGAAATATTCTTCTAAAGGATACATTGTCTAAGGCTAGTGCAAAGAATTGTGGAGCAAGTACGAGTTGAGACAGAGCAATGGTCTCAGATGATAAGGCAAGTGAGGGTGGAGATGGAAGAATTGCAGGCTTCTCGAGACTTTTGGGAGGATCGAGCCCTCAATTCCGATCATCAAATTCAATCCATACACTCTGCTGTAAGATTTCGTATAACCAAATTTGAGCCAATTTGTCCTATGTTTAATTTGTCTAGTTTTCTTTCTCAATAATCTTTATGCAAAAGACTCTTTTCTTTGTTTCTGTGGCCCAACAATGTAGTTCATTGGGAAAAATAACTTAAGATACTACTGCAGATACCAAGTCATTCCTTATCACCAGATTAAAATAGTTTTTAAGATACCGTGTATCTTATCACCAGGTCCAAGAATGGAGACAAAAGGGTCTATCATCTAAAACCAAAGCAAATGAGCTACAAGCACAAATGTCCATGCTCCTTGGGGAACTTGAGACTTGAGAGGATTAGGAAGGAACAAAACTCAGTAGTTACAAGGACCAAAAGTTCACCAGGAATTACCCAGGATGCAGAAAATGAGATGGAGAAGCGAGTACAAGTTTGTCGCTTGAAGGAAAATAATTTAACTAATGATAATGCCAGTAAGGAGGTCTTAAGGGTTGGAAGAAGATCAGTACACACATCAAGTGTTGGATTCATGGCTCCAAAACGATCACCTTTTCACGATATTTGCAACTCATTGTTGTTGATGAGGCTATTTTCCCTCTGCATTCCCCCCTTGCTTCCAGTGCAGAGAACATTTTGAGAGAGTGATTCTCAGCAACTAGCATTCAGCTAGGGGCTTCTCTTCTTGTCTAACTAAGTAACTATGTTAACTGTCACAATTCATTTGGAAATAGTTAGCTTATAAGATTTTACTAGTAAACCCGAGATTATATCATTTGAAAGAAGAAAAACTATTACAAATTTACAAGTTTGGGTTTAAGTTCAAGACATCAACTTTAAGCAAAAATGCACATGCTTCCTCCCAAGAACAAGTGTAATAAATTGTTGCAACAAAAGCATTTATTTACATCAAGCCTTTACATGTAAACGATGCATGTGACCATCTTCACAATCTGCAAAAGTTGTACAAAGGACTGACAATTTTATTAGCTAAATCTATGTTTTTTTATATGGACACAAGTGATAATGATAATAACTTGGCATTAGTGAAATTCAGGAATTCGGCCTCTATTAACTATTTTAAATTGAGAGATGCTATATTTACAATATTTTTACAACATTTTCACAACAATTTATAGGTGATTAATTGTTATTGGTTCAAATTTGAACCTAACACTAAGATTATTTTTTTGCGCTAACAATAACAACCTGCCACTTAAGATTTGTTATAAAAATATTGTGAAAATGTTGTGGACATATCATTTCTCTTTTAAATTAGTCTCTCAACTTTCAAAATCAAGTCAATTTCATCGTTACATTGATCTTCATTTAAATTTTAATAAAATTAATGGATGTTGCAAATGAAGCATACGTTTTGTGAAAAGTGTGAAATTTTCAAAATTAAATCAATTAAACTATTTTCACCAAAACTACCCAAGCTAATGGGACGGAATTCTGTAATGTATTCTGGCTCATTTTTTTTTTTTGAGATGAGTACAATATGTGTATAGCTCATTTTTCTTAGATATTTTCTTGAGTGTAAAACAAATAATACAGCAGTAGTTACATTATATCTTATAATATGCCAAAATTTTTGAAAAAAGATAGTTGACATACTATCGGGACTTGGAGCTTTGGATGGGTGCATTTGGAAGAGTGCTGTTTGTACTTCGTCGGTTGTGTAAGGGCGAAGCAAGTCTTGGGCCATGTCCTCCATCACTACTTTGTCCACTTAATTAATCACCTCTTCCATGTCTAGTGAATTGGATGCAGTGAAAAGTTCTTTGCAGTACTCCTCAATTATGATGGCTATCTTTTCCTCATTTGTGTGCCACTCCCTTTCCCTATCATACAATCCTCCAATATTCTTCTTCTTCCGTCTTTGGCTCGCTCTTAGGTGGAAGAATTTTGTATTTTTATTTCCTGTCGGCAGCCATATAGATCTCGATCTTTGCCTCCAAAATACTTCCTCATGGTATAGGAGTTCATTTATCTCCCTCTTCACTTCTTGTATTCTCTCCACATTCATACCATAACCTGCCTCCTTCAACACAGTCAGTTCTCCTTGTTTTGCTTCCAACCGATCTCTTGTGTTTCCAAAGGTAGTTTTGCTCCATGCAATGAGGTCCATTCTATACCTTTTAATTTTTTCAAATAGCCAATACGAAGGGCTGCCTGTTGGCCGTTGATGATTCCATGAGTTTCTAATAACGGATTCGCACTCTGTATGTGCTAACCATTTTTCCTTAAACCGCTGAATTTTATGTCTCCGACGCTGGGGTTGATTTGGTGGAACCATGTTTATCAAGATAGGATCATGATCGGAGTAGGATGCGGAGAGATGGCTCACTTTGGATCTCGGGAACAACTCACACCAATCTGTGCTTGTGACTGCCCTATCTATTCGCTCTTCAACAAAAGCTTCTTCACCCCTGCCATTCCTCCATGTGAAGAGGTATCCATTGAAACCCAGGTCTACTAGACCGCAATGAAGGAGTGTATGTCTGTACTCAAGCATAGGTGCCATTGGTCTACGTACGCCACCGTTCTTCTCATCAGTGACCAAGATTCGGTTTTGCACTGTTCTTCCGGATGACCATATATTCTGGTTAATCTCCATAGCGGTGATGCTTGCGTATGTATTCTCACATCTATATGGTTTGGTGAATAAGTCTGTGTGTCTACAATCACGTCTGCTTTCCAAAGAAGTGTGTTGTGAAAGCGGAAGATTTAATACCAATTTGTTGAGAATAGTAGAAGCATGAATATCTATTTGTTGTGTGTGTATCCAAATAACATTGGGTTTATGCAAAATAGAAATAGAACAACAAAACAAATAATCACACGGGAACACAAAGATTTACGTGGTTCGGCTTTTGGCCTACGTCCACGGGCGGTGTCAAGGAGAAAGTTTCACTAACAAAAGGAAGAGATTACAAAAGTAGTACCCAAAACACTCTCACAAATCCCAAGTCCCAAATACACCCAAAGAGCTCTTAATCACCAGAAGCACGTGACTAGAGAAACCTGAAAATCTCTATAACAAAGTCACGCCTTAGAACTCTATACTAAATACCAGAGAATACCTATTCTAATATTGCGGCACTCCTTACTTCCTCCTCCAATAGCCGCATAACTAGTGTATATATATAGAGATGTGGACCTTTTGTCATTGATTGAAATACAACTCCACCTAGAAGTAGAATTGCTTACTTTGTCGGCAAAACAGTCCTATTAGTACTAGGACTTGGTTTACAAATCCTTCCAAGGCAAGGACTATGCAATCCTTCCAAGGCAAGGACTATGCACTCTCACGTGCACTATTCAAGCCACCAAACATAACAAAGTGCAAGACCCCCCCTTCGGCTGTCACATGACACTGCAAGCATGGAAAGGAAGCCTAACTTTGCTTTGATTGCTTCCATCTCTCTAACAAATAATTTTGTTTCCATTAAAAACAAAATTGTGGGAGCATTTTTTCTTACCAGTTCAGCAAGGACTTCAACTGCAGGGCAGTTTTCAAGCTCTCGACAGTTTCAACTTAGGGCGATCATTGTGTTTGGCGGGGCTGAGCCTCAACCTTCATCGTTTGTATTTCAGTTTGAACCGTGTTGTCCATGCCCTTGAACCTCTTTGTCTCATCCGTGCCATGGTCAGTGTTCTCATTGTGGCTCTTTGCACCCACTTTCACTCGGCTTTGTTGTGGGGCAACACTTTGTGTTGTGGCTGGACAGGTGAGTTTTTTCCTTCGGGGTATTGGTTTGTAGTCTTTTAGTTTGTCACGTGCAGGTTGGTCACGTGAGGGTGGGACTAGGGTTTTGTGGAGTTTTTGGCGTGGTTTGGATGCAGCTTATAATTGCTGCGGTTCTCGTTTCTGCGTTTTCCTTTTTTTTTTTTTTTTTCCAACGTGCATGAACAGTAATCGGTACTGTTCATGCGCGTTATTTCACTGTAGCGTTACTGTGCGGGAGAAAAAAATCACTGTTTGACACTGTTTAGATACTGTTCACGCACTGTTCATGAAACTCACAAGCACTTTATTCAGAACAAAATATTAAAAATAGGTCCTCCAATACTATTCACACATTTAAAAATTATTTTACTACAGTGTTTTCAGTTTTTAATAATAAACTCTATCCAAACGGACTCTTTGATTTGCGTTGTAAGTGATTGGGATAGAGAATAGATGGGTTCCGTAATTTTCGGTTTTGGTAGTTTCGGTTTGGGGTTGGTGGGGTTTTAATTCCGTAATTACTGGGAGTTGCTGCTACTGTGAGGGTGTAATTGTGGTGTTTAGGCACGGGGAATCAGTTTTATGAGGTGGGGTAAATATGGTGTTAAGGCACGTGGGTTGGTGTGGTGTAAGTATGGGATTGATATTTTGTTTTGGTGGACTTGTTGAAACTGCCGACTTGAATTTGTCCAGCTGTAGTAACGGATCAGAAGTGTTAATGAGGTTTGAATTTTGATCCGCGAAGCATGGGCTAGCATTGATATCAGGTTGATCTGACAATTTTTGGGTATCTGTTTCGGTGGGCATCTCAGTTTCGGAGGTTGGTGGGTCCGGGTTGGTTCTTGCTGGGTTGCATGTTTCTTGCCCGAGTGCCAGCCTTAAGCCATTCACCGTATGGCTTCTCGTTATCTGCTGCGTTCCCACGTATCGAACAGTCACTGTGGGTGGGACCGATTCGGCCACGTACAGCTGAAACACCATCCAACCAACCTCTCATACCTGAAGGCCACTCGGAACTCCTCATCTTTTGGACTGATGACTAGGCTGCCGCGCCTGAGAGGTTTGTTCAGTGGCACCTCCTCGAGCTCACCAATGCTCCGACCAATATCGCTTCCAACCTCCTCATTTATAAGATCAAAGGGTAGTCCCCATACTTGGATCCAAAACGGTTGTTTTGTGAACGTGACATTTCTCATGGACATTCCTTTCTCCCAACGTCGAAGCATCAAGATATGATCGTCGAAACACCATGGCCCGTTGCTCCATACCCACATCAATTGGCTTTCCATCGAAAACTTGAACTGTAGTAGCCCTTCCCCCACTTCAATTATTTTCAAGTCCTCCCCTAGCTTCCACATGGATCGTTGTAAGTTCTTAGTTGCCCGTACATTGATTGGCTTCGTTGTGAGGAACTTTCCTATGAGGCTTAAGGAGAATTCTTCCAATACTTTTTCCCTCCTCACTGAGCGGATTGGCATGACCTCGTTTTCATCCGTTGTGAGTGTCATATTTTGTATACGGTCAAGAAGCTCAGCTTCCATAGTAGTGCTTGTCGTAGTCTTTGTAGGGCGATAGGTGTAATGGAGTATAGTGGACAAGTTAATTTCCTTCCTCGCTTAGTTAGGAAGAAGAAACATAAAGTAAGAAGTGCTCACTCTAGGTGGTGAGAAGAAAAGCTCCTCTCATGCACGAGACGGTGTTGGCCAATCACCTTAAGCCAATACTACCCAATGCAATTTTCTGACTCACAATGTGTTTTTTTGTTTGGTAGAATCATTACAGATAATACTACCGTTGCTTTTGAAATGCTCCACCGTATGAGAAACATGGCCAAAGGAAAAAATTGACTCATGACAGGGAAACTTAACATCAGCAAGGCATATGACAAAGTGGAGTAGGAGTTCCTCCAAAGGATGATGAAAAAGATTGGCCTGCTTGACCAATGGGTCAACCTTGTTATGGAGACCATGCGCATCACATTATACTCGACCCTCATAAATGGTGAACCAAGAGGCTTCATCACACCAACCCGTGGAATCAAGCAAGGGGACCCCTTGTCTCCTTATCTATTCCTCATATGAGTAGAAGGACTCTCCTTTCTCATTCGCCGAGCCGTTGATAGATCTCTCTTGAAAGAAGTGATGTCATGCCATGGAGGGGTAAGGGTTTCACACTTACTGTTTTTTGATAATAGCCTACTATTTTGTGAGGCAACAACCGAGGAATGCCAAAACCTGATGCATATACTAGCAATGTATGAGAGAGCATCGGGTCAAGCTATCAATAGGCAAAAAACAACACTTTTTTAGCCTAAACACAAGCAACTGGTGAAGCTATCTATTCGGAATATGCTAAGTACTCAAATCATGACAAGCTGTGAGAAGTATCTTGGATTACCAATGGTGGGAGGCAAGTCCAAGATGAGCACTTTTTGGGAAGTGCAGGAGCGAGTAACAACAAAAGTGATGGGATTGAAGGAAAAAAATATTTCCAAGGGAGGGAGGGAGGTTCTAATCAAGACGGTAGCGTAAGCTATTCTAACATACTCTATGAGCATGTTTAAAATCCCAAAAAGGGTTTGTGATGATATTAATTGAGCTCTAGCAAAATATTGGTGTGGCCAAACTCGAGATGAGAAAAAAAATTAACTGGATCAAATGGAGTAAATTGTGCAATCCGAAAGGTAGAGGTGGAATGGGGTTTAGAGATATTTATGCCTTCAATCTTGCTATGCTAGCCCAAAAAGCATGGCGGTTGATCTAAAGGAAGCCACTCACTATTCTTCAGAGTATACAATGCTCATGCTTATTCATGGAAGCTGGTTTGGGCTCCAACCCATCTTTTGTATGGCGCAGTTTGCTAGAAGCCACGGACTTGATTAGAGCAGCTATAGTTTGGAAGGTGGGTGATGGGAGAAGCATAAAACTGGATGACCACAGGTGGCTACCCCACCCCCGTAAATTTCAACCAAATGCAAACATGAACTTGAGAATGAGTGACCTCTTTAACCCAGGCACAAATCAATGGCACACTCAGGTCCTCCACATGACCTTAATGCACTCTACTGTGGAGGATATTCAACGGATCAACCTTAGAGACACACACACAAAGGATGAGCTCATCTGGAAGGAGAACAAAAAAGGCATATTCTTGATTAAAATGGCTTACCAAGTCGTGGTTTGTTAGCAACAACAGGAACAAGGGGAGCATTCATCAGCTCGGAGTGATAGGAAATTCTGGAACCGTATATGGCAGCTGTACATACCTTCCAAGGTCCGGAACTTTGCTTGGAGGGCATGCTCTGATATACTTCCTACCCGCGTAAACCTTTGCCGAAGAAAGGTGCCAGTGGACCCAGCTTGTGGAATATGCCAACAACATGAGGAGACAGTGGCCCATGCACTTTGGAGCTGTCTTATGGCGAGGAATGTGTGGGCGCTAGTGCCAGGCAAACTACAAAAACGTAGCCTAGGGGAGGAGGATCTTTATGTACTGGTGCGAGAATTAATGGCTGTGCTCTCGACCAAAGAACTGGAGGTTTGGGCTATGGTATCATGGTCCATTTGGAATGCGAGAAACAAGTGGCTCTTTAACAGAAAGCAAGCTGAACCTTGAGACATCTTGAGAGGAGCGATGAACCTATTACAAGATTACCAGAGACTTTGCCAATGATTAGACCGAATTGAAAACCATAGCCAAAAAAGAAAGCGCTGAAGTCCAAGATTCGTACTGTAAGGCTAAAGTGCTTTTCTCTAAAGGCTGCACATGACTATGTTTTGTATTTGTTTGGTTGGGTGACTTGCAGCTACATGCAAAGGCCCACGTACCTCCCAGTAGCATGTCCTGGTGGATGTTTTGTAACAACTAAACAAATAGCTTTTGAATAAAATATCTATCTTTTACGTTCGAAAAAACTATTTTCACATAAAAAAAAAAATCAATTCAACTAATATTTTTTTTTTATTAAAATTAAATGGAGAGAAAACCCAAGAATGATATAACTTAATTTTAAAAGTTAATAGACCAAATTGACACAATTAATAGTTGAAGGACCAAATTAAACTTTTATCCAACTAATAATTGTAGGACTAAATTAGCAATTTAAACTAAAATTTTCTAGCATCCCTTACATCACTAAACAAAAGCCATTGCAACATTTAAAATCTAACTTCTTTCACAAACAATTTACATGATATGGTTGACACATGATAAAAGTGGTACTAGTAACAAGCATGTGAAAAAAAAAAATTGCAACCACCACAAATTATCACCAAAATAACTTCTAAAAAAAAGTGCATTTAGAGCATTAGCATTAGACGTTCTAAACAAATGTTATTTTGACACATCAAAAAGTTACTTTATCTATTATAACATATCACTTTACAATATATTTTACATCAGATCTTCTATTCTTTTACCACTTTATTTAAATATTATTTTTTATTCTTTCTTTCTTCCTTTTAATTTTTTTATTATTTATTTTTGGTTCCCATGAGCTAATGTCACACAAGAGAGAAAATTTGAGTAATGCCCAACTAGTCAATGAAAATTATAGAAGAGAGAGAAAAAACACGAATAAAAAAAGTTTAAAATATTAATAGCATACTTATCTATATGATACTATTGTTGGAATGTTACTGTAGCATGTTTTTTAGTGTTTGATGTGCCAAATGTCAAATTTTTGGCATTTGGCATACCTAATGTTAGTGCTTAATAAATGTTTTTAGACCCCTGCAAAACTAGATTGTTTAACCTAATTAATTAACCAAGTGAATAACTAAGGTAAATTATACAGATCTAGGTTAACACAAAACAATCATATCATGAAAAACAGCAGAAATATAAAGAACAAAATGATATGATGACCAAAGAAAACCAAACGGGTAAAAAATCTGGGGATTATTTAACCTAGCTATCCTCAAGGTAAAACTGAATCCATTATGAAAGAATTAAAATTTACACAATAGCGACTTAGACCACTAACATTCTACTGCTACTACGTGACAGCTCCAAGTCCACAGATTACTTCCTTCTTGGATTCCCAGCAAGCACAAGTACTCCTGCTTGTATATCGTTAAGCTCTTTATGCAGTAACTGAATGATCATCAAGTTCTTGACATAATTTCGATTCTTGATAACCCTAAGTATGTGTGAAGGTAAACACCTCTAGATCTCACAAGAGATTCACACATACAACATAAACAAAAACAAAGACTCTAGAGAGTTTTTGGGTACAAACCCTAGATACAAAAAGAGGCACACTCTTCTCTCTCTTAGAAGCCTTTAAAAACGTGCTTAGGATTTCCTTTATATAGTGGGATAAGTAAATCTGAAACCCTAATCCTTAATGGGCTTGGGCTAAGTTGGAAAATTCTGCAGAAAAACGATCTGCACGACTTTCGATCGGTTAAGTCTAATTCTCAATTGATCGAGCCAGACAAAATTGCACAGTAAATTTTGCAGCAACTCAATTCCAACTTTACATATAAGACACATACTTTGAGTAGTCTAAACAAGACTAAAAACATTTTGATCATGGTTTGCCAACATTACAAATTAGAGTTCTAATACATTTAAACCTAAAGGTTTAGAACTCAACACTTAAGAATTAATATTACTAATTGCAGACCTGCACATTGCGCGTGATTATTTTTTAAGGATGGTGTCCTTATTATTATTATTTTGTAATTTGAACTAATTTAATGAAAACTAATGCATTTCATAATCATATTTATCGCAAAATAATTTTTTATTATTGTAGAATTGTTTTATTTAAATTTTGATACCTTAATTCTACCATAGTTAGTTGACTAATTTTTACATCTCTAAGTCAATTAAACACCTTTTGCATGCTACATGTAAACCTTCATTTCCATAAAGGTTGAAATAATGTGGGTAATATTTTTTTCTATGGAAGTAAAAAAAATTAAAATTCTTATACCTTGTCTTGATGTTTTCTAAAAATTAAATTTGGCGATTTTCTTTTAGTAATTGCGAAAATTCCAAGCTATAATTCAGAAGGGAATTCATGTTACATGTTCATGCTTTGATTGTATAATTGTATGATTGATTTGGGTTGTAATTTGTAAGTTGTTTAGGATTTTTTTTAGAATATTAAGTATTTTTAACACATACACATAGAGAGAAGAAGGTCTTAAAGAAACTGACAGTAGTGTATATCCAAAAAGTCCTAACTCTGTTATTTTGGTTATTAAATATATTGTTGTGTGTGATTTATAAAGTAACAACGGTTGTAGTTATTAACAATTAGTTTTTCATTGTCTTTTAAGTTAACAAAACCTTACATATACTTTTTTTTTTTTTCAAAAAAACCTTTACATGCTTTTTAAATTTGAATTTTTACATATACCTTAATAAGTAAACTCTATACATTTCATTTCCTTAGATGCATAAAAAAAAAAAAAAATACATCTATTCCATAGTAATAGTGGCTAATTAGTTTTTTCATGATCTCATTTGTAACATTTTTTACTCTTATCATATTTTACTGGCCGGTGATTTTCATAATAGAGGCATAAAATGAGAGTTAAAATCTTAGAACCTTTCATTAGATTTTTAAGGGTTGTGGTGTGTGAAGGATATAAGCATTTAAGGATTTTTTTTATCATTATTTATAAATAATGTTACATGAAATGTAAAAAAAAAAGGATTTTTGAAAATTTCCATCATTATTTCTTATATATTTCTATTATTACTGAAGAACATCTTCATTTTAGTTTTGATAATAAATATTGTTTTCTAGATTAGAATTTGATTAGTTTTAAGTTTAAACTTTGTATGATTGTATTTAATTGTTGATTATATGATTTAATTAATTGAATTTAACGATTTATTTAATTGCATTGTAAAGTTATTAATGACATTCATAAGCTCATCTTTAATTATTTTTTTACTCCTTTAGCTGCTAGCCTCTTTGTTTTCCAATGAACAGTTACTAATTAATTTATTCAATTGATGTTATTTCTTTTACTAATCCCTTTCTCTCTCTCTTCGTTAACATCCTATTGTTTACCCAAATTTGATGATAATTCTAATGTACTAAATATGCATTGTAACGCTTATCTTTATTTTTTTTCATTCCATTTTGCTACCATTAAGTTAGTATATCCATAACTATTAGCTTGTTTTATGATATGTTTGGTTTATTATTATTATTATTATTATTATTATTATTATTATTATTATTATTATTATTATTATTATTATTATTATTGTTAGGTACAGAAATTTAATATGGAAATCGTGTCACGTGTCATACCTAAGGCTGAGGAGGCCAATACAGTTCCGAGGAGTCCATACACTTCGATGGTAAGGCCAAAGAGGTGAGTCATGGCCACGTCAATGGCACATTTCTAGAGGGGGCCAGACTGTAGAGAAAGAGTTTCAGAGAGGGGGTTAGCCATGACGTGATTGGAGAGATGGTAGCTGCCACCACATTTAATGCACCTTACCAAACACTCTGGTTGTATTTATGTGGAGAAGACTCCTGAACAGTGTCGTTTTGGTTACTGCAACTCATAAAAGACTTGGAAGGGCGTATGATGAGACAAACATTGCAGTAGTGGCCTACATAATAAAAAATTGGAGGGCCAAGATTAAGGGAAAGGGGCTATATAATGGAAGAGATCCTCCAGGAATAAAGAGGAGGATTAGAGAATCTGTAGTAAAAATACTGTAGTAACAAGAACTGAAATTATATCCAAGTCTAAAAGAAATATACTCAAGATCTATCCACCTCGGACTTTGCCGAAGAGGGATTTTCTTTGCATACAGCCTAACTTTCCTTGCTTTCTTACTATCTTTTATCCACTGTGCGCGTTGCTCAATCCATTGAAGCATAGTTTTTAATCCAACTCTCTACAGATTCTTTGTGTTGGGCTCTTTGGGCATCCAGTTGCTTCTTGGGCTGAGGATCCAAACTGCGCCCTTACAATTATTATTATTATTATTATTATTATTATTATTATTATTATTATTATTATTATTATTATTATTATTATTATTATTATTATAAATTTAGTGTTTTTAAAATAGGATGCGATTTGTTTTCTATTTTTCTATTGATGCATTGTAATGCTTTATAGGAATACTTTATAGGAAATTTATTTATATATTTGAATTTAAGTAAAATATTATATTTTTAATTTTTTAAATAAAAAAATGATAGAAAATATAAATAATTTAATAATATGGAGGATGTGGCTAAATTTAAATTTTGAATAAAATAAAATGAAAATAAAAATAGTAAAAATGAAATGTATAGCAATAAATACCAAATTATTTTAGCTATGCTATGTAATAGAACAACATTATATTCTTATATACTATATTTATAATTTAACAGAATAAAATTTAACAATCAAAGATAATAAAAAAGATAACAACTTAAAACACAAAAATAAATCATATCAACCCAAAGTAGAATTCTTAAAAATACAAATATTCATCAACCTAAAGTAGAGATCCAAGAAAAATAAAAAATAAAAATCAACCAAAATAAATGTAAAAAGTAAAGTTTTTGATGTCCTTCATAAGGTTATCTCTATTTTATTTTTTACTCCTTCTGCCAGCCTCTTTGTTTTCTATTTGATGGTTCAAATTGACGTTTGATTTCTTTTATTTTTTTCTACACTTTTATTACCCATAAATCTCTCTCTCTCTCTCTCTCTCTCTCTCTCTCTGTTTCTCCGTTGGCATCTTATTGTTTTTCTAAATTTGATGATAATTCTAATGTACCAAATATGTACTGTAACGCTTAATTTTTTTTTTTTTTTTTTCACTCTGTTTTGCTTCCATTAAGTTAGTATATCCATAACTATTTGTTTTTTCATATTATGTTTGGTTTCATATTCTTTATTTATTTTTTTTTAAAATTGAGTGTTTCTAAATTGGTATTTGTTTTGTACTTTATTTTTCCATTGATGCATTGTAACATTTGATGGTAAGACTTTATAAGAACAATTTTTTATTTATTGAATTTAAATAAAATATTATATGTTTAATTTAAAAAAATAGACGAAATATAAATAATTTAATGATATGGAGGATGTTGCTAAATTTAAATGTTAAATAGAATAAGGTGAGAAGAAAAATAGTAAAAATGAAATGTATAGCAATAAACACCAAATTATTTTAGTTATGCTATGTAATAAAATAACATTATATTTTTATATACTTTCTTTATAATACAATAGTATAACATTTAAAAATCAATGAAAATAAAAAAAGATAACAACATAAAATACAAAACTAAGTCATATTAACCCAAAGGATGTATGAATTATGATGTGTTTTTTTTCTTTGTTATCATGGTTCGTAGAGATGCAATCCATTTTTAGTTGAGCTATTTGCAATTGGTTTTACACTCAAGCCGGTTCCTGTACTTTGCAACTCCACTATTTCAACAAATTCGTCCCAATCTAGCCAAGCAGTGAATAACTTCTGCTCTAATGTATGGGATACATGCCAAAATGTGTCTTTCATGAAGTCTGCCTTTGTCCCTCACTAAAAGGTCAAGTTGGATTATTAGTCAATTCCAGTTTTAGCAAACTGATTGACTTTTGGTAGTCTAAAACTAATTCTTACAATGCATTTGGTGGAGCTTCTAGTATTGCATTAGTATGTTTTGATGGTCAACCTATTATACTAAAATAATATATATATATATATATATACCAAAAATTGAAGAAAATAAGAGAGAGAGAGAGAGAGAGAGAGAGAGAGAGAGAGAGAGAGAGAGAGAGAGAGAGAGAGAGAGAGCCTTTGTGTGTAGAAAAATAGAAAATTATGCATTGGATAAGAGAGGGAATGACAATTTTATAGTATGAGGATAAGAATAAGAAGAGTAAAAAATAAAGGAAGATAAAATGATATAATAATAGTACTATTGAGTGTGGTGGGGATATGAAAAGTTAAAATGGAATGAGAAAGGTTGAGGAAAGTTAAGGTAGAGAGTAGTGGAGATATTAAAAGTTAAAATGGAATTGAAAATTTAATAATAAATAAGAATAGTTAAAATAAGATAAATATGATATTTTGATTGTAATATAATAGAGTTTTTAATTCACTATAATTGTTAAAAAATTGTATAAAAAATTGATAATGAGATGGTTGCCGACATGGTTTAACGTAAGCGTAACAACTTTAAATATTACGCTTTAGCTTTTAGTAATACGTAGATATAGATATAAATTAATTAATTATAAATATCCACCCCAACCTATAAGGGTATTTGTAATTCATACCCAAAATTTAAAATTTTGTAATTAGCATCCTAATTCAATGTTAGTTAGTAATATTCATTCCCAACATCTAAATTAGTATAGAAATTAATAGTTTATTGAGTAATTATCCACAATGAACTATAAAAGTAAAAGAAAGTGCACTACAATCAATAAATGTTAGGGTTAGAATAACAAAAATTTCTATCACAAGTTTTCTTTGCCTTGAAAAGGTGATAGGATGGAAACAGGTTTTATTTACTATAGATGGTCCACCTCGAATATGTATTGAAAGCTCAAATTTGTATTAAAAACACAAGAGTTGTTTAGACCCCAAATTAATAAATTACGGCTCTGTTGATTTTACTCTAACTTAAACTAAGTGCGGAATATAGTAAATGCAAGCGAACAAACAATAAAACTATTCTAAACCATATTCAACAAATCATAGCAGTAAAATGAAATATAAAAGAGTAGGGAAGAGAAATGTAAATACAAAATAACACGCCGATGTATTATCGAAGAGGAAACTGAAGAACTAGGCGAAAAACCTCTCTGCCGCCCTCCAAGCGGTAAATCGATCCACTAGACAATAAGTTGAGATACACGAATAGCAAGAGACCCTCTAAGCCTAATCTACCTAGTGCACCTAAGCCCTCCAAGCTTTTACTCCAACAAGGCTTCTCGGAACCGTGTCTTGTCTAGCTTTTTGGATTCCGCAATACGCTTGATTACATCCGTCAAAGCTTGGCTTCTTCCAATACTTTCCAGCAGCACCAAAACCTCACTTAACACTCAGAATGAGTGTGGCAAGTGTTTGGGCTATCAACCTCTCAAGGATTTGAAAATGGAGAGGTAGGAGTAGAGAAAAACCACAATGAATGGTGTAAAGAATTGTGGGTATGACAATCTCTCACTTTCAAGGGTTTGTGGCTAGGATTTTCTCTCTGAAAAACTCTACTCAATATGTGGGTAATGATGGTATATATAGTGTGTATGAGGATGTAGTGGAGTAGATATGACAAAATAGCAAAACAGACTGTTTCGTGGGTATCTCGCGGGACGACCTTACCTGCGAGACACTTGCAAAAACCAGCTGCCACCATCTGTCTTGACTCTTCGCATTCCAGTCATGTGCTGAGCACATGCCTCACTTTGCGGGAAGGTTACTCGCGAGTTGTCTGCAAAAACTTCCTTTATCTTCAAGAGTTACCTTGAGTCTGCACACACTCTCTCTCTCACACAACCCTTATAAGTAAATCCCACATGAAATACATGGTATAAAATTTTTATATATGTGATTTCATTTAATACACATTTAAATTTTTTATATAGTATATAATTAAATTATTTTTATTCATATCCCATTTATATTATTTTTATGCCACTCTTCATTTCTGGCTTTATGTTCTAACTCCCCCACTTATAATTTCAGCCTCTGCCTACATCTCTGTTCACACCCAGCCGTAATATCACCGGAAATTACAGCCGCTAAGTTGATAGGTGTTAAACAATGTGGTTATTTTTGTTGTGGTGTTGAGTGAATTTGTTGCAGGTGTATAAGATTGGGGTAAAAACCTTTTTTTACATATGCCTTGAACGTGTTTGTGAAAATGTCTATAAAGTAGTTTAGCAAAAAACTTATAATATGCTTGCTAGCACAAAGTAGATTTTATGTGTACGAGGTTTTAGACAAGAGTAACAAAAACACAAAGTAAGTTTCATAATTTGATAAAGCTCATTACCACAGTATATGAATATGATGCTTTAGAGGCTTGGCAAGGATAGCTTACTGGAGCAAGCTTTATACGTTGCCAAATGAGCTGCCTTTACTCTTGTATCAATTTTGTCACACCTTATTCTATGAGCAAGTCTTGTATCAGCATCTTTGAGCAATCATTCTGCAAAAAATAAGGTAGTTTAGCTTTTGAGAGAGAGCGCGAGAGAAAGAAATGGAACAGGCAGTAAAAGCTATAACCTGTGTTTTCCCAATTAGTCTGTCAATATTAAGCCTTTAAGTATTTGGCTTGGCTCAACTTTGTTTGTAATCACACACACAAAGAGAAAATACTAACCTGGGCTTGTTGGCAATTTTTGAACAACTAGGAGCGGATAGTTCTCATTTAAATTACTAGGCAGAACGTGGAGTTATGTTTTAGACTTTTGAGACCAAAACTTTTGTTTTGATTCAACAATAAACCAAGAAATACCATCTTCAGCAGTTTCCGTTGACATTTCTTGTTTGATAAGAATAATTTAATGGAAACCATTTGTACAGCAATTGGTTGCAGAAGACCATTAAAATGGGCTAAATGAGTTAATATGATTGTAATCACAAATGAATTAACCTTAGTTTTTATTGTCAATTTTTTTAACTCAGGCTCAACCATAGCTGTCTAGAACCTTAGCAAGCAATATCATTTGATGTTTTCTCGCTCTTTCTACCTAGTGGGTGGGTTTGGGGTGGCGCTGGGGTGGGGTGGGGGGTGGAGATAAGAGCTACTTGTGCATGTAAATAACTTTGGGGCTCATCAATGTCAGTCACTAATAAAACTAACATTAGGTATAATTGAGATGTCAGTTCTTCTAATAATTTTTAAAATTGACAGGAATGCCTCCAAAACTGAAAATGTCACCTCTTCTTCACTCACAGTTGTCTGTGTCTCTCTCCCTAACCCTAACGCCCTCACACTCACACAGACCTCATCATTTTCTCTATATTTCATCCTATTCATGAAGCCAAACCTTACCTCCTACCTTCAAACCATTATTCCCCGTTTCTTCTAGGACCAATCATAGCTTTCTGTTCCTGGTAACCCCCTCATCAAGTGGCCCTCACTGCCCCACCACCCACACTGCCCTCCATCACACCCAATCCACAATCCAAACCCTAACCAAAACCTTGACCCCAACTTTTCACAAAATGACTTCTCCACTATTTCTAACCTCCTTACAGATCCCAGTATCTCTCCTGGTCGAGCCCTTGAGGCTGCCTTGGACCAGGCCAGGGTTGAACCGGACCCAACTTTGTTGCAGGCATTGTTTGACCGTTTTGATTCGTCTCCCAAGTTCCTGCTCTTTGTTTGGGCTGAGAAGCATCCTGGGTTTCAATCTCCTGCAACGCTTTTCAACTCAATGATCAATGTATTTGCAAAATCCAGTCACTGGTTCTTGATCGAGTTGCTTTGGTTTCAGGGGACACATTTGCTCTCATCATCGGACGTGCATATATATATCTACTTTACTGCAAATTTTAAAAGATTTAACTTGCTATTTATTTGGCTTGGTTGATTTATTTGAATTGGTCATTTACTTTGAGCTAAGCATTGAATTTACATTTTTAGAATCAACCCATTTGCATTGTCATTTGAACAATTGTGGATATGTAAATATTCGTGTTCTTTAACCTATTTTGATATGATGGTACGTATGCATGATATATATATGATTTGATGGTATGTAGCCTTGTATAGATGTGCCTCAGTCGAAGGACACTCCAAACCCCGGCGTGTTCCTCTCGAACACTCCGAGGACGCAAATGCTCTTCCATGCATGTTTTTAATTAGTGTGTTGGGATGATTAATTTATAAAAATTCCTTTGATTTTTAGATACGTTTTTAAAGATTTTGATAGTTGTTATTTTTTAAACTTAAAATAAACGTAAAATTATGTTTATAAATAATAAATTAAATGAAGTATATATATTAACAAATTAATTAATTGTTCTATCCTCACTATGTCATGTCCTAATTTTTTCAAGAATTGCAGTATTGTTGTGCCCATGTCTATGATTTTGGGTCTCAATCCGCTATTTGCACGTATGAATTCACAAGTAATATAGATGAGGATACCAAAATCTGCATTAAATTTGAGTTGAAATTTTTAGAAATTTTGTGTTATTTAAGTGAGGATAATTTCATATTGATTCTGCATTTAAGTAAGACTTTTGGTTGTTATATTTGATATATGGAACTGAAGTTATAGATCTTAGATTTGTGATCTAAATGTTATGGTATACTTTTGTAGGTATGACCCAACCTGCGATACGGGCATTTGTAGGTATGACCCAATTTGTAAATCAGGTTAAAAAATGACCTTGTTCGAGATTTTGTTGGATTCCCTTTGTAAGGAAGGACATGTAAAGGGTAGCTTCAGAATATTTAGATCAGAAAAGGAAGTTGGACCCAAGTTGGGTTCCATCAGTAAGGGTTTATAATATATTGTTGAATGGTGGTTCCGATTGAGGAAGCTTAAACAGGCAGAGAGGCTTTGGGAGGCGATGAAAATGGATGATGTGAAACCAAGTGTTGTGACATAGGGTATACTTGTGGAAGGATACTGTCAGGATGCGACGTGCTGAAAGGGCAATTGAAGTGGTGCATGAGATGAGGAGAGAAGGAATTGAGCCAAAGGTTTAAGGAGGCAATGCGGATGTTGGAGCGGTTTTTAGTTCTAGAATTAGGCCCCACTATCTCAACATACAATTCTTTGGCAGGGCCAGCCCTGCCCTTAGGTGAATTAGGCAATTGCCTAAGGCTCCAAGTGAAAGGAAAACTCCAAAATTTTACAAAAAGGGGTAGTAGGAAAAAAAAATTAGTTTCAGATTAATCTAAAAAAATCCGGGACATCTTTTTGACCAAAAAACAAAATTTATGTTATACCAGTTAAACATTGGTAGCACAAAAAAAAAAAAAAGGTCTAAATAAAATTAAATGTCCCAAAAATAACATCATTATCCTTTAGACAAACCAAAATTTAACAAGATAAACTACAAATCTAGTCTAAGAAATTAACCACAAAACAATCAATAATTAAAACAAATAAAAAACCTTAAATCCCTAAAATTTTAGGGTCTCTTTCTCATTATTGCTTTGCCTTTTTCTCTACTCTTGCTCTCCATCTCTCTCATTCTTTCTCTCCACTATTGCTAGGCCTGGCTGCCTGGCTCAAGCTTCCTTTCCTCTGATCTAAATCATCTGATCGCTGACTGGCTTTTTTTTTTTTTTTTTTCATTGCTACTGTGCTGCGCCTGGGTTTTGATTCTAGCATTCTACACTGCAGAATGGGTTTTGTGTCTTTTGACTTTTGAGCTTGAGGACTTGAGGTATGAGTGTCTAACTTATAAGGCTTGCTTTAATTTCTACTTTAGATTTGTTAAGAGGGCTGGGCTGTGGTTGGAACTTTCACGTTTGGGCCTTTATTTTATTTTATTTTATTTTATTTTTGGTTATTGATGTAATAGGATTTATTTTATGTTTTTTGTGGGTGGGTCTTGGAAGGTTTTTTTTTGGTTATATGTGTAAATGTAATAGGATTTGTTTTATGTTTTTTGTGGGTGGGTCTTGGCAAGCATCTTCCTGGCTGGGCTGGGCTTGTTTTTGTTATGGTTGCGCTTAATTTTTTTTTTTAAAAAAAATTTTAATCTTGTGTTTTTATAAATATTTTAATTATTGGTAATATAATGAATAAATCTTTATTTATGCAAGTTAAGATTGCTAAAAACTTGTTATTATTCGGTGAAACTACAACAATATAAATTTATTGCTAAAAATCTTTATAAATATATTGTTTGATTAGAAATGTCTAATAGAAAACATGCATCTAGATATGAAAAACTCAAAAAAATAAAAAAATAAGAAAAATTAATTGAGTCTCAAAAAGGATCAATGGATAAATTTGTTATTAGTAATAAGCAAAATATAACACAAAATTTAGATAAAAATATCACAAATGAACAAGAAATTCACCAAAAAGAGTTAGAAGATAATGAAATGATACAATTGCAAGATAATAATGATGTTCAATTTTACAATACAACAAATCTTGATAATGAACTTCAAAAGAATTTAGAAGAAAATGAAGATAATGGTGGAAATGTCATAAATGAATAAGTTCACCATAGTGATGTTCAACTAGAAGAAAATGAAAATAAGAATGACATGTTAAATCATATTCCTTCAAATGAAAAATAGATTTTAAATGAAATATATTATAGTATAAAAATATTAAATAAATATTAATTTAATTAATACATAAGTATAAAAAAGACCTCATTTTAATTCTTGTCTTAGGCCCCAAAATGTCTAGGGCCCCAAAATGTCTAGGGCCGGCCTTGTTCTTTGGTTGCAAGGCAGGAGATCTTGCAGTAGCTAGTAAGATCCTTAACATGATGATAGGTAAGCGCTTTGTCCCGACTCGTACAACCTATAACTAACTATTTCTTTAGGTACTTCTCTAAACATGTGATGATTGAGGTAGGGATGAACCTCTATACCAAGATGATTGAATCTGGGTACACACTAGATTGACTTACTTACCATGAAAATGTTGTGTGAGGAGAGACTTGACTTGGTAGTTCAGGTTAGCAAGGAAATGAGAGCTAGGGATGTGATATGGACTTAGCTAAAAGTACTATGTTGGTTCATTTGCTTTGCAAAATGCATAGATTTGAAGAGGCTTTAAGCTTTTGCAGAATTTGAGGACATGATTTGGAGGGCCATAATTCCTCAGTATCTTACAGTTAAGAGAATGAATGATTGAAATGGCACATAAACTACGGGGCATGATGTCTTCATTCCCTCATTCAATGAAGTTGCCGAATACATGTATAGCAGAGATAGAGATGCATGATGCATCACGTGCAAGGACAACATCTATAATGCGAAAAGCCGAAGCAAAGTCTAATTTGTTAAAAACTTGTAAAGATCCAAGGGAACTTGTTAAGTGTCATAATTCATCTGAAAATGCTGTATCAATTGTAAGCCGGTTGGTAGAGGATATTAAGAAAAAGGCCGACAAGACATGAATCTACAAGACTACCACTACATAAAAATAAAAGCTAGCATGAGTAAACTTGTTAATTGCACATGCAGTGAGTTGAGTTTAGATATCTAATTTTATATTAGACGGTAGAAATCGACCAATCACATTCAAACTTTCATTTACCATCATTTCACATTAATTTTATGGATATATTGTAGTAAAATTTATAATAACTCAAGCATTTTACTATTTTTATATCGTAAATATATATTTGCTTACTCTCATAGATGAAAACCTCTCCCAGTACAGGGCTTTGGGTGGCTGGCCTTCAACAGCGCCCCCCACCCCCCCCAAAAAAAAACCATAATGAAGATCCTGAGTTGGAATTGTAGAGGGATGGGCACCCCCTCTGCAATTCTTCAATGTCAAAAAAAGGCCAAGGAGTACAAACCAGATATTATATTTTTGATGGAGACTAGCCTTGCTAAAGATAATTGGGTGAGGTAATTTTGCAAAGATGTGGTTTTTGGAATGGATGAGAGCACCCTAGGGAAGGTCTTAGTGGTGGTTTGTTGTTAGGGTGGTTGCAGAATTGGGATGTGGATATCCAATATGGTTCTTAACATCTGATACATGCCAATCTCCACAATTTCAAAGGTAACCCCCTTTCAATCACTTTTGTTTATGGACATCTTGAGCATGCTAAAAGGGTAGAGGTATGGAATGAGTTAAAATATGTTAGGAATATGGCTCACAAAAACTGGTTATGCATTGGAGATTTCAACCAAGTATTAAGTCAGGAGGATAAGTTTTCCTTTAATGATAGGGAAATTGAGGGAGCAGACTTGTTTAATTAGACCTTGTTTGATCTAGGACTATGTGAACTTGAAGCAAGAGGTCAGAAGTTTACCTGGATGAATGGTAGGGAAAATGAGGCCTTTGGAAAGATTGGACAAAGCTTATGCATCAGTTGAGTGGATTAACTTTTATCCACATTATGCTCTGCAAAATCACCCAATCTTGAGGTTTGATCATGGCTTACCCACATAGATTGTAAGAGTATAGTCAACAGAGCTCGGAAGATTCATTCCGTGGGTTCCAGGGCTTTCAAACTACAGTAGAAAATCACAAGTGTGAAGAGGCAGTTCATGGTGTGGAACAAAACAGTCTTTGGGAAGGTTGATAAGGATATCACGGGCAAGCAGTTGGAGCTTCAATAGTTACAGGACTCTATTCACACAGTGGAAGATGTCAAGAAGGAAAGAGAACTCAGATTGGAGATAGAAAATCTCATGACAAAGCACTACAAAAAAAGGGGGCTTTAGCCGCGTTTTAAAAACGCAGCTATAGGACAATAGCAGCGTTTTTATGGCCATGTTTTTAAACGCGGCTTTAGCCACATGACAATAGCCCCCTGCGGGGACTTGAAGCTGCGTTTTTAAAAACACGGCTTCAGGTCCCCCTATAGCCGCGTTTTTTGGCTCTATATCCACATTTTTCCACCCCTTATAAGAAGGGGTCTATAGCTGCGTTTTGTAAAAAATGCGGCTATAGTCCCACTTGGTGCTGTGTTTAAAATGCGGTTATGGTCTGGACCTATACTTGCATTTTAAAAATGTGGCTATAGACCATCTAATTGTTTTCTTGCTAAATCTTCTGCCCAAAACAATTGCCAACACTCAACAATTCCTAATCAATTGCCAGCAAACAAAACAAGTTCATTGCCAAAAAGATTGCATTGCCCAAATAATTTACATAAACAAAACAAGTTCCTAACAAAAGATTTTTTACATCACAAAATGCATATCCTTTAGGCAAGTGCGATCTTAATCAGTCCTCACATAGCTCTTTCAACAATGGCATTGTGCGAAAGCTACATCCACCAAGAATTTACTTTCTTTGTTGTTGGTTAGTTACACAAATTATAGTAGTGAAAGTAAGTAAATCTGCAATATAAGATGACATCTTTGCTGCTTTGTTTCTCAACTAGAATTACAACGGAATGTTTTTATTCAATTGCATGTCTATATGAACATATCATCAGATAATCATAATATGACAATAACAATGGAGATACTAGAACCAAAATAACAATTTATTTCAATAAACATGCCAAAGAGTAGAGGAACACACTTGAAGATTGTGCAACTATAGGGAAAGGTTAAGCAAAATGGGTTCCATCGCTACTTCATGGGGTGATGACTCAAGTATCTAAGACATGTCAAAAGACGCAATGAAGGGAATTCACCATTAGTAAGCATGACACTACATTCAATTGAACGGATTCATCTGGATCTTCGAGTAAAGCTAATATTACCCCTAAGATTTGACTTGTATATTGTAGAGTATCAATAGATGGTATCTAGAAATGCAAAATTTGCAAAAGTCACTACTTAACAGTTAAGAAGAAAGAAAATTAGAAACATATACACAAATGCAAATCCAGTTTTATAAAATATAATGGACTAACCCCAACAATATGCTATTGTTTATGCATCGAATTTTTAGTATGGAACTCAGCTTGTACAATGCATCTTCCAAATTTCGATACCAACTTAATGCAACAATTCTCTTAAGGTTTTGTTTCTCTCAATACAAAACAGTTTACATCACAAAAAGTTATCTGCATAAGCCCATTTACATATAAAACAGAGCAAAAACAAATAGAGCCTAGAAAAGGCATGTGAGTGTACCTAGCCGTCCATGATTTTGTTGGGCTTGCTAGAAAATTTGCAAGCAAGTGTATATGTAGAGTTCAACTAATTAGCAAAAAGAAATAATTTGATCATTGAAAATTTGTTAAAAATAATGATAGGAATGTCTGGATGGTGTAGTTGGTTATCAAACTAGTCTCAACACTATAGGTTCCTTTTTTAGAATTGGGATCAGACAACAATGCATGAAAAATTTTCAACACTTAAAAAAAAAATAGTGATAGGAACCAATTTTTAATTTAAAAAAAAAAAGGAAAAGAACAATACAAATAGTTTGACAGTTATCTACTTGTGAGAAAATCAATGCCACGTGACAGTTTTAAAGTTTGTATAAAATATAAAACTTGTACTATTCCTCTCAAACACAGCCATCTAACAATTGGAGACTCATCTGATAAGTGTTGACACAACACCTCTACCATTTGCTCTAATAGGGAACCAAGCCCACCACTGCATTATTGAGAACATTAAGGTTTATAAGAACTTGAAATCATCGATAAGCTAAAATCAATTAAACACATTAATGAAAGGAATGGAAGAAAAAAAAAAGAGGCATTAAACTAACAACAATCAAGTGATAGAAACAGAACGATTCTCAAAAATAAAAATGATAGAAACAAAAAGAGCAAACCTCTCTTATAAATCTAACAAAAAAAAAAAAAAAATCACAAGTAATTGAAAGCACTCAATAACTTAAACTTGCTCATCAGGCTCCAAACATTTAGTGGGGCCCCACTTTATAGGAAAGGAGTCCAAATGGTACATTGAAAAAATGAAATAATAGTTGGGCAAAAATACTTGAATCAAACACACGGGGCTAGACAACTATCTACATGGCACACAATTTATCAATATAACTAGTGTGGGTTGCAATATTTTATAAAATCAATAAAATACTAGCTATTACAAACTAGCAATGGAATTTTTTTTTAATAAAAAACAATATTAAGTTGAAATTTGGTGTAGATCTCAAATGTAAATTCACCAATGAGCTACACCGCTTAAGTCCAATCATTTAAAAATGGGAATACTGTTACCCCATTAAAGCTTCAGGCGTTAACTTAAAACCTTTCAATAAAGGTTACAGAACTCAATAAAAGAATATAAGGTTTTAACTACAAACTTAGCTTACTTAAACAGAAGACCTGAAGTTACTTTAAATATAAATATAAATATATTTTTAAATAATTAAAATAATTGAACTGCAGTTATTTTCATTTTGAAGGTAAATTCAAGCAAAAATTATAAATAACATATTCTCAAAGATGTAAAGAAATTATAATCTATAGCATCTTTCTTGCAAACCCTTCATTTCATATTTCAGTTCCCATCTCCATCATGTAAATCACCATTTTCGCATGAAATTAATCATGAGTATCAACTTCATTTCTAATTTTAGTTCCCATCTCCATCAAATAAACCACTTCTAGGCTAGAGTGACAATAAGTGCAAAATCCTGACTCTCTATAGCCCCAAAGAAGAAAATTGATGCTTTAATAGATGTAATGGAAAGATAAGAAATCATATGTCCTATCAGTTTTCATTGCCAAGTCACCAATTTCACATGAATTTGACCATGAGTATAATAGAACATGATTGAATTGTTTTAGTCCCTATACCTAGTGTCCTTGTTCTCATACTTCATTTTCTACCACTTGTTAGAATTTTTCATTTGTCATACTAAAAATAAATGTAGACACACACACACACACACACACACACACACACAACATTATTATACCATATCCCAAGTGGAATATTACCTCTTTCGGTCTCTTTATTGAAATGCAGGAGGCTATGTCTCCAATAAGTTTGATCCACCTCTCATTGTTAGTTAGCTCTCCATCTCTGGCCAAAATCTATAAACAAAAAGAAGAGCTGATATTATCTTTCTTTCCCTAAATATTACAAATCACAATACTAGAAATTCCCATCACTGTAATAGAATACTATGCCCATACAATTGCTTACCTTTCCCATTTCAAGATCTACAACACAATCACAGAATGCCTGAAATGCAATTAGAAGAGCCCTGCCAAAAAAAAAAAAAAAAAATGCAAATAAAAACCCCATGAAGCAAATCCCTCAAAAAAAAAAAAAAAAAAAAAAAAAAGATCCAATTAAACCCAAAATTGAAACCCTAAACCAAAAATCAAAACAAAAAAAGTTTAAAAACTTACTACTAGGAGGCCTGGGCTTCGTCGAAACCAGTTCTCACTTTTTCTTAGCAGCCAAATACAAAAACTCAAACCATAATGAGCTCCGTTGACATTCTCCTCCACAACCCCCAACACTCTCAAAACTTTTCTCTCTCACTTTTTCTCTGATCAACCAACCAAAAATCAACACTAACCCTCAAAGCCAAACCCAGGAACCCAAACCCACATATCTAAAAAAACCCCCCAAAAATCCGTTCTTTTCAAACCCTAAACAACCACCAATCCAACAAATCCCCAAACCCACAAAAAATCAAACAAACAATGGGAAAGGATGGAGATTTTTGAACAAAAACAAACAAAAAAATAAGGAGAGAATGAAATAGAAAAGAGGGGATTACGACGAACTGGTACTGGCCGTATGGCTTAGGCCATGGCTGGGCTTGTGCTAGAACAAAGAGAAGCCAATGAGGGAGACTCTCAGCGGGCGGCTCGAGAGGTAGTTGAGAGTGAGTAAGAGTATAAATGATCAATTTAGGGTTATTTTCAATTGTAGTATTTTTCAATTGAGGGTTTTGTTTTGTTTTGTTTTGTTTTGTTTTGTTTTTTTGTATTTATAGCTGCCTCTGAGCTGTGTTTTATTAAACACAGCTTCGTACATGTTTAAGTTGCGTTGAATAAAATGCAGCTCTTAACAGGTTTAAGCTGTGTTTTATAAATGCAGCTTCGTACATGTTTTTAAACTGCGTTGAATAAAATGCAGCTCTTAACATGTTTAAGCTGTGTTTATAAAATGTAGCTTTGTTAAAGATGAAAAAAAAAAAATTCCCAGGATGGGTCTCTAGCCGCGTTTTTAAAACGCGGCTTCAGCCGTGCCTAGAAAAACGCAACATGAACGAACAAAAACGCAGCTTCAGAGCTGCTCTATAGCTGCGTTTGGTAAACGCGGCTATACGTCCAGTGTTAGAGATGCGTTTTTCGAAAATGTGGTTCACTATGAAACTTGGGTTGCGTTTTTTGAAAACGCAACTTCAAAAAATGCAGCTATAGAACGCGTTTTTTGTAGTGAAGGAAGAGATTATGTGGGCACATAAGGCTAGAAGTAACTGGATTATCCAAGAGATAGAACTACTAAGGGATATAGCTGAAAACTAAAAACTGAAAACATTGTAGCAAAATAATTTTTAAATGTGTGAATAGTACCGTGGAGCCAATTTTTAATATTTTTTTTTCTGAATAAAGTAGTTGTGGGTCCTGTGAACAGTACATGAACAGTACGTGAATAGTGCTAAACATTGCGTGAATAGTAAATTTAGTCCCCTCTGAAATGCGTGCAGCAAAAGGAAAAAAAAAAAAAAAAAAGAAGAAGAGAAAAACGCTAAAGATGTAGACGCCTAATATTTTATCCATATCCAAACCAAGCCTAAGTACTTCCAAACAGTAGTCAAGCAAAGAAGAGCTCGAAAAAAAATCTTACAACTAAGGACAATTGATGGGAACATTACTGAAAAGAGCAGTACAAGGAAACTGATGGTAAGACAGTAAATCAACTACTAGAGGAACTAACTACTCTCCTTATCCCTAAGATTGATCAACATAAGAAGGAACTACTTGAAAGGCCTTTGACTGATACGGAAATTGAATGGGCAGTACACTAGTTGGGACCTCAAAAAGCACCTGGGCTAGATGGGATTCTTGCATTCTTCTATCAGGAATTTTGGAGCACTGTTAAGCAGGATATTCTCAGATCTACTCATGCTTTCTTCCACTTATGTTCTCTCCTTAAATCCCTTAACCAAACCTTCATTAACTTCCCTAATGATGTTTCTTAATTTAGACCTATCAGCCTTTGAAATGTTGTTTATAAAATCATTTCAAAAATTCTGGTAGGTAGACTAAAACCTTTTATGGATACGCTTATAACACCATATCAACATGCTTTCATTCAAGGCAGAAACATCACAAACAACATTTTGTTAGCTCATGAAATCTTTGACACGCTAAGGAAAAAGAAAGGAAGGAAAAAAAGATATGGTGCTTTGAAAATAGATATGAGTAAGGCCTATGATAAGGTTAATTGGAACTTCCTCAAGCTGTTTTACTTTCAATGAATTTTGGTACCTCTTGGGTAAATTGGGTCATGAAATGTGTAATAACTATTCAATACGGCCTACATGTTAATGGTAGCCCGACAAAACCTTTCTACCCTTCTACGACTTAGACAAGGTGACCCAATCTCCATACCTCTTCCTTTTTTGTGCAAATATCCTATCTGTAGCTCTAACCAAAGAAGAGATCCATAAGAAAATCCAAGGAGTCAAGATTGGAAGCAATGGAGTTTCATTTACTCACATCCTATTTGCTGATGACTCATTCTTTTCTTCCAAAATGATAAAAGTTCCCTTCATGCCCTCAAAACCACAATCTTGTGGTACTGCTCATTATTAGGGAAAACCATCAATTACAATAAGTTTGAATTGTATTGCTCCCTAAATATAGAGCCTAACATTCAAGAATCCATTGCCTTAACTTTTCAAGTAAAACTAGTGAAGGAACCCAACAAGTACTTAGGGATTAATTTTAAGCTTAGAGGAAAAAGGGTAGCTGATTTCTAGAACCTAATAGATAGAGTTCAAAAAAAGCTTCAAGGTTGGAAGGCAAAACTTTTGTCTCAAGCTAGCAGAAGTACCCTGGTCTCGTTAGTTTTGCAATCCATGCCACTGTACTCATTCTCTTGCTTTAATATTCCTGAGGCAGTGTGCAATAAACTGGGTGCTATTACTAGGGCTTTTGGGTAGGGTCATGATCCTGGAGTAAGGAAGCTACATTTGGTAAATTGGGAGACACTTTGTCAACCAAAGAATAAGGGAGGATTAGGGCTCAAAAAATTTCAGTCTAGTGAATCAAGCAATGATTTCTAAGTAGTATTGGAGAATCCAAAACTACCCCAATTCCCTGATGGCTAAGACCTTCAAAGCCAAATACTTCCCCAACTCTAGTTTACAATGTTATAAACCCAAACCTCACCATTCTTGGACTTGGAAGAACATTGCTACCCCTCATCACTCTAGCCTCCATCTGGATCATTGGTTTATAGGTACTAGTCATCATATACCTCTCACCCACCCAAACTGGTTTCACTGTCCAAAGCAAACCTTAGCAGAGAATAACCTTCTTGATGGCACAGTGACGTAATAGATCCAAATTCAAAAACATGGAGATATGATTTAGTTAGGAAACTTTATCAACTTCCCCTTTGTATGGAAATTTGTCAAATGCCAATGCCCAGAGCTGATGGTAACAAGGATAGACTTTTATGGAAACATTCCCCCTCTGGAGAGTACAAAGTTAAGAAAGCTTAACAGATCATACATCAAAATGACATTTAATCTATTACTCCTAATTAAAGGCCCTTTGGTATCCCCCAACATGTTTGGAAGCTTATTTGGAAAGTTAAACTCCCCATGAAAATCCTGAATTTCATCTGGAAATTACTTCATGACAATCTCCCTGTGTTTACAGTTTTAAATAGTAGGGGAATTGCTACTCCCACAAGGTGCCTAATGTGTGATGAATGTGAAGAAACTATCAATCATTTGTTTCTTACCTGCCTTTTTGCTAGAGCTATATGTAGGGCCGTCCAAGGGTTGGGTTGGATCTAGTTTGGGGTTAACCTGCAGCTGACCCGACGGAATCGGGTGAACGAAAAATGAACCCACAGCCGACCGAACGTTCGGGTCGAACCCGATGACACGGATCATCGGTTAAACGGGTTGAAACCGTCGGGTGATTTCGGGTCTGAATCCCAACAAAATAAAGATCAAAACTCAAAGAAGAAAGAGATTAAAACCTAGAGAGTAAAGACCTAGACAACGAAGAAATCGAAGTTCAAATAGCACAAACCAAAACCAAAAATACCAGATCCATGAGACTGAAACGTAAAGGAGGTATATAAGACTAAACCCACACCAACACCACCATTCCTTCGCCCTCCATCACAAAAATCCACAAGATCAGTACAATTTTTTTTTTTTTTTTTTAAAAAACAACCTTTTTTTACGAACCCAGAGGCACAGACCGTAGAAGATCAGAGGAAGGATTCATCAATATGCGTTCAAACTTTAAGTCAGCGATGGTGGCGATAAACCCAAATCGGCGACGGCGGTAGTAATGAGTCTAGGGTTAGGGGCAAAAATAGAGCCTAATTCGGTGTCGGGCAATAGCGGTAAAGGGTTAGGGATTTAAGAGAGATCAAAGAGGGTGAGAGATCAGAGAGAGTGAGAAAATTTTTTGAAATAACAAGGGTTGAGTTAAGAAAGGGAAGGTGTGTTTAGCGTAGAAATTGAGAAGAAGTGAGAACCTAGGTTCGTGATTTTCCTTTTTGACATTCTGGTCGGTCGGGTTGGTTTATATGGGTTAGAATTCAAGGGACTCATAACCAACCTGCAAAATCGATTTTTTAAAATCATCAGACCCGCACTCGACCCGTTTAGGCATTTGGATTTTTCCATGGGCGTTCGGGTCGGATCGGGTCAAACGGATGGGTCGGGTCATCCGAGTTGTTGGATAGCCCTAGCTATATGGCATGGATCTATTTTGGAAATCAAAACCTCAAATTTATGTAATGTTTCTGTAAAACAGTGGATAGCTGGATACTTACCACCTACGTACTTGTTGGAGAAGAGCAAGATGACTTTCCTTCAGTCTTTGTTCTCCATCCTTTGGTCCTTATGGAACCATAGAAACTTGATCCTTCATCATGGAAAAGTACCTAACCCCATTGAAGTTGTTTCAACTTCCCAATCTCTCATTTGCAGGTACTAGGAAGCTATTAAGGATTGCTAATCTCAGGACCACCAACTCAACCAACAATCTCATCAAAGGTGATAGGCCAAGAATGTATTGACCTCTTGTGATGAATTAATTGATTAATTAACCAAGTTAATTAATTAATCAAATTAATATGCAAAACACGTTGTAGCACTAACAAATCACCAACTTAATATGCAGCAGAAAATAAAGTTGACGCAATGATTTGTTTATGAATGGGGAAACCCTTTAAGGCAAAAACCCCACCGGGTGATTTTAAGGTTACCACTCCCGAGAATCCACTATTATCACAACAAGCAATTACAAGTAAAAGAATCCTAGTACCTTATACTGACCTATAGTTGAACCCTTACCCCAATACACAATTAGACTTGTTCTGTAGTGACAATCTCTCATTTTCAATGCACGGCTCCTAATATGTGACTAACCAATAGATGCGTGGATCCCAGTACATGACTTAATCACCAACTTGAGAAAGATGTTGTATGCAAAGTTCTTCAGTTCATCAACACAATGAAGATCACGAAGTTCCTTGGTTACAAAACCCAATGGCGTATAAACACAGTAGCTTCTTCAAGAGAAAGATGAACTAGGGAAAATTCTGTCTCCGGTCAGAATTTGCATGAACAAAACTTTGCTACACTTATGCAACTGTGTAATCTTTCACGGCCTTTAAAATAATTCTTATATATGTTTAGAGTTATGAGAAAAGAAAGCCTAAACATGTACACACGGATTGGAGTGAAATCAGATCTTAAAAACTAATTTTTATAAATCTTGATAGATAGAGTATCTATCGAGCAGTTGTTGAGCATCGGGTTCAAGCAGCTTTTTAAATCTCGATAGATGTTATCTGTCGAGTTTTAAAATCCAGCACTTCTTCACTTATGTCTTGGATAGCTCTGCATGGTTTTAATACTTGGACTTGAATTCTTGTTTCTTGAAGTATTAAACATATCCTAGATCTACCCAATTACAAGTAAAGTGCGTTTTGTTTAAGGATTAGACAATTCTAAATGACATATGTTCCTAACATGAATCACATATGTCCTAACAAGAGGTCTTCAAATCATGATTGATAAATAATCATCAAGGTAACAGCTCACAGAAACAGAAGGTCAAGGAGAAGTGGGTATGTGTATGAAGCCAAGGACATGGATGGTAGAGTTCTTTTTGTAGGTGGAGCCAGCAAAGGAAGGAAGCCCCTTTATCTAGTGATTCTGGAAGCAGTGAGCGAGTTAGCAATTAGAGCATAGGAGATTGGTTTTAAGAAACTCATCATCCTTAGCAATGGTAGAAGACTAGAGCAGATTTGCAATAAATCAAAGACACCAACTTGGCAGGAGCTTACTCTCATCTCAGACCTGAACCAGCTACAACTTCAGGGGCTCATCTCTCTATCCTTTTTTGTCCCTAGAATAGTTCTTTCTCGTGTAAATGGATTAGCTTTTATCACTACATGTTTTCTTGTTCACTTATGTAGGCTAAACCCCAACTAGTTGTGAGCCTTTTGGCCCTTTTTTTCCTTTTGTGTTTAATGAATGTTTTTATCTGGTATAAAAAAAAGTATCACTAATTATCACTCTTACAGAATTGTACCATTTATTATTCTATTTTTTCTACTTATTCATTAATTATATTATTTTATTGTCTTAGTGAAAACACCATGCTAGCGATCACCATGTGATCCTCAAGAATTTCAAACTAAACTACCCTGAAGGACCCATGTCTAATCATCAATGTATCAAAACAAAACTCATGTATGATTATCACCCTGAAAAGAAATAAAACCCCTTTTTCGTATCACCTAAATAAGAATTCAAGAAAAGAATACAAATCTTTAGTACCATTTTTTGCGTTCCATTTTATATTTTATAAAAAAGGTAAAAAAAATACATGATAAGTTGTGATTGGTAGAACATAAAGTGGAATACAAAAAGTGGTATAAAGAATTTGTATTATCAAGGAAGATAAAAAAGCGTAACTAGAAGAAAAATTAGTTGGTCATGCGACTCTGATGCTAACCATGCGATGCTTTCCACATATCTAACATGTCTCCTAGTCGACCTCCCACCAACAACTTTCAAAGCGAGTCATCCAACCCATGGACGACTATGCACTGACAAAGGTAGGAGTCCAAATCTTATGTCTCTTGTGCTCCACTTCATGCTCCACCAATAAAACTTGGACAGCAGGTCTCTTCCATTAAGTGAGATAACCCCGGACGTTTAACTTTGATGTTAATGTTGAAGTTAACCTGAACTCTTTTGATTTTTGTCTCTTGTGTAGCTTTTGTTTTTTTATTTTGTTTATTCTCTCTATTGTCTCATCGTATTCCTTACTATCTCCAAAGCTTTATTGTCCACTGCCACAGAGATTCTGTTAATGTGGTGTGAAGTGTGGCTTAAATTTTGCCACAAGCCCATAAGGCCCAACTAAGCCCAATTCGGTCATAATAATTGACCGAATACAAGTTGTATTTAAAGTCCCAAGAGCCGACTTGATAAAGTAACACACACACACACACACACACACACACATATATATATATATATGTGCTTTATGATATTCGACAAAGTTAATTAATGAGAGTAATTCCAAAGATCTAGTGTTGTATGAGAAGAAAAATAAGAAGAGAAGTACAACCGCATCAAAGAAAAAGTTGTGGGTTATTTAGTCTTGTGTTTTCTTGTGAGAAAGTGCTAGGGTGTAATTGGGATTTGGGTTTATTGAGAGTTTTTTTGTCTATTGTATCTCCTTAATTTTATAGTGAAATTTCTCCATTGTCGCTGTGGAAATAAGCAGTTTGCCAAACCACGTAAACTCTTGTGTCTTTGTATGTGCTTGTTATTTAATTTTCGCTTATTTACTGTTATTGACCTGAGTCCTGGGGTGCTATTTGCACAACAGATTCCTTTTGTCCTATAGCTTTAGATTTGTTTTCAACTTTTGAGAGACTCCTGCTGAAACAAGCAACCTTCAATGCCTTTTAAGTATTGCTCAGTCACACAATAAGTTCTCTCTTTTTGGTCTAGTGTAAATAAATTTCTTTTTTTAATATATTTTAGGATTTATAATAACTTTCTTATATACAATTGTGTGTCTAAATTGTGTGTGTATATATTTATATGTTGTTTATTGAAAAAATAACTATGTTGTTTTTGTTTTTTATTAATGTCATGAGTGATAGCAATTATCATACTAAGACTGATAATTAATTGGTTCGAAAATTGAATTCTGAAGATGAGGATTCACCTGTGACAGTTGAACAACCAGAACCTATATCAATAGATAGCAATGATAAAATTCATGCTAACATAGAAGAAGAAGTGATTCCGAAATTTGGAATTAAGTTTGAGACTAAGCAAGATACGTATGATTTCTGTAATAGTTATGTATGTGTAGTTGGATTTAGTATTAGGCGAAGTAAGGGCCACAAGGACGATAAAGATGGTTCACGTAAATGGTTAGAAAGAGTTTTTTATAGCTCTTGCGAGGGTATACAAGAGAATGACAAAAGAGATGATAATGTGAAATGCAATCGTCCTGAAACAGGATACAGTTGCTTGGCAGAGATGAAAATTAGTTATAGATGTAGTGAAAAATATTGTGGGGTTAAATTTGTGTTAGAGCACACACATCTTAGCTTCTCCTCGTAAACGTATATTCTGTAGATCTCAAAGGTCCATTATTCCAGCTATTGAGGTTGAATTAGTAGATAGTTCTGGAATTGCACCAAGAGCAAGTGTAGGATTAATGGCCAGAAAGGTAGGCGGACTTGACAATCTTGGCTTCATTCTCGAGGATTATAATAACTAGCCGCGAACCCATGCGTTGCGTGTGATAATTATTTTATGGTGGTTTTATTAATTTTTTTTTTTACAATTTAAACTAATTTAATAAAGAGTAATGTATTTTGTAACCATATTTTTATTTATTATAGGAACAATCATAAATATAATATAGGAACAATCATAAATCATAAATATAAATTTTGTCGTACTGAAATGAAAACAATACAATTTTTCTCAAAAATTTAAATGACAAGTTAACGAAAATATTCATTTTTTAATAAATATAAAAGTTGGAAATTATTCTTTTAGTTTTAAATAGACTTTCTCAAACTTTTTTTTCCCTACAATCCAAAACACCAAAAAATGTAACTAAGAAAATTAATAAAACTTAACAATAATTAATTGGACCAATTAGGAAAAAAATTTGTTGTAATTAATTCACCTAAAACATATTATCAAATAAACAATTATCAGCAAAATCTAAGAATTAAATTTCTATATATGCATTGTTATAAAATAATAATAATAATTAAAATAAAATAATAAAAGCTAAAATTTGTCACCGATCCAATTATTTTGTTTGGTTAACCATTGCTCTTATATAAATAAATGACATTATAGTGTACTTCTAATGCAACTATTAAGAGTACTTTTTCTGTCACAAAGAATTGAAGAATAAACAAAAATTAGTAAAGTCTCATAGCTTAACATCTAAATTGAGCAGTATAAAAAATCATGCTATGTAATAAAAGAAATATCAATTTACAATAAATAAAAAATTATCCAAATCATGCTATGTAATAGAATAATATTATATTTTTATATGCAATATTTAATTCTTTATAATGCAATAGGATAACATTTAACAATCAAAGAGAACAAAAAAAAAAATTAAAAAAACAAATCTAAATCACATTAACCCAAAGTAGAGTTTTAAAGAATATAAAAAATCCACCAAAAATTTGAGAGAGAGAGAGAGAGAGAGAGAGAGAGAGAGAAACAACCTTTTTGTTGTGAGACAAAACTATGCATAGAATGGAAGAGATAACGACAAATTTATAGTAAAAGAGTCTAAATAAGAAAAGACAAAAATAAAGGAAGATGAAGAGAAAGAGGAAGAATGATATTAATTTAGATGGTAGTGGAGAGATGAAAAGGTAAGGAAGGGAGAAATGTTGGAGAACTAGTGGAGAGATGAAAAGGTAAGGGAGGGAGAAAGGTTGGAGAAGTGTAAATATTAAAAAATATGTTAAAAATAATTATAGAAAAATTGAAAAAAGAAAGATAATGACGTGGACGTTGATGTGCCTTAACTGGAGTGTAGCAACAAAAAATGTTACACTTCAACTTTAAGAAATATATAGATTATTTATGTACAAAGCGAACATATGAGATGAAAAGTGGGGATACAGGAGGCCTACTCAAATATCTTCAAAGAATGCAATTTGAAAACCTTAATTTTTCTTATGCAATTCAAGTTGATCTTGATGATCTTATTACAAATATTTTTTTTGGTAGATGGTAGAATGAAGTTCGATTATGAATATTTTGGGGATGTAGTGTGCTTTGATACAACTTACAAAAAAAATTAAAGAAGGTAGGTCATTCGCATTGTTTGTTGGTGTATATCATCATAAAAAAAGTATCATATTTGGTGTTGCATTGTTATATGATGAAACGTTTGAGACTTTCATGTGGTTGTTTGATTTTTTTTAGAAGGTAATGTTGGGTAAGAAACCATAGATTATCCTTACAGACCAAGATGCTGCAATGACAAAGGCATTAGCTTCACAATGGCCAGAAACACATCATCGTTTATGTGTTTGGCATATGTACCAGAATGCTGCTAAGCAACTCAATGAAGTGTTTGGAAGGTATTGTACTTTTGCAGTAGATTTGAGTAGTTGTGTAAATGACTATGACTATGAAGATGACTTTTTAGATGTATGGGATAATATGCTTGATAAATATGATCTAAAGAATAACAGTTGGTTGCAAAGACAATTTGAGTTAAGGGAGAATGAGCTTTGGTTTATGGAAGAAAAACATTTTGTGCTGACATGTCTACTACACAAAGAAGTGAGAGTATGAACAATCAAATTAAAAGGTACATAACTTATAATTATGATTTGTTGCGTTTGTTTCATCACTTTCAATGGTTGGTTGGTGATAGATATTTTGAAGAGTTGAGAGCAAATTTTAAAGCAACTCAAAGTAGACCATCATTAGAATATCCAATACAAATATTAAAGCATGTAGCGAATGTTTATACTCCTACAGTATTTAAGTTATTTAATCATGAATTATGACTTGGGATTGTGAATTGAATAAGGATGGTGAGGTTGGATTTGTGGTAAAATATTAAGTTATTTCTTCCTGTAAATCTTGCCAATACATTGTTCAATTTGATTCATTGGCTTCTACAGTGATGTGTAGTTGTAATAAATTTGAATTTGTTGGAATTTTATGTGCCCATGCCTTAAAAGTGTTATCTCTTCAAATATGTAAAAGGTGCTAAATCAATATATTTTAAAAAGGTGGACAAAATATGCAAAGGATGGTTCTGCAATGAATAATTATATGCTTATAGGACCACATGACCAAAATGCAGATATGAGAAGTCGTTATAAAGTGTTGCTTAAATTGTATTCTAATTTGGCAGCAAGAGCTGCATTGACTGATGCATCTTTTCGTATTTCTTTGGTTGCTTATGAAAGTACTTTGAACAAAGTAGAGACAAATTAGAAAAATTTATCAATTGAATAATCTACTGTTGGGGGCACCCGTTTCAAATCAAAGTCTCAACAAGCTAATGACAATGTGCAGTCTCCTAACTGTGAAGGAAATAAAATTAAAGGAATTAAGCTTAAAGGGAGACAAGTATGTGTAGGGACATCTAATAGAAGAAAGGGTGCATTAGAGAAAGCTACAAGGAAGATAAAACGTCAAGCTAAAGCATCCCCTCATATTCAACAACTCACACCGGTATGAAATGTATTCTGTGTTTTGTTACTTTGTGCTTACAATTTATTAAAAAATATTATGTACTAATTCTCTAAATTATTTGTATGATTTTTATTTTGACAATATGACAACCACCTCATGATGGTGCCTTTAGCTCAAGGAATCAAGCAAGTCTAATGTCTTCTTTGATTTATTTAACAACATATCATATATATATATATATATATATATATATATATATATATATATTGTGTGTGTAAAAAAGTACTAATTTATGAAATTATTTATATGATTTTTTTCTTCTTAGCCACCTTATGATGGTGCTTGTAACTCAGAGAATCAAGCACCTTAACATACAATGGTAAACTTTTAAATTTTGATTATGATTATTTATTTATTTATTGTTATATTACTCTTACATTTTTGTAGTATCAACTTATAAATGGTTACCCCCTCAAAAAAAAAAAAAAACTTATAAATGGTTCATTGTATTGTTTGTTATTTATTTCATTGTGAAATGTATCATGAAGATTGACGAGTAGTGTAAAATGGTCGTTAATAAAGTGACCGTCATTACTAAGGATGACCGTCATTACTAAAGAAAATTGTCGTTACTAAGGACGATTGTAAGTACACATTAATGATCAGATATAAATTCTTACTTAAATGGCACAAGTGTAACGAACGTACAACCTTTCCAGCCACTAGGTCATAGCTGTTACAACTACCTTAAGCTGACCATTACACAGCCGTTATAGGACATTGAATGGGGAGGTTAAATGGCTATTAAATGAGCCATTTAGCCCTCCAGCTCAACCATAACTAATGGATAGCGATAACATGCTTGTCAGTACTTACAAACTATCCATGTTAATGATGAGTAAAAAGTATGGATGAGTGTAAGTGCATTTGTTCCAGACATCATTTAATGTTCAAATGATAAATGAGCACGGAACCGTTACTGCCATCCAATTATGCGCATTTAATGGCCGTTGCAGACTTTAAAAGGCTGAGGATAAATGGTCATCATTGGGCCATAAATCCTCCAGCTGTGGTACAACATTAGAGAGGCCAGTAGATTGAGCATTTACTCACACAAAGGCTATAAAAAGCCAGGAGAGACAGGAAAATGATTCATGTTGAACATACACACAAATTACTCTACAAATTACATATTTCTAAAGAGTTTAAGCTAATTTAAGCATCAGAGGGTCCTTGGCAGGCCTTAAATCGGTGTCATTATCTACTTAGTCTTTACTTTGGTATAAGATCTCCAGGTCATCCATGGTATTGACGAGGAAAATACTGACAAACTCCAAGTTGTCCATCGTATTGACGAGGTACATACTAACGAGCTCTAGGTTGTCCATCGTATGGATGAAGAACATACTGACGAGGCAAAATCCTGCTTCGTCAAAGATATCATGGCAAATTTAAATACACCTGGCTTTACTGATATGTTGAACCTGATACATGTAATTAAATGAACGTTTATTTATTGATTTGTTTTTTTCTTTGATTTTTATTTGTTTCATTGTCAAAAGTATCAGGAAGATAGCATGACAAATTTAAATACAACTGACTTTGCTTATACAGGTAATTAGATGAAAGTTGATTAAATTATTAATTTTTTCTTTGATTTTATTGATTTCTGATATGTTATACATTGATATGTAGGCACAATTACCCAAAATGGGAAGTCAAAGAAATTATGAAGATGTTGAATAACAAGATAGAAGTGAAGATAGAAGTGTGATTGCTTGTAGGACATTAACAACCACACACCAAGTCCATAGTGATCATGCATTCGGATATTAGATAGAGAGATGTTAACTTAATTTAGCAAATTTTTTAACCTTTTATTTTGGTTTTTTAGATGTGCCTTTTAGTTAGATCGTGTTATCAAAATGGTTCCTTACACTTTTGTATCTGTTGGAGGGGCAACGTTTTTTGTTTGTCTTTGTTTAGGACTGTGAGTTATTAAGAGGGCTAAAGCTTTTGCTTCCTTTAAAAATTATCTTTCTTGCCTAATTTTGTTCATGGAGTCCTATTTTAATCATAGTGACAAAGTTCTTAACTCTAGAGTCAAGTGAAAGACATAATCCATATAGAGAAAATACTAGATGATTTTGAACTTCTAAATTTCATGTATGAGGTCCTATTAGCCTAGGATGACAGTAATAGATTCTATATTAACTAGCCTCATGTTAATTAAACAAGCTTGGCATTTGATTCATAATACTCATTCTCTATTCTATCAGGTGTATAAATCAAGATATTTTCCAAATTGTTCCTTTATGGATGCGGAGATTGGCAACAATCCTTCATATGTGTGGAAGAGTCTTCTAATAGCTAGAAATCTTATTAAGGAAGGTTCAAAATGGCAGGTTGGAGATGAAAGATATATTAAATTTTCAACTCATAAATGGTTGACGCATAAACCAATTTTTTTGGGAGAGGTTCAGCCTAATCTGTTGGTGAAGGACTTGATTCATGATGCCACTAAACAATGAGTTAGGGATAAGGTGTTGATCTTTTTGCTCATAAGACACACATGGAAATTATGTTGCCTATTTGCTTTGGTAATGTCCTTTTGCACAAAATTTTTGGGCCCCTTACTGAGGAAAGCTTAAAAAATGTTCAAATGTTGCTCAAGATATATTCGTGCTATTTAGGTGGTTGATGGAAAAACTTACTCAACAAGAGCTGGAAAGATGGGTGATGAGCAATTTGGATTGCTCCAAATAAATATTATTTTGAACATATCCAAACTCACCCTAAGTCCATTCTTAATGGAGCACATGGTTCTCTACAGGAGGATCAACATTTGGTAGCTGCTCAATCAAGCAATTGAATGTGATCTGATCAGTTTTTGCATATCTGTTACTTTTCTGCATAGGTTGTTTTTTGCATAATTGTTTGTTTCCATAGAAATTGTTTGTTTTCGAGCATAATGTTTACGTTTCTACAGAATAGGTCCAATTTCTCTGTTTTGTTTTCTGCAGAAATTGTTTTCCTGCATAATGTTTCTGTTTCTACAAAATTTGTATGGTTCCCCTGTTTTTTGTTTTTGTAGAAATTTTTTGTCCTGGATAATGTTTTGTTCCTGCAGAATTGGTCTAGTTTCCCCTATGTACAGGGTTCTTATGTACTATTTCTCATATTTATCTAATAAAATTTCTATCTTTCATCTCAACAAAAAAAAAAAAAAAAAAAAGCCTAGCCTTAATTGAAGCATCAGTGATATTACCCAAACGGTAATTTCCTCCAATTTATGGGCTAAAATTCCACCATCTATTGGGGCATATCTGACCTTATCTCAATTGAAGCATAAAACCAAAACATATCAGTCCAAGCATTCTCATCAAATATCCATCAACTAAGTCAGTCCTTATCAAATAGAGTTTGATAAATAATGAAATTTGAAATTTAAATAAAATATTATATGTATATTCAAATCAAATTGTAATTTCTACAATAATATATATACAAGAGAGCTTATATGGAGGAGCTTCCCGTCCCTAAACTTATTCAAGAATTTCAACAAACATGTAAAATACAAAATCCAGCAACCCTAATTATTTACTAACTACAACCTTTACTTCGTCGAAAAATGTTTTTCATTCCACATGTTTCCTAATGGAACAAAAATCAAGCACCATTATCACCATAGACAAGTCACTTTGTTCCTCTCCACACATTACTCCCACATCAGACCCTTAAAACATTTGGTAACAAAAAAAGCCAGAAGATTTCCTTTCCACAAACCAAAAAAGGTAGAATTGGTTTTTGAAAAAACAAGTGAAAGATTCAAAGGGAGACAGATGTTTTTGTAACTGATGCGAAGTGAGGATGAAGACGAACACTTGAGATTGAGATCACATAGAGAAAAGAAAAAAGAAAAAGAAAAAAAAAAGAAACCAAAAGCACAACCAAAGAGAAGAAACAAAAGCTGGGAAGAGGAAAAAAAAAGTCTAATTTTATTGTTAATGTCATGGGTTGTCTCACTTAATGGGAGAGGCCAGCTATCCAAGTTATATTGGTGAAACATGGAATAAAGTATAATAGATAAGACAGAAGATTTGAACTTGGTACATATGGGATCTCTTGTGCAAGATATCGTCCCACCAACCCATGTTCTCCAATCAAGGGCACAAATGCTAAGCCTCCATCACTTATCAATTAATTATGAAAAGTTGAGAAGAGAGTGGGAAGACATACAGTTAACCCATACTCCATATAATTAAACCCTAATTAAGCCTTCTCCATTTCAAGGTATGAGACAAAAATCCTAACACAGTAGAATTTTGAGCTTCATAATTGGGTTTCTATGAATCCCTAACTTAAGCATTAGAGAAACATAGAACAACATCACGTTAGTTCCCCTCCAATTATCTGTTTCATTCTTGTAGCGCTTTGTTTGGATGCTTGACATACTTATTTTTTGTGCTTCATAAAAAATGATTATATATTTAGAGAAAAGTAGAGTAACAAAAAGAAAAGTTACTAAAACAAGAAGACAACAGGGAGATCTTGCTCCTGAGAGATGCTAGAAAGTCATAATTAATTATTCTCTTAAAAGAAAATACTAGAAGTAACACAACGGTAAAAGCTAATGCTATTTCCTTTTAGGGCAAGATCAAATACTACATGACACAAGCAAAGAAAGCAACAAACTTGATGAGTCTCCCAAAAAAATGGAAGAGATTCCTTATTCAGATCTAACCTTAAGTAGCTAAAACTTTAAAATGGCTGTCGTTCGTGTTGAATGCATTGTCTAGTAGCAAGATTAATTGACTTAACTTAGTGCAAAAGTAGCGGTGGCAGAATCCTCTACAACGGCCACCTGAGAAACCTTCATTCTTGCATACTAGAGCACATTTATGGTCCATGGTGCATGCACCCTTAAGCCCGTGGCTCTGGGACTCACAAACCCTTGCCTCATTGCACATCACTGTCTCTTTTGCATTAAAAAAAAAGTTATAAGTAGTCTTCTTAAGCAAAAACCTTGGAAATCTTTGACAGCATTTATATGTTATTTTCACGTCCACTTATATATATAATGTAGGCATTCACTACAAAAACGAGGGCTATAGTCGCGTTTTGAAAACGCAGCTATAGACACTAAAAACGCAACTATGGGCTATAGTTACGTTTTCCATAGCCGTGTTTCCAAACGCGGCCTATCCTGTGTGACAATAGCCCTCTGTGGGGGTTTATAGCCGTGTTTCTATACATGCAGCTAGAGGCCCCCCTATAGCTGCATTTTTTACCCCTATAGCTGCATTTTTCCACCCCTTATAAGATGAGACTTATAGCTGCGTTTTGAAAAAAAATGCGGCTATAGACTAGCTTTGGGTTGCGTTTAAAACGCGGTTATTGCCTAGACCTATAGTTGTGTTTTTAAAATGCGGCTATAGACCATCTTTTGGCTGCGTTTACAAACTCGGCTAAAACCCCTTACATTCGGTTTTCTATAGCCGCATTTTTAAAAACGCGGCTATAGATTTTTTTTTCTTTGTAAAATTGTAATTCCTACCCAACCAATGATACCTATAAGACAATGTTTAAAGTACAATAACTTATTATCAAACTATTAACAAAAACCAGAATCTTTAAAAAAAGAAATCTTAACTCTTCTTAAAAAAAAAAATCTTAACAATAATTTATACGTCATAATTGTAAATAAAATGCATCACCTACTAAGTAAAATGCATAGGAAGCTGATTTTGGAAATTGAAAGAAAAAAAAAAGTCTAAATTTTACCCACATACCATGATAGTAGCTGAAGGAGTATTACGAAGGCCATAAGACAGGTTTCCACTATATCCAAAAAAAAAAAAAAACTAAATTTGTAAGTATACTATATAAACATACAAAAAAAGAAAAAACCAAATCCATAAACAACTTTTAGATGCATTCCCCCCTAATGAGCTGAACGATAAGATGCATTTTAGCCCATGGACTAAATTTACATAATAGGTTGGGTTGCATCAATCTACTAGTTACAAGTATGAGAATCTCACCTAGTAAAAATTTCTCCTCAAAATTACTAATAAAAAAGAAACCTTCAGGCACCTATAGATGAACCCCACATTGCTAAGAAGGGAGGATGGATGATAGTTTATAGGTTTCCAAGCTACCTTGGGAGTTGTGGAGTGGGCTAAAAATGTACAATTATGGGCCTCATCCTCCCCTTCTCTCCTTTTCAGAATATTTTTTTAAGTAAAACATTTCATTGAAAAAAAAAAAAGATCCTCCCTTCAAAATTATTTGGTGAGAATCAAATTACTAGCATCAGTGCCTAGATCTCCATAGGTAATTCATTTCCTCCATTGACAACAACTCATTTGTCAATTATGACAATGCAATATCCCTAAATGCAACAATGTCCCACTTAGCGAATCATTTTCTTAGCCCCATAATGAATTCCCTTTCATCATAGATCTTCAAAATGATAAATAAACATGTTTCTAACAAAGACTGTCGATTATTGATTCAGGGAGATGTAATGCCATCCCTATAAGGAACACTATACTTCAAAACCCTTAAATAAAAGCTCATGTTGCAACAATGGAAAACGTAGCCCAAGACAAGCCAAGCCAACCCACTTTACTCGAAATACAATTGTACAATTATATATCACAGAGAGAGAGAGAGAGAGAGAGAGAGATGAATACACCCATGATCACCTCAAAACTCCAGCAAACATGAATGGCATGACTACATCTCCGTGGAGGGCCAAAATCTAATGAATAGGTCTGCTAAACATGATCTACATATTAACAGCAAGGGCTTGATTAACAAATCTAGCGAACTAAAAATATGTATATATTGACCAAAAATATAAAATAAGCACAACAAATAATTTTATTGCTCATGAAAAAAGTGAAATTAAAAATAAAAAACACACACATGTGATCTACATATTAATAGCAAGGGCTCGATTAACAAATCTAGCAAACTAAAAAAATGAATATTTTTACAAAAAATATAGAATAACCACAACAAATAATTTTATTGGTCATGAAAAAAGTGAAATTAAAAATAAAAAACATACACACGTGATCTACATATTAACAGCAAGGGCTCGATTAACAAATCCAGCAAATAGAATAACCACGACAAATAATTTTATTGCTTATAAAAAAAGCGGAATTAAAAAAACACATACACACAAAAATTGAAAAAACTAGGATGGATCCAAGTAATCATGTTTTTACCTAATTACAATACTAAGTGAATTGCCGGTCTTTTTTTTACAATAAAATTGATGGCACAACAATTGCACAAGGATTACATATTGTAAGTCCTTGACAATGACTTGTTGGACGAATCAAAGCTCTATATCCTAGAGTTATTGTCATCCATTAAGAAGGTAGAGCACTTGCAGAAGGAAAATCCAACATATGATTTTAGTTGACATTGAAAAAACTAGTGACCTGTGATGCAGAATGTAGTGAGGAAGGCAAGAAAATAAAAACAAAAGGGAGAAACCCTAGGCTTCAGCACCTAAATGATGCATGACTATAATCCTAATAGGGAAAAGTTAACAAGCACTGGATGGTGCTTGTTAATGTTTCCTTTTATGGGCTTTACTTAAAAAATGTGAAAAAAGTTATCAAAAATATTACTACAAAAAATAAAATAAAAAATGTCAAAGGCTGCAAAAAGCTGCCAAAAAATTGAAAAAAATTGTTATTAACGGGCACCTAGTGCCCCGTTAACACTACCCATAATAATATACCTATTATCTTTTTGAGATTAAAGATAAATATAATACCTAGTACCTTATAAGTTGGAAACAGACAAATAACATAAAGAGGATGCAGCTATCGATGGAAAGTGAAAAGTAAAAAAGATTATGGCTTAAAAAAGTATAGTTTGAAAAGGTAAGAAAAGGAGTTAATACTAGTTTTCTGATCTAATTGTTGATGCTATATATATAATTGTAAAAAAAGAAGAAATTAAAAAAGTTCATGACCATATATATAAAAATCGACTGTGACAATAAAGCCTTCATACATCTTACATGTTTTATTACATGCTTGGAGCATTCATAACTGGTGAGAACTCAACTCAATCACTGTGGAGATTTGCCACACCAAGTGGCTCTTCTGTTCTAGTTGAATATCCATGTTTTTTTTTTTTTTTTAAAAAGATTGGATTAATTAACAAATAACAACTAGCTTTTATAAGATAAAAATTACACCACAAAGCAAGGTGTCACTATAATATGGGGGTACCCTATAAATACTTGGAATTTGCAAGCCATCTCTGTTACTATTAATTAAAATATAAATACTTGAATTAATTATTAGTGTTTTACTATGAAATCGAAAAATGCCAAAATGGGTTTTGGGTCAAGGCCAGGTAGTTTGCACATTTTAAAGTTGCTCCAGGTCCTACTCTATAATTTGACCCAAGGAAAAAAATGTCCCATGTTAACCAAAAAAAAAAAAAAACAATTAGTTGCAAGGCATGTTTTATGGAATATTATCTTTTGTGGATTATTACTTCAATCATAAACTACACGAAAATAAAGGTGAGTGACTTTTACTAGAATTTAAAAACGAGCCACTTGTCACGCTCATGTGCCCTTACTTTCTAAGTTGTGTAATAATAACTAATAACAAATAATGGATTGGAAAAAGTACCTAATGGTTACTGCTTCATCAACCAACAACTGAGACTTCTTAGAAGGTGCTGTGTATCTTGGCTCATATTGCTATGAAAATTCAGATTTTCATTCTCATTACTAATGGAAAATTTGTCACGTCTCTACTTATAAAAGCTATGGATATTGACAACAATTAAAGCATTCCCCTACTGATTTATTACTGGAAGATAATTTTATTCTCTCGTTTTTATTAAGGAAATATGATTAAAACTTTCAAAATACAAAATAAGTTTGGTTTTTGTATGTCACGGTGAAACGAATATGACATTTCAAATTCTCATAATTATAAAAAGAGAGAGAAAAGAGACAAACAAAAAGATGCTTAAACATAAAAGGAAAGTTAGGCAAATGACAAATTTGAGATACCCAAATTCTAAAACCAGAATAAGGGGATAATGATGCAAACTAATATTAACAACTCAATCTTAAAAAAGACAGACCCAATTTGAGTTTGAATTACAAGAAAATAAAAAGAAAGAATTCATTTAATACAACAGAAAAATAGAACATTAAAAAAAAAAAAAAAACTTAGAACTCAAAACTCAGATACAAACCTGGAGGCATATTTCACCGGTGGTGTTGCCCTACTAGTTACACCACCTCTGTATACAATCCCTGTGTGCAAACTGAAAACAAGAAAACAAAAGAAGATATTTTGTTGTGGAAAACAAATTGAAAAGCAAGATTAAAACACAAAAGTCTAAAGATGAATTCACGAAAATATATAACAAATCTTACTTGACAGATTATTAAAACAAGTAGATCTTTCAAAGATGTTAGATGTATAAATTGGTAAATGTGCCATACGATACAATTTTAAAATCAAGACTAGCTAAGAAAAAGCAATAAAAACCACAAATTAGAAGCTGATAGGCCACAAATGCGTTGACGCCTTGTGATTAATTAAATTGATTAATTAGCCGAGTTATTAATTAATCAAGTTAATATACAAATTCACGTGGTAGCACAAACAAATCACTAATAACTAAAGTATGCAGCGGAAAATAAATGACATGGTGATTTGTTTACGAATGGGAAAAACCTGACGGCAAAAATCCCACCGGGTGATTTAAGGTCACCACTCCCGAAACTCCACTATTATCACAACAAGCGGTTACAAGCAAAGAATCCTAATTACCTTACCAATTTACAGTTGAACTCTTACCCCAATACCCAATTGGACTTGTTCTGTAGTGATAGTTCCTCATTTTGATGCACGGCTCCCAAGTACGTGACTAACCAATTTGATACGCAGATCTCAGTACGCGGCTTACTCCTTTGCACGAATCCAAGTACGTGACTAACTCCACATCAACCCTTTGATTGTTTTAGTTGATTTGCAGCAGCTTCACATAGAAACACCAATAAGATCTTTAATGTTGGTGCAAGAGACTTTGTTTGGTTACAAAACCCAACGGCGTACAAGAAACGCAGCAAGAACTCTTTCTTCTATAGGAGGATGCTTGTGTTTCAAAAAGAAAACCTTATGAAGCTTTCTAAGATTAGGTTTTTCTTTTTCTACCTCCTTTAAATAGGAGTTTAATGGGTTCTCCTATTCCAAATAGGTTTACACAAACCTTGAGCTTTCCTAGTCCAATAAGAATTATACAAACCCATAAACAATTAATCTTTTAGAGTAAAAACATTGCTGGCTATAATCTGACTCCCGTAAGCTCGATCGATTGAGACATTTGTCGAGCTTTAATGAATCTTGACAGATCAAGATTCTGTCGAGGAGATATCGAGACCTGCAATTTGCACTTTTCTTGAGCAGTTCTTGAGTAATCTTCATGTCTTTAATTTAACCACTTGTAATGATCATCTTGAACCTACTTAGATTTACCCAAATACAAGTAAAGTACGTTTTGTCAAAGGATATGCCAATTACATAAAAATATGTCCCCAACAAAAGCCACGAAGTTATTCAACTTCCCTCCCTCCTGATTGTCTTAAAACACTCACTTGTAAGTAGCACTTACCATGCAACATGAAATTAGGAGGAAGGATAAAACTAATAGTCAAACCAAGAAAATGCTGTAATAGATGATCCATTGAAGTGGTCTTTTCTTAAAACAAATTTAGCTTTCCTTCTTGTTACTTTTATTACCATAATTTATGCAAATTCTCTAGTTTTACACAATCTACAGTTTTACAATCATGGAGAAATGCAACAAGTGAAGGAAGGCCTGTATAGATTACTAGCAAGTTAAAAACAAGAATAATGTAGAGCACTTGGTTGCAATTAAACCACTGTAATTGATACATAATAGAATTTGTAATAAACTTACATTTGCCATTTGTAGGCAACACTATCCTATTTAGGATGTAGTATATAAGAAAAAGAATTAAAAAGTTACTAAAATAGCCCTTCTAGATGTTATAGAATAGTATCAACACAATGAGCACACAAAACAATGAGGGAAAATTTGGAAATCAGAAATTATAGCTTGAAAATGATGTTGGCTTTAAAGTAGGAATCCCACAAGAGGACCAACATATTGGCACAGAAGGAGCACATCAAGAAATCCTTTTTAATTTCTCATAATCTCATATCAGCAATACTAAAAAAAATTCCGTTGATAGTTTACTAAGATTTACGATGCACTGCAAGAACAAATAAAAAGTATCAGAACCTTCCAAAAAGGGACCCCATGAACTAGTGCAAACAATATGGTCATAAAGAATGAGTGAGCAATTCACGTAGCTGATTTGATCCAGATATAAACAATTTAACAGTAAAATATCTACACCACTCTGCCCCTTATTTCAATTTGTCTTTAGAAAAATCAATTTTTTTTTATTTATTTCATATTATGAAGTCCAAGAGTTTATGAATTAAAAAGAATTCAAGCTCACCCAATAATGGCCTATCTATAAGACCTTTTGACATTCGAGAGAGAGATGTTGAGTGAATGTACACTCACCATTCCTAAAGAAAGGTTGACCTGTTGGCTTTTTCTCAGCAAAGTATGCTGCAAGTTGAAGGTCACAAAGTTCCACACTATTGGTATTTGCTACTCCTTCCAACAAAAATACTGAACATAGGGAGAATGGGAACAAAAATAATCATGAAGTGGCAACTATAACAAGTAGTTAAAGCATGAAGAACATATATCTTAACATGTGAGAGACCGCCCCCCCGGCCTGTTTTATGGAGTGTTGTTGGGCCAAACCCACGTGAATGGGTGGAGTCGTGTTATTGCCTCTCAAAATGGAGGTTCGACTAGTTATATTTTTTCCTTTAGATTAAGGGTTTTACAATGGAGTCGCCACTTATTTAATTATTGAAAAAATAAGAAAACCAAAATTAAAAAATTCTTCATTTTATTAATTTTCAATTGAATTTACATTGATCATAGGAAAATTATATGGCTTTGGTCCTAGATACAATTTAAGATAAAGTACATGGCTTTGTTTCGTAGTTACAATCCAAAAATTGAAAATTACATGGATAAGCATTTGATCTATTAACCCTTGATCTAAGTTTGGAGGCTATGTTACAAGGTGGGAAGGTGTTAGGAACCCACCTTGCTCGGTAAAACCGGTTTTCTAAACTATGGTGGCCAACATTCATATCATATCATCCAATATGTCAATCAATTTGCATGTTGAATTTAATGTGTGTGCATGTGATAGATCCTAATTCAATTTATTAAGCATTGCATTTGAATTGAAAAATGAATTCTAGTGAATGTGTGTGGATGGTGATATCCTAGATTCAAAGATTTGAAAGAATTATAAAACAAACATGTTTTTCATATTTTTGATGTGAATTTGAGATTAAAACTAGTGCTTATGTATGAATATGTGATGAACAACAAGAACATATGAAGAACATATAAGAACATTCAAACATATTCAAGAGAATTTAAATAATTACTATCATGCTTTAATCTTAAATTCTTATCATGGCAACACAAAAAAATAAGTTTGGGAAAGAGATTATATCTTCATGCAAGATCCATATGGTGGATGAGGAGACTCTTGAGGGAGGTCCTATGGGTGGAGGAAAAGAAGAGTTGGGAGAGGAAGAGTGGGTCTCACTTAATACCTTGAGTCTCAAGAAGACCAAGATATGACAAGACTACTCAACTTCCTAGAACTCAAGAGAAGAGAAGAGAGGGGGGTTTTTTGTTTTTCTAGAAATGAAGGAGAGGAGGGATTTATATAGTAGTGGTGGAGGAAATATGAATGGAAGGCCATTAATGAGCGTTGAAAAAGAATCATGAACCTAGACCTTATTTTAGCCTTTGGGGAAATTTGGTGCATTAAATGGAAAGATTGGTGGGAGTAAGGAGCAAGCCAAAATTCGGTTTTCCCGTAGCTGCTGTAACAACTTGTAGAGCCAACTTCGAAAAATCATATCTGACTCAATTCTGATTGGAATTGTCTCGTTCTTATGCTCAAATTGAAGCCTCGGATGTCTAGTTTCTGAAAAAATTAACCTCATTCACAGATTCAAAATATTCTGAGAGATATCAATGAAATAGTGAGCAGAGGTCATTTGTTAGAAAAATGGTTTCAGCACAATTAACATTAATAGGTCCCAAATTAGTTTCCAATTAACATTAATAGGCTCCAATCACTCCCATTTCAGACCTAATTAGTTCCAAATTTACCCTAATTAAAAGATAATTGCATAAATTACTCATTGAATAATTAATGTTTAACTATCTAATTAATTAGGTGTATGCAACCTTATCATAAAATGTAGTCCTAACCAATCAAATTATGACACATCGTTAATTTCAAATTGATTATAATTATAACCAATTGGAATCAATTGTTCATAATCACATAAGGTCGGACTCAATTTGTGATAGTGCATTCCGGCAATTAAAACTTGATTTGATGATAACTTTCAATCTGATGGTCCGATTAGGGCTTATAACCAGTCGATTTAATCGTTACCACATCAAGATCATTTTGGTGAAATGAGATTAAGGATCTAATGACTAGAATTAAGATGCATATTTCTAAGGTGAAATTACCTTTTTACCCTCTAAGTAAGGTTAAATGTGGGTTGTAAAATGAGGTGTCAACATAACAAAACCCACTCATGTAGATAAGGTAATTTACATCAGGTACTCCCGAATGAAGGACATACCAATTTTTTTCCAGACAGCCAAGAATTGAGCACAGTGTTTGCCCCCAAATGAAAACAACTGATCCAATGTCAACGAACACTCACTAAGAGTTAGTATCTATCTGTTAACTAGTGCCAAAAACATGAAAATTCATCCGCAACAAAAGAAATAGGTCTATATTCAGTTTTACATATAAAAACAATGATTCATCAACGAATAAGCTAGAAAAAACCCTAAATGTGAGAAGAAGAGCCAAATCGATTAGTACACAGCAAACGAAGAAGAAGAAGACGAAGAAAATGAGACATAGTAATTGAATTTGAGAATGTAAGCATTAACGAAGAAAAACAGAGCGAAATAAAAAAAAGCTTAGCTAGGTATATAGAATGTGAAACGATGGCGTATTTTCGTAAGTAAGTACTTGGAGAAAACGACGGTGTCGAGGCTGTTGAGGATCCAGATGGCTCTGATGCTGCTACCATCGCCGCCACCACAGCCGCCATGGTGATTTGAGGATTAGAGAGAGATATCGAGGTTGAGACTTGAGAGAGTTGGTTCGAGGATGGAGAAGACCAATGTAATGGCGGTGCTGGTGATCAGAGTGAGAGAGAGTGACGGCTTTAGCCATGGTGAGGAGGATCGGTGGTAGATAGGGGTGGGTTGAAGGTGAGGGTTTAGGAGTCAAAGGGAGAGAGTGAGAGAGAAGGTAAGAGATCGAATTAGAGATCAGAGAGTAGTTTAGGGTTTTTTTTTTTTTTTTTTTTTTAATTTTAAATTTTATTTTTTATTTTTTAAATTTATGCCAAATCGGTAGCCGTGTTTAAACAAACACAGCTACAAAGATGCTTTAAGTTGGGTTTATATAAAATGCAGCTTAGGTATACAGCTGTAGCCGCATTTATAGAAAACGCAGCTCTAGGTAGGGCTTAGGCCGCGGCTTTAGGAAATATTTAAAAAATAAAAAATAATTGGATGGGTCTATAACTGCTTTTTTAAAACATGGCCTAAGCCCAACCCACAAAATCGTAGCTCAAACATCAAAAAACGCGGCTATAGAGGTGATCTTTGGGCTGCGTTTGGTAAACGCGGCTGGTGTAGTTGCATTTTTGCCAAATGCGGCTCAAAGCTAGTCTATAATTGCGTTTTGGTAAACGCCGCTTAAATAAAAGCAGCTAAAGCTCGCGTTTTTTGTAGTGCCATTTTTATTAACGAAAATGAAAAAAAAAAGTATGGAAATTATTGTATATGAAAGAAAGAATGTATACACATTAAATTAAAATTAATCCTTATGGTTTATAGAGACTAAAAAATGCATGATCACTTAATGTGAGACTATGAAACTCTTCACGTGCAGCAAGTGGTCCACGCACGCTTGTCTACACCCATATCCGTGTCATGAAAATTGCGAATTTATGAAAAGCTTCGTGTTTTGGTGCACAGTCATGGGAATTCGAGGAAAACCATGTTGGGAAAGGAAACGGGGGAATCCAATATATATGTTTAGAAAAATTATTGTTTTACGCTTTTTAATTTACACTATATCCATAATAAATATATTCCTTCATATAAGATATACACGATTTTCAAAAATGTCCATATTAAACAAATAATAGATACATAAAATACAGGCGAAAAATTCATTTTCGTCATTATATTTTCATGCGATTCCTACTTTAGTCCATATATTTTATTTTCACCACTTTTAGTCCATAAAATAAAAAAAGTAATCTCGTTTTTGTCCCTATCGTTAATGTCCTAACGGCAAAATCCTAGGTGGCAGACGGAACACCCTATTAGCGAACATGACGATTAAAATATTATTAAAAAAAAATTATTTGGCATTTTTATACGCAACGTCATCATTTAAATTTTTTTTTTTTATAAAAAGCCATGTCAAAAAATTTAAACCAAAAAGGAAAATATTTTAAAAAACAAAAATTAAATCTAATTAAAAAATGGTTTAAAAAAAATCTAATTATAAACATAATTAAAAACCAAAATTTACATGAATTGAGATCTAAGTGTGTCTTGAACAAGAACAACAATAACACAAACCTAGATTTAAGAACAAAAAACTCAAATCTAAGAACACAAACCCAAAAATTAAAATCCAAAAATTAAAAATCTCAAATTCACCATTTTCTCAAAACCAGCAAAATCATCAAATCCTAAAGCCTAAAGTACCAAATCAATCCAAAAATAAAACAAAACCAATCCAAATAAAAAAAATCTCAATCTCATAAAAACCATCTCAAGCTAGTTCAACCTAGCAAACCCAGATCCAGTGGCCAAGAACACCCAATTGGCCCGGAGCTTCACGGTGTCGCCGGGCTCGAATGATTTGACCTCGGTCGAACATTTTGAACGATCCAGCTTGGTAGTACCGAATATGGTTGCGCCTAGTGGCTGTGATGTGGGATCGAACAGCTCCGAGGAGATGAAGGGCCCTAGTGGCAACAATATTGGTAGTGTAATTTGGGTTCTCGAATGAGATGGCCACGTGGGATTGGGTAGCAAGGTTGTAAGCCTCACCTGGGAGAATCGTGTCGAGCCAGCGACAAAGAGAGGAGGCATCGGTGAGGTCAGCGTAGTGGAGCTTCATTTGAACCTTTTGGGCTTTGTGGGGGTCAATGTAAATGTGGTTGATTCGCTGAGTGTTGAAGTTGGAGGACCGTTGGAGGACCGTCGGATCAAGCTGTGTACCTCGTAGCCTTTGTCGAGTAAAAACTCGGTCAGGTAGGAACCGTCTTGGCTGGTGATTTCGGTGATCAGTGTGACTTTTTGTGGCACGCATGGAGGAGATTCGCCGTTGGTTGTAAGTCCGGATCTGGAATTGTCGATCTCGGACGCCATTGTTGTTGTTAAGATTGTTTGATTTGCCAGATCTGGGTTTGCTTGTGGTGGGTTTGCTGGGTTCAACTTGGTTTTTCTGAGTTTGAGATTTTTTTTTTTTTTTTGTTTGTTTGGATTGGTTGTGTTGTATTTTTGGATTGATTTGGTACTTTGGGGCTTTAGGATTTGATGATTTTGCTAGGTTTGAGAAAATGGTGATTTTGAGAATTTTTTAATTTTTGGATTTTAATTTTTGGATTTGTGTTCTTATATTTGAGTTTGAGTTCTTAAATCTAGGTTTGTGTTCTTGTTGTTCTTGTTCAAGACACACTTAGATCTCAATTCATATAAATTTTAGTTTTTAATTCTGTTTTTAATTAGATTTTTTTTTGAAACGGTTTTTTAATTAGATTTAAGTTTTGTTCTTTTTTAATTTATTTTCTTTTTTGGTTTAAATTTTCTAACATGGTTTTGTTTATAAAAAATTAAAATGATGATGTGGCATATAAAAATGCAAAATAATATTTTTTAATAATATTTTAATAGCCTCATCAGCGCCACGCCATCTAATAGGGCATTTCGTCTGCCACTTAAGACTTTGCCGTTAGGGCATTGATGGTAAGGACAAAAATGAGATCGCTTTTTTGATTTTAGGGACTAAAAGCAGTGAAAATAAAATATAGGAACGAAAGTGAGAATTGCATGGAAATGTAGGGACGAAAATGAGTTTTTTTGCCTAAAATATATTGTGTGTGACAGTGAGAATCAAAACCTAAGAAGAGAAAAAAGCTCAGTGCTCAAATACTTACCCATTGTTTGGTTAGGAGGGATTGGTGTGAAGAAAAGCAAAATGAAGGAAACAAATTCCTCCATGGCCCACTATATTCTTTCCTTTCAAATTTGGAGGAAAAGGAGAGAGTACTTATGGTGAGACCCATCAATATGTAAGGTGTGTTTCCCTTCATTTTTCCCTTACAAACCAAGCAAGGGAAAGAAAAAAAAAATTATCCTTTCTCTTTCCTCCATTTCCCTTCCCTTCCCTTCCCTCCCCTTTCCTCCCCTCCCCACTTTGTTTTCCCAAACACAATGTTAGTGTAGAGACTGCACAGCTCCAAGGAGAAATTCTATAGATACAAAAAATTAAAGGGAAAAATTAATGGATGCCATAAAGACATTGGTTTATGAAGTATTTTTAAAAACTCTTTATGGGAAAATAAAAAAGTATTTTATTTTTTAAACAGTTTTTTATATTTTCTATTAAAGCAATATTAAAATTTTCCTAAAATGATCTATTAACAAATGTGCTAAGGGCATCCCGTTAATCAGATCTAAAATTTAATACCTATTAATGTGACAAATTGTTAGTGAACAAATAAAAAAAAAAGTAATATTAATAGAGGATTCAGATGAAAATCAGCAAAAAAAAGTCTTTCACTATAACAATAATAAGTATCAAATACTTTGTCGCGGAGTACAAAGAAATCAAATTAGTGAAGATAAGACACAAACCTAGCTCGTGAAATACTTGGATGAATGATATCAGATTCTACTAAAAGAATAACTAATAGTTGTTAGGATTAATATAGAGAGAGTATAGAGAGAGCATAGAGTCATAGAGAAATAATACCTCACAAAGTAGAGGGGGGGGGGGGGGGGTGGTGGAGGGAGGGAGAGCTAAAGGATCGGCAATGGTAATGGTAGAGAAAATAGGAAGAAGTGAGGTTATTGGGTTGGGTTAGGATTAATTTTAAGAAAATGTATACCCCTAATTAGCTGGTTGGAATTTTTCAAAGAATGGGGACCAAACTAAAATCAACTTGATTCCTTGAAAAATTAGACCAAATTGGTTTTTTGGTCTTATTTTAGTTGATTGGTCCGGTTTTTTAATTTTCGCTAATACCCTTGACTAAATGTGGGATACTTCATTGTTGTTTTTACTACTAGACCTATATGGCTTCACTGTTTCTCAAAAAAAAAAAAAAAAAGAGACTTATATGGCTTCGTTAATATGTATTGCCTAACATACTAGTTTATTGATTTTTTTTTTTTTAAATGTGGAACATTCATTATTCTATTTATCTCACCAGTCAATATACATTATTTTGTTTTAACTTATCACTAAACTCATTCTATTCTAATCTTCACTTTCTTTTTTTATGAACAAAAAATGGGTAGGGAGGGTGACCAACATGACAATCTTATCTGGGCATGACCATAATAACACCCTATCCCTTGGGTTCAAGGTCCTACTGGGGTGCAAGGGGACCACGGTGAGCCATCCCTTCCCAACCTCATGAGGGACACTAATGAACCTTGAGCTACTGAAAGAGGTAGCCCAAGTGAGTCCATATTTGGACTTAAACCTTAGAACTCACACTCAGTGCATCTCGTGCAAAACCCAAGACCACTAGACCACACCCCTCGGTGGCCTAATCTTCACTTTACTACTAAATAAAAAATAAAAAATCATTTATTATTCATACTCTCTTTCTTGGACTTTGGGCTTTGTTTCTTGTAGTTTTATAAGTGTACTAACAGCAATTGGTTTTCTTTGGATTAGTGTCAAGTTTTTGGCATAACTCCTAAAAACAAATCCGAGTTTAGAAAGGTCATCCTTCTCGCGATTAACATGTATAACGGGAAAAAAAGGCCCCAACATATATAGTAATAGTTAGTGATACTTTTTTCTTTTTTGCAATATGATTCACAAAATAGAGGCATGTGCATACATACTTGAATAGGCTTTCAGAACAAGTTGAGTGTCGTAATTTTTTTTTTTTATGGGAAGACTGCATATTTAATATTGTTTATGAAGGGCTACAGATACATCATATAAAAGAGCTCGTTCAATGAAACAAGGGTTCTCTTCTATCCAAGCAGAAAAATTAGCAATGCCTAAAGCATGCTTTGCTAAAAGGTGGGCTGGCCTATTGCCATGCCTACGGACGTGAAACAACTATACACTCTGAAAATCATGAAGGGAAGACAGGAAACCATACACGATAGCAGTAACAGATACAGGGAAAGGGGCTGTTTCCTTTAAAGCATTGATCAACTTCAATGAGTCATTCTCAAGAATAAAGTCATGGATAAGTAAGTCTTTTGCAAACTGAATACCCATCTCCAAACCTTTGGCTTCCACTTCCACCTCTCTTAGATGGGCTTTAATTTTTTTACTACAAGCTCCAACCACTTTGCCCTCAGCATTATGGACCAATACACCAATTCTGGCAGCTTTTTGTGCTCCAAAAACTGCTCCATCAACATTTATTTTGTAATGCTAAGGGGGTGGAGGGGTCCAGTTCTTAGCCAAACTTGGTCTATGCACCTCCTCCTTAGTACAGCAGGCTTGGTACTCCTACAAGTAATCAATTGCGCCATGAACCACAACACTGCCATTCTTAACCTTGCCCCCATTCCTTTGTTCTTCCCTGTTCTACTGTATGGTCCAGGCCACCATAACTACCTTCTCTACCCGGTCCTGATTCCATTACTCTATCATAACAATAACCCACAACAAGTCCAAAAAGGATGAGAAAAGCCAAGCACAGTTTCTAGGGAAGAGCTTCAAGATAGGCCAAATTTCCTGGGCATGGTAGCAGCTCTAGAACAAGTGACTTAAGGACTCCTCATGAGCTTGGCAGCTATCACATCCACTGTCCTCAATTACTTTCCTTCCCATTCCTCAGGACCAAGTAGAGAAGGTAGTTATGCTGGCCTGGACCATTTGGCAGCTATCACACCTACCATAACTATCACGCTCGGCAAAATGTTTCACTTTGTGGGGAATGTTGATACTCCAAAGGTATTTCCAAAAATTCCTCATATTGCTGTTCTTCGAGGTTGATGCAACCCTACTTCCTAAAGACAATTCCTTAGCCAGCTTGTATGCACTTGACATTAAATCTACCATTTTCCATGATAGCCCAAATTTGTTTATCATCAGGTAGTTGAGAGCTTAAAGCAATACCACCAATAAGATCTACTTCTTGAGGGAGGAAAATTCTATGGATTAAATCCATTTTCCATTCCCTAGTTTCAGGATCAATAAGCTCCTCAACCTGAGCATCAGATTGTAGGAGGGAGGGTGGGGAGATCACCTTGTATTGAGAAGAGAAGGGAATCCAGCTATCTTGCCAGATGTGTACACTCTTTCCATTACTCACCTGCCACGTTAGACCCTTCTTAACAATGTCTTGAGCTGCCATTATACTCTGCCAAAGAAAGGATGGTTTGCACCCATAGAAGCTTGGACAAATTCACAGTTGGAGAAACATTTTGCCTTAAAGACCTTAAATAGTAAAGAGTTGTTGCCCGTTTGTAACCACCATCCTTGTTTGGCCAATAAGGCTAGATTAAATTGCTTGAACTATTTAAAAACCATCCCCCCTTGGGCTTTTGGAGTGCATAATTTTTCCCAACTGGTTCAAGCCATCTTCCTCTCATTTTTAGACTGACCCCACCAGAAATTCCTAATCAAGTTTGCCATCTTGTCACAAAGCGTGTCAGGATTACACTGACACCTTCAGTATACGTTGTAGTGCGTCACATTCCTCCATCGATGCTTTGCAGAAAATGATACTATCGTCCACAAAGAAAAGATGAGAAATACTAGGGGCCCTTCTACACACAGAGATACCCTTCACAACACCCTCGGACACAGCATTTTTAATCAAAGTCGAAAGGCCCTTTAGTACACAACAAGAAGAGATAGGGGGAGAGTGGATCACCTTGGCGCAACGCCCTTGTAGACACTGCATCATTAAATAGGTGACCGAGGATAGACACTGCATCATTAAATTCCCCCGCCTCTTATGGAAACCCAGTTTCTCCATGATCTTGTCAAGGCAAGCCCACTCCACTCTGTCGTAAGCCTTGCTCATATCGAGCTTGACTGCCATCTCATCGATGGATCCTATTTTTCTCTGGCTAATGTGATGTATACATTCAAATGCTACTAAGACATTGTCAGTAATCAATCTACCATTAGCAAATGCGCTTTGTGAGTCACTAATGATAGATAGTAAGATTTTCTTCAGTCTATTAGCCAGCGTTTTTGAAGCCCGTTTTTAGATTACGTTACAGAGACTTATTGGTCTATATTCTGAGACTCTCTTAGGATTACTGTTTTTTGGGACTAAGACAATGTGAGTAGCATTGAAGTTTGGGGGTATAATGCCAGAATTAACGAAATCTAACACAGATTTAGTAACCACATAGTAACACAGATTTAGTATGTCTAGAGACATAAAAATTTCACTACTAATTAACTAGATAGCAAGTTGATATTAGTAGGTAAAAAATTGACATTAATGATAGACCATATGAGATGCAATAAAACATTATCAACTCAACTATTATAAAAAATATTATGTCTGTACTTTGTAACATTACACATAAAGAAAAGGAAGAAGCGGTTCTTTGAGGATGAAAAATTACAAAGAGGAAAAGCCTATCAAGTAAAATATGGATCTTATATATATATATATATATATATATATATATATATATATCTTATTTTACCCCTTCAAGTTTCTATATCCCCTTGCCTGTTGGTGGCCTCATTTTTTTATGCTTCCCCTTCCTCCTTTCCAGCTATTCCTCTCCCAGCTGGATTTGTGGAGATACTTGTTACATTAGACTCCTCTTTTGCCATTTCTTGATCATGAATGCAGACTTTTAGGGTTTTTTTATTGTTCAAGCTAATTATTCAACATTTAATGTGACTGACATTAAATAGGAAGAACTTTTTAATATGAAGGTGACTGTTGCATTGGGCTCTGCATCTTCTTCTTCGTACTCTTTGGGAAGATAACTGAAGTGATATATTCGGTGAGCTAGTTGGCTGCTTCTCGGGTGGATTATTTTACCTCAAGACGACTAGGCTCCTTGGATTACCTCGGTAATAGGTCTAGACAACCTTTGTTCTTCTAGCCTCGGGTTATCTCATATTTAAATGAGGGTTGGGCCCGTTCCGTGGTGGTTCTTTGAGATACTCTCCTCGAATCGAGGTCCATGGGGCAAACATATCTCAATTCCCCACATGCCTCCTATAATATATCATAAATATCATATATTTAAAACCAAAGCCAAAAAATTATTTCTTAATAACACTGATAATTTGCCTCCTTTCAAAGCTCAAGTTTTAGCCACTCCCTTTCAATTTATTTATTAATAACAGAATTTTACAATTAGGGAAATGTTTTCAATCTATTTTTATTTCGTAATTTGTTTCTATTTGTTTCATGGTTTGTTCTTGAAAAAGTTTTTCAAGAAAGACATATTTTTGTTAGAAAGTCAACAAGGAAAATGTTGACTTTGATTTTTCTTGCTGATCTAAGACCCCATTTTTTTAATTTAATTTATTTTTTTGGGGAAAATTTTGGTTCTTTGGGCAGAAGGATTTTGGTGGCATGGAACCGTTCTAAATGCACATCAAAATAGGTGGGGTTTGAGTAGCATAAGTAAGGGAGGTTTGTAGAAGGCAAAAGTGCAAGGTTTCGATTAAATTATTTTCTCAATTGATGACAGACAGGTGAGAGAGATATTTATAAGAAAGGTGATATATATATATATATATATATATATATATATAAAACAACTGTGAAGGAAGACATTTAAGGCTTGCTAGCTCAGGGACTTTAGTGCATTTTTTTTTAGATAGTAACTATACTGCTCAGTAGTTTTTCTGTTTTCAAGATTTATATAAAAAAAAAAAAAAAACTTATAAAATATGTTCATAACTATAATCAAAGGCATAATGGTATTTAGTCTGAGGTTGGTAACTATTATCTTCTCAAGGTTTGTAATGCCATATGCATTGATACATGGACTGGTGATTATTTAAATGAAAATCTGATTTTGAAAAAGGATTTTTTTTTTTTTTAATCGTTTTGTGATTTTATAATTTTCTAACTGAATAAATTTTTTTTACTTTTTATTTAATGTGCAAGAAATTGTTCAAAATTTTTGTTTATCGTCCAGGTTTTATAGTATATGTTCGTTATATATACAAAAAATAACAATAATATATACTTTTATTTATTATTAATAATCAATATAATGTTTTTAATAATAATAATAATAGTAATAACAATAATAAATTATAATTTACAGTCTTATAAAATATTGGCAAAATTCTTCAATTTTTTTTTCTTTTAATGTTTTTTGTGTGTAATATTTATTAAGCTCTTGTCCACAAAAAAAAAAAAAAAAAAAAATCCTTGAAAGTGGAGTCCAATTTTCCTGTTATTGCATAGAATTAAATCTCTCTCTCTCTCTCTCTCTCTCTCTCAAAAAAAAAAAAAAAATAAAAAAAAAAAAAAAAAACTCTTTCTCTAAAACTTTTGCTTTTGCTAAATACATGTACAACTATTCATAAGATAAATGACATAACATATATTGTTAAATCTAAGAAAACTTTTATAAGATCTCTTTCACACAAGATATGTAATCTACAAGTGTGAAGTTCATTTATGCTACGGAGGTCTCTTTTACAAAAGGGTTGGATTGTACCAACACTGGTTTATTAGGCACCTAAGTTGCCTTTTTAGCTACATCACATAAGGGATTTAAAAGCAAAAAGGGAGCTAAGATCATTTTGCAGAGAAGACCATTCTGTACAAGAAAATTAAGATCGGCTAGTCTAGTGATATCTTGCCAACCTGGAGCTCTCCTGGTATTGAAAGCCTTGATCAAACCTCTGCTATCACTTAGGAACAAAACTCGCTGGAAACCATGGTTTGTTGCAGTGAGACTAGCTTCCACCACAGCTTCAATCAAAACCCCAATTGCTGTCCTGGCTAAGCTGTTATTGACACCAAAAAACACACCAACTCCCTGGGAATTTACAGCTTCCTATACATAGGCACTCCTTTTCATCTTTTTGTTTTTGTACCTTGCAACTTTTATGATTAGTTGCCGTGACCCTGTTGCGGATTGAGGTTCTGCAATTGATCTTCTTGAGAGCAAGTTGGAGATTGACTGTCCAGAGAATGATTCATTGTACCTTCCTTTGAGAAGAAGGTCTTATAAGAACGTCTTATAGGACATTTTTTCCAACCCAAGACATGCGGTAGGACTGACTTTACGACACAACTGTCTTATAAGATTTTTGTTTTTTTTGTGCATCCAATAATTTAGAAGTTTTTGCTTTCAAAAATAATAATAATTTAGAATTTTTTTATCCATTAATTTATAAGTTGTATTAGTATCTAGCTTGTAGCAAAATTTTAATTAAATCATGGTATTATATATAATAAACGTGTTTAGAATAGCTTATTTCTATTGATTTATTTTATTTAAAATAAAGTTAAATAAAATGAACAATGCTATTTAAAAAATTAAAATTAAAAAAGAAAAATTAATGAGAAAAAAAAAAAATTGCCAATAATAAAGCAAACACATGTTTTGAAATAAATTGCAAGTGCTACTACCTTGAGCATGCAAGTCATCACTACTGGATGATACTTTAATTTACTCAACCGAAAAGCTAAAAGCTAACATGATATATTCTCCCCAAATGGAAGAGAACAAATTATTTATACATCACCACCAAACACAACTTGTAGAGCGGCAACTAAATATAGCTATTATTCGTGACTACACTACAATATCGATCAGATGCTTGTGCGCGCAGACCGTTAACAATTTCTAGTGCAGAAACAACGGCGGCGGAATCCTCTGCATTTGCCACCAAAGAAACCTTCATTCCTGCACACCATAGCACAGTTGTGGTGACTCAAGCATGCACCATGGAACTTGTGGCTCTTTGACTCGCAAAGTCTTGCCTCTGTTGGCACCACCATCTCTTCTGATACCATAAACCCATACACAAACCACGTTTTAGAATCACTAATTAAGAAGTAATTTAAATATTTATTTATTAAATCATTGAATTACACCAATCAAATTCTTTACTATGTAAATTGTAATTATGGTAAAATTTGTTATAGGTTTTACTATTTTCCATAAAATAAAGGGCTAAATTAAAGAGAGTCATACGAGTAGCCAAGAGAATGAACAGCAACATGAAAAGCCCAAGTGACTTCCTCTCCATGATATTCTTGACTCTTGAGCCAAACTCCTCTACTTAAAAATAATTCTAGCTACAACCACACAATTGAAGCAAAGGTGGGTTATGGGGTTGTGCATGTGCATGCCCTGCCATTTATATATTAGAATTCAGAACGACACGTACTGTTCTTCGTGTCAGAAAGCCAGATAGAGAGTGAGGTGACGGTGCATATGATACAAATTAAAAGCTGAGTAATAAAGATAGCATCGATCACGTGAGTTCAACTAGCAAGACAAGACTCAAGAGCATTGTTGTCAAAACATAATTCCGTCACGAGGACTGATTTGGTGGTGCCGGTTTGGCGTTTGTGAGTTGGTTTCGTAAGCAATGCACAATCTTCTTTTCTTTTCTTTTTTTTTTTTTTTTTTTTTTTTTTTAAATATTTATTTTATTTTACCTTTTAAATTGTTTATATAAAATTCTGTTGGCAAATATTTCAAACAATCTAAAATAAATATTTATCATCAAAATCATATCTCTAAAGTAGCATGATAAGATGTCCCCCAGTTTCACATATACATAGTTATTTACTATTAATTCACTTCTCTCTTATCTTTAAATTAGAAGAAGAAAAAGAAAAAAAAAAAAAACCAACCTTCAAGTCTCACCTACGAAGTCTATAGCTTCAAAAAGATGATGAGAAGTCCAATTTGGGGTACAAAGTGCACAAGAGGAGTTGATTTATTTGGCATCTTTCACATGATACTACAATAGAAAACTCAATGTCCAAGCATTATAACAAAATGTATTTTTCGTGACGAAAAAAGTCGTCACTAAAAGTCCAGTTTTTCGTCGCTAAGGACCTTTATCGACGAAATCTACTAATTAGCAATGAAACTCATTTCGTCGCTAAAACCCCGTCGCTAAATGTTTTCTTCTCTAAAAATACTATTCAGTGACGAAAATATTTTGTCACTAAAAACACTTTAGTTTATTAAATAATATTTAGTGACAAACAATTTTGTCACTAAAACTATTTTCAGGTACATATAGTGACGAAAAGTTTCATCACTAAAACTATTTCTTACAAAATTTAGCTACATTTAGTGACGAAAAAAGTCGTCACTAAAACAGTAGTTTTTACTATATTTGTGATGAAAAAATTCGTTGCTAAAACTTATTTTCTGTTTTTAATTTTTTCATGGCTTTGATATTAATTAACCTGTAGCCTGTCATTACATTATTAAAACCCCACATTTGAATAACACATTTATTTCAACAACACATTTATAAAAAAAGATCCATACATTCCACAAGTAAAAAATAAAACAAGTATCCAATTCAAACTCCTTCCATACAATAATTGTTTGCAACACATACAATAGCTCAAGATGTTTTATAATAATACAAAAAGTGTAGCATATATAATTAGAACTAACGGAGAATGTCCTCATATGTCTTCAAGCAATGCCAAAAGTAAATCCACTAAAAAAGCCACCAATAAGAAATCTGCACAAATATAAAAACAAAACGACATTAAAATCGTAAAGTAACAACATTAACTATGTTATAAGAAACATTTCTAACAATGCATTAACACTAGTCACACCAATGAATTAAAATCACAACTCCTAATGTATAAGTTGTAGAAAGAAAATATATATTTTCAAGTGTAATATAAATATTTTATAGCAATAGCATATTCATTTCATTCTTTAAATATTACGTTCGTAATATAAGTAATAGTATCAATATGCTAAAATTATCATATATATAGGATTTAATAAGTCATGAACATAAACATTTACTTAAATCATTTTTATATGTACTATCTATAATTAAAAGGTTTTGATGCATAATAATTTTCTAAATAGTCTTTATACTTATCAAACGCAGATGTCGCACATCCCTTATTTGAAAACAGAAGACGCGAGAGATTTGTATAAGAGGAGCTCAAGTGTCCATGTTCTCGCTCTCGTCACCTAGATGAAAGACCAAAACTTATTACTAGTAACTCTTTCTAAATATATAAACTTATACATCAATCACAACCTAACTCTCAAACTCAAGAAAATCCTTAATTCCTATCACACAAGGTTCCATAAAGCACATGATACATTCATCAAACACATTATGTACCCAAACCATAGAGAAACCAAGGTATAAAATTTATCTATGATCCAAACATACCAAAGGATGAGCATACTAATTTATAGCTCAAAATATTCATCCTAACTTTAGAATTAAATCCTCAAAGTCAGGTGTATCATGTGTTGTTCACTGCTCATTTCAGCAGCATATGCCTCATTTGTAGAAACCAAATGGGTTGTCCATACGCATCCAAACATCATGCAATTTTACAGAACCACTTCCCTGGATGTCTAGTATATACCATATCAAGTTTAGAGTCAAATCATAAAACTATGATTATTTAAAATTCATACAAAACAACATGCTCAAATCTGTCTAAACAGAATTTCATGCAACTTAGAAATTAAACCATTATTTTTATATAGATCCAAATGTTGTGAGACAACTTCCATTACAACAATGTGTGTCTTAGAATTTATAAAAACTACTCCTAGCATCCTAATTCATGGAATATGATTTAATCCAAAATTTTCTTGTTGTAAACACCAAATCTGTCACAGTGACAGCATTAACATGTTTTCTTACAAAATCATCAACTAATAGCAATTGACCTTCACTTCATGTGGGTATTTTATACCTATACTATACATGTTAGATTACATGGATAGGCATCTAAAAGACCATGATATCTTCAATCTTTCAAACAGCTTACACAAAACCACAAATTTCAGCTTCTAACAATTAGATTAGAAAACATAGAACTGAAACTAAAGCAAATCATTACACTATTAAATACTCATAACAGAAAATAAACATATATACTTACCCACAACTGAAGCTGAAACTTTAATAAGAATAAGCTTTGATTCAACAACGTTCTCGTCACCTAGATGAAAGGCCAAAACTTATTACTAACAACTCTTCCTAAATATGTAAACTTATGCATCAATTACAACCTAACTCTCAAACTCAAGAAAATCGTTACTTCCCATCACACAAGGTTCCATAAAGCACATGATACATTCATCAAACACATTATGTACCCAAACCATAGAGAAACCTAGGTATAAAATTTATATATGATCCAAATATACCAAAGGATGAGCATACTAATTTATAACTCAAAACATTTACCCTAACTTTATAATTAAATCCTCAAAGTCAAGTGTATCATATGTGTTCACTGCTCTTCAGCAGCATATGCCTCATTTGTAAAGTACAAATGGGATGTACATACACATCCAAACGTCATGCAATTTTATATAACCATTCTGCTGGATGTCTAGTATATACCATATCAATTTTAGAGTCAAATCATAGAACCATGATTAATTAAAAATCATACAGACAACATGCTCAAATCTGTCCTGACAGAATTTCATGCAACTTAGAAATTAAACCATTATTTTTATATTGATCCAAATGCTGTGAGACCACTTCCATTACTCCTAGCATCCTAATTCATGGAATATGATTTAATCCAAATATTTCTTGTTGTAAACACCAAATCTATCACAGTGGCAGCTTTAACATGTTTTCTTACAAAATCATTAACTAGTAGCAATTGACCTTCACTTCATGTGGGTATTTTATACCTATACTAAACATGTTGATTGAATAGGCATCTAAAAGACCGTGATATCTTCAATTTTTCAAATAGCTAACATAAAACCACAAACAAGAAAATCTTCAATGCACATGGTTGCCAAACAACAAAATTCATTTCATAACTCATATAAGCAATTTGTCAAACACTTGGTAAGCAAAAGACATATGTTCATATTACTTGCACAAATTTATATTTAACACCACAATCACAACCACATATGCCAAAGACATTTCAAAACGTAAGGAAATCTATTTTCTAAAATTAACCCAATCTCCCATATAAATCAAAACTCACATGGTTGCCAAACATCAAAATCCATTTCATAACTCATATAGGCAATTTGTCAAACACTTGGTAAGCAAAAGACACATGCTCATATTACTTGCACAAATTTATATTTAACATCACAATCACAACCACATATGCCAAAGACATTTCAAAATGCAAGGAGACCCTTTTTTTAAAATTAATCCAATCTCCCATATATGTCAAAAACCCAAATGATTTCTCAACAAACCCAACTCACATGGTTCCCAAACATCAAAATCTATTTCGTAACTCATATAGGCAATTTGTCAAACACTTGGTACGCAAAAGACACATGCTCATATTACTTGAACAAAATTATATTTAACACCACAATCACAACCATATATGCCAAAGACATTTCAAAATGCAAAAAAACCCTTTTTCTAAAATTAACCCAATCTCCCATATAAGTCAAAAACCCAAATGATTTCTTAAGAAACCCAACTCACATAGTTGCCAAACAACAAAATCCATTTCACTCTATTAAATTAAAAACCTCCAATAAGATTTTAAATGTATTAACAAATACAACAAACTACTTGTAAAACAAAACCCACAATATAAAGAGCATTCCTAACAATATAGGATAAAAACCCAAAGATATTAGAAGGTGGGTCATGGAGATTTTACCTTAGATACATGTTAAGAGAAGTCAAACCATGGATAAGAGTTTGATGACTAAATATCTAGTAGAAGCTAACCAAGAGACCAAGAGGGAGGAGAGACTTGCTAGAGAGGGAGATAGAGGATGTGTGTATTTGTGTTTGTATTTGAGTTTGTGTTTGTGTTAGGGAGTGAGTGATAATGAGAGCGGGAGGGCTGAAATTTTTTTAAGTGGGTGGGTGGGTCGGAGAAATGAAATTTTATGTGGGAAAGGAAAATTTTTTTGTTGAAATTTAACCCATTTAAGCTGTACTCTTTAGCGACGAATATGATTTCGTCACTAAAACATACTTTTAGCTGCATTTTGTTACGATTTTTAGCGACAAATATAATTTCATCGCTATAGCATACTTTTAGCCGGATTTTGTTACGATTTTTAGCAACGAAATTCAGATTTCGCCGCTATAGCATACTTTTAGTGACAAATTATGATTTTATTGCTAAAACTATAAAATGAGAAACCTATTTTGTGTGAATATTTTTAGCAACGAAATTTGAATTTCGTCGCTATAGCATACTTTTAGTGGCGAATTATGATTTCGTCGCTAAAACTATGAAATGAAAAACCTATTTTGTGTGAATATTTTTAGTGATGAAATTCAGATTTCGTCGCTATAGCATACTTTTAGTGACGAATTATGATATTCGCTGCTAATACTATTCATAGCAACACCTACAGTGACGAAATTTTTGGTTACTAAAAATTTCAACTTTTAGCGACGAAATATTTCATCGCTATAGATTAATTAAGTTCCGGCCACAATTTTCCCCTTTGGCACTCATACTTTAGATCATCAATAGTGATGAAAATTACTTTTCATTATTAGCGACGAAATCCATATTTCGTCGCTAAAGCTGTATTTTTAGTGACGAAAAATATTTCCTCACTAATTTTCGTTACTAAAAATATATTTTGTTGTAATGAAGGTTACTGCTCATTACAAAATGTGTATTAATTTGCTGCGTGTACGGTGAGCAATATGTGATGTGTGCGTGCGCGCACACAAATATATATATATATATATATATATATATATATAAGTCCGCTTAATGTGTGACCTTAGGGCACACATTAACAAAATCCATATATACATACACACACTTTAGTCACAATATTGTTTATCAGGATGCATTTTCTTCTGCTGTTCCTTTTTAGTTGATATGTGCTACATAAAAATTTATTGAAATTCATTTACTATTCTAACAATGTTTATATATTTTTTGGGACATCTTTTAATGATTCATTGGACTTCTTTTCATGTCATATCATGATTATGCAGTTGACTTCTAAATGTTATTGTTATTTATTTATTTTTTCTTTGGTGGGTGAATGGGGTTTATTTATGTTGTTCCCTTTTCCCTATTCTTTTTATTTTTTATTTTGAATATTAGATGTTATATCTCTACCCATTGATGTAACATATACATACAATTGTGTATCTATTTGTAACTACCTTTTCACCAAATACTTTATGCAAGGAATCAATAAAATATTTGACTACCTTTAGTCATATTCTCATTATTTTGATTCATTGATAATATCATTGAAGAGCACAGTTAGCCTTCCTTTATTCTAGCACTATAATGGGCATAGACTACATTACAAAAAAAAAAAAAAAAAAAGTAATAAAAGAAAAAGAAAAAAGACTTGGGTTACATTTTGATCATTTCAGGGTTTCTATTTTTCTACGTGGGTTACGTGTTCTATATATTCTTAACAATCAAGTCAATTTTCATGTCAATTAGATGTTATTTACTATTTGATCCATTTACTCATTTTTTAAGTATTATTTTAAAATATAAAAACTTGAAATTAAAAAATTGGTTGATGACATGACTATTAATTTTTGATTACCTTAAAATTTTCCAAGCATGAAGAATATACGAAAATAATGTAATTTAACGGTTAATTTCTCAAAATTTGCATCCAATTAAAAAAATTTGAGTGGTGTAACATTTCTTATAGCTACATTAGGTGTAACTTGAACCCAACTCATATATATACACACATGCGTGCGCGTGCGCAGACACGCACACACTACTCTCATCACACACGCTCCGCAAGGGCGATAAAACTCTTTTTTTTTTTTTTTTTTTTTTGAGTATAATGTAATTTTTCAATTTGAGTTTATCTATTAGTGAGGTTACACAGGAAAATGTTTTTAAGAAACTAAAATTTAGCATTTGAAATAGAGTAAATTGCTGGGTTTAGTGTGTGCTAGTTTCTAGGAAAAAATATACCAAACGTTCGTGAAATATATTCAAATAAAGAGTGTGCTAAATTTTAGGAAAAACCTTCTTTGGTAGTTTTTTTTATTTTTCAATTTTGTTGAATTACAATTTTAACCATATTATTTATTTTTTAATAATACGGATTATCTAATTAGATTAGAGGTATTTTTGAAAGTTTTTAAAGGCATAACTAACTTTTTGAATCCTCTTAATATATATACATATGTATGTATGTATGTATGTATGTATGTATTTATTACAAGTCGTAAATTAATGTGTTATTTTGATGTGACTTAAAAATGATTATAATAGTTGATTTACTTTACATATAACTATTAAAGTTTCATGTGACTCACTAACTCTTAATTTAAATTTGATTTATTCGCATATAATTTAAGTCATGCATTGCACGAGCATAATATTATGGATATAAACAAAGGAACATGACCATTTACAATATGTCACTTCAACAAATTATAGAAAAAGTTGGGAAAAAAGTTGTGTTATTAGACTTGATGACTTTTACAGATATGAAAATGCAAATTTTGTCACATTACTTAAAATTTTAAATGACATAACACTTTTTATATAGTCAAATCCAATAAATAAAATATTGAACAATGAAATAAACGATCTCAGTTTCCCAAAGTGGGTCATTATTATAAAATTGAATGATTACTTTTAAGCTTCTCTGGCATACCAAGAAACGATTCGAAGTTAGGGACATGGAAAATCACAGGGTTCTATTTTTGTTTGTAGAGGAATTAGATGTGAATAAAGTTTTGTTGGGCGAACCATGGAGCTTTGATGAACACTTGGTTGCGTTGAAGAGGATGGAGAGGAGTTTGGAGGTAAAGAGCTTAGTTTTTAGTCATACAGGGTTTTGGGTACAGGTCCATGATCTCCCTATAGGAAGTCTGAATGCAAGAGTGGTTAGGGACGTTGTCTTGATTGCGGGAATGGTGGTGGAGAGTAATGCTGATAGTGATGAGTGCGAAACGAGTTCCTTTATGCACGTTAGAGTGAATATCGACATCACTAAACAATTATACAGAGGTTGGAAGATTGTATTGTAGAACAGGGAGGAGAGTTGGGTCAATTTCAAGTATGAGTGATTGCCTAATGTTTGTTATTGGTGTGGTCGTCTCACCCACCATGATAAGGGCTGTTCTGATAGGTTGAAAAGGAGAGGAGTGGTACAAGATGTAAGTCCACAATTTGGACCGTGGTTACAAGCAATTCCCCCGAACTTGGCTAAGAAATCTGTGGTTAGGGTGACTGGGTGTGAGGAGGATGTTAGGGAAGGTGATGCACCTTATCGAAGTGCAGCAAGGACTTATGGGGCCAGCGGTGATGAACAATTGTAGTCGAACATTTTTGTTGATACAAGGTTACCTACAGTAGACAATGGAGAGGGAGATGGACTGAATGGTTTAGTTCAGAATGCTGAAACAGTACCTATAGTTGACAATCCAGATCAGATGTTGCTAGGCACAGGTTCAATGGGAATGGAAGGGGTTGGTCCAAAGAGGGGGGATCTTGGCTTCCTTACAGATGAGCTAGGCAAGACAGCAAAGGTGCCTTTCGATTAGACCTTTCAAGCACAGTTGGTGGACATTGATAACGAGTTGGCTAAGTTTGATGAAGTGATCAGTGATAGGGTTGATAATGTAGTCGAGAGGGCAAGTGTAATTATCTCTAGGGTGGTGGAGTCTGCTCCTTTCCATAAAATTACTCACTCCGATTCTCATGAGCAGTCTTCTATGAAACCAAAGTTTGCTCAAATTGTTATGAAATCAAATGCTGTTGAAAATTCAGATGAAGGAATGGTGCAGGTACTAGTAAAATGATTTAGGCATATTTGTGATAGGGATTCTCAGGAAGGGGGTAGGTGTATGAAGAAGAGGGGGTAAAAAATTTTGAATTCAATGGTGGAGGCTGATGATTATCCCCACCGACAGTAATGAAACTCTTAGCATGGAACTGTAGAGGGCTTGAGAATTGTCGTGCAGTTCAAGAGCTTGTTGATATAGTGCAAGCATAAATCCCATCATGGTTAGACATAGAGCATATGAGATGGATTAAAGGTAGAATTGATTTTGATGGTTGTTTCACTATTCCGACAATTGGGTGGGGTGGTGGATTGGCTCTTCTTTGGAGAGCAGGAGTAAATGTTTCGGTTGATAGTTTTTTGAAATACCATATTGATTCCATTATTAATGGTGGCTCAGAGAGTGCTTGAAGATTGACTAGGTTTTATGGGGAACTTGATACAAGTAGACGAGATGGGGGATGGAACATGTTGTGCATGCTGAGCTTGAAGCAGAGGTTTCCATGGCATTGCTTTGGAGATTTAAATGAGTTACTTAAGGTGCAAGATAAAATGGGATGTGCTCCTAGAGCTCATAATTTGATGCATAATTTTCATGATATTTTGGACTATTGTGTTTTGTGGATTTAGGTTTTATAGGGTTGGATTACACTTGGCATAGGTGTTGGGGAGGAGGTTTGATTTGGGAGAGATTGGATAGGAGTGTGGCAAATTATGAGTGGTTAGCTAAATTCCCTACTGGTAGGGTGAAGCATTTGAACTGTTTTACTTCAGATCATAGACCAATTCTTTTGCCCCTTGATGACAATGAAGAATAACAAAAATGGAGATGGAAACCGTTTCGTTTTGAGGCCATGTGGGTGTCTGATCGGGATTTTAGAGAAGTAATTTCTAGGGCATGGGACAATGCTCCTGATGGTACACCCATATTCAAGGCAACTAAGAAACTTTAGAGATGTAAGAAATGATTAAATGCTTGGGATCCAGATCATTTTGGTAATGTGAAGAAAAACATAGAGCAAATAAAAGAAAGGCTTTAAAGAGCAGAGGAGGTTTCTGCAAGGACTAGGGTTTTTGATGAGGTGGCTTGCTTAAAATTTGAATTGAATGTGCTTCTTGATAAGGAGGAAAAGATGTAGTAGCAGAGGTCCCAGATTCAATGGCTAAAGAATGGTGATTAGAACACTAAATTCTTCCATGGGTTAACCACCCAGAGAAAAGGAGGAATTTCATTAAGGGGTTGAGAGATGAGAATGGTGTTTGGCAAGAAGATGAAGAGGTGGTTTTGGATTTGTTTAATAGCTTTTACACTCAGTTGTTTACCTCTTCCACTCCACAAGATTTAGAGCGTGTGTTGGATGTGGTTCAAACCGTGGTTTATGAGGAGTTGAGGGCTGATCTATCTCGTCCTTACACAAGTGAGGAGGTGGGTGCTGTGATCGCTTAAAGCTTCAAGTCCAAATGGTATGCCCCCTTTATTTTTCCAAACCTATTAGACTGATGTTGGTATGTATATTACTCAGACTATTTTATCTAGCTTAAATTTGGGTTCAATTCTAAAGTCTATTAATCATACTTTTATTATTTTGATTCCCAAATTTCAAAACCTAGAACGAATGACAGAATTTAGATCCATAAGCCTATGTAATGTGCTCTATAAAATTGCTAGTAAGGTGATTGTTAACCATCTCAAACCTTGGCTTAATTCTATAATTTTAGAAACCCAGAGTGCTTTCATTGGTGATAGATTGATTACTGATAATATCTTGATAGCATTTGAATCTTTACATCATATGAAGAATAATTTTACGAGCAATACTAGCTTTATGGCTCTGAAGCTGGATATGAGTAAAGCTTATGATAGAGTGGAGTGGCTTTTTCTTGAAATAATCCTTCTTGAAATGGGTTTTCAAGATTCTTGGGTGACTTTGATTATAGAATGCTTTACCACAGTAACGTATTCTATTCTGGTGAATGGTGAGCCTAAGGGCTTGATTAAGCCGTCAAGGGGACCAAGGCAAGGGGATACTCTCTCCCCGTATCTATGTTAGGATTAATGCTCTTAAATCCTATTGTATGATGCGATGTTTGTTATTTTTTTTGATTGGGAATATTACTACATAATATTAATAAGACTTAAGTGCTGCAAGCAGCTACATTAGACGCCAAAGCGGCTTGTAAAAAGCCGGGGGTTTCTTCAACCTATGCCTCAAAATCAACTACAAACTTAGCATGATGAGCTAGAAGATGGGCTGGCCTATTGCCTACCCTTTTAATGTGAGAAAAATCAAAAGAACGAAAAGCTTGAAGATGATAAAGAAATCCTTCCAACACGTTAGCAACAACAGGTGGGACTAAGGAGCCTCCTTTAAGAAAATTATTTACTTGTGGAGAGTCCCCTTTGAAAATGATCTCTTGAATTCCAACATCCCTTGCAAACAACACAGCAGCTTCCATAGCCTTAGCTTTAGCTTCAAGAGCGCCTAATGGAGCATCTATCTACTGACTTAAGGCACCAACAACCTGACCATCAGCATCTCGAATAATCACACCCAAGCCAGCGATAAGTTACTCCTTGAAAACAGCTCCATCAACGTATGCCTTGTACACACTAGGCATGGGTTTCCACCTAATATGGAGAGGGATTGCTGGCAGTTTTGGGTGATCTTGAACAACCTGAAACTCCGCAATCAGCTGGGAAGCTTCAAGAATAATGTTTATCACAGATTTTGGCACATCACCATGTCGAATCCCGTTTCAGTTGTTCCACAAATTCCACGAGATGGCTATGAAGTGAGCAAGTTCTAAGGCTGCTAAATCATATCCTCAAAAGTACAATTTTTATCCACCACCAGACCGCAAGCTTCCCATACTAATAGAGCAAAAGCACAGTGCAGAAGAACGTTGCTTATTGTCTCCCTACCCTGGACACAACACTCACAAGCCTCAGAATTGATCACTTTCCTATGGAATAGATTAGCTTTTGTAGGGAGAATATTCTGACAAGCCCTCCAAGCAAAATTATTTATTTTATTTGGCACATCAGCACTCCAAATGGACCTCCAAAGTTGCTGTTGTCCATTGGGGCCTGAGATACTTCCATTTTCTGCTTTTTTCATATCCAAAGCCAACCAATAAGCACTTTTCACCGTGAACTTACCGTTTGGTGTTGCTGCCTAGACCAATTTATCCCTAGGCATACATGTGCTCAGAGGAATATGAGGATAATATCCGCTTCAAAGTTTAGGAACAACTCCTTTACTAGATCAATTCTTCAAGTGCCATGGTCTACATCAATCAGAACATTTACTGTTGCATCCTCCAGTAGCAAGGTTCTAGGAGAGATAACTTGATAGGTGGATGGATTTGGGATCCATTTATCTTTCCAAATACAGATATTCTCCCCACTAAAGATGGCAAACCTAGGTACTTCTCATGTTGACAGATGATATTTGCCCCAAATCTTTGCTTAATATCGTCCCAAATTTCCACGGCTGTATTGGGGCTAAAAAATAATGAGGTTTTTTGTCTATTCACTTGCTGCCCTATTGCTCTTTCATGGACCAGCAACAATCTTTGGATTTCTTCACAGTCCGCAATGGTAGCATTACTAAAGAGAAGGTTGTCATTGGTAAAGAAAAGATGAGTGATGTGAGGGCTTCTCTTGCAAAATTGGAGACCTCGAAGGGTGCCCACCTCGAAAGCTCTATGTAATAAGGCTAAAAGACTTTTTGCACACAAAAGAAACAAATAGGGAGAGAGAGGGTCTCCTTGACGTAAACCCCTAGATGGGGCAATACGCACTTGGGGGACTCCATTAATACGAATAGAATATGTGACAGAGGTGACACAGCTCATAACCATAGATATCCACCTAGGATGAAAGCCCATCTTAGTCATGATTTTTTCCAAACAACTCCGTTCAACCATATCAAAAGCCTTACTCATATCAAGCTTTAAAGCCATAGCTCCTATTTTCCCACTTCTCTTTTGACTAATGAAATTCATAATTTCAAAAGCAATAAGCACATTATCCATAATAAGCCTCTCTGAGAGAAAAGCACTTGATTTTCAGTGATAAGAGATGGAATAAGAGTCTTAAGCCTATTAGCAAGAACCTTTGATGCCAGTTTATATATGACATTAGATAGACTAATGGGCCTATATTCTGACACCTTTGTAGGGCTCTTTACCTTAAGAATAAGAACAATATGTGTATCATGAAAATTAGGGGGTGCCACACTAGTGTTTAAAAAATTAATAACAATAATTAACAACACTATTCCCAACAACATGCCAAAAATGCTAATAAAAGAGAGGGGGCATACCATCCAGACTTGGAGATTTTAGAGGATACATTTGATCAAGGGCTTTTTTCACCTCTGTAGCATTGAAATCTTTGGTGAGCATGTGGTTCATTTGAGGGGTGACACTTGGATTTATGGCATCAAGAAATTTTGAAGTAATATCTGGTTGGGAGGTGGTAAACAGCTCCTGGTAGTAACCAATGATCACCTCAGAAATTTTGTCCTCGTTTTCCTGCCATATATTGGTTTTGTCAATGATACCCATAATTGTGTTACGTTGCTTTCAACTAGAGGCCTTTGCATGAAAAAATCTTGTATTTTTATCACCCTCCTTTAGCCAGGGGTTACAAGACCTTTGTTTCCACATCCTTTCCTCTAGATCAAGCAAGCGATTCACTTCTGCCCTTTGCTGACATACCTCCAGTGTGTTTGACTAGCCCATGACTCTGGCCTACCACTTGTATTGGGGTTCCCGTAGAAACTTGTCACACCCGCCATTTCCCATTACAACTTTCAGAATCAATGACAGCATCAATATGCCATCGAGAGAAAGATTGAATATGAACATTAGTCTCTGGTTTCCACAGCAGTGCAATTCCACCACTCTTACCTTTACTTGGGTCTACCAAACCTTGTGTCAATCCAAGGGAGTGTTTAATGTTGGACATTCTTCTCATGGATTTCAAAGGAAGTTTGGTTTCCATGACAAAGACCAAACTGGGAGCTTCATCTTGCACTAATTTCTTTAGTGCATAAGCTGTACGAGGGTTTCGAAGCCCCCGACAGTTCCAACTTAAAGCATTCATTGTGCCCGGTGGGGTTGCCCAGCAACCTCTGCCGATCCAAATTGATCCTCAAACACCTTTTCTAAAGACACAACATCATCCAACTTAATTTTCTTTTCTGCCCTTGATGTTGTAGAAGATAAGCCTTCAAATTTCCTCTTAGGCTCTTCTTTTTGAATTTCCATCCCCATATCCTTAGATGCCTCTTTTTTTTTTTTTTTTTTTTTTTTTTTTTTTTTTTTTTTGTCTCGGACCAGCTCCTTTTTTACTTTTACAACCACCTTTGCCTTTAGTATATTGCCCAGTTCTTTTGGCGGCACATGAACAATCCCACCTTTTGAATTAACCACCTGAGTAAAATTACCACCAGGGCCCATAACGAAAGCAACACGGACCTTATTAACACCACCTTGAGGCCCATCAAGAACAAGCCCATGTAGAGGGGTGATGTTAGTCCCATTTGACTTGGAGTCAACAGCATTAGAAAGAGGAGATATGGAATTAGAAATTTCCTTATCTTTTTCAACCATTTCCGATACTTTCCACTCCTGCGCCCCATTAATCTCCCTTTGATGCAACTCAAAATCAATTGGAATGGTTGAAATTTTTTGAATTGAAGGGAACTCCGGAACTTCAAGGACATGATGTACAGGTGGAGAACTCATTCCAGAAGTATTGGGATTTGAGAGTACCTTATGTTGCACTGTATTCCCTGTACTTCCCACCTGCTCCGCCGTGGTCCGTCGTAGATTCCTTATGGTACCATGGTTGACATGGTGAGCATCTTGACCACCAATTCGAACAACCTGCAGTTTTTGTAAACAATTAGGACCAACTCAGAGCCACAGATCATATGGCTGTGCATCTCTATTCAAAGAACCATTGTTCTGAATCCACAAATGACAGTCTTTTTCATCATGGTCAAGTTTGCCACACCAGTAGCAGAAGATTGGAAGACGCTCATACTGAAAAGACACCCAGCGCCAATCCGAAACACTCAACTGGACCATTCTGCCCCGACATAATGGCTTAGTAATGTCCATTTTCACTTGCACACGCAAACAGGTTCCCCAAGCCCGACCACCCTCAAGAGCATCCATAGATACAACCTCACCCAAAGAGCTCCCATTGAGTTCTCCATTTGCCTTCATCATGAGTCGGCTTGGTAGATTTGAGATCTGAACCCAGAAAAAAGCTTTGTCACAGCGAACAGAGCCAACACATTCATTCTCACCCAACCTATGAAGAACCAGTAGATACTTATCAAAATTCCACGGGCTCTGCTATAAGACCCTATTCATGTCAACTTCATCTGTAAAAACAAAGGGCCTTGTTATTTCCCAAGTCCCTAATTTCAAAATCACCATCAGACTTCCAAACACTTCAAAAAGTCCTTGCTATTGCTTCAAGGTTAATCTTCCGTTTTGTAAGGAACTTGGCCACTAACGCGAAGAAATCGTCTATCACACCATCTATAAGAGCACACTCATTGCCCTCAACATCAGTCAGAGAGAGCTTTTCACACTTCTTAGTAACGTCATCCATGGAGAGTGCAAGGAGATAGGGATAAAGAGATAGGGCTGATTGAGAGATAATAGATGGAGGGTATGGAGTAAAGAGTAAGATTGATAGAGAGGAATAGATGGGAAAGGTAGAAAGGAAAGTAAAGAGGGGAGTAGATTTCACCAGAGAGGCTGGGAAAATGACGGCACTTGTGAACAAGTGAGAGGGTTCCACCGTATAGGGTTTCAAAGAAAACCTAGGGACAAGTGAGAAGCTATGTTTGTTATTATGTATGACATTTTGTATGACATAATGTTGTGTTTAATAAAGTTGTTTTATTATTGTCTAAAATAATAGTAACATGAATATTCGAACATTATCATATAGTCTAGGAGATGCATAGTATGTGATTTATGTGAAAAGTCACAGAAGATATAAATCACAAGTTCTTTGTAAATTCAAAATTATAGTTCGTAGTCAGTGGTGAAATTGGGCATTTCATTTGCGAAAACTATAACATATCAACTAAGATGATTTTTCTTGATCATGGAAATAGAGATTTCTAGTTGGTATGTTGATATGTTTTAAGAGTTAAGATATACTAAACTGGACCACTATGAGATTTATTATTCTCCTAACGACTGTCAAATGAATAATAAACTCACGACTTATATTTACATGAACTCTTAATCCTGAGAGGATAATAGACCTGATTATGAAGTGTAGGTTACTTTGATATATTAGGAGTGAGATCTGTAGTAACGATCAAAACCTCAGTATGTTGGGCAACCACATTTTGTGTTGATGGAACATTTATCCTCAAGATGGAATTCAGTCTCTCAACGGAGATACAAAACATCCCCTTGAGATAAGTTTAATGGGTTCAGTTATTCACACATCCGAGCAAACCAAAGAAGCTATCAAGGTGGTGCTTAATGTCCCAACCATTCAACATTATGAAAAGTATATGGGGTTACCTTCTTTTATTGGCAGGAATAAGACGGACTGCTTTTCTCAAATAAAAGAACGAATTTGGAAAAGAATGCAGGGATGGAAAGAGAAGGTTCTATCGTAGGCAGGTAAAAAAGTTATGATTGAGGCTGTGGTTCAATCTATCCCTGCATATTCAATGAGTGTCTTCAAGTTACCAGTTGGACTGTGAATGATATTAAGGCAATGGTTTGTAAATTTTGGTGGGGTAATGGAGAGTCCAAGAAGATCAATTAGCGGTCTCTGTGTTCTTCAAAGTCCATTGGAGGTGTGGGATTTCGGGATTTTCAAAAGTTTAATAATGCTTTGTTAGCTAAGCAGGTTTGGTGATTTGTTAATCACAAAGATACTCTCTTATATGGAGTCTTTAGCACCAAATATTTTCCGAATGGTTGTATTCTTGAAGCTCAAGTTCATCCAAAATGTTCTTATGCATGGAGGAGCATTCTACAAGCTAGAGATGTTATTGACAAAGGAACTATTTGGAGGGTTGGAGATGGATAGAAGATTTATGTGTGGAAGCACCAGTGGTTGCCTGATCCTTCATACAAAATAATTAATTCCCCTAGAGATGCCTCGATGATGGTTCGAGTTTGTGATTTGTTCTTTCCTAACACAAGAGTATGGGATCTTGATAAACTAGAAAATTGTTTCTTGCCTTGGGAGGCTAAGATGGTTCGTCTAATACAGGTGCCTGAGACTTGGAGTGAAGATATTTTGATTTGGCCTCTTACCACGGATGGTGAGTATAGTGTGCGTAGTGCTTATTATTTGTTAGTTAAGAAGGATGGTCAAGGCTTGCCAAGTTCATCCTCTTCAAGTAATTCTAAAAAGTTTTGGAAGAGAATTTGGAAGATTTGGGTTCCCAATAGAATTTGGCATTTTCTTTTACGAGCTGTTAAAGATTCCCTGCCCACGAAACAAAACTTAAATACACGGCATGTATTGGTGAATGTTACCTGCGATCGTTGCGATGATCAACTCGAGACTATCTTGCATTGCCTCTGGTTATGTGATGAGGCACACTCGGTTTGGTGGTCTGACCCGAGCTTCCCATTTTTACATCGGAAGAAATTTCATTTCTTTTATGATATAGTAGAGGTATTGCTTAATGAAGGGTCGAGCTATAGGGTTGCTTTGTTTGCTACGATCGCTTGGGGATTATGGCAGAGGCGTAACTTGTTAAGGGAAAATCAGCATTATTGGCAGCTTTAGGAGATTGGTGGTAATGCGAAGGAGTTGGTTAGAGAGTTTTTTGAGGTGCATAACTTAGGCTTGCTAGCTCCAATTCCTTATCCTCGTGCTCGCTGGTGTCCTTCTCACCTTGGATGTTATAATGCAAATGTGGATGTTGCTAAGTTTGTTGACTTGGATTGTACAGGTATTAGGGTGGTGTTTCGGAACCATGAAAGCTATGTCATTGTTGCACTAAGTCAGTGTATTCCCTTGTCCCAGTCAGTTGAGATGGCTGAAGCATTAGTAGTGAGGCAAGCAGTGGTCTTTGCACAGGAACTTAGCTTGACAAATGTGATTCACACTTTGGTTACCTTAGGGTGATTCACACTTTGGTTAACTCAAGTCGGTGCAAAATGTTGTTTGGTCAGGTGATTGAGGAAACCAAGAGGCTTGGGGAGTCACTTTAGTTATGTCAGTTCTTGCATGTCAGACAAGACAGTAATAGGTTGGATCATGCCCTAGTTAGAAGAGTAGTTTCACTTGCAAATACTGTTGTTTGGGTAGAACTACCTACTGATTTGGATGATGTACTCCAATCTGATTTTACTCTTCTTTAATAATATTTCGCTTATCTTTTTCTCAACAAAAAAAAAAATGTATGTATGTATGGTATGGTTAAACAATATGGTTATGTAATGGAGAGAATCTCTTATGAGATATCTCTCCCATAGTATACCAAACCCAGATATGTGGAACCCACTTGAGCAGGGCCGGTGCTTTCCTTAGGCGAATTAGGCAATTGCCTAAAGTCCCAAGGGGAAGGGAGGCCCCAAAATTTTAGAAAAAGCGGTAGTAGGAAAAAAAAAAATTGGTTTCAAATGAATCTAAAAAAATCCGGGACATCTTTTTGATCAAAAAACAAAATTTTTTTTTATACCAGTTAAACATTGGTAGCACCAAAAAAAAAAAAAATGGTCTAAATAAAATCAATTGTCCCAAAAATAACATCATTATCTTCTAGACAAACCAAAATTTAACAAGATAAACTACAAATCTGGTCTAAGAAATTAACCACAAAACAATCAATGATTAAAACAAATAAAAAATCTCAAATCCCTAAAATTTTAGGGTCTCTTTCTCATTATTGCTCTGCCTTTTTCTCTACTTTTGCTCTCCGCCTCTCTCATTCTTTCTCTCCACTGTTGTTGGGCTTGGCTGCCTGACTCAAGCTTTCTTTCCTCTGATCTAAGGGTGCATTTGTTTGGGTGTAAAATATTTTCTGAGTGTAAAATAATTTCAGGTGAAAATATTTTCAGGAAAGAAAAATATTTTCTAGTGTTTGGTTGAATTTTAAAAATTATATTAGAAAATAATTTCAAGTGTTTGGTAGCATTTTGAAAATGCAAATTTACACATTTTCGTAGCCATTTTCTCACATTCCAAACAAATTTTATAATAGAAAATTGCAATCCATCAACTTTTAAGCAAACAACAATCAAAACAACACCAATCATTCGGTCAAACTGAGAGAAGGAGGAGGAAGAGAGAGATCAGTGGTCGGTGGGTGCGATCTCGCGATCACGCCCAGCGCAAGCTCGACGGTGCGATCTCGTGCCTCGATCTTGCCCAGCGTGAGCTCGACGGCGGGGCTTTGTGTTGAGGACAACGATCTAGGCTTCACCGACATGATCTGACTGGATTTGGCGATCTCAATCTAGCTCTTTCTCTCTCTCTCTCTCTCTCTCTCTCTCTCTCTCTCTCTCTCTCTCTCTCTCTCTCTTTTCTGGTGTGAGTCGTTGCTCCCTCTCTCTCCTTTTCTGTTTTCAGTCTGAAAAATTCTAGTTGAAGGTAAAATAGAAACGGAAATTGTTTTCAGTCTGGGAAGGGGTATTTTACGGTCAATGGGTAAGTGATTTTCAGTTAACCAAATTTTCAGTTGCTGCCAAACACTAGCAAATGTGTAAAATATTTTTTGAAATTGGTTTACCGTTAAAACAAATGCAACCTAAATCATCCGATCGCTGACTGCATTTTTTTTTTTCACTGTTGCCATGCTGCACCTGGGTTTTGATTCTAGCATTCTACACTGCAAAATGGGTTTTGAGTCATTTGACTTTTGAGCTTGAGGACCTGAGGTATGAGTGTCTAACTTATACAGCTTGCTTTAGTTTCTACTTTAGATTTGTTAAAAGGGTTAGGCTGTGGTTGGAACTTTTACGTTTGGGCCTTCATTTTTTTTTTTTTTTTTGGTTATTGGTTATTGGTGTAATAGGATTTATTTTATGTTTTTTTGTGGGTGGGTCTTGGAAGGGTTTTTTTTTTTTTTTTTGGTTTTTGTTATAGGTGTAAATGTAATAGGATTTGTTTTATGTTTTTTGTGGGTGGGTCTTGGCAGGCACCTCCTGTGCTGGGCTGAGCTTGTTTTTGTTATGGTTGTGCTTAATTTTTTTTTTTTTAATTTTAATCTTGTGTTTTTATATATATATTTTAGTTATTGGTAATATAATGAATAAATCTTTATTTATGCAAATTAAGATTGCTAAAAACTTGTTATTATTCGGTGAAACTACTAGAAAACATGCATCTGGATATGAAAAACTCAAAAAAAGAAAAAAAGAAAAGAAAATTAATTGAGTCTCAAAAAGGATTAATGGATAAATTTGTTATTAGTAATAAATAAAATATAACACAAAATTTAGATGAAAATATCACAAATGAACAAGAAATTCACCAAAAAGAGTTAGAAGATAATGAAATGATATAATTGCAAGATAATAATGATGTTCAATTTTGCAATACAACAAATCTTGATAATGAACTTCAAAGGAATTTAGAAGAAAATGAAAATGATGATGGAAATGTCACAAATGAACAAGTTCACCATAATGATGTTCAACTAGAAGAAAATGAAAATAATAATGACATGTTAAATCATATTCCTTCAAATGAAAAATAGATTTTAAATGAAATATATTATAATATAAAAATATTAAATAAATATTAATTTAATTAATACATAAATATAAATAAGACTTCATTTTAATTCTTGCCTTAGGCCCCAAAATGTCTAGGGCCGGCCTTGCACTTGAGATTGATAAAATGGAATGATTATATCTCAGTATTGTAGGGGTAAAAATTTATTCAGCCAATTATTTAGTGACAAATATAAAATTTATGTCACTAAAGTAAATAAAAAAGAAATTAAGATTGGGAAATTAAAATTTTCCACATGTCATGTGGGCTTACAAGATAAATATAAATTTATTTAATTATATATTTTCTAATTATTTTTATTAAAATAAATAAAAGTAGAGATAATAATTTATCTTAAAAAAAAACAAGTCTTAGAGGGACTCTCTAATTTTGGACCAATCAAAAATCATTACTTATTCTCAATGAGATCAATTTAAAGCGAGGCCTATCCCTTGAAAAACCACTATATATGCAAGGCACCCATCTCTTATTCCACACACACACACACAAATAAACACCAAAATTCTCTAGAAATTCTACCTCAACAATATTTAAAGAACATTTGAAAAAATTCATTTGAATTTTTCTTCAAAGACTTGAAGTTCAATTGGAATCAAGCTCCAAAAACTTCCATCAACTTTCAAAAAGCCCCAAATCATCATAGTTCTACAAATCAAGTCTCTAAAGCCTCAAAGAACTTCCACTTAATGCTTTAAACTTAGGAACTCAAAGAACAACAAACTTTTAATTAACGAGCTCAAAACCAGAGATTCGTTGCGAAGATTAGTTGATACATCTTTCAACCAAAATAAAGAAGATTTCATGTGTGAAGCAAGACTTCATCTGCAGAAATCATGGATTGAAAATATTCTAGAATACTTAATAAGAGGATCTTTCTTGTGTAAAAGAATTAAATATAAAAATTTTTACTCATTCATTGATAAATACAAATTCATATTGTGAAGTATTTTCAATTGTTTGATTTTCAAACTTAAGATTTTGTTTTTACAGGCATATGTATGGTATGCCATTTTAGGACAACAGTATCTCATGTGGAAGTGATATGAAACCACCCTCTCACAATATATGAGCCACCATTTGACAACATGTGCGACCTACACACATGAAATCTATATATATTGTGAGAATAAGGTTTCTAAGACCATCTCCATATTTTTTTCGACCCAACATATACGGTGGGAAAGAAATCTTATTAGATTGTCTCGTTAGATACAATTTTCATGCGAAAGCCTCGTGCACCATTTAATTTAGCAGTTGTATGATGTTGTAGCGTTTTAATTAAATTAATCACGGTGAAGTTTATAATAAGTGTGTGTTTAGAATAGTTTGTTTTTATTGATTTATTTTATTTTTAAAAAGTTAAATAAAAGAAAAAATATATTTTAAAAAGTAAAATTTAAAAAGAAAATTATTGAGAAAAAAAATAAATTGACAATAAAAGAAGCAAATAGATGTCTAAAATAAAATAATTGTTATTTCCTTGAGCAAGCAAGTCATGACTGGATGACACTTTACTCAACCGAAAAGCTAAAAGCAATATGGGAGAGAACAATTTATTTGCACAGCACCACCACAAACTCTAGAGCTGCAACTAAAAAAAACTATTATTCGTCACTACAATCAAAAGCTCATGCAATTAAAAATGCTCTGCAAGCATATAGTTTCGTTGCAGTTGCACCGATTAACAAAGTCTAGTGCAGAAACAGCGGTGACGGAATCCTCTGCATCTACCCCCAGAGAAACCTTCATTCCTGCACACCTGAGCACAGTTGTGGTTACCCATGCATGCACCCTTGAACTTATGGCTCTGTGACTCGCAAACTCTTGCCTCAGTCGGCACCACCATCACTTCTGATATCATAAAACCCACACAGTCACAGAAACCACATTTTAGTATTATTATAAGTGACCCAACAAATCAAATTTGGAAAAGAAATAAAATAAGAGCGAATGTGTCACCTATCATTTAAAAAAATAGTCTACCAATCACATCTATTTATATATCGGTTAGTAAATATATATATATATATATATATATATATATTTCATAGTAAAATTTCTAATAGCTAGGTTTATTATTTTCCATAAGATGATGAACGAAAGAGAGTCTTACGAGAAGCCAAGACAATGAATAGCAGCATGAAAAGCCCAAGTGACTTCCTCTTCATGATGTTTCTTATTTTTATTCTTTAGCCTAACTCCTCTACTGAAATTAATTCTAGAAACGTACTACAGAATTGAAGCACAGCTGGTTTTTGGAGTTGTGTCCTGCCATTTATATAGCTGAATTCATAACGACACGTACTGTTCCTCGTGTCAGAGTCAGAGAGGCAGAGAAAGAGTGCGGTGAGTGGTGGGCGGTGACGGTGCATAAATAAATAAATAAATAAATATATATATATATATATATATATATATTGTACAAAATCTCTGTTCTGTAAAATAGATCACGTGCGTGCTGCATGCAATATATATATATATATATATATATATATATTGTACAAAAGCTCTGTTCTGTAAAATAGATCACGTGCGTGCTGCATGCAACTTTATTGCCAGAGCGTGCATGGTTGTCACCGTCACGAGAACTGACTTAGCGGTGCCATGGTTTGGCGTTAGTGAGTTGGTCTTATATATATATTGTAAGCAAAGCACAATCTTTCATGGCAGTGAGAAGAATCAATCCGTTCACATGTAACTGCCAGGGACCTTAATTTAATTTAATTTAATTATTACGTATGTAAGTTCCGTGATAATGATGGTTGTCTACATTATGGATGAAATAGATTTGAGTTTGTGCTTGCTTGGGTACAACTTTATCGCAGTGTTACAATATTTTCATTGTAATTAAGGTGTAGTTGGTCAAAATAAACAAATGAAAGAATAGATTAGGACCTATAATAATTAAAAATAAGAGTGTTGTATATATATTGAAGGATATTGTTATGCCCATTAAATTTCTCTATATTAATCACTCCAAAATGGAAACAATATACACGTGGAGAGCACTGATAAGAGGGGGAGATCCCAATTTTTGGATTGTTCTTTAGATAATGTGTCACGCCCTGAACTCAAAGGGTCCAAAGCATAACAAAAACATCTTGAAGGTACTTGTAGATTTTGTTCCTTTAGCAATTCAATCCAAATAAAATCATATCAAGTACCAATATAAAAAATTATCATACTAATTCCATTAAATATACTCCCAAAATAAGTTAGAGTTCTATGTAATAAATACAATGACCTTTGGTCACAAAAGAATGGAAGTTTGTATAAATAATTACATATCATCAACTTGTCCCAGTAATGTAAATAAGGCATAAACACTATAAGATACAAGAGAATTGGGTCAAGGCTACTCTAAGTTATACATCATCAATTATCTCCATCACTAAAGTCAGCCTCTATCAGTAACTAGTCTAACTACGGCTAGCCACCAATAAGCTATCTCAAAACGATAGTTGCCTACTTTGAAAAAGTTTGTAAAATAATAGAATGAGACAAAGCCTAGTAAGCAGAGACGGACCCAGGATTTCAAGTTTGGGGAGGGGGGGGGCAAAGATAAGCAAAAAAAAAAAAAAATTCAAATATGCATCCATATAGTATTAATAAACTATCAACCAAGATAAATACCCAAAAATCATTGTTTCTTAATATATTAAGATACAATCATCTACAAAAAAAAAAAAAAAAAACAAAATACACAAAACACTATTGTTTCTTAATACAATCATCTATGAAAAGGAAACTCGATGCTCTTTTAAATCTTCAAAATCATCTACAATTGAATTCAAACTAAATGTCGAAATTATATCATTTTCAATATATAACATCAAAGAGTTCGTCAAAAAATCATTTTTCATTTTGCTTCGAAGGTTGGCAACTTTCATAGCTGAAAATGCTCACTCTGTAGTAGTAGTAGAAACTGGAAGAGTAAGTATAAGTCTCACCATTCTATAAACAAGTTTGTAGTGTTCTGAATTTCTAGTTCTCACTAACCATTGACACAACTTAGATAAACTTTTCAATTTTTTGAGCTCTGGATCTTGGACTACATTATTCTCAAAATGATAAAGCTCCTTTTCCAACACTTTTTTGTCATAATCTGTGAAATCTTATGGATAGAAATTCTTTATCAACAAACAATGATCACTACTTCTGAAAGATTTTAATGCCTCTTGAGGTTCTAAAGCTGAGTTAAGCCTAAGTAACTCCATTGCATCTTTATTAAACCGATGATTTAGTTCCTATAGTTGAGAATCTATTGCAGCATAAAAAATATTTACTCAATAAGGATGCTTAATTGTAACGTTATCTTGTTGATTACGAGCTTGACCTCGCCTCACAATATAATGAGCATTCATATCTGGGACATCAATGAAATACTTCTCACAAAATGATATTAAAGTGGTGAGTAAGCCATCTCATCCATCATCTCTAAATTTTTGGATAAGTGCTTTAGTAGATGAAACTAAATGCATGACATTTAAAATGTCTTGAGATTGGCTTTGCAAAGCTTGACAAAGTTTATCAATGATCTCCATAGTTTCTTTCTCAAGATGCAAGATGAAGACAAATTCAAATGAAGTTAAACCATCATAAGCTAACTCTGCTTATGTTCGATGTTCTCCATCAATTGCATCATCAACTATATTTTGTAAAATTTCAAGAGTTGGAGTAAACATCCTTAATAAGCTAGAAACTGATCTAAAATTTGAACTCCAATGCGTTTCTACAGGTCATTGTAAAGTGCCAATTTGATTAAGTCCACTTCCAGTCTCAAGCTCTTCAAGATCAATCAAACGTGCTATTTCATTAGCATTGGCAACTTTCAATTGCCCATTACGCTTGTATGAAGTATTAACAATTTTGATAAGAAAAAGCAATATAAGAAAAAACCCACTAATGGGAACAACTTGTTTTGATGCTTTTACTAATGCCAATTGTAAGCGATGTGCAAAACAATGGATTTAGTAAGCATATGGGCAATCATTCAAAATCAAAGCTTGTAATCCATTCCACATACCTCGCTTGTTGCTTGCTACATCATATCCTTGCCCTCGAATATTTTGTATATCTAAGTAATGTTGAGATAACAAAGAATATATCCCCTTCTTTAGAGTCAAAGCCGCAGTGTCAACAACATGAATAAGCTTAAAAAAACTTTCTTTCGCAAAGCTTTCTGCATTAACATATCTAAAAACCACAGCCATTGGCTATTTCATGAACTCATCATGAGCTTTATCAACCATTATGCAAAACTTTGCATCACCAATTTCTTCTTGAATGGCCTTATTCACTTTGGCTGAGAAAACATGTAGAATTTTCTTTTGAATCCTAGGTGATGTGTAGGTTGCATTTTTGGGGGCTTTTTCTATTATTTCAGCAACTTCTCATTCCAAAAAGTCACAATACCCAATGATTTAAAAAAATTTCCCACGATTTAATGAACTAAAACTTTCATCTCGACCTCTAAAAGCTATAACTTGAAAGGCAAGATATCGGACAATAAAAATTGAGGCATTCAGTAGTGAAATGAATAACTACCCTTTGTAAATTCTGCGATTAGTTCATCAAATCCTTACACATTTGCTGAGCAAGTCTATGAGCTGAATTAGGATCTTTTCCTATATGACCTTGAAAATAACAATCTTTGCCCCCAATCTTTTTCCAATTTCTAAATCCACCAACAGTGAATGTATTTTGTCCTACAACCCCATTTGGACTATGAAAGACAAAGAAGGGTAGACAATATGCTGCATCTGTCGTAAGAGAATATTCAAGCCATGTTTTATCATATTCAAACCAAGAAGCTTGAAAGCTATGATTGTACTTTCCACTTTTTTTGTTTTTCTTTAGAGGAGGTTGGTGCGGACCTTTTGTAATGTAAGCCCATCGAATTTCATCACGTTGATTAACATCATATTCCCATATTTGTTTGCGTGTTCCAGGATCATAATCCAAAGAATCAAGATCAACTCTTTGAAATTGTGTTTGAGAGATTGAAACATTGACATTTTCTGGAATTGGGGAATGCATATTTTTCTAGAATTGGAACATCTACATTTTCTAGAATTGGAATAGCAACATTAGTTGTTGGCAATCCCACGTTGACTTTAGAAGAACTTGAATCTTTTCTTTTAGAAAAATCAAGAATTGTAGTTGATTTTTTCATGATCTACAAATAAAATAAGAATCATATATATTAAATTTGTGTGACAATTTTCTATATTATATGATTTGTTTTTTTTATTTCTTTTTGTCTTTGGTCTGCCTTTATTTATCTTTGTCTTTGTGTTTTCTCCATTTTTTTGACATTGACCCACTAACCTAATCCCACTATGGCACTATTGACACTCTAAATTTATTCTACACAGCACTACTAACAAAAAATTTTTTTAACTTTTTTTTTTTTTTTTTTGTCTAGCACTTGTCCCTATTATGCCCAACTACCAATCAACAAAGCACAAAGTTTGTGCTTAGTTGACTGGTAGTTGTGCCACAAACAAAACAATAGTCAAACAAATATTCTTTAATCCTTATCTGAGTAATCTCTATTCTCTACAAACTCTACTCTCTCTCTCTCTCTTTATCTCTCTTATCTATATAATACAAGAGACAGAGGGAGTCACAAATATAGAATGACAAAGAGTCACAAAGCCAAAAAGCCTTAAAAAAAAACCACAGGCCATAGCACAGATTCAATTCACAATCACCAACATTAGTAATCAGTTCATCACTCTCAGTCTTATCATCAGTAAAAAAACAAACACTCCACAAGCACAGATTGTTAAAACAGTTGAGTCACAAATCAAAAACATTTTATTAGGTTTTGATTCTTGAAGGAAAGGATCATAGATTAAGTACTTGTGAAGGCTTAAGCCTCAAGCAGCCGATGGTAGCGACAGCTGAGGAGGGCTCGCGTGATGATGTGTTGCTGGTGTCGGCGTCGGCATGGGTGGGTATTGTCGTACTGTGGTACTAGGCGAATGTCTCGGGTCGCGTCGCGTCAGCGTGATGACTGATGAGTTTTTTTTTTTTTTTTTTTTTTGGGATTTACATGGGTCATGGGCTCTTGCCTCTGGACTAGCCAGCTGGGCTTGGAACTCATGAATTTTGGGAGGGGGGCCCAAGTCTTTTTTTTTTTTTTTTTTTTGAAAAATTTAAGTTTTTTTTTTTTTTTTAGGCCCAGGGTTGGCTCGGGCCCCTTTAGGCCCCCACCTAGGTCCGTCCTTGCTAATAAGTAGCATCATTAATGGGGCTGGAGGAAATGCAAGTTTCATGATAATGAACATTTTAAAGACATGCTAAAATTTGGGAATTTCCATTTGAATTCTGCAAATAAATTTCCTTAACATCATGTCAAGAATGATAGGCATATTGTAGCACCAAGCTTCCTAAAGTAACTATGAAACTACATATTATTCATTGTGAGCCATAAAATATCCACTTCCAATTCAAATCCAAAAACCTCACTCAAGGCCACATGACAAGGTCGTCACACAGACGAGGTCGTCACACAGATGAGGTTGTCACATAGATGGGGTAATCACCAATATCATGGCACAATGACAAAACCACATCAAAATCTCACAAGTTAAAGTGTAACGCCCCAAAATCATAAATAATAAAAGTCTATTCAATCTAAATAATCCATAAAAAAATATTAAATAAAAGAAACCAGCAACCTAAAATCTCATCACAAATGTCAGAGCTCTAATCCACCAAAGACAAAACATCCTTAAAATAATTCTCCAATACAATGTTTAATGCCATAAAAATAATAATAAAATCTTCAGTTCCACAAAATAATTTGTAACTGTTATCTTCCAAGAATCTCTACTCCAATAATCCATTTAATTTCCTAGGCTTTTCTTGTGGTCAACGATTACGCCTTATTGACAGGGTTGTGATGTTCCCTTTTAGGACTAGAACCTCCTTTATATCCCTTTTCTTAAGGTTGACTTCTTTGGAACTTAAAGGTGCACTCCCTTGCTAAGGAGCTTCCTTTTTGGATCCTCAATTGTATACTTTCTTGCTAAGGGACTATCAAATGTGCTCTACTCCCTTTTCTTGGACCGTCTCTTACTAAGAACTAGTTGCAGTATAATTGTCTCTTGTTAAGGACTAAATACAATACTGAGCTTTTAATCTCGACTTTCCATAGGTTTTCAAAACACATTTCAATATGCTCACAAAAATAATCCATTCATAATTCTCAAAATATAAAGATATATTTACACATACAAGTTTAAATAAATTTAGTTTGTCCTACAAGTTTTTCATAAAACGAATAGTCAATGTGCACATCAAATATTTATAAAATATCAATTTATATATAGAATATCAACATATTTCTTTGATATAGAATAGTTTAATAATGAACACTGTTTTGGGAAAACCCCTAAAATTAGTAAACATCACTTACCCCTTAGTTGAAAAAATAAAAGAAATCAACCAATCCCATCACTAGGTCCATCACCAAGAATCTCAAAACCTAGAAACATAAAGAACAAGCCTATTAATAACAAGACCTATCGCAAATTTTATCATCACATTTGTCTCCAAAATCGAATAGGATCCCCTAAAACAAATCAAATGCACTAAAACCTAGCTTGCCCAACCTAAGACAAGTACCCATTCCCAATTGGGAACCAAACAAACATACAAACTCATAGTGCCACAGCACAAAACCAAAGCATTTTAATTCTCCACTGCAAGCAATGTGCACATATAAACATATCAATTCATAATAGGGGTAGCATATCTCATGAGTTTCCCTTTAGAGCACTAAATGATTAAACCAAATGATTATTAGACTTAACTAAGTAAAACACATGTCAAAGAAAGCACATGAATTTACAAATCAATCCATTCAACAAAAAATTGAAGTAAATTCCACAAAATCCCAGCATTTTCATTGCACTTTCAGATTCAATACACAGCAGGTCAGCCATTTTGTAAAAATTATTTGGTCCAAGAAACGTTATCCGATTAACTTGAAATTCAGTCCAAAAAAATTCAATCAAAAAAATACACGCATGCAATATGTATAGAATGTACCATAAAAAATTCAGTCTAAAACGATTTTTCTGTAATTTATTAAAAATCATGTATTACAGTTGACTCAAATCTGTCAGGGACAAATTAACAATTACAAAATAAAATTACTATAATCTTAATTCTATGCCAAAAACTTTCAAACTTGATTAACCTCAAAGTTACATGTTTTAGCACATGATAACAACTATGAATGCAACCAATAACCTCATATAATAGTCATCACAACACGAGTCAAGAAATTCGATCCTCTAACTCAAATAGGCAATTTACCAAACACTTGACATGCAACAAGTACATGCCCAAGTTCACATATGTCAAAGCCAATCAAATGCAAAGGAAATACTTTGGAATCAAGTCATGCCACAAAAAAAACCCATATAACTACTCTAGGAAACCATACCTTAAATACCCATTAATAAAATAGACAACCAACACACCCCATCAAAGCAAACACCCCCAAATAGTTTGAAATTTTCAGATTTAATAAAAACTCTTGTAGCCCAAATCCTCATAACCCTACAAACTTCCAATACTCACCAAACCCATCGAGTATATACCATAAAGATCATAAACTAACAAAGCCCAAATGATTTCATAGAAGAAAATGACAAAAAACTTAGATTTTTACCTCATCTATTGAATTAACCAAACTTAAAGGGTTGGTCTTTCAAATGGGTCTACCAAAATAGCCACTAGAACTCTTGGTGGTTGATTTTGATTGGAAAAGAACCTTCCATGAGTCGGCCAAGATAGAAATTTAAGAGGCCAAAGTGAATAAACTTCACATGAGGATGAGAGAGAGGATTTTCGGCCATGGGGAATGGGAACACTAGAGGAAAGAGGGAGAGGTGATGGGAGGTAGCACTTTAGAAAAATAGAGGAGGAAAGCAATGAGGGTTACATATAAGGCTAGGGCTAGGCTTGGGTCTTATCACAAAAATGCCCCCTCTTAAATAATTCCCAAAAAACCCCTTTTATTTGGTTATTTATTTTGTAAAGGCTGGGGTGTTACATAAAGTATTTGAAATACACAGATCACTTCCAAGTAGTTTCATATCAAAGATGCTTATCTCTTCCATGCTAACAAATCATGCATTTCCCCATATGCAATATTAAACATATGCGCTTTTCATACATAATCATATATAATAGGGTCACAATACAATACTTTTTAAGAAAACATAGTTCCACAAATAATTTTTCAAAATGTGTTTAACCTAAAACCAAAGTTTATACAACATGATTATTTTCTAAAAATCCCATTAAAAGTTACTTACCTTGCAACCCACAAAAAGCTTAGTTCCAAAACTCCAAAGGAGATTAGCTAGAACCTAAACAATACCAAACAAACCTATCATGATAAGCATAAGGCTTGACATTTTATCTAGCTACGAATTATAAATCGCTAGATAAGAATTTAATTAGGCAAGCGTAAGTACTTAACCTCACAAATAATGTATTTCACTTCCAAAGTTTATCAACAGTTTCATTTACAAGGCTTAGACTCCAATTTCTAATCATGTCATTCAAAGCCTCTTCTTTACCATTAGAGATCCCAACACTTTATGAATTTCTTCCTCAATATACATGTCATTTTCAAGAGACCCACAAAACAACAACATATATAACAATACCCACCATTACAAACCCCAAATGTAAATCCTCCACTAGGTCCAAATACACAATAAAAATTAGATTCATCAACCATTTCACATTAGTAAGCCAAAACTCCCAAATCTTCACCACTTAGCTAACCACCATTGCAAAAATCATAAACCCACTCATCAAATACATTCACCAAGACCAAAACCCGTACATAAAAACACATAAATATCACTTCTAATGCTCATAATTCACATGGGTATTCTTATTAAAGTTTAGATAAACATAACCTCAAGCAAAAGCATATAAACCCACAAAAAGATTAGAAGTTTTTACTTCAAATAGTAGAGGTAAGTGAGCCTTACCGTTTTCCTATTTAGTTTTCTGGTGATCTTGCTGGAAAATGATGGTGGAAACAGTGGTGGTGTGGAAGTACCGGTGAGAGAGGATGTAAGATTAGAGAGGAGTGTTTGAGAGAAAAGAAAAGAAAAGAAAAGAAAAAAAAAGAAGTGAGTGAGCCGGCCAAAGAGGGGAGATAAGGTGGAGTGAAATGTGTGGTGGGAATGGGTGGGGTAGGTGGGGTAGTTGGGAGGCATGTATGTCTTAAAAAATCTGATTTTCTTTTTTGCCTGATTGGGACATTACATAATGAGTCTTATAATATGGAGGCTTGAGTATTTTGCTGCGACTTAAATAATGCTCATAAGAGCAGAAATGTTGCGAAGTAATAACTCGCAAAGTCCGAGGTCGAATCCACAAGGAAAAGGGAATTGATTAGCAAACCACAATAGAATAAAACTAAAATAATAAAGTTTAGCTGAAGAGATTTTTGATAGTTTAGTAAAGGTAATTTAAATTGAGAAAAAATAATAATATATTAAAGCGTTAAGGTTTAGGGATCCACACACAACACATCTACTGGTAGTCATAACAATATTTATTTTGTAACTCAACTAAAATTCATATGAAGGATGATCTTAGTAGGATAATTTAATAATAAAAACTCAAGAATTAATTGTCTAAGGCAGTTTCATGCAATTGATTGATTTTAGGCAAAACAAAACTAGTGAATTAGTTCGCAGGGAATACTAAGCATTTAAGGTGCCAGGAGTCTACGATAAATCAAAGGATTATATAGAACTAAACACTTTTCTAGATGAGTAAAACAATAAAAAACATAAGCATTGAAACCAATAAGTAATTGTTAAGAACATACCAATAAACGGTTGGGTTTCACCCCTTGCCTTAGCAAGTCTTCTAGCAAGCCATAATACAAATAAAATTCTAAAAACTGTAAAGAAACTTTAAGAAAACCTAAATTATGTTCTACAGTAGCTCCCCGTGAATTTTGCCCTAAAGAGCCTTTAAATAGGTCAAGGAATCCTATTACAAGTTGAATTCCCGTTTGGAGAAAATCCCAGGATTTTAGGCTTCACTTAACCGACGTTTTTGGCCCATTTAACTTCAGAATTCGGACTTTTGGTAAACTACAAAGTTGTAGCCCTTTAAGTTAGATTTCCAACCCAACTTGAATCATCTCGATTAGACATCTGAGCCGAAAGCTTTCTTCTTCGCACAAATCCATTTATTTAATTTCATTATCCTACAAAAGACAAATTCACGCATTAAAATTCAGTTAAGCACAAAATTAATTATTTAGCATTATTCCAAAATCAACAATAAAAAGCATGAATTAACTCAAAATAAATATGATAATGCTTTTCTAATAATGTTATAAATATGCAAAATTAAGCTATTATCACACCCCAACCAGCTCATCGCTAGTCCTTAGCAATTTAAGTGACTTGAGACAAAGACACAAAATAACAAAAAATTATTACTTTAGTAGAAATAGTTAGTCAAATGTCAAAACACTAACAACCACAAAAAATATTCCACATGCCATCAATACTTAGTGTGTGAATGGTTTAGCCAACAGAAACACAACCTTCGTCTCAAGATAAAACATGACTTGAATTTCTATCCAAAGTTATGCTTCAACTCAAATCTCATAATTGTTAAAACTCAGCAAATATAATCACTCTGAAAAGGGTGTAACACTCTCAAACATATGTGAGCAGAATAATATAGAACAAAGACTAATATCTCACATATAAATATGATAAAGAACGGTGAAGCAAAATAAAGGATATTTATAGTCTCATAAAAGGATGTCAAACACTAAGATTATTACACCACACATATTGATTAGTCATGTCAAGATCCAAACCATACCTTCCTTAAGATCAAATAGGACTTTCATTGGGACGTAATGTAAGGTAAAGAGGAGGACTTTAGAACAAAGGGTATAAGTAAAAAAAAAAAAAGTGTTCCCAAGAATAATTAGAGAGACAACTTCTTTTGAATATATGCCAATTAATTTATTCTCACAAGTTTCTTGAATATCGCACTTTCACTTTTTTCTTTTTTCTTTTTTTTCTTCACAATTTCATCAACAAATTCGTTCTCTATTTCTTCCTCTTTCACATTCCTTTTTTTTTTTTTCAACATTTTTCCTTTTCTATTTATGACTTTTTTTTTTTTTTTTTGAGTGAGTCCTCCTTTTCTTCCAACTATTTCACCACAAATTTATCATAATAAGACAATTTGATTGCATTCATTCTTGGAACACCTTAGGAAAGGGTTTGAGAAAGAATGGCTAAAATAATAGGCTCAAATAGGTGACTAGCGGTAATGTATTAAGAAAGAAAATAATAAAGGGTCAAAATTAAAAAAGATGGCCTAAAATCATCTCTTAAGGATTGGGATAATTCTTCAAAATCCATGACTTTAACATATTTAGGTGTGGCATAAACTTTGATGAATTCTTAGCATTCGACCAAATCAAAGAATAATGAGACTAAGTAACAACAAAGTTATGTGCTTCCAAATGAAAAATGAGGTCAAAAGAAAATAACCCTCTAAAAAAATGAATGGCTCAAGAACTCACTTGGGTTATAGTCTCTACATTTTATTTTCAAGATTTTCAAAGTCATCTCTATCTCTCAACCAAGAAATATGTTCATGTGGCTAAAGTGCATGTGCATACTAGTTAAGCATGAAAAACAGTGGAATTCTTTGGATAGAAGTAGCATAAAGAACTTTAACTTAAAACTGTTGCTAAAGCAACACTTCCCTTTTTTTTTTTTTTTTTTTTTTTTTTTTTTTTTTTAAATTGGACCAAAAAAAGAAACAAAAATCCCTAAAAACAACCCCAAAAAAATTTATCATAAAATAAAACCAAATACAAATCATCTCAAGTTCCTACCCCTAACCTAAAACTTACATTGTCCTCAATAATAACAAGGAAAAACAATAAAGAGTAGAGATTACATAGAGTACCTTGAAGAGATGAACATAAATGAACAGGAAAAAAAGGAAAAAAAAGAAAAAAAAAATTTAACACCTACAAAAGGGGTTAGAATACAAAACAAAAAAAATAATAAAAAGAAAAAAAAAATCTAAACTACGACACAAATACTAATGCTAATTGCTTGGCAAGTCCTGATAAATGGGATCCTCCAAATTAATAGATTCCTCCTCTTGTGAAAAATTCTCAAGAAATGGCTTAAAACATTGTCCATTCACCTTAAATATGTTATCATTCTTAGGATTTTCAATTTATATGGCACCATGGGGGAAAACAATTTTCACAATGAAAGGTCCAGTCCATCTAGATCTCAATTTTCCGGAGTACAAATGTAACCTAGAATTATACAAAAGAACATTTTGAGATGGTTCAAAAGATCTTTTTGAGATGGTTCAAAAGATTTCCTTAAACTTGTTTGTCATGAAAAACCTTCGTTCTTTCTTTAGAAATCCTAGAATTCTCATATGCATCATGCCAAATTTCTTCCAACTCATTCAATTGCAATTTTCTCAATGAACTAGCCTTGTCTAAGTTAAAGTTAAACATCTATATTTCCCAATATGATTTATATACCAATTCCACAGGCAAGTGACAAGCTTTACCATAAACAAGTCTATAGGGAGACATACCGAGAATATTTTTATTGGCAGTGCGGTATGCCCAAAGTGCATCATTCAACCTCAAAGACCAATCTTTACGATTTGGGTTAACCGTCTTTTCCAAAATTTGTTTAGTCTCCCTAGATTGTTTGTCATTGTCCTTTAAATAAATCCTATGAGTTCAAACCAATGGACTAAGTCCTTTTATGCTAGCCATGTTCCTTCCTATGACACCCTTATGTTTACTCAAAACATTTAATAACTTACATTCTTGCAAGGAGTCAAGTTCAAAAGATATTACCATAGGAAAAGTCTCATTGGTTCCTAGAAAAGCATAATTGAGATCATTTGGCCAGGGCTTCAACTCCCATTTAGGTACTTGCTTACTAGATGGCAACAATTTTATCTCACAAGGTGGAAACTCCTCATATTTCAATTTCCAATTGCTCACTTCCAATTCCTGTGCAGATTCCAAGAGACAACAAATGTATGCAATTTTAGAATTCTCATCAAAGTTAAAATCACATGAATTGACTAAACAGATTTCTAATGTTTGGTCCTAAACAATTGTTTCAATCAAGTTAACTTCATGCACATTCTCTTTATCCCTAGTTTGTTTACAATTATTAAAAATATTAAGCTCAAGGTTCATATTGCCAAAAGATAATTTTAAGACTCCACTTCTACAATTTATGAATGCATTAGAAGTTGCAAGAAATGGGCATCCTAAAATCATGGATATTTGAGAATTAGCATTAGAAATAGGATGCATGTCCAAAATAATAAAGTCAACAGGAAAATAAATTTGTCCACTTGAACCAAAACATCCTCAACAACACCCTTAGGAACAATCATAGATCAATCGGCAAGTTGTAAAATTATGGAAGTGGGTTTTAACTCGCCTAGACCTAATTGCTCATACATTAAATATGGCGAAAGATTCACGCTTGCCCCAAGATCAAGCAAAGCTCTCTCTATTTTTGAATTACCAATCACACATGAAATAGTGGGACAACCTGGATCTTTAAACTTTGGAGGTCTATTGTTTTGAATGATTGCACTAATAGTACACAAATCTTTCAAAATTTTAGCATATGATGGAATTTCCTCAAATGTTCACTTTAACTTGCTTAAGCAATTCAAGGATTTCAAAATTTTGATTCACTTTTTAAGGTGGAATCAACCTTTGAGGAAAGGGAGCAGGGATAAGACATCTTTCAATTTCATTAGATTTAGGGTCAAGGACTTCATCACTACTCTTTATTTTGGAAGATTCATCTTGTGTATTGCTTTTAGGAATGTCTCTTTCAATGATGTTTCCACTTCGAAGAGTAGTTACAGATTTAACTTGAATCACTTCATTTTCAAAGGAACTACAATCATCAACACAAAATTGACCTTGGGGGTTTGGTTGTGGTTGAGATGGAAACTTACCCTTTTCTATTGTGCTCATGAATGTGGTAAATTTACTGAGAGTGCTTCTAATGTCATTTATGGTCTGTGAGGTCTGATTATTAATGGTGGATTGAGTCTGCATGAATTGTTGCAAAGTGTCCTCAAGACTCTTCTTTGGATGGGGATTATAGGGAATATAATTTGAAGAACCATGTGTAGGAGGTGCAACCACATTATCATTCCTCCAACTAAAATTTGGGTGATTCCTCCACCCTGAATTGTATGTCTCTAAATAGGGGGAAGGGTATGATTTTTTCACCATGTTCATAGCATTTGCTTGATCATGCAACACCTCTTTAAAAGCTGGAATTGTAGGGCATTCATTGGTAAAGTGTTCCATGGTCTCACAAATTCTACAAACTTCATCAATTTTAGGCACAATATTGATTCCATTGCCCTTCCTTAATTCCATGGCTTCAAGCTTCCTAGTTAGACTAGCCATCCTAGCACTAAGTCATCATCTTCCCTAAGCTGGTACTTACCACCCCCCGAGGGGTTGGTGGATGCTCTAGATCTATTTGAGGTATCAATGGTATCCCATGATTGGGCATTCTCAGATAAGAGATCAAAATAATCAAAAGCCTCATCAGGATCTGTATTAAAAAAAAAAATCTCCATTGCACATCATTTCTACAAATTGGCGCATCTTTGGAATTAAACTTTCATAGAAAAAACTAATTATACACCAAGTTTCATAGCCATGATGTGGACAAGCATTAAGAAAATCATTAAATCTTTCCCAACATTGATAAAATGTCTCATTATCTTCTTGTGAAAAATTCATTATTTGTCTTTTAAGTGCATTAGTCCTATGAATTGGAAAAAATTTCTTTAAAAATTAAATTTGCATCTCTTGCCAAGTACCAATTAACCTAGGTCTCAAAGAATTAAGCCCAGTTTTTGCCTTGTCTTTAAGAGAAAAAGGGAACAACTTTAGCCTAATGGTCTCTTCATTACATGATTGGTCATGGAAGGTAGAACATACCTCCTCAAATTCCTTAAAGTGTAGGTAAGGATTTTCAGAATCTAAGCCATGAAATTTATTAAGTAATGAAATCACACTGGGCTTAAAATTAAAATTATTTGCACTAATTGGAAAAATGATGCATGATGGTGCACTACTCCTTGTACATTGCAAATAATCCATGAGATTTCTAATGGGTTGGTGAGCATGGAAGTTTTCATTATTTAAATTATTCTCATCACCATGATTACTCTCTAAGTCCGCCATGATATCAAATGTGTGAGAATGTGTGAAAGAATAAGATAAATGGCCAAACAAATTATTAGAATCAATTCTAACCAAGCAATTATCACTATCACGACACCAAACACGTATGTAATATTAAACCAAGAAAGAAAAAAGAAAAAGAAAATAAAATATTTAATTGCCTTATTCCCCGACAACGGTGCCAAAAACTTGCTACAACTTAAATAATGCTCCCAAGTATAGGATTGTCGCGAAGTAATAACTCGCAAAGTCTGAGGTTGAATCCACAGGGAAAGGTAGTTGATTAGCAAACCACAATATAATAAAACTAAAATAATAAAGTTTAACTGAAGAGATTTTTGATAGTTTAGTAAAGGCAATTTAAATTGAGAAAAAATAACAATATATTAAAGCGCTAAGTTTCAGGGATCCACACATAACACATCTATTGGTAGCCTTAAAAATATTTATTTTATAAACTTAACTAAAATTCATACAAAGGATGATCTTAGTCGGATAATTTAACAATAAAAACTCAAGAATTAATTGTCTAAGGTAGTTTCATGCAACTGATTGATTTTAGGCAAAACAAAACTAGTGAATTAGTTCGCAGAGAATACTAAGCATTTAACGTGCCCGGAGTCTACAATAAATTAAAGGATTATACAGAACTAAACACATTTCTAAATGATTAAACCAATAAAAAAACATAAAAACATAAGCATTAACACCAAAAAATAATTGTTAAGAACATTCCAATAAACGGTTGAGTTTCACCCCTTGCCTTAGCAAGACTTCTAGCAAGCCATAACACAAATAAAATTCTAAAAACTGTAAAGAAACTATAAGAAAACCTAAATTATGTTCTACAGCAGCTCCCCATAAATTTTGCCCTAAAGAGCCTTTAAATAGGTCAAGGAATCCTGTTACAAGTTGAATTCTCATTTGGAGAAAATCCCAGGTTTTTAGGCTTCATTTAACCGACGTTTTTGGCCCATTTTACTTCCAAATTCGGACTTTTGGTAAACTACAAATTTGTAGCCCTTTAAGTTAGCTTTCTAGCTCAACTTTAATCCTCTCAATTGGACATTTGAGCCGAAAGTTATGCTCCAAATACTAACTGGTGTGCAACCTGGAATCCTAATCCGAATTGGGCTTAGATTAGATGCAAATTTACTTTGATTCCTTGCTTCAATTGGACTTGAATTTAATTGGGTTGACCTTATTTGACTTCATCATGGCCCATGTAAAATTAAAGTCCATTAGCTTTCTTCTTTGTACAAATCCACTTATTTAATTTCATATCATACAAAAGACAAATTCACGCATTAAAATTCAATTAAGCACAAAATTGATTATTTAGCATTATTCCAAAATCAACTATAAAATGCATGAATTAACTCAAAATAAATATGATAATGCTTTTCTAATAATGATATAAATATTCAAAATTAAGCTATTATCATATTCACAACCGCTAATGCCAAAATTCCTCTTTATTATCGAATAAAAACCTATTTTTTCCTTTTTAGCTAACTATTTTTTAAAACACCCACATCTGAGCTCCTTTGTATCTCACCTACGACCCTACTTCAATACATCAATTGCCATTTGGAAGCTTAATTATTAATTTTATACCTCATTTTATTAAAATATACCAAAAAAAAAAAAAAAATCTTCACATACAACCACCCACTCTCTGTCTTCACCATCTAGGAAAAAAAAAAGCACACACATAAAACCCACAAGACAGCCATGACTTAAGTATCACTCAAACCCCTTCCCCTTTAACTACTGGCTACATAACCTTCAAAAGATTGTAGCCAAATCACCCAAAAATTGAACCAAGCTTAACAAATCAAGCTCAACCAAGTGGGTTCTAGTTTGCTCAACTGGTAAAATCTCTAATGGTTGAATAAGAGATTTGGGATTTAATGCTTACATTAAAACCTAATTGGCGTCTTGATCTGATGATAAAGAGCTATCATTAAGAGCGTACGCCATAGGCTGAAATTCTCTCAATGAAAAAAAGAAAAGAAAAAAGAAGCTCAACCTACTTCAAAATCACCACAAACTCATTCAGGCAACCACCAGTGAAATTATACAGTTCTAGGTTAGCTTATGATAACTAAAATATAGTCAATTTGATTCAGCAATTTTAAACAAGTGAGTTTTTTAGTGGAATGGTTGACAAGTGACGTAATCTATTATGAAGATCTTATAATTTCTCCACCAACTACCATCCTCTCACCAACTCAGTGAAAACACGCCTCAAAATAATATTAAAACTCTCAAATGTTGCATTGTCCTTCTGTTCATGGTGCTAACGAGTAGAGGCATTGTCGTTGATAGGCTAGCGTACATTTTTGGGATTAGAGTTATTGGCTATGACAAATTAAAGCTCCATCAATGACATTGAAAGTGGTCTTAGTCACAATTAGATGGAACTTGGAGGCGGCTTCAACATTGTTAAAGAGAGAGAGAGGACTTGGCTAAAGCAAATATATATATATATATATATATATATATAATTGTTTTCATAAGCTACATTGTTTCCTAAATTTTGTCGAGCACTTTAGCAAAATCTAATTTCGTCTAAAAGTACAAAATCTCATTTTGCATCAAGGGTTCATTAACTGATCATGTGGGTGTTTTTCAAACTTTATTGGTTAAATTTTGGATCTAACATTATTTTACACGAATTAATGTGAATGCTTAAATGACAATAGTTATCTTATAGATTAAACTCTTCTACAAGTGAACTTTGTTGCATGTGAATATTTTACTCACGACTTTAAATATTATGGTGGGCCTTTTGTGTTTTGGGCTTGATTTCTCCTGCTGACAGCCCGTGATTCTGAGGTAAGAGAGTTGGAACTGGCATAACTAAAACATCTTAGGCCAACTTGTGCGCAAGTTGGGTCATCCCCATGTAGACGCACCTTGGCAAAAGACTTAAATGTATAGCGTGCTCACAGCAGGAATGACTGTTACAGATGTTATAGTAAGAAACACAATACGACAAGATAACTACAGCTTTACAAATGATAATAATGCATAAAATAATGCAACAAGGGAGAATAACGAGGTTGTGGCAGAATAATACAATCACGAATAACAAACTTGTAGCAAATAGTTCAGTAATAAGGTAACAAGTTAGTCATTCATCAACCAAAAAAACAAGATTTGTTTGCCAAAGGAAATGGCTTAGCTTTTCGGCAAACACAAGTCCAAAAAGGGAGCCGATCTCCGATATGGGTAACCTTAGAGAAGGCTCCTGCCATAAAGATTACACATTTTGGAAAAAGGACCTAGATGGCTTAAACTTAAATCCTTAGCTTATCAGAGAATGAGTCTATTATGAAAGAGAGAAATGAGTAGCCTACTAATGCATGCCTCTATTCCTATCACTCATGTTTTTTTTTTTTTTGGGATTTCTGTGTCTTTCCTTTTTTTTTTTTTTTTTTCTTTGCTCTTCTTCTTCTGATTTACCATTTTTACCCTTTAACTATTTTTGCCTCGTTATGGGCGTCGTTCCAAGACTGCCCACTAACTTGCCAGCTACCTAGTCACTACCACTACATTGTATTGGTTGCACCACGTATCATTCTAGACAAAAGTGGTTTTTTCTTGTCTCTTACCTATCTCTGTTTTCAATACCCTCATCCAAATAAGGGTTAAACCACTCCCTCATCTACCTTTATGGCATGCATCTAGTGGTTCCAGCTCATATTTACTTTTTTAGGGTGAGATGTCATCCCAGCAGGACATTTCTCCCCAAAGAAGTTTGAGCAAGAACCCTAAAATAGGCTCCCCCCTTCTCCCCACCGCTACACCACACCCTTTCATACCCTTGACCCATAGCCTACCTCCCTTGTATTGGTTGGGTACAATTTGGTGATGCCTGGGCCCTACGTGCATGCTCTACTTCCGTCTGAATCCATTACTTTTCTAATCATCATGCATTTGCCATTGCCTCCACATTTGTCTGATTCTGTTGTACATTTTGGTAATTTTTTAACTCTTGCAACGTGAAAGATACATGGGCCTTTAGGCTTATGTTCTCTACTTTCCATCTCCTCTTTGGATTGAGCATTGTTTGGGTGAAGGCTCTCTCCATCCTACCTAACCTATGTCCTCTTCTTTTTGTGTCTGTGGGCTTCTTACTTGATGATCCTACCATGCCACTACACTGCTCCTGCTGTGTCATCACTTTTTAATTCATTGTTACCCCTGGGCTTACAGGCTGAGGCTCCTACCAGCCCATTTTCTACATCCTTTCTTCTTTTGGGCTTTATTGGGACAAATTCCTGATGTGCTAACCCATTTCATTCTTTAAGTTTTCTCAATCCATTTCATTCCTTGGGCTTCCTTTGCCCATTTTTTTTTCTTTACCTCTTTTACTCCCATGGGTTTTGCTAAATCCTTTGAGCTTCCTTGACCCAATTACCACATCCTTACCTCTTATTACCTTTCAGGCTTATTGACCTTTATGCCAACCCCATGGATTTACTAACTCATTTTTCGGGCTTCCTCAACCCATTTACTTCTTCTTTACCTCTTATTATTCCCATGGGTTTACTACTTCATTCCTTGGGCTTCCTCGGCCAATTTGCTTCTTCTTTGCCACTTATTATTTTTTGTGGGCCAGCTAACCATTATTCCTACCATTCTGGCCTGCTAAATTTTACTTTACTATTTTCTCTTCCCATCTTCTTCATATTGTTGGGCTTCTTTTGCCGTTGGGCCTTTTGTCAAAAGTGGGCATTAACATTCTTCCCCTTGATCATATGAATTGATCTTGCAATTCATATGCAAATACTAAATTTTTTTATTATCTTCCCTTTTTTCTCCCGGGTTTTTTGAACAGTAGGCCCCGCCTTATTTCCTTTCTTACCATGAACAAGGTTGTCTCTTCGAATTCCCGATTTAGCAATTATTTTGGAACACAACTTCTGCTTCATTAATACGATACTTCTTTTGACAGTTGACCCATTGCCTCTTATCATGTCACTTTTATTGTCTTTAGTTCTTGGACTTTTCCCTTTCCCATCATTTTTTTTATAACTCTCTTCTTCTTCCTTTCTCTTCATCGTGTCATCTTTCCCAAAACTTCATTGCTCATCTTCTCCATTCAAACAACCCACCATGTCGCTGGTGAAAGATGAAGGTTCTTCCCGTCGTAAGGAGAAAGAGGTCATCGCTGACGATTTGCCTGCCAAGACCGTGGGTGAAGGGACTTTCCATTTAGAATCAGAATGCTCCGAGGAGGACGAAGGGGGTTGCTATCTGGATAGTAAGTTTCCTCTCCTCATCGACCTATGGTACGACACTCATATCCACTTCCCCATGGTGTCCAGTGACTATTCGCCTCTTCCACCAGGCCCTGTGTGGCTTTCCATTTGTTGCTGCAACATGGAGGTTTCTTGGGCCCCTTTGGCTTCCACCATTCCTGATCTTGATATTTGTTAAGGGACTTCACTTCCTATGCCTTTCTCTTAGAATTCAGGTCGAGCACTTCATTGGATTATTGAGTGGGTGGACAAGGAGTTGTCTGACGTGGGTTTCATGGCAGCGTTATAGCAGGCCGGTGTGTTGAAGGCCATCGTTTTATCCCGGTGTTTGTCCAACTATCGGGACTTGTTCAACCTTTGCCATTTGGTTCACTGGTAGTGCAGCACCACCTATACCTTCTTCCTTTCTTGCGGCGAGATCACCGTGACTTTCGAGGATATAGTAAACCAACTATTGCTACCTATTCTTGGTGATGTGGACCCAAGTGACATTGAGCATTCTACTGAAAAGGTGGCCGTAAAGGCCGAGTTGAGGAAAGGGATGAGTGGGAATGCGAAGTTGTCCCATTGGGTTGAGGTTTTCTTCAAGGCTTCAGACACTGTCCGTCGTGTAGTTTTCATCACTTTTTGGCTTCGTAAGTTTATCTTTGGCTCTCACCCACATTATGTCGTAAAACCTCTTTACTTTTGGTTATCCATAAAGATTTCTGCTAGGATGAGTCTACCATTGGCCCCTATGTTTTTAGGTTATTTGTATGTGTAGTTGGATATTCTGCAAGGTGATGATAGGCAAGCGGGTTCTTGCCACATAGTTACTACCTTTGCCCACAGTACCATATTGTAGCACCTGCTATAGAAGCATTGTGCTAGGCATTTGGCTAAGTGTAAGTCTGTTCCTTTTGCCAAAGAGAAGTATCGGTCTTGTTCGAAGGTGATTACTGATTTTTGCTGTCATTTTGCTTCTGATTTTCTATTGGTTTACTGTTGGGATGGGCAAAAGCTGTTTTGGCATCTTGCCGTTGAGTTCTTTGACAAGGGAGTTGATTTTTCTTGGAAGGCCAATAGAGATTTAGGCAGTGGGGTTTACTTTTGCTAATTCGGCCATGGGTCCTTTTATGGCCACTGCTGGGACCACCACCTTGTTAACTGCTTTTGATGAAAGGGGGATCACGTACTTGGCAGCCACCAATGCTAAGTAGTTGCGTTATTTGGCCTATGAGGGAATTCGTTTTGTTCATTATTCTACTAACAGGGTGAGGGGGCAGTTTGGGCCGGATTAGGATATACCTAATGATTTTATTGCCATCTTGGAGTCTATTAGTTCTATCCGACCTTTTTTGCACCCTAGTACTTTTGAGTTTTGGAGCAAGCACTTCACAACAGTCACCATTCCGCACTTACAGAGAGAGAGCCATTGTACTACTCTAATGCATGGGTATTGGTAGGCTGTGATGATTTCTTTTGGCTGTGGGTTTTCCCTTATTCCTCCTGAGGATTTTCATGCCATTATTTTTGCCAACCCATGGTTGTTGCTTCCCACTAAGTCTGTGGTGGCATACGCTAGGAAGCATAGTAGGTCCGCCATATTTGAGTGGCAAGAGAAGGAGAAGGGGTGGTATTTGTATGCTGATGAGTATTCTCTGGGTTGGGAGAAGAAGCTGAAGGTGGTGAACGTTTCTATGACTGCAAAGAAGGGCTTGGTGTCTCGGATTGCTAAACCCAAATCTGCCAAGAGAGGGGCTGATTCCTCTGAGACCTATTCTAACCTTGTTCCATATGGGAGTGGCCTTGCTTTTGTCGGTAACATAGTCCTTGCGAGATCTTCTCCCTTCTGCTCGTACTCATTCCAGTAGACGTTCTACTGCAAGTAAGCCTAAGCCCTCCACTCCAAGGCCATCCGTGGATGTTCCTTCTTCCAGCAAGACCTATGGCAGTAAAAGGAAAACATCTCCACTAGCCCCATCTGCCACTGCCGAGAGGAGAGTATGTTATCTCTAAAATTCACCCTTCATTTATTTTAATTATTCATGGGGTTTTCCTACAACTAACTTTGTATGTATATTTATTTCTCTTTTTCTTTTCCTTGACAGTCTAAATACAAGGAAGACATTTTAGCCACTCGTCCCATATTGCTTGATGAGCCTGAGTTTGAGGAACACCCTTTTCCTTTGCATAAGTCTTCATTACCACATGTTGTTATGTGTTTTCTCTCTTTTCTCTCTCTTGCATGTATATTTATTGCTTCTCTACCTTAACACTTTTTTTTTTAGGTTGATCCTAAGCCCCTTTTTGTTTATCACACTATGAGTGAGAAGGCTCCTCCTGCTGTAGGCATGCCAGTGGAGGGCTTTTTTTAATGGGACAGATGTCATGGCTAAGGCCATGGCCTCTACTTCTGTTACTGCTGCACAGGGAGATCCTGGTGAAGCCCTAGTTCCTCTATCCAAGCCCATTCCTACCGAGGAGAGTACCTAGGCCGAAAGGGCTATTAACGGTGAATCTGCTTCTATTCCTACTGAGAGCCCCACTCCTCAAAAGGAAGTCACTCCTACAAGCGCATCCCAGACCAAGAATGCTTTTCCTGGTACTTTTCCAGTCATTTCTGCCAGTGATCCCTTCATTGCCTTTCTTAAGCCGTGAAGGATGGTTCTTTACTGTTGGTCACTCCATCTTCCATCCTTAGCTCCGCCACCCAAGGGCTTGATGCAAATTTGTCTTTTGATCAGGGGTTAGATGAGGTCCTTGAGGACTCCAAGGATGAACTCGTCATAAAGACAAGAGTTTTTTATTCTGACGAGGACAACAATGGTGGTGAACAGGAGGCTAAGGCTATGGGTATATGTATTTCATCCTTAGTAAATCTTCTTTTTTTTCTCTTCCTGCCATTTCCTAGTATATCTCTTTAATCACTTTGCATATCATCTTCGCATCCACAGACATACTCGAGGAGCCTAAGACTAGAGCAAGCCTTGCGATGCCCACAACCCCTATTTTTGTTGTACCTGCAGCCCCCACTCCTGTAGGTCCTGCTAATTTTTTTGTTCTCTCGTTCTTTCTTCAATTAAAGTGACAGGCCACAAACGCGTTGACCCCTTGTGATAACTTAGATTAATTAATTAGCCCTGTTCTTAATTAATCAAATTAACATGCAATATCACGTGGTAGCACAAACAAATCACCAAACTAAGTAATGCAGCGGAAAATAAATAACACGATGATTTGTTCACGAATGGGGAAAACCCTTACGGCAAAAACCCCACCGGGTGATTTAAGGTCACCACTCCCGAAACTCCACTATTATCACAACAAGCAGTTACAAGTAAGGAATCCCAAGTACCTCACCAACCTACAGTTGAACTCTTACCCCAATACCCAATTGGACTTGTTCTGTAGTGACAGTTTCTCCTTTCAATGCACAGCTCCCAAGTACGTGACTAACCAGATGCGCGGATCCCAGTACGCGACTTCAAATACCAACTAGAGAGAGAGAGAGAGTTGGCTGCAAAGTTCTTCAAATCATCAAGGATGAACTAGGGCACGAACTTTGTCTGTCAGATCACAAATTGCATGAACAACAAGTTCTCAATGAATGTGCAACTTGTATCTTGTGATCTCCCCTGTTGACAGCCCTTAAAATAATCCTTTTATATGTCTAGGGTTAGGAGAAAAGAAGTCCCAAAGATACACTCACGGATTAGACTTGAAACAGACCTGGAAATCTGTTTTCTTTAATTCTCGACAGATAGAGGTGTCGAGAGGTGTCGAGATAGCTGTCGAGGCTCGGGCAAAACAGCTCCTTTAAAGCTCGATAGATGCATCTGTCGAAGTATGTGTCGAGCTTTAAAAACTTGCACTTCCTAGCTTGTTTCTTGGACAGACTTTGATGGCTTCAACACTTAACCTTGAACCATTGTTTCTTGAAGTGTTAAACTCATCCTAAATCTACCCAATTACAAGTAAAGTGCGTTTTGTCTAAGGATAAGCCAATTACATAAAATAACGGCATATGTTCACAGACTTGAACGACATATGTCCTAACAATCTCCCCCTTTGGCAATCCGTGACAAAACCACAACAAACAAATGAAGATATGAGAGAAGTCATAAATCACTTTAACTCATATTCACTTGTTACATACAGTAAAATCTATCCTAACACAAACTCTTGAAAAACTTTGCAAGAAGAGAGTTCATGGCAAGAAGACTTTGACAACCTGTATTTCTGAAACACTTATAAACAAAACACATCAAGGCATCTTTGTGTGAAACAGAAATAATAGATTGCATACAAGTAAAGAAGCATGTGTATAAAGATAGAAAAGAAACAATACATGAAAGGTAGGTGAAAGAAAAACATACATCATCATATATAAGAAGAGAATAAATACAATGTATGTCAATACATGATCAATGTATCTCTAAAAGAAAGAAAAAAATACATAGATCACCTCACTACATCCCTTAATCCACACTCCCCCTAACAAAAATGTCCTATGTCCTATGCTAACACTCCCCCTAAGAATGACTACTCTCATACAAAACTACTCCCCCTTTTTGTCACGAGTGACAAAGGGTAGAGTGTCAAGTAGACATCTCATCCGAAGAGCTCGCATCTCCATCATCATCATCGTCGGAAGCATCATCATCATCGCCATCATCATCAGCCTCGGTCTCAGACGACGCATGAGGTGGCGGAGGAGAAGCCTCTGGAGCAAAGCCGCCCATGGTCGCCTGTCGCCTGGCGATGCGACCAACACGGACGTTCACCTGATACAACTCCGTGGAGAGTGTATCTAGGCGAGCATCCATGCGCTGTAGCTGCGCCATGATGTCTCCCAAGCTGACGTCGCTCGAAGAAGTAGAAGCAGATGCTCGAGCGGATCTGGAGGTGGCCGGACGGGTGGAAGGAGTGGCACCATCTGTCTGTCGCGATCTAAACTGTGCCTCACTACGTTTTACGGTAGCGGCGTCTATGGCGGACATGACATGGTACAGATCGGACGAGGGGAAAGGGATGGAAAAACGACTCAGAATCCTCGTGATAGCGGAAGGGAAAATGAGCTTATCACGGGTGGCCGTATCTCTATAGACATCGATAATGGAAAAGATGAAGTGTGAAGGAAAGTCTATAGAAAGATCCTCTAAGAGGGACAACAAAAATCGAGCGCGAGGCTCTGTGATAGAGTTATAGTGAGAGAGTGGGTGCAAAACAAAGGTCATCACCATGTTAAGGAAACGAGGACCTTTAGCAAAAGGTCGACATGGTGTGTACATGTGATCTCCCCAAGAGGTAGGACGCTCACAGAATGCCGAGATCATCTCGTCTTTGGACACAGTCCAGAGACGCTCACAGCTAGGGTAATCAGGATGATCCACCCTAGGTACATGAAGAACCTCAGAGACCAGCTCTGGGGTGACATAGAAGCGTGTATCTCGGACGCAAGAGTAGAAAGAAGGTATAGAAGAATCTATCCCGTGGATGTTGGAGTAAAACTCCTGAATCAACACGAGAGGACAGGTGACCGGGACGTCACACAGTGACTCCCAACCTCGAGTGTGAATGACATCGGGAAGGTCGGTGTCGGCAAAGTCTGCCAAGACTACGTGGCGTTCCGAATAAACACCGCGTTTAGAAAAGTTCTCCGAGAAGTCCTTATGGGCTTTCTCATCACGGAACCGGACAGAAAGAGGGGTAGAATCATAGGAAAACTGTCCCTTAGAACGCAAAGGGTTCTGGGACGGAGTGGATTTACGCTTAGGTGCCATAGACACAGCTAACGCAACCATAAAGAGGGGGAGAGAAAGAAAACACACAGAAAAGTCCCAAACAGTTCAATATTGGCAGAATAATATTGAAATGAAAAGAACGTATGCATGGAGAATGCATGAGCATGTGACATGCAACATAAAAACATCATGGGCTCAGCCCAATCCAAACCTAACAGCACACAATAGATAGGCACACATCTAAATGCATGAAAATACAATTAGAATGCTAATGTGATGCAATGCATGTGATTTTGAAGATCAAAACTAGAAAAACAACCCAAAAATTTCATGAAAACCCCAACAATTTTGAAAACTCCCAAAAATTTTTAAAAACACAAAACCTAGGGTTTTAAAACAATGAAATGCATGAAAAAGAGGGATAAAGTGCTTACCAAGAGATGAAGATCGCAAAGAAACTCTTAAGAAAGCCTTGGGAGAAGGTTTGGAGGGAAAAGGAAGAGATTTTGAGAGAGAACAGTGAGTTTCGAGCGAGAGAGATCAAGCAAGTGAGAAGAAAAATCGCGACTGCTGTATATATAGCTTCTCATTAAATCTCGACAGATGATGCTATCAGGAGGTGTCGAGCCTGCTGTCGAGGGCATGTGTCGAGAAATACACATGGACAGATGAAGCTATCGAGATCAGCTATCGAGGAAGAAGAATAAACAAGAAGGAACCTCGATCGATCCAGCAGCTATCGAGAAGCTATCGAGCAAACATAAAGTTTCTCGATCTATCCAGAAGGTGTCGAGGTATCTGTCGAGACTGCGATAAGAAAGAGTCTAAGGATCTCGACAGATAGCTTATGTGTCGAGAGGTATCGAGGAGGTGTTGAGATGCCTTTAAAAGCAGTTTTTCAAAAGAAGAAAACACAGACATGAATGCAATCATGCATGCAACTCAACTAAAGATACAACCAACACATTAAGCTCTCAAACTCATCTCTCAACAAAAATTTTGATGCACATGTATCTCAAAACACGCACACACACACTAAACAAGTCTAACCAATTTTATGTTTCAAAAACAAGTTATGACAGTTTAGTGAGCATACATTAACGCATGTAAACTTTGTGATGGCCAAATCACATTGTACCTGCACATGTATCAAGAATAGCAAAGAATATTGCGTGTTGTGTGTGAAAACATCGCAAGATTGCATATGTGTCTCAATGTTATGACGATTTGAGATATGAGAAAATCACTTTAACTCACACACAATCATAACTGTTTGATGGGGACTATCACCTTCGAGGTACATCCTATAACTCCCACATCTCCTAGAAAACACGCTTGCAATCATATTTTAAAGCATTTTTTTTATCTTTTTGCTTTTTATTTCTTAGCATATTTTCTTTTTAACAAGCATATCATGCACGGGCATACAAGAGAAAGAAAAGAAATACCCAATTATGTTAAGCTTTTGACACTGCACTTTTGCTATGCCGAAGCATACAGGTGTCATTGACATTGCAGTTTTGCTATGCCGAAGCATACAGATGTCATATTATGATTGGCGAGTAACAGTGGTGAGATGGTTATTTATGCCTTTCTCTTAGGATTTTCTAGTTGAACCCGTCAAAAAGAGTGATACGAGTGTTAAGAAGAAGAGATCACTTAACCTTACTCATCACAAACAAAGAGCTACAGAGCTCACTCGCTTAGTTGTGCAAAAGAGTGCTCATCTAAGCTATAGATGATACAAAGTTTAGAAAACTCTGTTTCAATGGCCATTTTAAAAGTTCACACGAACTAATGCACACAAAAACACACTGTTTTTGTATTTTTCAATTTTTCAATTTTTTTTTATTTTTATCAGAAAAGCAAAAATTAATACACAAAACTGAAAACACACAAACAAAAACATGTAAAGCAAAACAATGCATAAAACTAGACTGACTCAAAACAGTAAAGAAACACACAAGTAATGCAACACACAAAAATAGGAGAGAGAAGAAGAAGTGACTGAAATCACTTAGATCCCTTTGCATTCCACACTTTGGAAGATCCTTTCCTTTTGGTCGATTCTTGAACCGGTGAAGAGGGAGAAGAATATGAACCGTTCAAGTTCGAAAGGAACATGAGGGCTTTTAGAATGTCTCCAAGAGGAGCGAGAGAAGACTGAAGCTGATTCTGGCTCCCAGATGCTATTGTGCCATTGCTCTGTTGAGTGGCACACCACTTGTAGCAATTAGGTCGAGTGTGACCGGCAGCACCACAATGATAACAGAGATGCGGCTTCTTTTGTTTGGCCTTTTGAGAGGTAGCCTTCTTAGTCCTAGGGTTTCTAGCTTCCCTTTTCTCAATTTTAGGGGGTGCTCCTAGAATGGACTTGCCCTTGTCTACGTTCTCACTAGCTAATTCAGATTTAACATTCTTTTCTTCATTTTCAATGTTATTAGCAGGTGGAACAAACACAGTAGTACTAGAAGTAGGAGTATTAGAGAGAGAGAATTCATACCCCAATCCAGTACGATCTGAAGAATATCTCTGAGCACTCAGCATCTCGTCCAGTTTAGCACTTGACGTCCTCTCCAGTTGTGCTCTGACTTGAAACAGCTCCGCTTCAAGCTTCTTGGTCCTCTCAACCAAGAAATTGTTTTCGAACCTCAGTGCTCCAATGGTTTGATTCGCTTCATCGACCTTTGTGGACAGCTCCTCACGGTTGAGTTCCACATCACTGAGCTTCTTGGTGGCCAGCCTATAGAGCTTCTCATGTTTCTCAGAAAGCTTGTATAGCTTCTCATAGGCGGTATGGATATCATCTTGATCATCCATAATCTCAATCTTGGAGTCCACCAACTCCTCTTCTTCATCCACTTTCTTGGTAACCCCATCAGTAGGATTAACAGTGGCAGTGAAGGCATTCAAGATTCCGTCGTCTTCATCCTCGGAATCGTCCTCGGGCTCTGTGTCGCTTAAGGTAACAGCAAGTGCCTTGCTCTTCCCTATGCTCTTGAGGTACGTAGGACACTCTTGTTTCATGTGTCCGAAGCCTTGACACCCAAAACATTTTGGCCCAGCAGGAACAGTGTACTGACCGCCATCCTTGACATCCTTCTTCCCTTTATCCGGATTCTTAAATTGTGAAGAACTGGATTGTCTACGGTCTTTGTTGAAGCCCTTTCCGTTGGCATTCTTCATAAACTTCTTGAATTGCCTTGTGATGTAGGACTTCATCTTGGAATCTTCATCATCTGACGAGTCATCCGTATCACTGTTTTTGGCCTTTAGTGCCAAACTCTTGCTCTTGCTTGACTTGCCCAACCTAGTCAGCCCTAACTCATAGGTTTGCAAGTTTCCAACCAGCTCAGTCAAAGGAATTCTATCAATGTCCTTTGATTCTTCGATCGCCGTGATCTTGGCATGGAATCTCTCGGGCAGCGATCTAAGCACCTTCCTTACTATCTTGGGTTCAGGGATGGTCTCCCCAAGATTGAAGGCTGAGTTCACTATATCCTTGAGCTTGGCATAGAACTCATCAAACGACTCATCCTCCTCCATCTTAATTTCTTCAAAGCGTGTGGTGAGCCTCTGCAGCTTTGAATCTTTGACAGCCTTGGTGCCCTCATAGGTTGTCTGGAGGATGGTCCATGCTTCCTTAGCAGTTTCAGTTGAGGAAATTTTCTTGAACTCCTCATTGGTGACTGCACTGAATAGGGCATTCAATGCTCTGCTGTTGAAGTTGGCCGCCTTGATCTTAGCTTCATCCCAGTCGGCCGGCGCTTCTGTAGGCTTGGTCCAGCCTATCTCCACAGCTTGCCACACTTTCTCATCTAACGACTGCAAGCAAGAAAGCTCTCATGCGTACTTTCCAGTATGCATAGTTAGTGCCATCAAATAAAGGAGGAATGATTAGAGATTGTCCTCTATCCATGACAGCAGGGGTCAATGGATCACACACAATAGATTAAACTCTAATCAGAGTGTGCTTGCTTTGATACCACTTGACAGGCCACAAACGCGTTGACCCCTTGTGATAACTTAGATTAATTAATTAGCCCAGTTCTTAATTAATCAAATTAACATGCAATATCACGTGGTAGCACAAACAATCACCAAACTAAGTAATGCAGTGCAAAATAAATAACACGGTGATTTGTTCACGAATGGGGAAAACCCTTACGGCAAAAACCCCACCGGGTGATTTAAGGTCACCACTCCCGAAACTCCACTATTATCACAACAAGCAGTTACAAGTAAGGAATCCCAAGTATCTCACCAACCTACAGTTGAACTCTTACTCCAATACCCAATTGGACTTGTTCTGTAGTGACAGTTTCTCCTTTCAATGCACGGCTCCCAAGTACGTGACTAACCAAATGCGCGGATCCCAGTACGCGACTTCAAATACCAACTAGAGAGAGAGAGAGAGTAGGCTGCAAAGTTCTTCAAATCATCAAGGATGAACTAGGGCACGAACTTTGTCTGTCAGATCACAAATTGCATGAACAACAAGTTCTCAATGAATGTGCAACTTGTATCTTGTGATCTCCCCTGTTGACGACCCTTAAAATAATCCTTTTATATGTCTAGGGTTAGGAGAAAAGAAGTCCCAAAGACACACTCACGGATTAGACTTGAAACAGACCTGGAAATCTGTTTTCTTTATTTCTCGACAGATAGAGGTGTCGAGAGGTGTCGAGATAGCTATCGAGGCTCGGGCAAAACAGCTCATTTAAAGCTCGATAGATGCATCTGTCGAGGTATGTGTCGAGTTTTAAAAACTTGCACTTCCTAGCTTGTTTCTTGGACAGACTTTGACGGCTTCAACACTTAACCTTGAACCACTGTTTCTTGAAGTGTTAAACTCATCCTAAATCTACCCAATTACAAGTAAAGTGCGTTTTGTCTAAGGATAAGCCAATTACATAAAATAACGACATATGTTCACAGACTTGAACGACATATGTCCTAACATAAAGCCTTCATCATTATACTCATTCCTTCATTTTTTCTATTCCTTGCAAACTCATGTTGTATCTTCTGTTTCTTTTCAAGTCTATCTCCTGCTGAGGTGGCTCCAACCTCTCAATTTGAGGTTAGCAGCAGTTCTGCCACCTTTCTAGACTCAGTGAGTAAGGTCATTTCCTTCTTTACCCAATTTGACTAGGTCGAGACTAATGACCTTGATCCTGTGGACTTCTAGGGTGCTAGAGCTCCTTATGTTGACTTTCATGGCTTCCGGGTTCCTGAGGAGTGTATCACCCACTTAGAGGTAGTCTATAGCAGCCATGGAGATTTCATGTAGGGGATTCTCTTTGGTTGTTTAACAAGGGAGCACTTCCTCAAGTTATTGGGGATCGTGATGAATGACATTGAGCATAACTTCATCAACACCGTGTTCGCTAAAAGCATCTTGCAGTGGAGGGCTACAGTTTAGGAGTTGATCAGGGTCGGCTTTGCTGTGGAGTTTCTGTTGGATCACTTGTGAGAGATTGCTTGAGCATTCCTCATGAAGAAGATTCAGCTTGTTATGGACACTATAGATGCTCGTATCAAGAGTTTGAAGAAAGAGGTGGCAGACTTTGAGGCATGTCACAAGTGCCTTCTTTTTGGAGTTACTGACTCCAGCCGCTTTGACGATTAGACCCTCATTTCAGGTCTTTGATAAGACTTTTACCCGTTATGTAGTTTTATTTCATGTTTATTTCTTTCCCCTTCTTCTCTACATAGTACACTTCTTATATACTTTGGGTTTGTAATCTATCATGCTATAGCTGCTATAGCTACTACTATGTTTTATGATACAATATATTTTTCTAGTACTTCATGATCTTCATTTCTTTTTGCTTTTGCTCTTAATCATGAATTATAAATGAAAAAGTACTACAATGCTATCTTGTGACATTGTCCCTTGCAAGGTAATCACTTGGAGGAATAAAAAAAAAAAAAAAAAAAAAGGAAATGAATAACTACATAATATTTCCTAGGCATAATAACGTTTCAGCCATTTGCCATTAATGGGGTCCATTAAATCTTTTCCATCCATTTCGGCCAAACGGTAATACCCACTTGCATATGTTTCCCTTACCATGAAGGGTCCCTCCCATTTTGGCAAGAATTTAGATCGTCCTGCCATACCTCACCTAACATGGTTTGTTGTCTTCAACACGAGCTGTCTTTCTACAAACATCCTTTCTTTAATTGTCCTGCCATAAGCTTCAGTCATTCTTTGCCTGTATCTATAGCTATGCTCTTAGGCTTCCTCCCTCTTTTTGTCTAATCCCTCTAGGTCCTCACACCTTTCCACCATAAAGACTTCTTTCTCTTTCTCTTTCTTTCATGCCTGTATAACCCTTAAAGAAGGTATAACCTTTGCCCATTTAGTGAAATATTCTGTAGCCACAAGGATCCATATATACCCATAGAAAGGTGGATTGACTGGTCCTACCAAATTGAGCCCCCAAGTGTGAAAGGGCCATGGAGTGACCAAGCTATGTAAGCTTTGTGGGTGGGTGTGGATCAAATTGGCTTATCACTTATGATTCTGTGAGGCATCCCAAATCAGATAATTATATTTTCTTTAATGATGTTTGTCACAGCTCCTTCGGTAGTTTTGCAAAGTGGTATGACCTCTGCTCATTTAGTGAAATATTCTGTAGCCACAAGGATCTATATGTACCCATGGAAATGTGGATTGACTGGTCCTACCAAATCGAGCCCCCAAGTGTGAAAGGGCCATAAAGTGACCAAGCTATGTAACCTTTGTAGGTAGGTGTGGATCAAATTGGCTTGTAGCTGTGACACTTTTTCACAAATTCTACTATATTCCTTTTCATAGTGGGCCAGTAATAGCCTATCTGTAATATGCACTAATATAGCTTTTTCTTTCCTTGGTGTTCTTCGCATTCTCTTGTATGCACCTTCTTTAACATCTTTCTGGCCTCTTTTAGACCCAAACATCATAATGACTCCCCGTCTTATCCCTTCTTGAAAAGAATTCGCTCATGTAGGAAGTAATAGGTTGCAAGCTTTGTGAGTTTATACCTTTCACTATACTTCTATGGCAGGACACCTTCTGTTCAATATTGTATGAATGGGCTTCTCCAATCCTCATTGGCAAACACGGGATAACTCTCTTCCATGTCTACAATCAAGTGGCAGGCCTCACACTAGTGTCTTCTTGGTCACTATTGCCACTCCTTTAGTTGGGTCTACATCTATCTCTCTATCGTGGACCAAAAACCCCAGGAATTTCCCAGCAGACACTTCGAAAGCGCACTTTAGTGGGCTCATTCTCAGCTTGAAAAGTTTGCACCTTTCAAATACCTTTCTTAATACTTTGAAATGATCTTCTCGCCTTCTTGATTTCACCACTATGTCATTCACATAGTCTTCTAATTCACGGTGCACCATGTCATGAAATATAGCGGTCATTGTACGCTGATAGGTTGCACTTGCATTTTTCAGCCCAAAGGGCATCACAATGTAGTAGAAATTTCCTATAGGTGTCTTGAAAGCAGTTTTCTCTGCATCCTTTGGCGCTATTCGGATCTGGTTGTACCCACTGAACCAGTCCATAAAGGAAAATATGGCATTTCCTATAGCGGAGTCTATCAACAAGTCCATGTTTGGTGGTGGGAACTTGTCTTTGGGGCAAACTCGGTTAAGGTTTCTAAAATCAACACATCATCGTATCTGCCCATTTTTCTTCTTCACTGGTATAATGTTGGACAACCATCGCGGGTGTTGGATGGGTTTGATGAAGCCAGCTGCTAGCAACTTTTGCATTTCTTTCACCATCTGCTCTTCTATTTTAGTGCGAAACACTATGGCAAGATGAGCCACTGGCCTAGCCTTGGGATCTACGTCGCATGTACCACCAACCGTGGGTCTAGTCCAATCATTTCATTGTAGTCCCATGCAAAGACATATTTGAATTATTTCAACAGTAGGATCAATTCTACCTTTTTTTTTGTCTAATAACTTTGAACTTATTGAAATTGGTCTTGGCTTTTATGGGTCCGTGCTTAAGTCAATCTCTTCTAGCATGTGTTTTCTGCTGCAATCTCTCTTTCACTTTTCATGTCGCTTTCTACCTTTGAACTTTCCTAGGCCACAAAGCATACTAAACTCTTATGCTGTGACCCTCGTCCAGGACCCCCTCACATACTGCAGGTGGGTCCAGCGCACCTTTATGACTTGTAAACTATCCGGCCATCAGGTTTGGAACTTGACACATCATGGCGTATCACTTAATTCCAAAATGGGGGCTTCTTTCCTTTTCTTCTTCCGCATTAGTAGCTCTCTCAAGTCAAGCTCTAGGTCGTCCTAGATGTCCTCCCATTTGGGGACAAAGATGCCTTGCGGTTTGGACATTGAACTTTCACCAGACAACGCCCATTCATCATAGAACATGGTTTCTACTAAATGGGCTTCTGCTTGCTCAAATGGTGATGGGTCTGCTACTATCCATATCATCTTGCCATTCAATCTCCCCTTCACACTCTAGTGATAGGTAGATGAAACTAGACAATGCTTATGCAACCATGGTCTTCCTAATAATATATGATAGGAAACTTTTTTTTTTACCACATGAAAACGAGCCAAGGAGGCTATTGGTCTCACCTTCAACCATAACTGTATGTGGCTTGTAGTATACTCACCTTTTCCTCTAAGCCTTATTACTTTCATTGGGCATCCTTGAATCTTATTTTCTGAAATTCCTGCTGCTTGCAGCGTGCTAAGCAGGAAAAGATTGACCAAGGCGCCTGTATCAACTAGGGCTCTCTTAATGGGGATTTGGTTTATAGAGGCTATCAAGTAGAGGGGCCTTCTATGGTCTGAGTATCCTACCTCCATGTCCTTATCGCTGAAAGTAATCTTGTTGGAGTCTTGTAGGAGAGCTTTGTCAGCTCTAGTTTCTGCCGTGAGATATTCTACTCCTGTTCCTGAGGCAATACTACGAGAGCCTCTGTGGCAATTCTTCATTCATTGGATATGAGTTCTAGTTGATCAAACAAGTTCTTAAACCAAGAACTCTTTTGTAATGTGGTAATAGTTACGGTAAGCAGGGTTGACCCTTCTTCTTCATCCTCCCTTATTTGCATAAAATAACGACTGCTGCAACTCCTTTTTCCTTGTGATTTGGGAGTGGGTTTCTCTGCACTTCTGGTCGGGACAACTCAAGAGTTCCCTCTTTGATTTTTTGGTGCACTAGTCTGTGGAGTGCCTAGCATTCTGCGGTAGGATGTTGCACATAAGTATGTAGATGGCAGAAACATAGGTCCCTCCGTTCTTCCTCAGTGGGTTCTTTGGAAACTTGATTGGGTTTAAAAACCACATTTGCGATCCTTTGGTATACATGGTATTGGCAAAGAGTTCTTGTACTCCCTTCCATCTGACTTCCTCTTTTTTTTACCGACGGATACTGCCATGGCCTACGGCGTGGATCTCCGCTCCTTGGGTTTGTCAAAACTAGGCCTAACTAATTAAGCAGTCTTTTTGAATTTTTGCAATAGCTACGCAAATTGCAAGATTTCCAAGTTCTCTAGGACAGCTCTATACTCCATGAGCATGTTACCCATGCACATTTCCACCAACATCATCTCTTCACAATGATTATAGCAATTGAGGGCTATGTCCTTAAACCTCTTGATGTACTCCAACAGGTCTTCACCATTCTTCTGCTTAGTTACTTGCAAAGTTACAAGTGTTACTGTTTCCTCTCCATGGAAATACTAGGTAAAGAACACATCTACCATATCATCCCATGTTAGGATCGACCCTAGCTTCAAACTAGTGCACCAAGTGTATGCCCGGTCACATGAGGATTTTAAAAACTCTTAAAGAAACAAGTCCTCGTCTGTTGCATAGGGACCAAAGGTATCAATAAATTTACTTATGTGCTCAACAGCACTTTTCCTTCTACTATCGTACTGTGAGAAATTTCGTGGTTCATATCTCTTGGGGTATGGCTTTCTGAGTATTCTTAGTGGATAGGGAGGCCTTTGTGCGTAGAATCTCTCCTTGGGTATCTTGGCTCTTTCCTACTCTAAAAGTGCTGCGACTTTGGCCATTGTGATGAAATGCTATTTTGCGTTCACGAGCCACCACTCGCAGGGATTTCTCCCTTGTTTGCCATATGCTCAAGGTCATGTTGGCTTCCTTTCTCTTTAATCTTGTCCGCCTTCAACTGGTGAATCTCTTTCATCAACTACTAGTGGGAATGTTGCACAGACTGTGCAGGCACTCGATTTTGCACCCATAATTTAATCATGAAAGATAACTTGAATGACCATTCATATACCCAAAATTTAGAGTTGCATTACATGCATTAATTCATTCAATGCATATCATAAAAATGATCTTGAGATTCTAACAGTCACGACGGTATGTCCGATTTCCAAATCGACCGTCGGATTGAAAGATATCACATTATCAAGTTTGCACGGTCTGCATACATTTTGTTTGGGTGGAACCAACCACGCATGATTACTTTTAAATTAATTATGATTGGTTAGACAATTAAAAATTAAATAATTTTGTGATTGGTTGTTAGTTAGTGTTAAAAATAAACTTGCTTCTATGGGAATAAAGTGGATAATCAGATAACAAAGAAGTTCTGGATAATAAAGTCTTTTTGGGATATTTATCTACAAGATAATTATCACTTTAAAGACCTAAATATCCAAAAAAGGGGATTAATTTTTAGAATAAGGATTACAAATGCGTCTAAGTGCAATTTTCAGCTCAAAAATCCACAAAAAAGAATTCCAAATTGGACCAAAATTCACAAAATGTAGCTATGGCTATTACTACTTCAATAGCCATAGAGATTACACATTTTGGAAAAAGGACCTAGATGGCTTAAACTTGCATCCTTAGCTTATCAGAAAATGGGCCTATTAAGAGGGAGAGAAATAAGTAGCCTATTAATGCATACCTTTATTCCTATCACTCATGTTTTTCTGAAATTTCTATGTCTTTCCTTTTTTTTTTTCTTTGCTCTTCTTCTTCTTTGTTCTACCTCTATTTCTTGCCATTGTTCCTCCTCCTTCTTCCTTGTTTACAACTATGGCCTTTTATACTACCTGTCGTGACAAGATATACCATTTTTACCCTATAACCACTTTTGGCTCATTGTGGGCGTCCTTCCAAGACTGCCCACTAGTCTGTCGGCTGCCTAACTACTACCATTACAGTGTGTTGGATGCACCACATCTCTTTCCCAGACAAATGTGGTTTTGTCTTGTCTCTTACCACTCTTTGTTTTCAATACTCTCATTCTAATAAGGGTTAAACTTCTCCCTCACCTACCTCTATGGTATGCATCTAGTGGTTCTAGCTCATACTTTTTTCTTTTGGATGAGATGTCGTCCCAACAGGACATTTATCCCCAAAGAAGTTTGATCGGGAACCCCAAAATAGGCTCCCCTCTTCTCCCCACCGCCAAACCACACATTCTCATACCCTTGACCTGTGGCCCACTTCCCCTGTATTGGTTGGGTACAAGTAGGTGGCGCCCAGGCCCTGTGTGCATGCTCTACCTCTATCTAAATCCATTACTTTTCTGGCCTTCACGCGGTTGTCATTGCCTCCGCGTTTGTCTGATTCTACTGTACGTTCTAGTAACTATTTAACTCTTGCAGCATGAAAGATACATGGGCCTTTAGGCTTACGTTCCCTACTTTCCATCTTCTCTTTGGATTAGGCATTGCTTGGGTGCAGGCCCTCTCCTTCCTACCCAATCCATGTCCTCTTCACTCTGTGTCAGTGGGCTTCTTGGCTGATGATCTTGTCATGCTACTACACTGCTCCTACTGTGACATCACTTTTTATTTCGTTGTTACCCCTAAGCTTTCGGGCTGAGGCTCTTGCCAGTCCATTTTCTACATTATTTCCTCTTTTGGGCTTCATTAGGCCACATTCTTGCTATGCTAGTCTATTTCATTCCTTGGCCTTCCTCAGCCCATTCATTCATCGCTTCCTCAATCCATTTTCTTCTTTTTTACCTCTTTTACACCCTATGAGCTTTTGCTAAATCTTTTGGGCTTCCTCGACCCAATTACCATATCC